>CM034147.1:92810778-93410778 GCA_019776745.2 Taxus chinensis | reverse complement strand
AACTCAAAATTTCACAAACTTGAAACTTGTTGGAAAGGTCCTATCATGTACTATATAACAAAAATTGGAAATCTTAAGTTTGGTAATGTTAGGTGGGTGAAAAAGAGGAAAAACTATCCTAGCATTAAAGATGCAGTTCTAGGTAGTTGAACTGCTAGATTTGATGAGGTATGGTGCCCATTACTTATGCCTATATTCAAACATTCAATGCATGATGTTGGTGGTTAAATGAAAAAAATTCGAGTTTCCATCTCTTTTCCCTCTCTCTTTCCCATATTTTATGTATTGTAAAATGACACCCATTTGTAATGGTTGGACCCTCTTAGAATGCTAGTGCACCATCCTTTAAGTACTACATGTGTAATTTGAGTTGCAGGCCTCAGATATTGACCTCTGTAAGATGATTATTGCCTTCTTCCTTCATTGTAATGGACTGTGCATTTGTTGAAGCAATACGATTCATGTTTTTTTGGCTATTCTCTTCCATAGCTTGTGTTCTATTGTATTTTCGGGTGTCATTTTACAATACATAAAATATGGGAAAGAGAGAGGGAAAAGAGATGGAAACTTGAATTTTTTTCATTTAACCACCAACATCATGCATTGAATGTTTGAATATAGGCATAAGTAATGGTTGGACCCTCTTAGAATGCTAGTGCACCATCCTTTAAGTACTACATGTGTAATTTGAGTTGTAGGCCTCAGATCTGGACATCTGCAAGATGATTATTGCCGTCTTCCTTCATTGTAATGGACTATGCATTCGTTGAAGCAAAACAATTCATGTTTTTTTGGCTATTCTCTTCCATAGCTTGTGTTCTATTGCATTTTCTTTCCTTTTCATGCATTTGAAGGTATGTTGTGTATGAATTTTTCACTGTATAGGGTTTGTTTCTATTGTGCTCCATGGAAATGAGAGTTTAAATGTTGTTTGGGACTGTGGTACTCATTTCTTCCCTATCCTCCTTCATTTTCCTCCCATTTCCACTCATTTGAGACTTTCTTTCCCCCTTTCTTGGTGATATCACCTCCTTTATTAGCTTAGGATTTCCACATTATGCATTTCCCTCTCTCCTTAGTCCATGTGGATGTTAGAGTAGGATTAGATAGCTGCATTTCCTTCCTTAGGAGTAGTTTAACATTAGGAATAGGTAGATGAACCAACCTTCTCTGGAGGTTTGTTTCAAGTAGCAAGTCCCACAACTTGGAGACAATCCCATGTTACTCATAAAAACTGATTGGTCATCCATTTATTGATGACAAATCAGATGGTGCTATTTTTTTGGTGATAACATCAAATGAAATATATCGTGGCTTCCATAGTTTTGAATTTCAAACTATGTCTTGTTGATTCCTATCGACTATTATTATGTTATGCGGATGGGAAATACCATTATTATTTCTATTAATATTAATTTATATATAACTATTCTAATATATAATAATATACGTAATTAATATATTATAGATGCAATATTTATATATGTTATTGACTATACATAGGTAACATTAATATTAGTATATAATATATTATAATTAGTAACAACTAGAAGTATATATGTGTCCATCTTGACTACCCGTGTGGTTGGTACTTTTCTTGTTTTCATCTAGACAATTGATAATACCTAATGTATTTCAATTTTCGAGTATTGTTCAATCATATTGGGAGTCTAATTGAAACATACTTGATTAAATGTTAATGTATTCTATAAAGGGTTATGTGTGTGCATGGTCTTTGATAGATCATGGAAGGATTTGAGCTACTGAGGGATTTCAATTGGTTTGACCATCTCCCTTGATTTCGTTTGTTGGATTTCTTTTGACTGCACTTGTATTGTGGACACCTTGTTCCATGTTTGAGAGGATTCATTAGAAATATAGTGCATGGAAAAAATTAGAAAATATTTGGTCATCAAATATGTCATTCTCTAATGTCATATCTAAAAGATAAACATGTCTCATCAATATCCATAACCCTCATTAAAAATGCATATAATCTATAATATTTGAATAATCATATTCATATTGGTTTCTTTGTGGGATATTTTATCGAATATTCTTAGACTATAATGATGGTAAATGTTAACTATAATTCATGTGTTGCTAAAATTAACTACCATTATTAGATCATTAAACATATATTATATTAGAAAATAATATTTTATGCATCAATGGTTAATGCATTTGATTTGGATAATAGAGGATAAAAACACTGACTATAGTAGAAAAATCCATGCCTTTGATTGAGAAACAAGCAAATAATAAGAGAAATGATAGGTACCATGTTCAAAACTTGACAATAACATTGCTATCAAGAATGGAATTGACCAAAGTATGGCAGTCGTGAAAAACTTTCAAGATAGAAACAATATGTATATAATATTAGAAAATAACATTTACTCAATTAACAATCAGTGCATTTAATTTTTGTAAAATCCGTACGATATTAATGAGAATATCCATATACTTAGTCATCTCTCATCTTCTTTCACCACTCCCTCATACTGCAAAGCTCCATCACCTCAAAAATTTCAAAATAATAGGTGCAATATTGTACACATGACTATGCTTTAAATTTAATGAGTATTAAGAACTTGGAATGTTGAAGATGTGATGTGATCAAATAAAATTCCATAAGGAAAACTCTTGCGGATGATATTTGTTGTTTCTTGGGAAAGCATGGAGAATGGCCTAAGATAATGGTCTACAAATATTAAGAAAAACCATGTGAACTACCATGTTTTTTGTTATCATATTTAAATCAATATCTTTAAAGTTTAACATGGCACGTGCAAGTGAATTTCCTTAAAATTTTTCCATGCTATAGCTATCCACAAAAGCACAAGGGATGGCAATACAAAAAGGAACTATTTCCATTGCGAGTATTGATCGATAAGGGATTACTTTCTGATATATCTCCGAAGTAAGTTTCCTTGATGAATTATGCAATACACCCCCTTTCTCCTTCAAACGATTGATAAAAATGGTTCATTTTTCATGTGTATTCTTGGAAGAAAGAAGATATTTGTATATGTTCCCTCCAACATTTTTTATGTGCCCTTGGACTCCTCACTCAATTACCTTCTTTTGTGCCCCTCTTCCTCATGTATTATTTCTCTCCTTCAACTTTATGTTCTTAAAAAACTTTCCTTTTGGCATATCCAATGCACCACTAGCATGTGATTGCTAGTCTTATATGGTATGAGAGCTTAAAGGGCATTGGGAGACAATCATACTAAAGGAGCATAAAGCTCAAGTTATAGATGGGTGGGTTGATTGGTTGAGATGGCCCAAGTGCTTTAAAATTATAATGGGTAGGAGTTCATCCTTTCCAAAGTAAAGTGAAAGAATTAAAAAATAATAAAATAATGCTATGTAATGGTAACCTTACCATAAAGTAGCTTTGTGGGTGTAATTCATATTAGTGATATGTCACCTTTCCATTGACATACTTTATTGGTTGATATGGCCTAAGTGCTCTAAAATTATAATGGGTAGGAGTTCATCCTTTCCAAAGTAAAGTGAAAGAATTAACAAATAATAAAACAATGATGTGTAATGGTAACCTTGCCATAAAGTAGCTTTGTGGGTGTGCTTCATATTAATGATATGTCACCTTTCCATTAACATACCAGGCTTAAGAGGTTTAAAGAATTATTATAATCCTTGTTTAAATCAATGGTATAGTTACAATATTTATAATTTTTAATCAATATAAAAATAGAAAAATAACACGTTCGATAACTAGAATAATTGTTAAATATTATAGTATTATTGTGTAGACAATTTTAGTAAGGGGTTAGTTAATTGCTATGCTGCTACTGTGTTTGTGTGTTTAGTGATTATTGGCACATATTAGGTGTTTCTTGATGAGTTTTTCTTGTTTTTATTTGATATTTGAAACTTCTATCTTCCTCTTGTTCTTTTAATTCTTTGTCTGATCTTGTTTCCTTCTCTTTGTATACACCTTATTTTCACTCACTAATTAATTATTTTGCAAGACTCATTGACACATTAATCTCCTTGAACGTAAGTTCCAAAGATAAGGAGTACATTCAGAATTTGGGTAGTCCAACTCGTAACACATCATGAGACTGTAGTACCCACCAGATTTCCTTCTCTATTTTGCGCCGAATCATTGTATTATTTGTATGGATGCATTGGATACAATACTATTACCGTTGATTTGGACATTATTATGTTTTTTGTTGTCATATAAGCGTTTAGATGCCAATTTGTTCTTGACAGGATGTTGTATGAGGCATATGATACAAATTCATTTCTTTTATCAAATTTTCTTGGTTTAGATATGATGCCATATATTCTTGATATGAGATTTACATGGATTATATTATAGATATATCATGGATATTTGTCATAATTTTTATACATATCTCATTGATGGATGATTGTTGACATAACTAATTTGGATGGGTTATCATAACTTGATTGGATCATTTTGACACGTGTAGTATCGTTTTATTTATTTATTAACATCAAACATGTATGATGTGTGAATTGAGTGTGCAAGATACATGTTTCCCCACAGGAAAACATGAGACTCAAGGGTTGTACCTCCAAGTTACACAATAGGCTGTTTGGGAAAATTTGTTCTCTTTTTTTTGGCCTTGTTTATTATGTTGTTGACTAAGGATGGAAATATGGAATTCATCATCTTAACATGTGTATTAAGTTATTTATTATTCATTTTTAGGTTCAATTGTCTCCTTTTAAATTAAACCAATTTATCTATTTGAATTGCTTGTTTAAGTCAATTTTATGAGTTAATTATTTCCCAGTTTTTTTGAGAATGTTTTATTTAGTTTATCCTTGATTAAATAGATTTTGGGATACCTAATAATGGACTATGTGGGCCCACTACCCCACTTTAAGGAGAAATTTTCCCAAATCTCAAATTTGGGTAAAAAAATAAATTTTTTAGGGTGTGTTTAGAAAGTTGGGGACTATTTTTGCCTTAACATGAGATCCATGGACCATACTTATGGGTAGGGGGGGTCTTACTAAGACTCAAAAAACTCCCCCCCTTTTGACCCCTCTCTTGTGTCCATCAACATTTATGATTTAATTTTGTGCGAGGCTTGAGATTTGGGGGATGCATGATTGTTTTTGAGAATTTATTCATTTATTATTATTATTTTGTTATTGATAGGGACATTTAGGTGACTTGGAATTGAGAGGAAACGGGTGACACATGTCACCATCCCATTGGTTTGTTGTTTTGAGACATTTATCTTATTTAACCCTCCATTTTGGAGTGTGGAGGGTATTCTTTGATATTTTTTGATTGAAACTTTTGGGAGGAGAAGAGTTTAAAGTTGGACTGAAAATTTGGTGTTGAAATCTCTTTCTTTTGAGGTAGGCTACACACCTTCAATCTTATTGTTTATTTATAATTGAAATTTTTCTTACTATCTTGCTTGTGTTTGGGTGTTGAAAGAATATGTTGGTCTTGCTGTTTGGTTGTTTTTACCTTCTTACTTTTCTCCATCTACCCCCTTTGAGAAGTGAATTTTAGAATGTTGGAGAAGAGGGAAGAATCCCTCTTTCTATCACAAGGCTTGATCGGAAAGCTTTTTTGGATTCCTACTAAACTCTTTTCATTTATATTGAAGTGGGAGATGGTTTTCCATATGGTTTGGAAACCATCTCCCATATGTTATCACCAAATCACATACCCCTATGATTTCTTATCATGTGAGTTTGTCAAGGCAAGAAGTGTGATTGGGTAACATGGAGTTAATTCAAGGTGTGGGACCTTGCAGTTGAAGCAATTCTCCAGAGAATGCTAGTTCCTCTTCCTAAGCTAGTGCAATAACTAACTCTAATGGTGGAAAATATATTAACTACTCATAATCTATGACTTCCAAGGGACCAGGGATAGATAAATAACATGAAAATGAAATAAATCTACACTAAAAGAGGTGATGCACTAAGAGAAGGGTGTAGGGAGTCTCTCCAATGTGTTAAAATGATAGAAAATAATGTGCAGAGAGGGTGGAAATGATCACCACAATACAACAAATATATAACCATATTCATGAAGGCATAACAAGATAGACCCTGCAAGAAGAGTAAAATAGACACAATATACCAACAAGTGAAATGAAGAGGCAAAATAATGCAAGAAACACAAGAAAGGGAAAGAGAAATATCCAAAAACTCAAGTTTATTGCTTCATTAGTTTACACAGTCCATTTAAAATGCAAGATAAATTCCTGGATCATCATACAAGAAGTCCAAAATGAAGGTCTGCAACACATTGGTGTTCCAAAACAATTTTGGTAGAGTTTTGTTACAATAAAAATTCCCCCCTCTCAAATGAGAGGTCACTACAATTTATAAAAAATGAGGGAGAGGAGAGAGAAGTTGCAAATCTTAGATTTCCCCTTCCACCTACTTGTAAAGTACCATAAGTGGGTGAAAATTATGATGGGAAACCTGAAAAATCCATCCCATGTTGTCTTGTAACTGGAAGCAAAACAAATGGCTTCCCATGCTCATTAAATGCCCTTTCAACCACCTGGAAGTCATCATTTAAAACTGGGCTCGTTTTCTACAATTTTCACCACCATAACTCCATAAAATATTTAATTTATTAGTTTTTGAGTGTAGAATATGGATCCATGATTCCAACGAGTCCATTTTTGTGTAATTTGGATGGGAAACAAGAAAGTTATGATCATTTGAGTGTAGGCAGTTTTTTATACACTTCCAAGCTTATCCATCATTTCATGGGTTTGAGCATTAAATTTTGGTTGTTGAGAGTGAAATTTTTTAATTTTTACCCCTTCATAATATTTTTATGTTTATAATATCTTCATGGAGGTATTTAAAATGTATTTGGGTCTCACTGCTTTTAAATATTCAAATGGGGGGGGGGAGTGGTTGAGTGTTTAAAAAAATTGAATTGGAGACCAGCTTGGCTAGCTTGTTAGTTGGCTCGCTGAGCTGGCACTCCTCTTTTCCTTCCCTGATCCTCCTTTTCACATTGAGATCCTCCTCAAATTTCCACATGGCTCCCTTTGTGGCTTGAACCTACCTTCGCGGTCCATCTATATTGTGCCATCTCGGCACCCTCTATCTAGCTCGATGAGTTTACTTTTAGCCATGCGCCGACTGTTTGAAGTACGGCTCCCAACCATTCGCGGTGAACTCACCATCTCTTATCCCATGAATTCTCTACTTCACATCCCCGCATTGGTCGATCGAATGATCAGCTTATGATTTTCTTGAATGTTTTCAGTTCCATGGAGCCATAGGGGCATAATAGGGTGTCTTGAAGCTAGATTTTCAACTTCTCCCATTTTAACCCATTTTAATCAAAATTCTTGGATTTTTCTAAGGACTAGGGGTTGAGAAAATTTGAATAAGATGTCCCAAGACCAAATTTTCTAACTTTTCCCAATTTTACCATTTTTTGACAAATGTTTTGGCTCCTTTGTAATTGGACCAAGGGATGAAGAGCTTGAAACTGATCCAATTCTCCCAATCTCTCTAACTTTTCCAACCTTATTAAGCCAAGGAGTTGTGTGAACCTGAGAAAAGTGTCCCAAGGGCCAACTGACTCCATTTTCACCATTTTAGCCCAAATTTGACAAAGTGTTGATCCTTTTGGAAACCCAGAAGAGGGAAAAAATAACCCAATTGACTTCACACCTCTTAAAATCAATTACAATTCCGCCAAACATGAAAAATCACCTGTGAAGCTCTACCAGGTGCCTAGATTCACTAATTTCAGGTTGTCCATTTTTTCAGGAGTGAAAAAATGGATAACACCATCCTTGCTAAGGAAACCTCCAAGGTTTCAAAAAAATTAGTAAGGAGGAGGAAATGAGAGATAAAGCCTATGGGAGGGATAATAAGCTTTTAGTGGCTTTGTGGATACTTGAAAAAGTTATATGCTTACTTGAATACTTGATAATTTTGGATGAATGATAATTTCACCCCTTTTCCTCACCTATTGAATCATGAATATTCTTGGGCATGTGTAGACACCCTAATTTCACAACTTTTACAAATCATTTAATTTCCCCACCTCATTTCCCACAAAAATACACTACGGATTAATCAAATATAATTTGATAATTATCCCTTCCAAATCTAATCCTTACCACATGTCATTATTCTCCATGTTTTTCTACTATTGAATTAAAAATTCAAAATCAAATCCTCACCCACTCTTCGTGGTCATCACTCATCTAAATCCTCCACTTATGAATTAAAAATCCAATTCAAATCCTCACCCATTCTTCCTGGTCCCCACCCACCTAATCTTGCCCACATTTTCAAACCATGATTACTTAAATTACTCTAAGTTAATCACTTCCCCAGGCTATAAATATAGCCTTACCCCCCTCTAAAACACACACATAATAAGCTTGAATGCCCTATCTAAACTCTTGTATCCTTTGAGCAAAGATCATCCTTCCCACCTTGTCCTAACGCCCAAATAGCCTTATCTTGAAGCATCCCAAATCCATAATCCCTTTGTCCATTGGTGCAAAGTTAGTGGATCTTGTTGTAGGAAGGTCTTACTCTGGTTCGATGAAAGCACCTACATTTCACACAATCAAGGCTCATCCATGTCTCCCTCGCCTCATTCTTTTTTCACTATGTTGATCGCTTCTTCCACCTGGTCTCTCTTACCAACCACATTTTGCTCCTACCATTATCCTTTCTCCACCTATCATCTGACAACGTAAATCTACTATCTTCAGCCTATAATCATGTTCCTTTCCCCCATTTTTTCCTTTCTTGATCCATCATACTTCATACCGTTTCTTCCCATTCTTTTCATGTCTTGTTTCTTCATCCTCACCTCATTTGTCCTCATCCTCCGCATCCTATCCTTGCTTTCCCCTTTTCACAACTCATCACTCATATTTTCTTTACTCTTTCCACTTCATATTCTCGAATTCTCCCACATATCTACCCACACTTACTCTCCCTTGTTCTTGACATTCCCCTAACATTCTTTCATCATCATATTCTGTTTCTGCGCTAATAATTATTAGTGGAGTTTCCCTAAAATTCACTCAGCCTCATTCTGCACAACCTTTTTAACTCTCATTGACCTTCTGTATTTTCTCTTCATTCCTTTCCTCCTATGGGCCCACTGCTCATTATGGGTGGAATTTCCCTAATGCCCCTTCATTGGCGTTATTGTACACACCCAAAATTACATGTGCTACATTTTCAGAAAATGGTTACAAAAGTACCCAATGATGATTCAGGTCCTTTTAAGAAGGTTTTCAAGCTCCAAATTCCATTCATAGTGTATATTTTTTACATAGACATTTTTACTTAGCCTTCCCATGCTTTTTCTAGCTTCTTGGCTATTTTTGTGCATGTTTTGGCGTTTAATGCCAGGACTGCCTCCCTGGCTTGGTGGCAGTTTTAAAACTGCCGGCCAAAATAAGATGGCAGTCTTGAAACTTCCACCCTGCGTAGGGCGATGGTCCTGCCTGCTTTTTCTAGAATCCCCCATGCATGTTTTAACATGTGACAATTTACTTAATTTCACTTTTTACATGCATCTGTGAGCCAAATTATCTAAAATTAGCTTTGATTGCTTGGTTCTCCTTCCTCCTATTTTTAAATAGATTTAATTAGTGAACTACTCCTTCTTGCCTTGAGCTTGAAGGCACATCCCATCCTCCATTCCTATATATTCCATGCTTGTATTCAAGCAAAAAACCTGAGAATTTTGTGTATCTTGCATTGTATTGCTGCCACAATATTGCTAGGAATTACATAACCAAGCTCATATCTCGTGTGCTATCTCTCTTCTACTTGCATTGCATCCAGTCTACCTTCAAGTTTCCATTACTCAAGCACCATCCTATTGCTGCTATTCTTGCATTCCCGATCCCTTGGACTCATATGGACACACTGAGAAATAAAGGACAAAATGATGGGACAAATTACTACATAATTGGATTTACCTTAGTTTTGTGAATCCTAGGTTGGATTTTTTGTTTGATTTCTTTCATTCTTACAATTTATCATTGTTACATCATATCAAATAGAGTAGAAATCAGTTTCCTTTCATTTGCAAGTAATTAGTTAATTTACAAGAGGGTTTGACTCTTTCATAGTAACCCCAAGTGACGGATCCCATTCTTCATATCCCTGTGGATATAAAGGAGAGAATATCTGCAGGGGGTTTTCTACATATCGTAAATCACTTGGAAAAGTTCTTGTTTTAATTTAGTTTAGTTTCAATACACTCATCACGGGTTAATAACCACACCAGGTTATCTGGCTTGTTTATTTTTAGTGTAGAAGTAGATATAATTATTGAGAATAGAAGCAAATTGTTGTTTGTGATTGTAGTATATCAGTTTTGTGATTTTTTTAGATTAGTTTGCTTTCAGTAGTAGCATAGATTGTTAATTTCATTCAGCTTACATGGACACTTCAAACTAGATCAACACTTAGATTCAAGTTAGGCAAACAAACCATAGGGAATTTATTCTACCCCTTCATAGCCTCTAAATCTCCCCTTTGTTAACTCAGCTACCAGGAGATCACACTATCAAATCTTAGTCACTGATACTCCTATAGTTAGCCACACACATTCAAACATTGGCTGCTCCGACATGACCTCGGGGGGTAGAGTGCGGTTGAAGATCACGTGTTCATTTTCATCTGTATAAATTAGTGAACCCGACATAAAGGATTAATTCCTTCTTGTTTCCTTTCTTTCATTTCTATTACCTCATCTTTCCATTTCTTACCCTATTTTGGTAGGTATTTTATCCCTTTTACAATATGTCTAGAAGAGAGTTTGGTGGGCCATTTGGCTGTGATAGATGTTACAACAACGTGTAACCACAACAATCCCCTTCTCTTTCAAGGTGGGGTGATAATTACACAAGCAACGTCCAAACCTCCCCTAGTTACACTTCAAACCCCATTATGCTATGTAAGGATGGAGGAGGTTGATCAATCGTTAGACATGCAATACATGATCAACCCAATGTAAACCATGTTGTTATCACAAACGTAATATGTTTCCTACCACAAGTTCTTGTCAAGACCTCACATTGCCATGTAATCAACAGAGGATGATCTATTTGCATGAATAGCTAATTATCTTCATCATATAGATAGATTCTTTGACTCTTTGGATAGAATGAAGGCCATCAACCTTTGATATTTTGAATACCTATCCCAAGACTCTTACTTCTGAAGAAGACAAGAATTATAATACTGAACAATTCATGATGGGGTATCATGAGCCTGCTCAATCAAACCCTACACCATAGGCACCCCAACAAGGGACTCAATCCTCTCCCAACGCTCTCATTTCTGCTTTAGTGAGGGAGGATTAAAGAACTAGAAAGTTCCCAGACTTCACAACCAACACATGTAGTAGGGCAAAACATAGGGTATCCAGTTGACAACAAAGAATACATCCCTTCCAATGAGAAACTGACATGCAATATCCTATATACAACAAGGTTATCTGATCTCATTCAAATCCAGGTGATCTTCTCACAAGGTTAGACTACACTAGGGATGGGTCCTCATCCTTCCCAAGCTTATCCTACGCAAGGGCCGGCCGAAAGTGCATTCTCGAATGTCGTCACAACAGGCAATGTGATGTTCCCTGGTTTTGCGCCCGCTATTCCATATCCTTGGAGCTATCTCCACCTTACATGCATATGTATTCACGAAACTCCTCAGATGGACCCATATACCATTCCTGATCCCTACATGCCATATCAAGGGACCCCAAATATTCCCGTAAATGCTTATATTGTAGCTTATCCAACTCCTCCTCCTCCACCTCCTTATCAAGGATCTTCAATGGTGGAATCTTACACAACGGGTACATACGGTGAGTACTTAAAGGAGCCTCTTGACTTCACCATATGTGGTGTCATGCTTCCACACACATTGTCGGATCTTCTAAAATTTAAGGGAAAAGGAGACCCGAATGCTCATATCAAGGTCTACACTACTGTTATCAAGGAATTTCTTCCTTGGGATGTTGTAGTGGTTAAGATATTTCCAAAGACTCTGTTATCTCCGAATCACAGCACCCCTGTGCGTATACCTGAACTCACGATGTGATTGGATAACATGGGTACTATCTCCAAGTTGTGGGACTTGCTACTTGAGATAGACCTCCAGAGAAAGTTGGTTCTTTCCTCCTAAACTACCTGCCACAATCTACTCTAGTGCAGGGGGAAACTAACTATTCTAATCTAAGCTTCCAAGGGACCAGGGAGAGAGAATGCATAAAATGAAAGCCTACACTAAAGCAGTGATACACCAGAAAAGGAGGGTGTGAGAGTAATCTCTAAATGTGTGACACATACAGAGGGAAACATGCACACTAGAACATCATGTGACTGACAGTTCTACATAATCTAGGATAAATGCATTCACAAAAATATTCCAGAGCATACACATATGATAATGAATCCCTAACAAGAACATAATAAATAGACACAATATTCTTGTACACAAGATTAAAGGGGCAAGAATCTCTGCAAGAGTATCACAGCAGGGGAAGATACATGCCAACCGGATCTTCCTGAGTACACTAAACCATGCTTCATGATATGACCACTTGTGTCTCCTCCAGATCTACTAACCCGATCTACATGAGTGCACTACAACCGTGCCTCTGAAACACCACCAGATATCACATACCTAAAGCTACCCTTCATCTGCCACTATGCAACCAAGATCTCAATGTACTGTGAATCTACAAACATGACCTCTATAATAGTCTACCAATGTGCAACCGTAACCATGCATTAAGGCAAGTAAGTCTCTTCTCCATCACTGCATCAACCTATGCAAACATGAAGACAACCCTTCCTCTACAATACTAGATTCCTATGGATCAACAATACATCATGATCTCATGGATATGTAATAGAAAAAATGAGAAGATGAGAGATCTAGGGGAAGAATGAGCAATCCCGAAGATCTGTCCTTCAACCACCTATAAGAGGCATCTAAATTGAGTGAGATGATTACTACATTACTTTGCAAACTAGGCTCCCCATACTATCACATGATACTGCATAAGAGAAAGGAAATACAATAGACCAGATAATACCATCTTAAATGCACTCCCAGCTACCAAATAAAACACTGTTATGAACCTGGCCACGTTCTTTCTGTAAAAATATCTCTCTATGAAAGATCATATCATCAAATATGAATCTGCTATTGATTCTTCTTCTACATTGGGCTTCGGAGCTTCTTCGATCCTTTCAATAAAGGATTATGTTATTCTTCTCATCTGATTTTGTTGAGAAATGCAAGTTTTTTAGGCCTATCTGAGTGCGGGAAACTAAACTTAGGGCAACTTAGCTAGGCGATTTATAACCTTTTGACGGGATCATGAGCATTAACTGACTGGAATCTAGAATATAAATTCTCTGTGAGTTAAATATATCTACCCTCATTAAAAATAGGTAAATCCGACTTTCTGGTTACCATGATCGAGGACCAGTTACTCGTGTAAACTCGTTCAAGGTGTAAATCATGCCAATATTTGTGAAGCAATTCGGACTCCACGGAATCCTAACAGTTCATGGTCCTAATAACAGTTTCGCAGGTCCAATACATTAACTTTCTTGATCCCCTTAGCACTCTATCGGCCGCTTCGGCTCTTCGCGTGCCTTCGTGTCCCCTTGCGGCCTAGATGTCCCAAGACCAGTTTGGGACTTAAACTACCCCGATCTTACCCGAAATGGGCTATCCTTAAACCTCATTCGGCCGGTGACACGTGTCATGTTTCCATTCGCCTTCGGCTTTTCGCGTCCTTGATACATCCCTTTAAAACAGATGTCCTCCAGTCATGAGTTAAGGCCTCCGTTAAACCCGATTCGGTCGGTTAACGCTAGTTGCGGCTTGACTATGTACATAATTTGCTTCCTGGACTATGTGTTCTCATTTCGGCTTTTATCCGCTCGGTTCGCTTGTATTTCGCTTACTTTCGGCCCAACTGTTCTAGGCTGCCTTACATTCTTTTCGGCTCATTTACCGCGTCCGCCGCGTACTAACTGCCCAGGTTTCCCAGACTGGTTCTATAGGTTACCTTTAGTCAAGATTTTTCCACTCTTTTCGGCCAGTTCGGATTTCTGTGTCCCGCGTGTCCCTATTGGCTTCGGATTGGACCCATTTGCCATAATTGTGAGACAAGAATGGCGGCGATTTGGGCCGGTTCGCTAAATATTCGTCCTCAACTGCTTAGGCATATAGGTACTTTATTTGATTTTCATAAATTCCATACTCTTGTACCAATATCACATGAGTCTGATGCACCTTTTAATTTGAAAATTTACTATGAATAACTCCAAAACTGGGTGCATAATAGGCAGTTTCTCTGAAGTTCCTTCACATTGAATCCCTCATTACCGTCAATCATTTAAATTAAGACTTAAGATATCACTTCCTTCCTACAAAAATCATGAATACCCTATAAGTTCATACAAATTTTCCATTGTGAAAAATGGCATTAGGAATTTCTTTCTCACTCTAACCCTAACTTAGAGAGTTTCTGCAAACCTAGACAGGAGAAAAATGAATCTATTTCCCATTTCATCCAGAGATAGTGCACCAAGTTCTCTATTCCTCTGCAGGTGCACCCAACATGTACCAGATGGAACTTTGTGATCTTTTCCTTCATTGTCTCAATCGAGAGACTAAGGAAGAGGTCCAAAAGCTTCCTTTCCGTAGTTATGAGGAAGTATTGGAAGATGTGCCTCAGATTGAGTAATCCACTATTGATAGTGGGTGTAAGACTTACAGTTCCAATGGGAAATTGGTATCACAAAATTAAAATACTGAAAATTATCAAAACAATGGTGCCAACAACCAGGGACCTAAGGGTGTGAATTGTAATCATGGTGCTACCACAAATAGTGATAAAGTCAAGAACATTGGTTTTCCAAATAACAAAAAAAATAACAATAACAACTCAGGCAATCAAAGAGGCCCTAACACTGTGTCATCTATTAACACAGTTGATGTAAATCATCTGCCACAAAATAAAAATCAAACCCAAGGCCCAAACTAGTATTAAAAATCTCACCAAGGGGAAATGAATCATGGTTATAATAACCAATTTCAAAACTACAACCAAGGTTATAATCAATAACAACAAGATGATTATCAAAGACCAAGAGATTACAAACCTAACCTATACTATGGTTTCCATAAGGTTAGAAGTCACGATGATAGGAATTTCCGTGATTGTAACAACTTTCTGTAAAGACTTCCTGAAAACCAAAGGTAACTCTTTGTAGACATGTTCCTAGAAAATCCTGAAACAACCTCGTAATCTGACTATACAGGACATGTAGCTCCTCAAAATGCTAATGTGAGGACAATTCGAGATCCACTCCCTACACATCCTAAAAATTTCAAGGTGAATCCACAAAATACAAATAAAGGCATTCCTATAGGAAACAATGACCATGAAGCCTTAACTTCCAATAACTCTTGGGTCGCTCCTAACCTTGGTTCAAATGATAACACAAAAATATTGGGATTAGTTGAGCTAGAGGTTGAGTCTGAAATTAATGCAACAAATTAGACGAGGGAGTACATTTCACAACCCCTACCCGCTCTTTCCTTCCCACAAGATGAAATTCCTATAATCTCAAAACTAGTAGGAGCCTATGATTTAATATCGTATTTGAACAAGACTTTTCTCACATTTCGTTTCTAGATTTGCTGAAAAATTCACCTATGCATTGCTCTGCGTTGCTCAATGCACTAGGTTTTGGTAATATATTCCATGTTACACCACCTCATATTTCTCAAATAAATCATATTGACTTTGACATACATCCTCCAGGACAAAATGATAAGGACACTGGGTTTGTTTTTGATATAGACAAGATGCCATCTGACATTGAAATTTCCCGAAGAGGTGATCCTGCCTTACTTTTACAAGTTTGGGTTTATAAAAATTGCATTAAGAGCCATGATTGATGACGGGGCTGTTGTAAATGTGGTTCCCTTCTCTTTCTTGCAGAAGTTGGGATATGGAGAGATAAATTGTTCCTATACAAGAAACACGTTACGGGGGTACGACAATCGTAAAGTGACCTCGATTGGAACCATAGTTCTTCTAGTCACACTTGGTCTGAAAACCCTCTTGATGGAGTTTTACATTATTGATAGGTAAACAAGTTATAACATGATCCTCAGGAGACCCTAGATTCATCAAATGAAGGCTATCCCTTTTACCATATTCCAAGAGATTAGATTCCTCCATTTGGGGAAGTTATTAATCTCTCAAGGGGATCCTAAGCCCTTCGATATAGATTTAGAAAACATCAAGAAGAACAAAGAGTCCATACAGAGTATGAAATTCCTGGGAATCAATTGAAAAAACCACCTCCATCAACAGTGTTAGCCCCAATCACCCCGGGTATGCCAAAGGTTAAAGTCGTTGACCCACAAACATTTGAGGTGGAAAAAAAAGATAAGGGTAAATCAATATATGTGGAAACAATGTCCACTAAAACCACAACAAGAATTATGAAACTCTTAGATAGTGATGATCCAATTTTCATTCCGTTTAAACCACAGGGGATTGGTAGTCTTCTCAGTTTAACATCTCTTCCCTCCGATGACCTAGGTCTAGGTGTAAACATGATAGAATTAACAAAAAAATAAGGGAAATTTGAGATTAAAATGATGCCCATCAAAACCATCTCCAAGGGTTCTATTCCAAACTCCGGTTTTAACCCATGTGCATCTGAAACTAAGCTTTCCATATCCATGGGGCAAGGCCTTATCATTCAAAAAGAGTCACAATTAAACATAACACTCTACATTGAAAATAAGTCCGAGCGACATACTCATGCTCACCCACACACCTTGTCTCAAGAACATGAAAAAGAGGTTCACAAATGACTCTTTCAGACAAATGATTTTAATGATTGGACATATACACTTCTGGGCAAGGCTTGTAAGTGTAAACCTAGAATGGTAGGGCCTTGTCAAGAGAATAATTTTTTTGAGATAATGGTTCTCCGCTGTTTACTTTTAGGGGTGAATAATTTGATATTCATCAGCTTTCTTCACCTTAGACATCATGACATGTAGTTTCACCTACATTCCCATATGTAAATTACTGGATCCGCATTACATTTTCATCTTCCAGTTCATTTTGTAAAATTTGTGATCAAGGGACTTATACTTATAGAAACTCCTTAAAAACTTTTGAAAAAATTGGAAAAACATTTAAATCATGTCTCTACAAATCTTCACGGTGTCATCAATTGTTTTCAAATCATTTCATCAATCCAAGCAAGATAAAACAAAGTTTTGATGGTAACCATACCAAGGTCTGCATACTTGGTTCTACTTATAGTCTTTTTCTAGATTAGGTGTGTTTGCCTATAGTCTATTCTAGAAGCTTCATGGTGTCACATCTATCCCATATACATATATTTGGAAATAATAACATTCTATAAATTTTTCCTAGATAAATAATTCACATGAAAATCCATAGAAATTTTTAATTTTACACACTTCTTTGCCCTACCAACCTTTGGTGTTGAGCCTGCATCTCTTACTAGTGATGTAGGGTTGGGAAAGGAGAGAAGTGCCCTTACTCACCTATGCCTTGTCCATGGTGATGAGTCCATACTTCCTACTAGTATAATGAGGCATGGTGTAGGGGGTATCTTTGAAAAAATTGAAAGTTAAAAATAGTTCATTCAAATATTGTCAATACATAAATCAAAACAAAGTGAGTTAGATGTCCAAAATTCCAAAAGAGTTTAAAACCTTAAAACCAGATTTTATCAACCAAGTGGCCATCTATGGATCTAAGTCTAGATAAACTGGAAATAAATTCACATTTTAAACTATGAAGAAAAATTGAGTAGAGTGAGGTTGTAGCGTTTCAATTTGGTCTTGCCAAATCCTTGTCTTTCTCTCATCATTACCATTCAAAAAATTTCTATAACTTGTGCCCCTTCTGGCTCTTGGTGTTGATCCCTTGCATCTTACTAGTTGCGGGGAGTTAGGATTGGGGCAAGTTCATTCACTTATCATATCACACTTTCACCATGTTTTTCCAAAACAATATGAAGTACCAAAATTTTCTTAGAGAAACTAAAGTTCAACATCAAAATGTGATTGCATTATCATATATTAGTATTACAAAACACAAAAAAGAAATAATTTTGTTAGCATTCATATCCACTGCATGCAATTTGAAAAGCATATGAAAATCATAAATTCTAAACATCTAAGAGTACACACGTGAATAAAATCATCAATGTAAGCCAACTCTATACAAGGAATAACCGATCAAAAAAGAGATATATGTACATATCATGGTGTGTCATAGTTTTGTACAATGCCATCGCACACTAGGTGCGGTCCAAATGATCACAATGAGCATGAAATATGAAAACATCATATATGCCTCACAAAATGGAGACTAAGCAATAAAGGCACTCTTCCTATCTACCTCTTTAAGGCCCCTTATGACCACTCTAGTTACGAATTTATAGGATTTCTTCTCAAAATTATTCAAACAACAAAGGGCCAAGCCTAATGCAAAATACCATTCCCAAATCCATTCCAATTCAACCATACTCAAAAATGAAAAAACGGTCACCATGGGCCCAGAGCTCAAAAAGCAGCCAGTTGGTATGCACAAATGAATTGAAAAATGAGTTTGTTTTGATATATATATATATGTTGTTTTGTTCTCATTTTGAGTGTATGTGTTCACGAGGCTAAAGCGTTGGCACAGGTATATTTATATATCCCCACTCAAATGGTAAGTCCTCTTGTCATTTTAATTTAGTGTTTATTTTTTGATATTTTATATCTGCACTTGAGTCTTCTTTTTGTTTTATAGGTAGGTAGAGTTTGGATGACAAAATTTAAACACACAGGCATGTCAGGTATAGCTTATAACTCCCCATTTTGGGAATGCCATACTCAGAATCTACATTTTATGCCTTTTCATGGCTAAGATGCTTCTCCGAGGGGGAGATATGTACACACCCAAAATTACGTGTGCTACATTGTCAAAAAATGGTTACAAAAGTCCCCAATGATGATTCAGGTCCTTTCAAGAAGGTGTTCGAGTTACAAATTTCATTTGCAGTGTATATTTAATGCCTAGACACCTTTACTTAGCCTTCCCATGCTTTTTACAACTTCCTACCTCTTTCTACGCATGTTTTGGCCTTTAATGCTAGGACTGCCGCCCTACTTGGGTGATAGTTTTGAAACCTCCACCCAAAATAGGGCAGCGGTCTTGCCCAATTTTTATAGAATCCCCCATGTGTGTTTTAACATGTGACACTTCACTTAATTTCACTTTTTACATGCATCCATGAGACAAATTGTCTAAAATTAGCTTTGATTGCTTGGTTATCCTTCCTCCTATTTTTAAATAGATTTAATTAGTTGGAACTTCTCCTTCTTTCCTTGAGCTTGAAGGAACCTCCCATCCTCCATTCCTATATATTCCATGCTTGTATTCAAGAAAAAGGCATGAAAATTTTGTGTATCTTGCATTGTATTGCTACCACAATGTTGCTAGGAATTACATAACCAAGCTCATATGTTTTGTGCTATCTCTCTTCTACTTGCATTGCATCTAGATTACCTTCAATATTCTATTGCTCAAATTCCATCCTCTTGCTGCTGTTCTTGCATTCCCAATCCCTCGGAATCATATGGACACACAGAGAAAAAAAGGACAAACTAAGGGGACAAAATACTACACAGCTATATTTACCTCTATTCTGTGAATTCCAGGTTTGATTTGTTGTTTGATTTCCTTCATTCTTACAATTTATCATTGTTACATCATATCAAATAGAGTAGAAATCAGTTTCCTTTCATTTGCGAGTGATTAGTTAATTTCCAAGAGAGTTTGAATCATCATAGCAACCCCCAGTGATGGATCCCATTCTTCCCATCCCTGTGGATCTAAAGGAGATAATATCTATAGGAGGTTGTCTACATATCATAAATCACTTGGAAAAGTTATTGTTTTAATTTAGTTTAGTTTCAATACACTCAACACAGGTGAATAACCACACCGGGTTATTTTTCTTGTTTAGTTTTAGTGTAGAAATATTTTAATTATTTAGAATAGAAGCAAATTGTTGTTTGTGATTGTAATATTTTAGTTTTTTGAATTGTTTAGATTAGTTTCCATCCAACAGTAACATAGATTGTTAATTTCATCCAGTTTACGTGGACACTTCAAACTAGTTTAACACTTAGATCCAAGTTAGGAAAATAAACCATAGGGAATTTACGCTACCCGTTCATAGCCTCTAAATCTCCCCTTTTCCAACTCAGCTACTAGGAGATCACACTACCAAATATTAGTCACTGATCCACCTATATTTAGCCACACACATTCAAACATCGGTTGCTCTGGCATGACCTTGAGGGATCGAGTGTGGTTGAAGGTTGCATGTCAATTTTCATCTGTACAGTTACCCTTTCCATTCCTTGTTTCCTTTCTCCCTTTCTTCATTTTTTCTCTCTTCCTTCCCAACCGCTTATTATGAGTGGACTTTCCCTAACATCCCCTCACCAACATTGCCTCTTCTATCCCCCATTCTCTTTTCTCTCCCATCCCTTTCCTCTACTCCCACCCTTTCTTTTCACTTATTGTCCAACTCTCCATATTCCCTTCACCCTCTTCAATATTTTTACTATCTTCATCATACATCCTTTGTCTATTGTCTCATAATCCTTGTATCCTCATTTCATAAATCTTTGTATCTTTTCCAATCTATGTCATTCCTCCCCTTTTTCTTCTCTTTACATTCCTTATAGTGCTCACTCTACACTTATTATCCCCATTCTTGATTTCCTTCCTTTTGCATCATTTTTTGTGTTATCCTCTACTCTCTCCCACCCCTTGTCTTATTTCACTTCCTCTGTATCATCTTCTTCCCCTTTTTACCTCACATTTCCTTCTTACTTCCCCATTGATAACCTCGCTCTTCAACATTGTCCCATATTTTTTTATCATCCCATCCTCCACATGAATCTCCATACGGTTTGTTCCATATTATTTACCTTAGTCTTCTTCACGAGGACCAGGTTGCTTTTATATTCTCCCTGTCTTTGCTATGTCCTCCCTTCCTCCCCTATCATTTTAACATTTCTTCTAACCTCCCCTTATTTTTCTACCAGCCCTACCTTTTCACTCATTCTGTATCAGTTTCTCTTATTTTCTATGATATTTTCCATGTTTTCTTGGTCCCTTATAGTTTCTTTCTTTTCTCCATTCTACCTCCTCTTTCATATTCTTTAAATTTTTCATCATCCTCATCTCCTTAGTTTTTCCATCCTTCTCTCCCTTTTTCCTTATTTTACCCCTACTCTCATCTAGTCTTCTCCTTCTTGTTTATCGTTCCCCATTCCCCATACCCTTATCCTATTCATCTTCTACTTCTACAGTTTCTTTATTTTCTTAGCTCTATCATCTCTTTGGTTTTTCCATCATTTCTCTCCATTCATTTCCTTTACTCTTCTTCATTTTTATATCCTCTTTATTTTGTCTCTCTCTCCCTTTTATAATTTCACTTGCTGCTATGTCATTTTCTTGTCTTTTTCTTGTTTTTCCTTCATCATTCCCTTCTTCCCCTATCACCTCTCTCTCTTATTCTCTTCTACCTCTTTCATTTATTTTTCCCTCCTCTATCCCCATACCCTTGTCTCCTTCACCTTTGAATTTTCTTTCTCTTCTCATAATCAACCACTACTCCTGTCCATTCCCTTTTCTCTTTCTCCTTACATCCTTCCACACTTCCTCATAACTAGTGTTCAAGGCTAATTGAATCCTTTATCCATCTGTGTCAAATAGTTAATCCCTTCACTTACACTCCATTCTCATCCTCCTCTCCACAAAATTGACCTCTCCTCTTTTCGAGAGCTCTATCGTATATTACATCCTTGTCAGCCCTCTCGAGGGGGCATCATCACATTTGTCCATAATCACATCTTCTCATGACATTTTTTTCTTTGAGGATACCATGTAATTGGTCACCTACCACCTTCTACTCTCCCCAAAAAAAATTCACTCTAATTTTTTCTTAGGAAAAGAAGATTGAATTATTCCCCCATTTTTACAAGCAAAAGTTTGTTCTACTTCTTTCTTAGAGAATGGTTTCTCTTTTCTTCCTCTAAAAAAATTCTTATAGAAGGAATGCCTTCCTTAAGAAAAATATCTTCAAAAACCTTCAATCTTGTCACCTAAGGCATATTCATCCATCTCGTGTACTTTCTTTGAAAGGAAACTACTTTCATAGTACCCTTTCAAAGAGGGGAAAATGTAGACACTCTAATTTCACACCTTTTCCAAATCATTTAATTTCCCCACCTCATTTCCCACAAAAACAAACTTCGAATTAATCAAATATAATTTGATTAATTATCCCTTCCAAATCTAATACTTACCACATTTCATTATTCTCCATGTTTTTCTACCATTGAATTAAAAATTCAAAATCAAATCCTCACCCACTCACATAAATCCCCCACTTATGAATTAAAAATCCAATTCAAATCCTCACCCATTATTTGTGGTCCCCACTCACCTAATCTTGCCCACATTTTCAAACCATGATTACTTAAAATAATAAGTACAACCTTACCCCCCTCTAAAACACTCAAAAAATTAACTTGAATTCCTTGTTTGAAATCTTGCATCCTTTGAGCAAAGAGCGTCCATCCCACCTTGTCCTAATGCCCAAATAGCCTTATCTTGAAGCATCCAAAATCCACAATCCCTTTGTCCATCAGTGAAAAGTAATTAGATATTGTTGTAGGAAGGTATTACTCTGGTTCAAGGAAATCACCTACATTTCAAAAAATCAAGGCTCATCCATGTTTCCATTCCCATTCCGAGGTTTGCTACAGAATCATGAAGGAGGAGGTATCTGGCTAGTTGCTTAAATTTCTTGTTTATCAATGTATTTTTCCTAGCTCACGACATGTGTTGGTTTTCACCTTACTTTCTTTTCTTGAGTGTTATGCTTTGAATTTTACTCCCTCATCCGTCATTGTACATATTGGAGGCATGCTTCTCCTCTCTCCCATTAGATTGGAGGGAGGAAAACATGTCCTCCTTATTTGGAAGTGGCACATGATGATGCCAATTAGTTGGGTGGAAAACCAAGTCATCTCATGTGGTGTTTGTTACTTGGAGTTTGAAGATTGATTTGGAAATTTCTTAGAGCTTATTCCTTGTTACAAAAAGAATGTATATTTCATTTGAAATTTGACCATCTTGTTCCCATTTAGTGGGAGACTTATCCACTTGCATTTTAGGATTTATATAGTTTCTTGTTGTGTTGGTAAGAAGAGAAAGATGTAAAATTTAAGTTGAATGAAACATAGGTTTTATTGTAATATTTTCTTGTAATCATTGTGTTGGAACAAAGGAAGTTAAGAGTATTTATAAAATATGAGTTCTTGAGTTTCTATTGTTCTTATTTGAAAATAAACTTCTTAGTTTTATTGTTACAACTCTATAAAAAATTTGGGTGTTGGTTTTAATGCTAGAACGGAAAAGAAAAATTTCTTACATTTCAAAGTATTGCAAGTTATCCCTTTAGTTTTGATTGACTATAATACAAGAGATCATGAAACTATCTATTGAGTTATTACATTTCATAGGTTATTAATGACTTACTTGTGTTTAAATCTCCCTCTAATCCCTTCTTGTGCATTTGCTTGTCATTTGGCACTTGACAGATAAACTAAATATCTTATTTATTGGACTATATGGAGATATGTATATTTGATTATAGAAGCATAGTGAAACTAGATGAAGTTTTAAAATATGTATTTGGAAATGGGAAAGTTTACAAATTTATGTTTATAGAAATGTTACTATTCACCATTGTAAAAAATAAAATATTTTTTTTTGAGTAAAAGGAATTTGGAACTTGTTTAGATTAGGGAGTTTATTGAAACAACTTCCAATTCAGGGAATTGATTTCAAGAAAATTATTAATTTCTTAGTAAAGATAGGGTTTGAGAACTTATTTAAAAATATAGCTATCTCTATACAAATTTTAATTACATACATTATAGAGGGTTTATTGTATGAAATAGTTTCTCTTTTTAGAGTTGTGTGTATATATACACACACATAACCATAATGGTGTACACATATATAAATGTACACACACACATATAAACTAAACCATAAGGATCCTATATGACTCTAATTCATCAGATCAGCCAACACCAGAAGGAAAAAATGGAGAAAAGGAGGTTTTGTTTGCTTTTTAACAAAACTGTCACTCTGTGCAAAGTGGCAGTTTTAGAACCCCCACCCAACCAGGGTGGCGATCCTATAACTGCTGGCCTACATCGGGAAAAAATCCTATCACTTTTGGATAGAAAAATAAATGGAATCATGAATAAACATGAATTTGGAGCATCTGAATTTTTCCCTTCCCCGACATGACCTTTCCCATTCTCCAGTGCATGGGAGGACATGGGGGAGGCTATAAATACTTGGGGAGAACAAAGGAATGTATCATCAAAGACATGAGAGTAAGTGAACAAGAGTTCTTAGTGCTAGAATTGAGTTTGTAGAAGAAAAGATCTTAAAGATAGAGAAAAAAAGTAATTGGGAGGAAGTGTGAGATATAATCTACTTCTCTTTCATATTTATTGTAAATTTTGTAACTTCCTAATCAAATTGGCTAATAAAAGTGGGAAGAAAGAGAATTTTCCCCTTCTTGACTGGTTTTCCTCCTCTAGAGGTTTCCAAGATAAAATTGTTGATGTTCATAAGCTTATAATTATTTTATTTCTCTACATTAATTGGTTTTAAAGCACAAGAAATTTATTCACTATCTCTAAACTGTTATTTTCAAATTGAAAGTAAAACAACAACATATAATTGTGATTATGTAAACGGTTCCAAAGTAGAGAGTTTACAGTTCATTTTGGTATCAGAGCTAACAAGTATCTAAGACTGTGGTATTCTTTATTAGATTTGTATGATAGTGAAGAGATCTAAAGGTGAAGAAGGTTTACCTTGCGATCCAAATATTTCTATAAGAAAGTGGAAACATAGAATTCGGGGAAAAATGGAAGATGAGAACTTGGTCTGTAGAATCGATATGCTAGAGACCATGATGGATAGGATGTATAGGCACCAACAAGAGCTCCCAGATCTATAGAAGATGGCTTCAATGAAATAAGACTCCATGGAATCAATGGTTTGAGCGTTGGCTAAGAAGTTTGGCACAGGGAAGAGCCACGAAGAGGAAGATGAAGAGGATGGATGTGAAGAAGAGACTTCAACTGCAAGAGAGAAGGTAAAATCTGATCATGCTCCCTTTAAAGTTGAAACCAAAGTGGAAATTAAGATCTTTAGAGGAAAAGTAGATGCATATTTTCTTGATAAATTGTTAAAATAGTTTGAATTCTATTTTAGCGTCCATAATGTTACCAAGGCACAATGGACTACCTTTACACGTCTCAAAATGGAGGGTCATGCAATGGTTTAATGGGAAACACAATTAGCTACTTGTGAAAATAAGAAACATCCAATTGTCAGTACATGAGAGGGATTTAAGTAATCACTTAGAGCTAATTTTTATCCTATTGGCCATAAAATCGACTAGATGATCAAATGACAGTATTTTAGATAGGGCAATGGTCAAAGTGTGAAGGACTATATTAAGGGATTTTGGAGGCATGCCATGTTGCTGAATATGGACTTAGAGGATGAGGACATTCTGACCAAGTACTTGGGAGAACTTCACACTCACTTTTGAAGAAAATTCATCTCCACGAAGCCCAAATATCTCAATGAGGCCTATGTGCATGCATACTATATAGACAATGAGAAGACGCAAGGAGAAGTAGATCCAAAGGCAAAGTAATCAAAAAATTAGTAGAAGAAAGAACATGGGAAAACAATTAACAAAGGTAAGTGGAAAGGGAAAGGTAAGTAAGGTGTCTCTACTTTAAATACTTGTAAATATGCCAAGAAATTTTGCAAGAATTGTGATATCAATGGTCATACCAACGCTACCTGTTGGAAGTTACATCTAGAGTTACATCTAAATAACTTATCCAAGGACTCAAATAAGTCCATGAAAACTCTGAATACAAAAGGGGAGGTGGAATTTGAAGATGAGTCTGATGTAGACAAGAGGCTTGGGCACACGACCACTAACATGGACAATCAGAAAGAGGAGATGAGTAAAATATTCCAGATCAAAATCGAGATCAAGAGAACTAAGGTAAATGTTTTGGTTGATACCAATTCTTAGTCTAATTTGATTTCTAAAGTAGTTGTAAAGAAGCTTGGTCTTGAGAATTATGAGCATCCACACCCAGATCCCTTAGGTTGGGCGAAGAAGGGTGTTGAAATTTAGGTAACAAAAATATGTAAGGTCAAGTTTGGGATCAATTACTAGTATATTGATGTATTAGAGGCTATTGTTATTCCACTTGATGCATTTGATATTGTTTTTGGGAGTCCTTACTTGTATATCAAGGATGCTATATTCATGAGAAGGGAGAACAGATACAAATAGGTAAGGGATGTGATCAACTACAACATCTGGGCACACCAGCTTAAGACACAGTTACTATGGCAAGTGCTAACCAAGAAAAACAAAATTTTCAGGAAAATCATAATTAATTTCAAAATATTTCTAACTAGGGAAAACAAGATTTGGATAGTATTATTCAGTATTTTTAAGAATTTTTTTAGGCTCCCAGTGGGCTACCACCAAAATGGGAGGCAGAGCATGAGATTCAGTTGTTGCTAGATTCCCCTCTACCAAACATCGGGTTGTATAGGAAATCCTTTTTGGAGAGTACTTAAGTAAAGAAACAACTCTAGGAATTGCTAGACTAGGGTGTGATATGTCCAAGTACCTCCCCACATGGTTCACTTATTGTGATGGTGCCAAAGAAGGATGGTTCTTGGAGAATGTGCATCAACTACCTTGCTTTAAACAAGATCACTATAAAGAACAAATATCCACTCCCTCGCATAGATGGTCTCTTGGAACAACTTCAACATGCAAAATTCTTCACGAAGTTGGATCTCAAGTCGGGTTATCACTAAGTCAGAATGAAGGAGGAGGATATATTGAAGAATTCCTTCAGACAAACAAATTTTGTATGAGTGGTTAGTACTTCCTTTCGATTTATGTAATGCACCCGCTACATTTATGATATTGATGAATTATGTATTATGGTATTTCATAGTCTCATTGTTTACATGGATGATATATTGATTTTTAGTGCCACATGGGAGGAACATCTAATTAATTTTCAACAAGTCTTGCAAGTTCTCAAGGAGAAACAACTACTATGTAATATGAAGAAATGTAAATTTTCCAAGTAATCACTTGTCTATCTTGGGCACATGGTTGGAGGAGAAGAGCTATGAGTGGATCCAAAGAAGGTGGAAGCCATCACCAACAGAAGCCACAAATACTAGGAGTTTTGTGGGAGTAGTATAGTACATGCGGAAGTTCATTCCGGGATTCTTCATGATTGCAACACCTCTACAAATAGTGGCCGTAAAGAGTAAGGGTTTTGAATAGGGTAAGGAACAAGATAAATCCTTTGAGTTATTCAAGTACAAGATTAGTTATGCTCTAGTAATTTCTCTTCCTAACTTGCAACATCCCTTTGAAGTAGAGATAGATGCCAATGATTATGTTATGGGTGCCTTGTTGCTACAGGGAGGTAATTTAGTCTGTTATCATTATGAGACCTTTACTTAACTAGTTAGAGGATATTCAATATATGATCAGGAAATGTATGCACTCGTTTAGGCCATTAAGAAATGGAAGCATTATTTTTTGGGTAAAGAGACTATTTTGCACACTAACCACAAACCTATCTAGTATTTGTAAGAAAAGTCTAAATTGTAGTGGACAAGGAACCACAAATGGATGGGGTTCCTTCAGTAGTTCCATCTGGTGATCAAATACAAGAAGGGTAGTAAAAAATTGGTGGAAAATGTTTTGTCCAGGCCACCTACATAGGAGAGGATCTCCTGCATGGCGTGTTTCACCTTTTTCTTAGATTGTTTCTTTGAAGTGTTGACGAAATAGATAGGGTAACGGGTGTAGGAGGAATACCTGTTCAAATGCTGGTTGATGGGTTGTTGTGCGTGTATGACTTCCAAATCCACAGCTGATCGTGAGAGCTTCCTTTTGGCTAGGAGGAACTACCTGTAATGCAAAGCAAGACCACAAGAAGGAATTAAACAATATGGGCAGTGAACTGCCTAGCGTATGCTAGATCCAAGAAGTGTGATACTTCCTAGATGGCTGTTAGTCCACTATTTTAAAAAATTTAATGTTGTAAACAAAGTAAATCCTATTGTAATTTGAAATGATTTAGGTATCTCACTTAAAACACAATAAGAAATAGATCTAATCTAATAGGCTAAGCTAGAATAGAATCCAAAGGTCAAATGATTGGTTCTGGGTTCTGTAGGTTTGACAGAGGTCTCGGGTAGATCACAGGTGGATGAGGGTGAGATGAAATTAAGTGGGTAGGTCTCTGTTCTAGGCTGTGTGGGAAAATACAGAGACCGATGTCGGTTAGGGGTAACCGATGGCGGTCAGGTGTGACCGGTGCCGGTTACTGTGAAATCTGGAAATGTCACAAAACAAGCTTTAGGTCTCCTTTGTGATTGCACAAAGGACTTTGGTTGGTCGGGACGAGGTATTGGGTGACTGGGGTAGGCTTTGGTGAGGCTTTAATGGGTATATGGAGGTGGAAATGTTGGATAAGGTCAATAGGTGGCTAGGTAAGCAATAGATGATAACATAATGATGAAATGAAATAAACTAGAGAAGTATGATGTTATACTTAGATTTTGGTCCTAGATGCCTATGTGTGAAGGATGGAGGTGCTGATGAGGGGTTTGAAGGCTATAAGTGATCACCAGCTAAAGGAAAGCTTCTGCATGGGCTGCATGTGCATTCCTCTTTGCTTGGTTAGATCAGATCATGGCTGTGTAGGAAAAGATGTTTGATCTCCTTCCTTGCATGCATGGTCTCGTTGGAATTCACTCTCTGAAGATGTGTTATCTCTCTAAGATGTGATAATGCTCACCAACATTTTTTTCTTCCAACTTCCAACCTTGAGAATAAGGTTGTTTTGGGGTTAAAAGGGTAACCACAGCGGTTCCGGCTTAACCAGACGACGGTTAGGGGTAACTGGCGTCGGTCAAGGTGGGATTTCCTAGGTTTACTAAACTAGGGAGATCCTCTTGATTTCCTCAGATCTTGTGTCATTAACCCATGGATTAGATTGGGAGCTTCTTGTGAGCATGTGGGAATGTGGTTAGAGGGAATGTAGGCATTGATTTTTAGGGTTTGGGTATGTCTTAGTTAGTTATGGCAACTTACTAAGAATAGGTCTTAGGTTGAGTTGGCTTGGTGAGGTGTCTAAGTGAACTGTATGTGTGGATATTATTTAAAATAAGATATTTAAATAATAAATATAGTGAGGATAATGCATTAATTTAATTAAATTAATTAAATTAATATTAGTGGGGTGAAAGGGGTCATGGCTAGGTGAATGTGATGAAGGGTGCTTATTTGTCGAGGGACCAAAGGGGAGTGTGACCTAATTTTAGTGTCTACATTTTGCCCCTTTTTGTTGTGTAGCTTGTATTGGTAAGCG
This sequence comes from Taxus chinensis, assembly GCA_019776745.2. Classification (NCBI taxonomy): domain Eukaryota; kingdom Viridiplantae; phylum Streptophyta; class Pinopsida; order Cupressales; family Taxaceae; genus Taxus; species Taxus chinensis. Next base: position 93,381,078 of record CM034147.1, on the reverse strand, counting down.
ACGCTAACAAAAATAAGATGTGGTTGCCCCATGTGCGGGTGAAGGTGATCCCCCTCAAACTAGGAATTGATGAGGCAGAAGGGGGAATCAGTGAGTGGTTTGATAAAAGGTAAATGGGAGGAAGAGGCAGGTGGGCACGGGGGAGAAAGGGTTAAAGGTCTTTGTGGGAAATCTAGGTAATGGGTCTGGGTCAAAGGTAGTAATAGTCAAATGCACACACACATGAATAAACTGCAGCACGCTACCAGGCAAACTCCACATCGTCTAAGGTTGATAGGTTTATCCCAAACAAGGTTGAAGTGAATCCGGTATCCAAGGTATAGGATATGGTCAGGAAACACAATGTAGGTTAGGTGCAGGAACATTTAGGTATGTTCTGGTACACCAAAGGTAGGGTTAGGATAAATGGTCACGGACAATAGGCTAGGTAAGGTCATCAGGTCAATCAACACAGGTAACAGTGCCACAAGGTATAGCGAACACATGAGGTCAAAGGTCACTAGTGATGGTCCAGGTCCAAATATCTAGGTCATAGTACAGGTAAAGGCCAAGGTAGGGGTAAAATAATGAGTCCCCAAAGGAGGAAAAATGGAGGTAGTAAGTGATGAGGTCAGGAAAGGTAAGGTAAATGGGTTGGGTAAAGGTGTGGTTGGGGAAAGGATCAGGGTGAAGGGTGGGGTAAAGGATCAAGGTAAAGGGTGAGGTAAAAGAGGCTTAATTGAGGGTAATGTGTAGGTGAGGATCACCGATGGCAGTCATGGATAACTGACGTCGGTATAGGAAAACAAGCGATGGTGAGGTAGGGCATGTGACCGATGTCGGTCAAGGGTAACCGACGTCGGTTAGGTCGGGTTGGTTATAAAAACAAAAAATCCACATTTTTATTATTCATTTGTTATTTGTGAAGTGAGAAAATGACAAAAAGGAGAGAAAAGAGAGAAAAGTGTCTGAAGGAAATGGGACAGTGAGTTGGCAGTGTGATTGGACGAGGGTTGGGTTGGTGAGCAGCGGGTCCACGGGATCAGGGCGAGAGATTTGATTGGGTGGAGGTTGCGAGTAGTTATTCGGTGATGGAAGAGGCTGGAGAGGGATCTAGCGGGCCACTGGCACAATAGCAGCCAGACATGCCACTGAGATGGCGGCAGCGCGACGAGGTAAGCGCCAAACTCTACATTGTTAATTGGATAGATTAGAGGTTTGGATAATTGTTATTTTAGGTTTTTGTGGGTTTTTGTTTTTTTTTTGTGGGTGGGTAAAAATAAAATTTGGGTATGGGGGGAATAATGGGCTAAAAGAGGGAGGGGAAGGGTAGTAAATGGTATAGGTGGGGTGGGTAGAGGTCTAGGGGTAGTTTTAGGTCATTGTAGGTGGGGTAAAAGGGAAAGGGGGGTGATTTTAGAAAATGGGGGTTTTGGGAAGTCGCGGGATTTTCCGTGACAGTGACCAGCATCGGTCAAGGTTGGCTAGTGTCGGTTAGGTAAAACCGGTAGTGGTCACCAAACAAGTGACTGATGCTGGTTACATGGTAACCGTGGTCGGTAAAGGTGAACCGGTATCGGTCACCAAACAGGTGACCGATGCCGGTTTAAGGGTGACCAGAGTCAGTTAGGATGAACCGGCACCAGTCAGGATTTTAGGCACAAGGGTCCAAAAGTGATGTGGGCTAGGTAGTTGAGATGGGTAGGGTGAAAATAGGGTGGAGGGTAATGATAATTGGTGAATATGGTCATGGTAAATGTGGATTAATGTCGTGCTTGGATTAGATGCAGGGGAGAGCGCAGTTACATATGTGGGATAGGGTTCTACCTCTACTGGTGACATTTCATGGCATAACGACCCCTTTGGAGCTCCAACATGTGGAGGCAGTGGGCTTGAGTGGGATTCATCGCTACCAACATGTTGTTTGGCAGCCCAGCTTGATGGTCACGCTCATCGATAGATGGGATCCCGTGACCAACACGTTCCACCTTCCGACGGGTGAGATGACTATCACCCTGGAGGACGTGTTCTAGATTTTGTGGCTACCCATATTGGGTGTCCCAGGTGTATTCTATCTCCTCTGAGGCCTCAGAGGAGTTGATTGGGACTATTTTTGGTGAGGGGAGCAGGCTGATTTGAGATTCCATAGTGCCCAGTTTGAGCTATGGAGAGATGTACCTAGCCCGTCCAGATGAGACGAGGCTAGTGGTTTTGTTGATGGAGGTAGTGTGTTGCTATGCACTGCCAGATGTAGAGGGTGGACACTTTCCCTGATCACTGATGGGGGTACTCCATGATATGATGGTGCATGAGACACACTTTTCCTAGGCACCAACATTCTTGGTGCAACTATACAGAGAGCTGTGGGCATATGGGCAGTTGCGCAGGTTTAGCCTGTGCTGTACATTTATACTACACTACTGGGCATACGAGCACATAGTGTGTGTGTGTGTGACCTATAGGGATGCCCCAAGTAGATGCATTCCCACCTAGATTTGTGTAGGTGGGATACAGGAGATGGGTGCCAGTGATAGGAGAGCGAAGATCGGATAGGCCGACACATGATGTGGCCCATTATCGGTAGTTATTGGAGGGGTTGTCTGGAGTGGAAATTATTTGGAGGCCATATGTGGGATTCCCCTCATATAGGCATATGCATGAGGAGCTAGCTAAGCTCCAACTAGAGAGGTGGATATAGGGTCATTGTGCCAGGGAGGATGAGATGATCCCGGTAGACAGAGTCTGATGGTAGTTCGGGCTTTTACAGGACATTCCTCCACCCTTCCCACAGTATCAAAGAGATGACGTGGAGAGGCCCTTACCTCTACCACAGCCTATAGTGCCAATGAGGGAGGAGGAGTAGCTAATGGATTGGTGGATAGATGACGCTGGATGTACAGATAGATACAGGCAGTGGTGGGTGGCTCAGTTACAAGCCATACCACCCAGACTGGGGCAGCTAGACCTAGCTACCATTACAGTGCAGAGAGACACCCTATAACGGCAGGTAGCTATGCTGATTACCCAGTTGGGTATACTATAGACATAGCTGGAGGGCTCAAAGGTGGAGGTATCAGAGCTATGTGTACATGTAGCCAACCTGTAGGCCCAGATGGCAGATGGAGGAGATGGAGATGGTCAGGGGGGATGGTCAGGTGGCAGCCTTACAGGCTTAGGTGACAGGTTTATAGGGCCAGTTGGCCACAACCCAGGCACAGATTGGGGCCTTACAGGCCTAGATATAGGCACAGGGGCAAGGGGGCACCACCATAGGCACCAGGAGTAGGTCCCAGTTCATAGGCAGGTGTAGGGCAGGTTGTTGTAGGGCAGGTATAGGGGCCGAGACCTATGGGACCACCACAGACCGTGCCTATATCCAAGTTACAGGATTCCCTAGGTGAGTAGAGATATTATCAGGACCAACTTATGGTGGCTGGGATAGATTTCATATCCTATGCCGAGTACAGGGCATAGCATGCATCTAGTGAGAGGACGAGATCGCACACTCACAGTGTGGAGAGCACAGGAGGTCAACAATCTCCAAGGCTTGATCAGGGAGAGGAGACCAGCGTGCAGTGACCAACACTAGGTGAGGTGCTAGTAGGGACACAGGAGGCCAAGGGTACAGGTGACACAGAGATGGAGGACATCCGGTGAGATGCCTGATATGCGGTCACCTGATTTTTGATGTATATTAGTTATTGTTTGATATATATGCCAGCATGTGTGCCGAAGATAGTTGTATTTTTGATCACATACTGGCCTGCGTGCTAAAGACAGTGAGGATATATGAGTTATTTGCATATTTTGAGCATATACCGGCCTGTGTGCTAAAGATATTTTGTATTGATTCATTCTTTCTTTTTTGTATATATGAGACCGGCCTGCGTGCCGATGACATTTTGTATTGTATATCAGCCTGCGTACCGACATTTTGAGATGATGGACATGATGAGATGGGCATGTATGTTGAGATACATATTGATTGATTTATATGATGAGATACATGGTATTTTGTGATTTGTTGATGTATTTATGAGATATTGGTTTATGGCTTGTGTTAGATGAGATATGGATTTGTTACTTTGATGTGGATGGAAATTAGGTGAGTTAGGCATGATGGAGTCAGGTCAGTTTAGGCATGGATCAAGTTGAGTTAGGTTATAGGCATGGTTGAGTCAGGTTATAGGCATGGATGAGTTAGGTTTGGTTAGGCATGGTTGAGTCAGGTTTAGTTAGGCATGGTTGAGTTAGGTTATAGGCATGGTTGAGTCAGGTTTGGTTAGGCATGGTTGTATTGAAAGTAGGTGAAGTTGTGATTCATTATTTATTTTTATTTTATTTGCAATGAATGATACTATGGGTCATATGTGAGATGTGGTATAATCCATACATAGTGATGATAGAGAATTGGTAGGCATAATAAATGTATAAGATATGTAGCAAATTGTTATGTATGTGGCTTAATTTCTAATTTTGTATATAAAAGGGGAACTAAGTGAAATGTGATGTAAATGGTGAGTTAGGCATGGTTGATGAATTGTTTAGGGTAGAGAATGGCCAAGCTAACCTCTAAGGGCCCATGCCCTCGGAGTGCTACCTACATAGTCTCGGTGAAAAGGGACCTCAGGCTGATGTAGTTCTCCCATAAGCTAGGGAAGAAAATGAGAAGGTGTGAAAATGAGTCGGTAGGTGTTTGGGCATGTTGTGGGTTTAGGTTTGTTAGGTGTGGGTAGATTGTAGGTAAAATGATGTAGGTGAAAGTGATTGTGGCAAAAGAGGAGGATTACCCCAAAGGTAAGCATCGAGGACCAAGTCCTGTATAAGGTAATCAAAATGTAAACAAAGATGGTTAAAAGATAAGAGGGGGCAATAAATCCACCTGATTGGGTAGGATCATACCGAGTAGATCATACCTTGGAGGAGGTGATGAACATAAGACCCTAAAGACATTACACGATTGACATGTTCTACGATGAAAAGTAGTCACATGATCACCAAATGTATAAGTTCCAAGAAGTCCCTTGAGGCAGTAAGGAAATGGGAGTGGGAATGGTAAGAAGGGTGAAAGGTAGTTAAAGTTTTATATGGTATAGGCAGTATGCGCTTCGGGAAAGAGAACCTAGGTCACAATGGGAAAGTCCATGACAAAAAGGTTGAGTGTGTTGATAGACTGATCGATGCGGGAAGTCTATATGAGATAAATAATATGGAACTCCTTGAGGTCTTTGTGAAGCTGATCGATGTGGGAAGCTTCGGTTGCTCTCATTTTTTATTATTATATTAGAGCTTCACATAGCTGTCCTTCGTTGGGAGCAGTCTATTTATAGCAGCAATTTATCGAGAGGAAGATGTCATTTTGAGGGATTCATTTTTTTATTAGAAGTTTGACTCAAGGATTTTGGTCCCATTGTGAGGTCTTTGCAGTCATGGACAAGACCAAGGTGAAGGATAGGACTCTTGTTCAAAAGGCAAGGTGAAACGACCATGGGATCTCATCTAAAGGTAGATGAAAAGTATCCATGAGAATCATGCTATGTGTAGCGCTGTGGTACACATATTCAAAGGAAGATAACAAGTGATGGGTACTCACATGATTCTAGTTGAATTGTTAGGGAGGTGTATGGAGTGGGTAGCGCTCAAGGGATGAGCTAGAGAGAGACAAAGGGTGAGGTAGGACAACGAGTCAACAATAGAATGGTCGAAGATGCAAGGTGTTTAGGGGCTCAGGCTCAGGTTTACCATCGAGAGAAGATAAATGATAAGCACCTGATCCATAGGTATGAGTCACGATGTATGGTCCAAGCCAATTAGGAGCAAATTTTCCCCGTTTACTTTTTTCTGCTTTGGTTACTTGTTGATTTGCTTTCAGGACAAGGTCACCAACTTGGAAGGTTCATTCGTGAACACATTTGTCATAGGCACGTTTGATACATTATTGGTAAACTTGAAGGTGATCTAGAAATTTAAGATGATGTTCATCTAATAACTCTAGCTGTGCTAAACTGTCCTGAAGAAAGTCATCATCATTGAGCATGTCATGGAGAGAAATACGGAGTGAGGGGATCTAGACTTTGAGAGGTAGGACAACCTCTGTACCGTAGACCAGAGAAAAGGGTGTGGCCGTAGTGGAAGTGTGAATACTAGTGCGGTATGCCCACAGGGCAAAAGGAATGTGTGTATGCCAATCCTTCCCAGTATCATCAACCACTTTCATAAGAATTTTTTTAGTGGATTTGGCTTGGCCATTGGTTTGTGGGTAGTAAGGTGATGAGAAACTAAGCTGAATGCCAAAGGTGTCGCAAAGTTTTTGCAATGTTTTGTTTTTGAATTGTTTTGAGGCCTCAAAGGTTTTATGACAATCATCATCCCATTTAAAGGAGACATCCTTCTTGAGAATATGATGAAATGGTTGACACTGATAAGATAATTGTGAAATTGAAATGGCGTTGGGATAGACTGAATTACCTTGACAAGATATGAGAGTTGTTTAAAGGTTAGTGGGCGGAAGGCATTTCAAGAATGAGGATTGAATTTAGTAGGGTCAACTTCTATACCATAGAGGGAAATAATAAATCCCAGGAGCTTTCCTCAGAGAACAACGAAGATGCACTTCTTAAGCTGAAGGTGGACTAAATTTAATGAGGTGGTCAAATATGGTTTTAAGGACAACAAGGTGCTCAGAGTGACGTTTATATTTGGCCAAGAGATCATCCATGTAATCTTCCAATATGCAATGCATGATGTCATGGAAGATGTAATTCATAGCCCAATGATATGTGGCACCGGCATTTTTAAGGCCAAAAGGCATGAATCGATAACAAAAGGATCCCCATGGGGTGATGAATGAGGTTTTGTGTTGATCTTCTGGGGAAAACAAAATTTGGTTATAATGGTGAGAAGCCATCCATGAGTGATAACATCTCATGACCAGCGGTGAGGTCAACCAGCTGGTCAATACCAGGTAAGGGAAAGTCATCTTTTGGGTAGGCTAGGTTGAGGTCATAGTATTCCGTGCAAATGCGGAGTCCCCCTATCACTTTAGTGACAGGGACAATGTTATAAATTCAATGAGGATAATAAATGGGTAAAATGAAGGAAACTGAAAGAATGCACTGGAGTTCTTCTTTGATGAGAAGAGAAATGCGAGGGTTCATTTTCCTCAGCTTTTATTTGATGGGTTTGGCATCGGGAACAGTTACGATATTATGGACCACTATGGTGGGGTCAATACTGGGCATGTCTGCATAAGACCAAGCGAAAGCGTGGTTATGATCTCTGAGAAAAGAAGTGATGGCTTCCTATTCAGCAGCATCTAAAGATTGTCTGATCTTTAGGATGTGCGGGTCATCCTGAGTATGAATGTTGATCTTCATAGTCGATTCATTCAACATGGTTTGCATCTCAGAGGGTAACAACTGATGAATATATGAGTCTTCTGCACCAAGGTAGGTGAGTATGGATTCATCATCCTGACATTGAATGATGTTAATTGTAGGTGTGTGTCATCATTGATCATTTCAGGATACAGGAAGGGAAGAGTGGAAGGGGCCTCGCCCTCACGTTGATAAGTCAGAGGCCCCAAAGAAATGGTGTTTATGAAAAAAAAAAGTTAGGAGGGATAGATTCAGGATCCATCGACTTCGTCGGTGAAGGTGGTGATGAAGGTGGAGTGGGTGAAGAAGATGGAGAAGGGCTAGTGTCCTTAATGAGTTCAACGTGGGCTTGTTTAGTAGGTGGTTCAGGAAAGTCGATACCACTACGGTCATTATGATTTCTACACCAAGGTGGTACATGGAATAACATTGACCGTATGGTGGCCTTGCTCGATAAAATCCAAAACAGAAAACCCTTCCACGTTGACATCAGATTCAAGGAAGGTGTGGGGAGGGATAGAAATCCATTTACTCCTTTGGTGATTGGTAAGTGATTGAAGAAGGTCAGTGTCCGTAATGAAAATGGGCGGGTTTGTGATGGTGGTTTATGGTGTGTAAGTGGTATGTATCAAAAGCTCCCCCATAGGTGAGGACTAGTACGAAGGTGTGATTGGAGGACCTTAAAGGAGAAGTGGTTATTCTCCCCCATATGGTGATCTAGTAGAAAGGGTGTTGGTATGAAGGCTTCCATACTCTTGTGGAGTAAGAAATGTGTTGACACTATATAGGCGGTACTCCCCCAGAGTGAGGCATTGAAAAACACCTTCCAAGGGATCAGTGGTTGGTATGTAGGTAGCTGGTATGGATAATGTGTCAGATCGATGAGGTGGAGTTAATGGATTGGGAAGCTGATGGGTCAGCCATGGAGGTTATGGCAGAGGTAGGAATGGAGGAGGTATGTGCGGTAGAAGCAGCATTGTACTGGTAGGTGGAGGTGTAGGTGAAGCGGTAGTGGTCACGGAGGTAGACGACTTGATAGGTATGAGCACATCATTGGGTCGAGTAAAGCATGTTGCATGTTTTAAAAGGTGATGGGTCAGCTGGAATGGTATAGGTGTGTCCTTCATGTTCAAACTTTACACAATGATGCAAAGTTTAAGGAACGTAACCTGTGACACGGATCCAGGGTCTACCAAGCAATAGGTTATATTGGAAGTCCCCCTCCAAAACGTAAATCAATTTAGGAATAGTGCGGGGGCCCACGCGAATGTGGAGGATGATGGTGCCTAGTGTAGAGGTGATAGTGTCATTGAATGAACACAACATGACCGGGTGTTTATGCATGCAATTTTCAGGTATGTGCATTTGAGCGAATGCATGGGATGAAATGATGTTAATGCTAGTGCCCCCATCAATCATTACATAGCGTACCCATATGTCATCGATGTGGAAAGAGATGAAGAGGGTTGGGTCCAGGTCATCATTTTGGTGTGGCGCAATCTCTTCCTCTGAGAAGCTAAGGGAGGCCACTTGGTGAACAAGGTGGGGTGAAGATGAAGGTGGTAATTTGGTGAGAGAGGCTACATGATGGGGTGTGATAATGGAGGCTATGGGTGTAGGGTCATTAGGTAAAACCTCAATTGATTATGGAACCTCCATGAGAGCTTGACGATGGGATTCCAAGGTTTGGATGAGGTCATATAAGGACATTTTGAGGGGTGATTGGTGTAATTGTTTGAGCATGGTGTGATGTGTGATGCCATTAGAAATGGGGTATGTGGGGCTGTGAATAGTTTTCTTAGGTATGGGTGCAGATGGTATGCTGGGTATAAGATTGGTTGGCGGGTCAATTGCCTTTTCTTTGCACTTTTCCTTTGGAGCATGTGTAGTAATGTGTATCATGTTGATCTGAGGGGAGTTGGAAAATGGAGAAGGTGTAGGGTGAGTGGTATAACGACATGATGGGAAAAAACCTACCGGAGGAGAAAAACCCTATGAGGTCAGTTGGGTGCAATGACATTTGGGTGGTGGCGTGGCAAGTTCTCTGATGCAAACCATGTTAATTTCAAATCTTGGGGGTGGCTCTAGGAGAGGTGAGGGTGGAGGTTGTGGTCGTTGAGTGGGTAGTGTGGGAATGGGTGTTGGTGAAGCAGGATCCTCGTCGAGAAGGTCGTCATCGTCAAAGTTAGTTTTTGGTGGACACAATTGGATAAGGATGGTTTTCAAGGCCTTGTAGTTCTCCACATCATGTCTTGGCACATGATGGTATGCACAAATTTTAGTATCATCAAACCATTTTGGCTTGGGTTTGAGGGGGTCGTAAGGTCTGAGTGGTGGTAATGTGATGACAGAGGTCTCTAGGAGGTTGGTTAAAATTTTGGCATAAGACCTTGCTAGTGGATCGCAATAGGAAGTAAATGTGGGTTTGGGTGTAGGTGTAGGTGATTGTTGAGGAACGGTCTTTAGAAGAGAAGGGGGTCGAGCCATGGGTTTGGGTGATGGTGAGGTTTTAGTTTTCGGTCGTGTTTGTTTAGGTATGGGTATAGTAGATGGACAGGTAGGAGGGTGTGTGGTCATTTTGACTACCTTATTGTGGGGTAGTGGAGTTTTGTTTTTGGGTTGCACCTTCTTGGGTAAAGGTGATGTGGGTGTACAAGGTATAGAAGGAAAAGCCAATGGAGGAAGAGGGTGAGTTACCCATGGGGATAATGGGGGTGCTGTGAAGGTAGATGACGTGGGTCGTGCTTGAGGTGCGCGAGACAGCGACTGAAGTGTAGTGGGTAGTGAAGCAATAGATGAGGGTATTAGAGGTATGGGTGGTAAAGATACTGCAGGTGTAGATGTAAGTCAGGTTGGCCATCTGGGTAGGTCAGAGGTTTGTGAGGAAGGAATGGGCTGTTGTGTTTTTGGTTTATTGATGGGTGGAGGTTTCTTGACCATGTGGGGAAGCTGAGATCCTAAGACAGACGGACAGTTGCAGGTGTGATTGGCGCAGTCGGGGTATGAGTTCTATGGGTTTGGTGCTTCTGTTTGGGTGTTGGAGTAGGTATGGTGTTGACTTTGGAGGATGTAGCTAAATCTAGTTTGATAGGTGGATGAGTAAGGTTGGTGGTCGGGGTGACCCCTAAAGTGGTAATAGGTTTAGTTGAGACAAATGTTGTAGGTATGGGTTTGGGTTTAGGTGTAGGTTGAGTTATGGGTAAGGGTGCGGTGTGAGCTATAACAGGTGTCGTGGAAGGGGTTGTGATAGAGGTGATTGTGTTTGGTTCAATTGGTCGAAATGTTTTTGGGTAGATTGTGGAGGTATCAACAAGGGATCTCTGCATCTGTGTTGAGACGGGGAGTAAAAGGTGCCCCCATAGTAGAGTATCTATCCACATAATCTAAGTGATCAACCAAAACGTGAGAATGGAACATGTCTGTAGGTGGATTTGGTGAGGACCTAATGGAAATTCCCGTAAAATGTGTCTTAGAGATGGGGAATTGGCTAGCTTCAGCTTCCGTGGGTAAGAGAGATGAAAGTAGGTCTATAGGATTTTGGGTGGCTGATGGAGAATTCTCGCCAAGGGGCAAAGGTATCTCAACTGGGTCTATGATAGGTGGTGGAGATGATGGGTGCTCCTCTACTAGTGGAGGAGGTAATGGGTGCTCCTTTATGGGTGGAGGAGGTAATGAGTGATCCTGTAGCTAAAAAGGTTCTCTAAGTGGTGAAGCCAGGGGTGAGATGGTCTCAATGTTAGCGAAAGATTCCTCTGTAGGTGATGAAGGAGATGAAAGGTGTTCCTCTATTGGTGAAGGAATAAGGGAGGTTGGTTTTGACACAGAAGGAGGATTTCAGGCTAGGATTTCCTCTATGGAAGGAATATGGGGTAATTGGGAGGTGACAGGTACATTATTAAAGATAGCGTGAGCCTTGTAAGTATGGGTATCGTGAGTGGAGGTCTCACTAGTTTGATTAGATGAAGGGGCATGGTTAGGAAATGGTTTCTTGAAGATGTGTAGGTTTTGGTTAGCAGGTGCATTAGGATTATCCATGGTTAACTCACCTTTCTCGAGCATTTCTTGGACAATATTTTTGAAAGTGATGCAGTTGCCGTCACTATGACCCTTTACTCGATGATAATTACATAAATCATGTTCTTTATACCATGCAGGCATGGGGCGAGCAAGGGTCAAAAGACCAGTGTGTGGTTTTATGGGTGGAAGAGTGATGGCTCCAGCTTTGATAAAGCTTTTCTAAGACAGAAGAGTAAGGCTCCCCGATTGGGGTATATTTCCACTACTCTCGTATGAATTGAAAAGTCTAGACAGGTGAGAGATTAGATGAAGGGGTAGCTTGATTTGACGGATGTGCTGGGCTGGCCTTGAGTACCACTGCATTAGTGGTGCCCTTAGCTTTTGAATAATTGGTTTGTGGTTTAGAAGAAGAAGAGGTATCATTCGACTTGAATGCCAAATTCTTATTGCGTAATTGGATTTTCTTCTCTTCGATGGCCCGAATCTCTAACTTTTGTGCCATAGTGAATGCTTCATCGAATGTTCGGAAGGTTTGGACTTGCAAGGTCAGTGAGATATGCCTAGCACAAGCCCATGTGAAGAGCTCGATGAGTTCTGTTTGTGGCAGTTGGAAGGTAAGTTGGTTGATTAGGCTGCGCCAGCGAGCAACAAAATCTACGATAGATTCGTCCTCATACTGACGTGTGGAGTATAGATCAGTCATGGTAACCTTCTTGATGATATTGATAGAGAAATGATCCAAGAAGGCTTGGGCTACCTGATTGAATGAGAATATAGAGTGTTTAGGTAACCCACTATACTAATCTAATGCAGGTCTAATGAGGGACATGGGAAAGGTTCTCAAGAGTAAGGCATCATCATGAGCGATTAGATAACACCCATGTTTGAACGACTGCAAATGCTGCTGTGGGTCTTCTTTGCTATTGAAATGATTGAATTTAGGCATTTCCCAATGCACGGGGTATGAACGGATAGGAATGGATGGGTGAATGGGCTCATTGCAAATCTCGTCGTAGGTGAGAGTGTTGCGGGAGCTGGAAACCGATGCCTCCAATGTCTACATCTTGTCCAACATCAATTTAATTAGGTTGTTGGTGGGTTGTGATGATTGGATGCCTCATATAGCATGAGAAGGTTGGTTTTGGGCATATAACAGGGGTGACACTCCAGTGTATGAGACTGCCATGTAGGTTGGTGGAGAAGAAGACAATGAAATAGGGGGTACGTACCCAGTGTGTATAAGGGATGAAACGAGAGGTTGTTGATAGTATGTATATGGGGGTGGAAGGGTCGTGGTAACCCTAGTGGCAATAAGGGCTAATGATTGTTGAATGGAAAGGACCACATTCTAAAATGGGGTAGGGGTCATTGACACTGGAGGTGGTAATGTAGCTACGGGTATGTGTGAGACATTAGGGGCGAATGAGATTGTGTTCGAGGTAGTTGTCGAGGGTACGGTGGATGTAACGGGTGACACGGGGGTAACATACATGGTAGTCATAGCGGGTATAAGACCTAACTATGAAATAACTAGGGGTAAGGTAGATGCGGGTAGCACAGAGCCAGATGGGGCCGATGCTGGAGTGGGTGTGAGAGTTGGGGGGATAGATACGGGCATGCCGTATATCAAGTGACCCGAGGCATCTCGAGTGGACAAGTGGGAAAGGTAAAACTATAAGGTGGTAGGGTTTTGGTTAAGGATTCATGTGAAATCTTCATCTCCGGTAGCGATAGTAATAGGCTAGATGGGATCCATGGCTGGTGATAAAATGGAAGGCGGTGAAGGATTAGGTGGGAGTGGTTGAAAACTAGCGTGAAATATGAGTGTGCTTGCTTGTCTTTGGGTCAACACCATGTGAACCAGTATTGATCAGGTAGGGTTGCTTATAACATTCCCATTTTAAGACTTTAGAAACAAGGATTTTTTTTTAAGTAACGATCTCTATTCCAAATACATAATTTAGAACACACATTTTATAACATCCATTCTTATAACAGATAACCATATACAACTATAATGACTCGGTGTGCCACTGATCTATTCATGTTTAACATTAAGTATTGAATAATTTTCTGTATACTATGTATACTTGGTTCTCTTACCCTATTCGGGGTATTAAGTGATATGTTTGGGAACCTATCTGAATATTTGCTACCAATATTCATCTACATCTCGAACCTTAGACTAGGTGACATAGGACAATTTAATCTACAGATTGTGATACTTTGGCCAAAGTTTTCTAACATACTGTTCATATTACTCATTCCTTGATGGAATAATCGTCAATCCAGAATACGTCCTTCACCTCACTCAATTGTTATCTAGAATGTCCTTTCATGACTTCCATCAGTCCATTTGCCTAAGGTTTAACCCTTGTTCAAGTTAACAACATAGGTTATGATAGGAAGAGGCTCTCAAAGACTTAGGATATATTGGCATGCTAGGTCAACCCCATGTGCCAAGGTACCCTCATTTCTAGAGAGCTACTTTGTATCGTAACTATGCTACTACCCAGTCCTAGAGAAAAACTAAGTTCAAGTCCATAAGCATGTAGATCTAGATGATCAATGTAGAAGGGCATTGCCACAAGTCAAATACAATGCTATATCTTCGAGAAGATCCTAATCTTCTCAAAGGTACAGCCCTGTAGTTAGCGTGTGCCAACATCCTGCAGAACAACCTCTTCGAGATGTACATACCCCTAGGAGATTATTAATATTTAATTTAATTTGGATAATTAAAAGTAGATTTCAGCAACCCTGTCCAAATCCTAATCCAACTCTCCCTAAGTTCCTTTCCAAATCAGGTTTCATTAATATTTGGAGAATTTCCTTAACTTATGATTGCTTTCAATGTTCGTTAATTTTGGATTAACCAACAGTTACCAAAAAGAAAGGGCAGCAACTTCATAATTTCCATTTAATGTGACTTAACCATTCAAGGAAGTGTAACAACCACCTAGATTGTAACTTAATAGACTTTATTAAATGAGGACAAGATCATATCTTCCTTTTTCTTTGTTTACTTTTTCATGAGTGAAGAAGAGTCTTCCTCTTCATGGTTAAGTTCTAGGGTTTAACACATCCTTTTTTTTCTTTACATATTCTATAGTTTTCATTGTATGTTCATTACACATCATCTTACTATACTAAATTGTTTATATAAGAACATTAAAATTCTGCAACTTATCTAGCTGCATCTTAATTAGGGAAATTACTCTAATTCCCTTTTATCATATTTCTTTAATAATCCTCATTTAATTATATAAATAATATGAAGAATAATAACAAGATAAGATTTCATTTCTTTTACAAAGGTACAAGATAATTTACACCACCCACGCAAGTAAATTCTCATCCTTCAATTCATTTTCAAAACTTATATAATTACAAAATTATGCATTTTAGGCTTACTGCATGACAACAGACTTCATTCAAAAGGAATATAACTTTTCTTTTTCAATACAACTCAAGAACAAATCAGAATTCTTCACTAGAATCAAAATTAGATAAGCCAATGCATCATATAATATTTTTTCATCTTTTATCACTTACGAAGTCCATCTGCAAAAATTGCCAACATGGGTTAGCTCAATGAACTGAGCATGATAAGCACTAAGCCTTAAAACAAAGTGCATTCCACTAATTGTTCCAATAAAAAAAACCCTACTTAATTGAACAATTAGTATTTCATACTCTAAACATAAGTAATAACAACCAAAAAGAAGAGCATTAATGAACCAAAGTTCACTTCTAAAAGAAGAACAAAATATAATCTATAATACCAGTCTTACATATTAAAGTATGATTGGTCCTATCCATCATCTTAATCAATAGAACATAACATCTTATTGTTCCCATTCTACCAAAACAGAATACAACACTTATCCTAACTATAAGATACACGAAGCGTTTACAACATGTTCTCAATAGGATGTTTCATCTAACTTTCAAGTAAAGAAGAAGAGAAATCATTTCCGTTATGCTAAATTACATAACATCTGTGAGGTAGAAACAGGTTCATATCATAACCTAAGCTGTTTCTTTTTAAGATTAACTATCTTAAATCAAAAATTTAAGGTATTCATTAGAACATGATAAAATAAAGATCCCATATGGAAAAATGAAACATCAACCAACCAACATAATACATTCTCTTTTTAACAAACCAATCATCACTCTCCTTCTATTTCATTTCCATTAATGATAAGTAAGAGAAGGTTAACCAATATTGATTAAATTTTTCCTAAAGAATAATAAAAAAAACATTCCAAACAAATGAACTTATTCCCAACTGCATTAGAAAAGAGGATTAATAGAAATAATCCTAACCAGTAATCATTCCCTATAACTTAATTTAGTAAAATCCCCTTTTCAAGTTATAAATAGTTTAAGTTCATTTAAGAGTTCCCAAGGAAGGGAGTAAGAACAATTTTAAGATAAGGAGCCCAAAACAACCTTTCTTAAAAAAAAAACACATAATCCTCCTATTAAAGCAAGAGATTCATTCCAAAGAAGAACGTTAAAACTGTGAAGGCCATTCACAGCCCATGGTCACAAAAGGAATTGAAAATAATTCTTTTTATGGGTTCTAAATTCTTTCAGTGGTCCCAATTTGGAAGTGAAATCAGAGTAAGAATTAGCACTCAGAATTACCCAAGAGCTCAATCAAGGCAATGTCATTTCCATACATTGAATTCTCATTAAGAATTATAAACTTCAAAGATGATTCCTGTCGAAACTCGCAGAGTTTACCAAACATCTCACAAGACCAAGTTCCAGTTTTCTACATGCACATACAACTAATTCTTATGCACATAACTGTTTCCTTTTAAGAGATATGAGTTTACAATATTTCACCCCAGAAGTAAACTCAAATTAAATGAAAATATCTAACAACATTATTAAGAAAATATGTTCTTTTCAAGAGACAAAATACGAATCTGAGCATCATGCTGAGCATAAGTTCCTACCAAGATAAAAATAAGTCAAAATATTATAAAAAAGTTTGAGAAACAACATGTTCCCTTCTTAGTTTATAAAATAGTCAAGAAACCTAAATGACTATAAGATCTAAACCAATACATCATCAAGTTACACTTTTTTTAAAAAAAAGCACCAAGTAACAAATTAATTGTATAGTGTTGCATCACAATAACGCAATCACGAATTCATATATATACTAGCATCGTAATTCTAGACCGAATATAATGAAATTACTTAAAAACAATTCAAAATAAGAAAAGAGCTTCCATTTCTAGTTAGCATCCTATCAAACCCTGTTTCCCAACTCAAACGGAATGTAAGATTTGTAACAAAGCTCAGACTAGACTACAATGAAACTTTAAATCCGTGTTCACATTGACCCTTCAATAACAGATTATAAGGTCATAAGGATAATAAATCATAAGAACCATGCCATATGCGGGCTTCAATCAACAGTCTAATTTATAAAAGGTAATAAAACACTGGTTCTAAGTTAGATGCGGGTTTCAACAATAGTCTAAGTTTTCACAAGATGAAATACAAGAACCAAGCCATCTACTATTCCATTCGAAGTCCCTTATATTTATGAAACGAAACACAAGCATCTTAGCACCAAGAACCTGACAACATTTCCCCAAATACCCAACAAGTTTCCAATAGAACTCGAGCTTGCATACAAGTTTTCATAAACAAACATGAGCTCTTTACTAGCTCGAGGTCACTAAACAATAGTTTCAACAGAAACAAGTGGAACACCAGATTCTTCAAAGAACTTTAGTGAGAATACATTCATATGTAAGTCAACAAAAACCTAGCCATTAATTTCCAAATCCAGTCAAGCCAAACAGAGTTACAGAATCATTTTTGTATGCATTTTTCATGTGCTTAAACAAACGCTTACTATATTTTAAGCCATACCACTTTTGCAAAGGATTCGAAACTAAGAATTCAAGATTTAATACACTCAGTAACAAAACAATTAGATAAATCATGCAATGCATAAAACTCAATAGAGCAGAGTTGCTTTAATGAAAACACTTAGAGGAAAGCAAGAGATTTTAACAGTTAGAGCCTATCATGCTTTATAGTGTCTCTGTCAAATCGAAGAAGAAGACCTCCAGTCGAGTTCACTACTTCTCCTCTTTTCCATGAAAGATCAAACAACTAGATACCTCTTCCACAATGCCTCTTATAAATTCCACGAAACGAAAATAGATTCAAAACCTCAAAAATAGTCATGAAGTGTAGTTTAATCTGCTGGTTCTAAAAACTAGAGAGCATGTAGAGTGAAAATAAGAAAACATGTAAAGTGAAACAACCTAAGAAAAATCCACTGGCATGCCTACCAAGATGGTTTGGGCTTGTAAACCAAAAACAATTAATTCCATTAATTCCAAATCTCCCACCTAATCTTCCTTGCCACCGCTTGCCAAGTCAAAAATAACAAGTATTTCCATTTTAGTGATACTACCACCTAAGCCTCTGCTAAGCCAACTAGCCCCTACCCAAGCTGGCAGTACCTCATACATTAAAAACCTTATCAACAACATAAATGCCTTAGGAACAGTTGCCAAAATGCATGCGACCACATAAGTTCCCATTCATGCCCAATAGTTTAGGACAGGTTACTTGCTTAGGTTAGATCTTAGGTAGATTAAAGTTTATAGCTTAGGATATAACACTAACAACTAACCCCCACCATAGGCCTTAGCAAATAGGTTTAGATAATTCCACATAGGTAAATAATTCAAAATGTCTTAGTTTAAAGCACAAGGTTAAATCACCATATAGCCTTGTAGTAATAGGTTCAAGTTTAGTTTTTAATACCTAGTAACCTTTCCAATTCCCTTAGCACCAAGTTTAGGTTAGAATTAGAATTATATCAAGTAACATAGCTTAGGTAGGAAATATTTTTACCTAGCTTAGGATCCCGTAGGTTAGTCCTTTATAGGATTCTGGTTCTCTCCTACACAATGAACAGGCTGAAATCCCAATTACGTCAGTAATGACCTGTCATGGTCGATTTCCAAAGACCCAAACAAAACATACCACTGAATGGAAATATTTTCACACAAAAGAGAATTAAAGAACTTGTATCTACTATGTTCAATCCATATGTTTCTTAATTCATGGAATGCCAGTTCATCCATTGTTCACTCTGAATAGATTTAAAACATTCCTTGGATCACTGAAATTGATCCAAGGATGATTCGGGTAAATATATAAGTTTACAACTCTTAAAACCAAATTGCAATCCCACCTACAAGAAGTGAAAAAATGAATTCAGGAAAACAATTCTAGTTTAGTCAAAAGATCTTAAAAGTAGAAAAGACTTATCCACATCAATCATGATTTCCCAAAGTTAAAAGAACATATCCTAAAAAGGAAAATCACATGCCAACACTTGAGATGTAAAGGAGAAAAATAACAATTGTCAAGGGTGTTACATGCTTCCCTCCTAAAAGGAATCATAGTCCTGATGATTATTTCTTCTAACAATTCACATCAAGTAAAGTTAAATTCTTCACTTTTCTTACTTAAAGTCAAATATTTCAAAACCTTATAGTTCCAGAAATCAGCATTAAATAACTGTTTGTTCAAATTAAATAATTATCTACCCAAAACTGGCTTACTTAATGTCATATAAAGATAAAATCATAAATTTTTTATCAGTCAATAGGTTCAATTATGTTCAAATAGATATGGAAAAGTAATTTTTATATCCTCTAGATTTTCCCAAGTTGCACTTTCCTCATTAAACTGGTCCCACTGGACCTTACATTGACTTATTTCTCTATTTCTTAAATGCAACTGGCGAGTTTCTAGCACTCGAATGGGTTTAACCATGATTATTCCTAGGTCTTGGGCCTACAAAGAATTCCAATTTAACACATGTGATAAATCTGAAACATATTTCTTAAGCAAAGAAATATGGAAAACATCATGCATTCATGAAAAAGTAGGTGGTAGTGCTAAATGATAAGCTACAGGGTTAATTACTTCAACTATTTCAAAAGGTCCCACATAACGAGGTGATAACTTGGCAGCCTTGCCAAAACTTATAGAACTCTTTTTTGGTTTAACCTGAAGAAAAAACTTCTCTCCAAGTTTAAATTTCCTGTTAACCCACTTTAAGTCAGCATAACTCTTTTTCCTATCTACAGCTTCCTTTAAGCATTCATGAATTATTTTAACTTGTTCCATTTTTGTAAGGATTTTACGTCCAATTACCTCTCTATCCTCAATGCTATCCCAACCAATAGGGGTTCTGCATTTCCTTCCGTAAAGCACCTCAAAAGGTGCCATCTTAAGAGAAGCATGATATGTATTATGGTATGTAAATTCAACTAATGGAAGGTACTCCTCCCACTTATACTGCTGATCCATACAGTACATCCGTAACATATCCTCTAAAACATGATTTAGTCTTTCAGTCTGTCCATCCATTTCTGGATGATATGTAGAACTGAAATTCAATTTAGTTCCAAGAGCTGCATTAAGTGTTTTCCAAAACCTTGATGTCATTCTAGGGTCTCTATCATATATGATTAATTCAGGTACTCCATATAATCTGAAAATTTCATGTACAAATATTTTAGCCAAAACAAGAGAATCATCCTTTAGATTTCTAACAATAAAATGAGCTACTTTTGTTAGTTTTTCAACTACTACCAAAATAACATCATGTTTATTTCTTGACATAGGCAATCCTTGTACAAAATCCATGCTTATTACCTACCATTTGTATTACGGTATGCTATGAAGATACAATAAACTAGCTGGGTGTATATGTTCTGATTTTATATGTTGACATTCAAGACAATGAGTCACAAAATCAATAACATCCCTCTTCATTCCTTTCCAGAAATATTTCTGTTTTATATGAGCAAGAATTTTTGTAATGCCAGGGTGTCCAGAAAAAGGTGAATTGTGAAACTCTGCTAACAATTTCTTTCTCAAATCATTAGGCAAAGGTATGTATACTTTGTTTTCATATCGTAAGATTCCTTCATTATCAAAGTGAAAACCTTTATATCTTTCATCCTTTGGGTTTGCAGCAAGTGCAATTTTTACTTGCTAAAAGTAAGAGTCAGATTCCATAACAATTTTTACTTCATCCTTAAATTGAGTTCTTAGTGTTATAAGAGCAGAAATGTGCTTCCTACAACTTAGAGCATCAGCCACTCCATTCTCTTTTCCTTTAATATAACTTATGTCAAAATCATATTGAGATAAAAAATCTAACCACCTTCGCTGTCTTGCATTCAGATTTAGCTGAGTGAAAATGTACTTCAGCCCAAGATGATCAGTTTTCAACTCAAATGGTTTACCCAACAGACAATGCCTTCAAACTTGAAGTGCATAAACTATGGAAGCAAACTCTAAATCATGTGGATCATAATTCAACTCATGTAACTTATGTTTTCTACTTTCATAAGCTATGACATGATCATTTTGTAACAAAATAGCTCCAAGGCCTTCCCTCGATGCATCTGCTATAATAGTAAAGTCTCCATTAGGATCAGGTACAACTAAGATAGGTGCTGAAGTCAACTGACTTTTCAAAATTTTAAAAGCAGATTCACATTTATCATTCCAAAGAAATTTCTTATCCTTCTTCTGCAATGAAGTTATTGGTGTAGCCACCTTAGAAAAATCCTTAACAAATTTTCTATAATAACTTGCAAGGCCCATGAAGCTTCTAACTTCATGTACATTTTTTGGTGTAGTCCACTCGGTTATATTTGTAATTTTAGAAGGATCTACAACAATCCCATCTTTACTTATAACATGACCCAAATAGTGAACTTCGGTGTCATAGAAAGAACATTTGGATAACTTACCATACAACCGTCTCTTTCTCAAAATTTCCAAAAATATTTTCAAGTGTTCATGATGCTCCTCAATACTTTTAGAATATATGAGAATGTCATCCAAGAATACAAGCACAAACTTGTCCAAGTATTATTGAAAGATATTATTCATTAAGTTCATAAAAGCTACAGGTGCATTCGTTAATCCAAAGGGTAAAACCATGAATTTATAATTCCCATACCTTGTCCTGAAAGCCGTTTTATGAATGTCCTCATCCTTAATTCATAACTGATGATATCTAGGTCAAAGATATATCTTAGAATATACCGATGCTCCATGGATCTATCAAATAGATCATCAATTCTAGGAAGTGGGTATCTATTCTTGATTGTTGCTTTGTTTAACATGCTGTAATTAATGCACAATTTAAGTGTTCCATCTTTATTTTTCACAAAGATCAATGGTGCTCCCCAAGGTGAAACAATTGGTCTAATAAAAACCTTAGACAAAAGTTCTTGCAACTGAGCCTTAAGCTCTACTAACTTTGTGGTAGTCATTCGATTAGGTTCTTTAGAAATAGGTTCAGTACCTGGTTTGATTTCAATCATGAAGTAAAACTCCCTTTTGGGTGGTAATCCTGGTAATTCTTCTAGAAATACATCACTGTAGTTCTGTAACAATGGATAACATTCCATGAAATCACTGTGATGAGGAGCATGCAAGGATGAAAAAAAAAGTGAAGAACGTGATCTCTCACCTCAAAACGCAAGCCAAGCAGAAACTCTAAGAAATTGTGATCCTAGGAGTGCCTTTTCTATTATGTTTGTTTAGCTTATGCTATTTAGGGACTAATACATGAATTTTGAAATAGATTTTTTGGTGAGGATGGCTTCCTACAAAGAAGGAGATCTAAAAGGTGAGGTTTTAGGTATGTTATGGTGGGGGTGGCCTTTGCTCTAAAGTATGACTCGACAGAGTAGTGAGTTGGGTGCCCACTGTGCTGTGATCGTGTGATCACCTACATCTTCTTCCAGGTAGGATGTTGTTTAAGAATGTATGTATTTTGAATTTTTGTGAGGTTTGGTAAGACTCAGAGAAAGAGAAAAGGAAATAAGTGTTTTTCTATGATTCGTTTGTCAACCATCAGCTGGGCATGACTTCCAGCATATAGGTTGCCCTCAATTAATGTGAGATAATACAATAAATCAAAATGGAATGCACTTACTTTTAAACCCAAATCGAAATGTGAAATTGGATGACACAATAAAATCAAGAGGAAGAGGGATGCTCTTTCACTACAATGCAGAAAACATAAAGAAATGATTCTTTTTAATCACACCAAAAGAAAAGTTTCCTTTAGAGCAAATAGAAAGAAGAGGTGCATTACCAAGGAAGAAAATTAGTGTGTATAATTTTCAGAAGGGAAACAAACACAATTTTTTTCCTAGGAATGAATGAAATGCAAGGAACCTTGGATGGGTCCCACCGAGTGTGCCAAAATGTTTCACCTTTTTCTTAGATTGTTTCTTTGAAGTGTTGACGAAACAGATAGGCTAATGGGTATAGGAGGAATAATTGTTCAAATTTTGGTTGATGGGTTGTTGCACGCGTATGACTTACAAATCCACAGCTGATCGTGAGAGATTCCTTTTGGCTAGGAGGAACTACCTGTAATGCAAATCAAGACCACAAGAAGGAATTAAACAATATGGGCAATGAACTTCCTATTGTATGCTAGATCTAGGAAGTGTGATACTTCCTAGATGGTTGTCAGTCCACTGTTTTAAAAAATTTAATACTGTAAACAAAGTTAATCCTATTTTAATTTGAAATGATTTAGGTATCTCACTTAAAACATAATAAATAATAGATCTAATCTAACAGGCTAAGCTAGAATAGAATCCAAAGGTCAAATGATTGGTTCTGGGTTTTGTAGGTTTGACAGAGGTCTTGGGTAGATCACAGGTGGATGAGGGTGAGATGAAATTAAGTGGGTAGGTATCTATTCTAGGCTGTGTGGGAAAATACAGAGACTGATTTCGGTCAGGGGTAACCGACAGTGGTCATGTGTGATTGGTGCCGGTTACCGTGAAATCTGGAAATGTCACAAAACAAGCTTTAGGTCTCCTTTGTGATTTCACAAAGGACTTTGGTTGGTCAAGATGAGGTATTGGGTGACTGGGGTAGGCTTCAGTGAGGATTTAATGGGTATATGGAGGTGGAAATGTTGGAGAAGGTCAATAAGTGGCTAGGTAAGCAATAGATGATAAAATAACGATGAAATGAAATAAACCAGAGAAGTATGACGTTATACTTAGTTGGATTCTGGTCCTGGATGCCTGTGTGTGAAGGATGGAGGTGCTGATGAGGGGCTTGAAGGCTGCAAGTGATCACCAGCTGAAGGAAAGCTTCTGCATGGGCTGCATGTGAATTCCTCTTTGCTTGGTTAGATCAGATCATGGCTGTGCAGGAAAATATGTTTGATATCCTTCCTTGCATGCGTGGTCTCGTTTGAATTCACTCTCTGAAGATGTGTTATCTCTCTGAGATGTGATAATACTCACAAACCATTTTTTCTTCCAAATTCCAACCTTGAGAATAAGGTTGTTTTGGGGTTAAAAGGGTAACCAACGGCAGTTCTGGCTTAACCGGTGACGGTTAGGGGTAACTGGCGTCAGTCAAGGTGGGATTTCCTAGGTTTACTAAAATAGGGAGATCCTCTTGATTTCCTTGGATCTCATGTCGTTAACCCATGGATTAGACTAGGAGCTTCTTGTGAGCATGTGAGAATGTGGTTAGAGGGAATGTAGGCATTGATTTTTAGGGTTTGGGTATGTCTTAGTTAGTTATGGCAACTTACTAGGAATAGGTCTTAGGTTGAGTTGGCTTGGTGAGGTGTCTAAGTGAACTGTATGTGTGGATATTATTTAAAATAAGATATTAAAATAATAAATATAGTGAGGATAATGCATTAATTAAATTAAATTAATTAAATTAATATTAGTGGGGTGAAAGGGGTCATGACTAGGTGAATGTGATGAAGGGTGCTTATTTGTCGAGGGACCAAAGGGGAGTGTGACCTAATTTTAGTGTGTACACCTAGCCCACTTGCAAATATATGTGTATTGGCCTAACATGCAAGAAGAAGTATCAAAATTTATATGTGGATGTAAACTTTGTTGTATAAGTAAGCCTAAGACTAGGAAGGAGGGTTTGTATATGCCTTTACTAGTACTTACTTGTCCGTGGGAGGACATTTCTATGGATTTTTTAGGAGGATTAATTATGTATAAACATGGCCATGAGTATCTCTATGTTATTGTTGATAGGTTCATTAAGATGTCTATTCTTATGGCATGAAAAAATATAGTAAAAATACATGAGGCAACATATCTTTTCTTTGCTAATGTATGGGTACATTTTGGCTTGCCAAAGTCTATTATTTATGACAGGGATCCCAGGTTCTTGGGGAAGTTTTGGAATACTTTGTGGGATATGATGGATACCAGGTTACAAAGGAGCATGAATTTCCATCCACATACAAATAGAAAAATAGAGGTGGTGAACATGACTTTGGCACAATTGATCAGAGGGTATAACAAAAAATACCCAAGGACTTAGGATGAGTCCTTAGCCTACATTCAACATTCCTATAACTAGGAAGTATACACATCCACTATAAAGTCACCATTTGAATTATGCTTAGGATATCAACCTAAAAATCCACTGGACATAACAGCTGGGCAACATGATGTGGATGAGACACAAGACACATAGGTGACTAGAGAAAAAAATTCATTGAGAGGATCCAACAAATCCATCTCAAGGTCAAAGAAAAATTGGATAAATCCTAAGCTAAGTATAAGGATAGACAAATCAACATAGGAGAGAACATAAGTTTCATGTTGGGGACATATTTTGTCTTTACTTGAGCAAGGAGAGACTATAAGGTTAAATGCAGAAGCTCAAGCCACTACGATATGGAACCTTCACCATATTGGAGCATGTAGGAGAAAATATCTTTTGGCTTGATTTTTCACCATTTATGAGGATGTACTCAGTAGTAAATTGTTTGAACTTGCACCTATATGATCCATCCATGATTGATGAAGATGAAGGATTACATCTTCTACCTTCAGGGAAGCCGACTCGGTGTTTTGGCCAAGTATAATCTCCTATCTGTCAGTATATATTGGCTCAACACCTAACTCCCTTATCACAGCGGGACCATGAAGTGAGGGAGTAGGCCCTAATACCATGTTTGTATTGGTAATAGTACAGAGTTTTTGCTCATGTACCTTTGGGTATATCAAGGGCTTTTCCCTTAAACAAACTTGAAACCATCCCTAGAAGACCACTTCCTAGGACCCTTGTCCACCATCTTACACATTTCATTTCTTTGTGTAACTAATCAAGATAACTATAAAAGTGACTCTCTGATTGTTCTTTCTTTCTATTTGTAAAACAACACATCTAATTTTTTTCCTTTCTTTTGAGCGTTCTTTGTGTGTTTTCTTATTATGGTACTTAGCAGATAACAAGTCCATAATCAAATCCATGAAAAAATTTCCACCCCTCGTACATTCTGCACTTCATCACCTTTTACTACAACACAACAAAAACTTCCATACTATCAAACATACACATCTAACGCCTTTTTAAACCCTCAACAAACTTGACATGAAGTAGGGGCCAATTATAGAAATACAATAGAATAAAAAATATTGCATTCCCCACATTGATATAATAATCAAATTCTCACTCCCTCAGGATCTCAAGAAGAGGAATACTCCCTTTCTTCTAGTCCTTAAACATCTGAACTTCCTTTCTACAAAAGGGGAGGCCTCGTATTTAAGGAATTGTTAGATTCAAATCCCATTTCCCTTAATGCTTATCTAGCAACAAGAAATGTTTAGATGCAACCGTTAACGCCTTCATCTATCTGACACACCTACAATCCATCTTCTACCATTGCGAGCCTTATTAATCAAAATCAAGACCCTATTGTCAAACAGTTATATCCATACAACTCGAGTCTATCTAAAACATAAAAAAATAGTCAACCTCAAGCATCTCTCACCTCTACAAATCCATTTGAAACTTTGAACAAATATTTTTCCATTAGTCAATCGGAGACATATGAGGTTTTTTCAACTCCCACCTATAACCTTCATATGATCTCATCATAAAATACTTCTACTCAGCAACCCACATCTTCTCCAAGTCCTTCTATAAGATCCATGCCACCTTTAAACAATGTCATAACTTCATTATGTACTCCTCCAGTCACTTCATACATACCAACACCTCCTTTGAGTTCTATCACCCCTTCAATGATTATATCTTCCCAACAAGTTACTACTCCCATCTAGAATATCACTATGTCCATACCCATAACAACACTATTGGTTAATACTAGTGCCATTACTAGTACACATCCTATTTTTCAATACATACCACAAACTTCATGACCACTAATATATGTATCCTAGTCTATACCTCTATAAAACATTCACCTATACGGTATCCAACAACAAAGTGTTCCATGACATGCTTAATCTTTCACCATTCTGACTATGTCTTATCAACAAAAACCCACATATTCAAAACCACTTACACATGTACCAATACCATTGCAATACAAATATATCAAAACCTCATAACGTATCACTTCGTAGCAAAAATTGTCATCCTAGAAAAACATTCCGCAACACAATATCCTTCATCATCAAAATATTCCCTAACAAAATCAACAACACATACCTCAACAATAAAGAAATCAACAAAATATTCCATCATACCATTCCTCACAACAAAAAAACCATTATCAAAATAATATCCCATTCCAATATAACAACCCCCAACAAAACACCCCTTACGAATAGAAAATTCTACAAAAGTATCAAGTATAATCACAACCCAATCATTCTTCATATCGGCATAGCTCATCCTTACAATAATCAATGCAAGATGACCCTCTTCAATCACTTCTAAGTTGCATATCTAGCCTAGAAGCTGCTTCATCAACATCCAAGAATGCACTCTCTTATGACCAAAATTATAATGATCCCATTCACCCTTCTATACCATATAAGCCATAGCCACGTCACTGGGAGATTCTAAAACTTTCTAAGTTTTATAAAAAATAATATCCCCAATAACACATTCACTCCTTTCATTACACGTGATATCGAATAACTCATGATCAAGACCTCATGCTGAGGACCTTTCCCATGTCCCTTGCCGATCCTCCCTTAAACTATTAAAAAACATCCCACAACACTCACTATTCTATTTCACACAACTTTCACAATTGTCCTTAGACCACTTCCCCATAAACGTATCCCGTAAAATCACTTTCAATGATATCTATGCCATTAGACAATTTTAAGATTAATCCATCATTGATTTTGTACCATTGGAGGGCCACTACGAATCAACTATCCTTTACACTACCACATCAAGAGTTAATAAAAAATTTCTATCACGCAAGTTCTAAACACATTTATTCTACTCTACAAATCCAGTCATTCCAAACTTTTGATGAAGCTTTTACCTTGGCCCATAAGTTAGAATTACGAGCCCTAGAAGATGGATGGGTAAAACTTCATCCTACGAAACCAAAATTAGAGTTCCCATTTAAGCCACCATTGAACTCAGATAAGTCTAAATTAGCCATAAATGTCATTGTGGTCAAGTCCTTTCCCAAGGAAAAGCCAGCCACTGAATGATTTCATCAACAACACAACTATACACCCATAGCTAAAACTTATGGTGTAGTTTTTGATAAATTGCTTGTATCTAATCTAATATCACTTCCCCCCATTTGAACCATCGACATATGAGTTTTGAAACCCATATGGTATCGAGATAATGAATTCTTCAAGTTCTACAGGGTCAATGGTCATGACATTGAAAGCTTTCATGCATTCCAAAATGTGCTTCAAGACTTGATAGAGAAAGGTGACCTTCACTTAGATAATCCAAACACACCCCCAAACCAAGGCCTTGACATATTAAAGTAGCATTTTCCAAATTACCCCTCTTCCTCTGAACAACTACAAAAAAATATTGTTCATACTATTAATACGATAACCAAAATTTAGCCTGTCCCTCTAACCACTTCATTACCAAACAAAACAAAATCTGCAAGATTAACACCAACACTCAGTGGGCTTGAAACTGTTAATGTAGAAACTTCCCCTATTAAACACCTTACTCAAAGTATCCCTATGTCTCCATCACCTATATCAGTGGAGTATAATACAAAATTTAAGAAGCTTGAAACTATCGAATCACCACTTACTACTAAAGACATACTCACATCCTCATCCAATGTTGTTACTAAGTCCATACCCTTATCGTCTGACATGACTACTTTAGTGTCTGTACCTAAAATTACAAATATAACTATGATACCTCTTAAAAAATTCTTAGCACAACTATCCCCACCTAAGCCAACCATGAGACATCTCCATCCCCAATCTATGAAAGTAAACAATCAAAAACCTACAAATTATTTAGACCACACCATCCAAATTTCTTCTCCTTCGCTAGTGTTGACTTTAATGAATAAACCTTGTTCATATAAAGTATCAAAAGGACCTAATAAATAGGGTGTCATTCAATTCTTTAAGAGTCCTTATTATGATGAAACTTATAATTTCCGTGGTCCTCCTCCTTTCCATCCTTCATTCCATCTAAGAGGCATACCTACTTTTGGAAATAATCTTGTCACATCATACCTAAGAACTATGAGACTGCCCAAATCAAGAATTACTTGAGATCCTAAAAACCATCCTTATTTCCCCCTAGACATGGATCCTCTGCATGAATATTCTTTTACCATATTGGTCAATCACCATATCATTACAGGGGTAAAACCAATACATCATACCCCCACCGTGAGTCCGTATTTTACATTTGTTACCTTGTAGTGGGCATCCACATCTGATCCTCACCCTCTGCCTCCTATACAACCTAACTATCCTTCACAGCCACCACATCCACTTAGTGAAAAAGATAAAAGGCCTCCGAGTCTGATAAGTAAGAAAGATATTGTCAGACAACTTGCTTCGTCTCTCCCTAATAAAAATGAATGCCCAAACTTAATAAGAGATAAAAGACGTTATGATACCATTTTGGATAACTTATTACAAGAAGAACCCATTACGTTACCACCTCCCAATCCATCAAATTACCATGAGTGGAAACCCACCTGGTATGAATTTTCTACTTTTTGTGATTACCATAGAACACGAGGCCATACCATAGAGGATTGTAGAGCCCCATTAAAAATTTCAAAATATTAACAGTTCTCTCTTCCTTCCTTCCCACACAACATTGCAATCAACCTCAATACCTTCAGAGGAATCTACCCCTGAAGCATCTAACCACCAAATATATGTTTTCCATGTCACCACATGAACATAAGACTATATAAGGAACCATTTAGATCTATGGAAGATAGAGGATTTTTTTCCATACCTTCACCTCCAGAACTATCAACACCACATGATAAACCTAAGGTCTCCATTTCATTATCTCTTAGAGAGCCTAATCAAGCAACGCAATCCAAATGCATATTATCAATACAAGTGGCTATGTCTCCACTTACCACGTTGCAAAAAGTAACTATTAAACAACTACACCAATCCCCATTAGAATTTCAGTTTATGAACTTGTGAAAACTTCACCAACTCAAAAATATGCCATGTTAGAGGCCCTCTAATCCATCACTGTCCCAATAGATGATCCATCCCATTTCACAAGTTTTTTAGGTTCCCTAAAAGCATCTATTTCCATCTCATTCAAACCATCCAAAATTCCCTTTCTTAGACTAGAGGATCATGACCAACCACTTTTCATCACTGCAAAAATCAATGACATATCCATCAAAAGGGTTATTATTGATAGTGGTGCCACCATCAACATCATATCATCCCTTTCCTTTGATCAACTCAAACTTCCCAACACTGATATCGCTCAAACTCTAGTTCTGTTACACTCTTTTAATGAAACTGTCACACCTACCATAGGCACAATCATACTTCCACTCAAGGTTGATGTTAAAAATCTACACGAACTCTTCTACATTATAGAAGGAGAGTTTCAATACAACATGTTACTAGGATTCCCCTAGATACGGAATATGCACTACACTCATTCCACCCTTCATCGTCATCTCAAGTATGAACATGAATGCCAGATGCTCACTATCCCTATTCATCTGAATCTGTTTGTCGAATGCTATATGATGTATCACCCAAAAAATGTTCTTGTACCTATGTCCATGCCTAAATCATATGATCAAGCATCTACTAGCACTTCTATCCCCTTTTCCAAATTACCAAAATATTCTTCTCTTGGAAAAGCCGTAAAGCACCTCACACTTAGGGAATATCTCCTCCTCATGCTCAACTCTATCCCTTCACCAGAAGCATACAGTTGCCTTGAAAAAAAATCCATGTATGACCCTAACATAGGAGATATTATCTCTTATGGTCCCACTTATCTTAAAAAAAATATTGTCTATGGAGGACATGACCATCAACCATCTCACATTATCAATCCACATCACACCATGCCTTTCACATTAGATTTTAAATCCCTTGATAATCCAAAATTCACTCTATGTATCTCCATTGCTGTGCATGGAAAGGTTTTGGTCTTAGGTGTTATGAACAAGGGATCCATGATCAGCTAGTTCTAAGTTCCCTTAAACCACATGAGAAAATTGGTCTATGTTATAAGAAGCCCCTTTTTGTACCATGTGAATCCAATACATCTAAACCAAATGCCTCTACAATTATCTCCAAACCAGAATCACTGCTTGTAAACCCTCAAGGTTCCATAGAAATAGATGATGTCGTACCTATTCCACCTAATTTTTTTAATCAATGCCATATCATTGGGACCACTCACATATCAATCCAGCCACTCTACTAAATCTATACCAATTGTTCACCCATGATTGGTTGAAGAACACTCACCAACTATAGACATCCTTTAATGTCAAGATGACTAAGACATCCTATCTCATATGGGAGCTAAAGATTGTTACCTTCAAAAATCCCTACCACCTAAAACACCTACTCTTCTTAACGAATCCACACTCAATATTAACTTAGGAACACCACAAGACCCTCGTATAGTCAAGGTCAACCAATCCCTTGATCTGTAAGCATTGAGTGACTTTACCACATTCCTAACAAAATATAGTCAAGCCTTCTCCTGGTCATACAGTGATATACCTAGGATTGATCCCAACATTTTAGTACACAACATTGTCACATATCCTAATGCTAAACCAGTCAACAAAATCTTTGTAAGATGCACCCACGTATAGATCTCCTTGTCAAGGAAGAATTATAGCACCTTCTATCTACCAACTTCATCATACCGATTGAATATCCAAAATGTGTTTCCAACATCATCCCAGTAACTAAAGCTTTAGGAAAAATTCATATCTACACTGACTTCAGGGATCTCAATCTTGCTTATTCAAAATATGATTTCCCTCTACTAAACATAGATCAACTCATTGACGCAATAACTGACCATGAAATGCTTTCCCTTATGGATGGATTTTTTGGTTATAATAAAATCCTTATCTCCCTTGAAGATCAACAAAAAATTTCCTCTATAACCCCTTGGGGAACCTTTTGCTACCGTGTTATGCCATTCGGTCTCAAAAATGCCAGAGAAATGTACCAATGTGCTATGACATACATTTTCCATGATCTCATTCATAAAATTGTTGAATATTACGTTGATGATCTCCTTGGGAAATATAAATCAAAGAAGGGTCATCTCAATGTCCTTGAATCAATCTTCACCCATCTCCTTCAGTTCTGTCTCGACTTGAATCCTGTAAAATGTGTTTTTGGTGTCCTCACCAATTTTTAAAAAAGATTTATCATATCTCTTCATGGAACTTAAGTCGATCCCTCAAAGGTTAGAGCAATCATCAACATGCGTCCAACCTCTAATTTGAAATAGCTGCACAATCTACAAGGAAAACTATAGTCCTTATGGCAATTTCATATCACATCTCTTTGACCGCTGTCAACCATTTCACCATCTACTCTACAAAGACAATGTTTCATTGGGATTTTGAATGCCATAAATATTTTAATGAAATCAAGCAATATCTATTATTAATCCATGTACTGATGCTGCATCATGAGGGAGATCCATTTTATCTGTACATATCCACCTCAGAGCATGCCCTAGGAGCCATGCTCACTCACTGTGATAATCAAGGTCATGAATATGCCATGTACTACATTATTCGCACCCTCTATGAATACAAAACATGCCACTCTGAAGCTGAAAAAATTGTGTTGCGCATTTTACTTCACTACTTCCAAACTCCAACACTATCTCCTCAATCAAAAAACATACGTTATCACTAGTTATAATCCTTATAGCCATGCATGCTGAACCCTATCACAATGACTGTATAACTAGATGCTTAATGCTAATGACTAAATTTGATCTTGAAATCATACAACAAAATTTTATCAAAGGTCAAGCCATTACCGATCAACTCATTGAGACACTTTTTACAGATGATAAACCACCCCATGAATACTTTCTTGATGAATCTAGCAATAACTGTAATTAATTCACCATGGTTGATATCCGTAACTGCTTCTATAACTAAAGTTGCAAATGTTAATAGTTGAATCTTTATAACTGATTGATTATGTTTGCTATAGATGATATGTTTTATCTTCTAAAAATGGATACAATCATATTATGAAAATGTTGAATTGATATTGAATTATTTCGTATACTCTTTATGCTGAAATTTGAAGTACATTCTGTATAATGGTGAAGAAAATAAATTTGGTCTTATAGGAATATGCCAGTAAATTACCTAAGTTGCAATATTGAACTTGTTCCTAAGTCAATTTCATTACTAATAAAGGAATATCTATACCTTGGATCAATTACAATGATCCAAGGAATGCCTATGATTAATATGTTACCTTGATCATATTTATTAATCTAGGGTAACACATTCTATTGCTGAGATATCTTCTACTTAGGCATGGATGACAGGACATCGTTGGGGCATCCAGTAACATCTTGAGGATGCATCCTTCTATGTGATCTATTTACTTTGTTTTGATAAAGTTATTGAAGGTAACGTCTTATTGATTATAATATGGATCCTTAATAATCTAAATTCATTTGATTCATCTACATTGACCTTGACCTAAGTTAAGGTGAATGCATTTTTGAAGGGTATCAATTCTTAAAAAATTATCCTAAGTAATTTTACATTAGATTACCCTTAGCTATTAGTGAGAAGTTACTAAATCCCTAAGCTATGGTTTTTATCTCGGGATAAAGATGTCTAACCTAGGTGGCGTCGATCTAACCTAAGGTGACTGTGGTTAGATTTTATGGCGAGTTAAGTTTGAATGGGTTGGTGGAACCATTCCAAAGGTGTAATAGGAATTTAAATGGTTCATTTAATGTTTTCTTTACCACCAATTTTGGTCAAGACCTGGTATAATAGGAATTAGTAAACAAAGTGTTAACTATTAGTTGTAACTAAAAATTGATTGGAAATGGGTGGGAATAACAGAGGCCTCTGGCAGTCCAACTCACATTGATTATTCTCGACCCTTGAGTGAAAACGACCTAGGAATTGGCAAGATGGGTTGGTGGAAAAAAGAAAGGATTGGTTTTGTTTTGCATTTTGATTTTTTGAGCTTAATGAATCTGCATGTAGTTTTTCCTTTTTTCAAACTATTAGTTTGATTTTTTTATAAATTCAAGTTTTCCATTGCATGACCAAAACAATGGCAAATATTTATTGTGAAAACTATAAAGGATAATGAGGATTTTTCAGAAGTTCTGGTTGGAGTTTTGGTGGAGATATTGCATTGGAAACCTTGCAGAAATTTAGAAGCATGGAAAATAAATCTAGAGCACTACCAAGCATGATAGGATCTATCTCCTTATGAAAAATTTCTTTATTTAACAATTTCATAAAAAATAACTATGTTCTTTGTGAAAACACTTTTGAGATTTGGTTTCATGTTTTGTGTGTTGTTTTGCTTTTCCTTGCTTCTATATGTTTTATTGAAGTTAGTTGGTTTCTGGTTGATGGAAATGACTCAACATGTTATGTAGATTGTTATACATTAAAAATTGGCTTAAGTTGGTTGGGAAAAATGACTTTGTTTGTAAAATATGAAACTATGATTGATTTTGAAGTTGATAATGTGAAATCTTTGTTACTGATTATATATCTCATTTTATTTACAATCTTCTGGTGTTTAGTGGTAGTTATGGGTTTATGGTCAAATTATGCATGGAGTTTCAATGGTTTTTCTATTTTCTTGAGAAACTAGGTGTTAATAAATATGGATATTACGTTGACTTCTGAATGCCTAATTCTGACACTTAATTCGGTTTATTAACCATTCTTTTATGACTCTGAATTCGACACTTCTTTTAAAAAAAACAAGAATATGTTTTGACCCATTCTGGGTATTCACAGTAGGGTTATCTCGAACTCTTCTTGAATACATACTGGTAAGGGTTATTGGTAAGGTTTCCTATCTCCCTTTTTAGTTGAGAAACTGTTTTATTAACCACCCTTTGCGGGTTGGCTTGAATCTAGATCTTTTTGGGTATCATTCGTCCTAGGTCTTCTTGTTAATAACTCCTAGGTTACACTTTTGATTTATTTTGAGGTTTCCTTGAGCTCAGATAGTTGATGAGTTTTCTTGGATTGGATTTATTTGTCTCTGTAAGTGATTATTAGTTTACCATTTGAGATTGTGGAAATTGGGTCAACAGTTTGATTCCAGAGGACTTATTCTTTGGTGATCGAAACGTATCCGTTATCGAATCATTATCCTCTTTGAAATCATCTCATTGGAGAATGTTCTTGTATTTTGGTTGGTATTTATTGAACTGGATGTTCGGGAGCATGTCTGTGAATGGATTAGGGAGTTATTAACCCTTGAGTCTGGGAACCTGATCTTTAACTGGTAAAGGTCGTGTTCTACCCAGTTGTTCTTTTTCTGCTGTTCTTAATTATTATCCTCTAAGTTTTAGTTATAAGAGTGGATTAGTGATTTCAAATGTAGATTTGATCCTTTAAAATCCATGATCTGGTTAAGAATCTTTTAGCTGACATGGTTAAACAGAGTTATGTTGATAAATTTGATTCTGTTATATGTCTTGTTATGTTATAACAAACTCTTCTTGAGTTATTTATCTTTTTAATCTGAATCATCCTGTAATTGGTAATGGATCAACCCTCCTGTTGGGATTTATTGTGCTTGTATTCAGTTCATGTTGAGCCATTCTTGTTTTTAATAATATCCTCTTATGGATTGATGATTGGGATTTGGTTAGCAAAAAGGAGGAAATTATAGTTTGGCCAATTAATCCAGATACTTCTGATGGTTGAATGGGTTCATGGATTTTTATTAAGTCCTTTATAATTGTTGGTTACAGTTATAAATGTTATCATGGTTTAGATGAATTTTATGACTGCAATATAGATGGAATTACCTTTGTTATACTACTTAACTTCTTTTTATAGGTAATTGGTTCCTCAAAGAGACTTAATTGAATTTCTTTCTATATTTGACATTGTGGCTTTTTTGGAAGACCTTTTTGTTGTTCTTATTTTTGATACTTAGAACATTTTCATAATTAGCAGTGTTCCTTTCAAGAAGTTGGTAGATAAAAGCATATTTTTTTAATGTTATAGCACTTATCATGCTCAGTTCTTGTGAACTGACTCATGCTAACAATTTTATAGATGGACTTCACAAAAAGTGAAAGGAGAAATACTTATAGAAAGTTTCATTTGTTTTATTAACGAATTCATTTCTTTATTTGGACACTTAATGTATTGAAATGCTCTTGAAAGGAACTTGTTGTAAAACTATGATGGCATATTACTTTAGTATTTTGTATTGCTGAGAAATGTTTTCTTAAAATCTTATGAAATACTTATTAAGCATGGAATGAAGTGAATTACTTTTATGATATAATGAATTGGTGTATGATTGGTTTGTGATAACTAGATTATATATGCAGCATATATGATTTATATTGATTAATATTCCTAAATATTAAAACACATGACTTAATAGTTATCTAAGGGATAGAGTGTTGCTTGTGTAAGGAACTTTATTTCTGAATCAATTAATAATGGGGTAATGGTAAGACTATGATGATCATAATACATCAACCCTTATTTGGAAATGGGAAGTATAATAATATACTATAAAGATGGATGTGGAATTGTTTTCTAGTTTATACTCCTTATGTTTTCCTAAATTCATGAACAAAATATTAGTACTTAATTAGGATGAAGATAAGACTTCTTTATTATCATTAGTTAGGGACAAAGTATGTTAACCTTACTTATGTTGATGATATATATATATATATATATATATCATCAACATAAGTAAGGTTAACATACTTTGTCCCTAACTAATGATAATAAAGAAGTCTTATCTTCATCCTAATTAAAATATTAGTACTTAATTAGGATGAAGATAAGACTTCTTTATTATCATTAGTTAGGGACAAAGTATGTTAACCTTACTTATGTTGATGATATATATATATATATATAGTTTTGATTGGTGGCATGCTCTATTATATGGGAATGAGAAATGCTAATTGGAAAGCTTATAGGAATTAGTAAGATGGATTAAAATATATGAAAACACTAATTCTAACAAACAAGTTTACAATCAATTTTTTTTACATTGATAAACTTAAACAAAGAGACTTAATGTTCTTACTTGATTTTGAATGAGTTCTAATGCTTAATGAAATAATGGCCAAGGAATAATGAGTTTATAAACATGAATGTAGAATTGATTAACATACCTTCAACTGGTGTAAAATGGCATTTTATTCCTTTCTTAATGGGTTAATCACACAAACTTAGGGGAACCCTAGGTACGATGTTTAATGTTAATTAAACCAATTAATAAGATGAAGGTTAATAAAACTAATGATTCTTAAGTATGTCAGTTCCGTTAAAGGAAATTAGTATGTTGTTGCAATTTAGTTACTGCTGTAGAGTACTTGTTATCTAATTTCCTCCACCACCCGCAAAAATTAGATAACAAGCAAATTAATGTTATGATTAATCAAGATAGTGTTGAGAATCTCAGAATAATATGAGATGAGTTAAGCCTTCAGAAATTTTGTAAGGACTTGGCCAAATCATGATGAAAAAATGAAGAAAGTTGACTCGGTGAGTCAAAATCAAGAGAGGGACTAGTCGGCAAGGAAAAGTAGAAGAGTCACGGAAGGCACCACGTGTCAGCTTGGTGCAATTCCAAAAAGTGAGGGAAAAGTGAAACTCCAAAATCTCGTGAGACTTCTAGATGGGGTAAAATGCTAAGGGGCTTGCCAAGAGAGGGTCCTCATATTAATGTGTAACGAGTCTCATTTCAAACTTGCAAAAAAGAAAAAGGCGCCGTGGAAGGTGCCACATGTCAGCTCGGCGCACTTTCAAAAGGTGTAAGAAAAGAGGAGACCCTAGAGATGGGCTTAGCCTCCACATGGAGCTCAATATGGATAGAATCCAAACCTAAAATAGGTCGCAAATGATTGGTGGTAGGTCAATCAATTTAGGATTAATCATGAATCCCACTAGGAATTTTAAATGCCCAGCTCTTTTATGAGATTGTGAGAGCCCGCGTGGAACACTCAACCCCAAAGTTCAAATGAGCATAACTTTTGACCCAGAGATCCTATTTTCACAAAAGTGGATTTTTTGGAAAGCTCTCGACATCCTCTATGCCAAAAAACTGGATTTCATATTTTTATTAAGGGTAGGTGTGCTAAAATAAAATAAACATCTCCAACTCAAATAAATAGAGCACGCCACACATCAATCAAGAAATGTAGAAATTGGTGAATCTTTGATGGTGATTTTTAAGGAAAATGAGCTCAATTTAAAGATCTAGTTGAAAAGTGTTTGGGAATACATTTAATGAGCATGGCCATCATTCTTTCACTGCTGCAGGTCATGGGACAGTGTGGGGAGTCTTTTACAAGCAAGGTTCCATTGATTGTACTCATTTATTGCATCTTATAAGTGGTTGGAAAAGTAATCTCAGGATTCCACTCTTATCTCTTTGTGATTATATATATTGACCTAGGGTATCATTTTAAAAAGGAGGAGCAGTCAGTCAGTTTTCTTCTTTGTCTTAGTCCCTCTTCTATAAAAAACAGGGGCCTGGAGATCTAGCCTTCTTCTTGGGTTTTGTAATAACAATCTTGTCTCTTTTCTATTGTAATAATGTGCACAATATCTAGAGTAATATAATATGCCCTATGGTGCATTTTTTCCATCCTTTGCATATCTTTATTGTCTCTGATTTCCTTTATTTTCACATAGAAACTGTGCATCTCTATAATGTTATTACTATCTTTGAGGCTATGCTTAAGTAGTTTGAGGTAGTTTTCTATGTGATCTTCTCTGACCCATGGTGAAATTTCGTCCACCCTTTTCAGTCATTTTCCATTTCCCTTCTTCAGATAGTTGAATTATTGATTGATTTCTTAAAAGGCTTGTTTGACACATCATCCCCCGTTAAATTTTTATGTTTTGTTTCAATTTTCTGACCCTCATCTCCCACTACAAAGAAGAACCAACTTCTTTAAAATCTATAGGTTACCTTAGGGAACACATCCCACTAACCTAGGGTTTCCTACAACTTTGACAGTTCATCCATTAAGGATTTCCATCAACAGTACCCTCTTAATGACGTGAGTCATAAGGTGGATATAGAGAAACAACCACTATACCTTAACATCCCACTCAGTTCTTGTAACTCAACTATCATAAGTGAAACTTTGGTTCACAATTTTACTCTAAAATGAGACAGGTGTAGTCATTTTTATGTGCCCTTAAAAAAAACTCTAATTCCATGCACATTGACCTATCACCTAGCGGGCATTGAGCGCTCACCCAAGGCACTTGTGGGTGTCGATCCCCTCCTTTATGTGAGCATTGTGAGAAGAGGATGTAATTTATAATAAATTAAATGTAGAAAAGTAAATGATCATGCATACATTCTGAAGGCATAGGATGAGTTATTATATCAATATACCCATTCAGATAATAAGATAAACATCATATAGAGAGCATATCTATAACATAAAGAATAGATACATAGGGTTTGCACCCATGAACTATATATTCAGAACAAAGACATATATTTATATTGATCATATTTCTAGTAACCGCATTACATTCAAAATGGTCATAACAAACCAAATGTACGAGGATAGACATGACTCATGTATTAGAGACCCTAGCTATGCTTCCCATATTCCATAATTTTTCATAGACCCATCCCTCTAGATATGATACCATTCCTACAACCCTCTAATTGTAACCCCAGCCCTTAGAATCTCCTCCGTGATGATCCTAAAGCTTCCCTTGATCAACCTCTCTCCATTCAGGTGTGTCTATGTGTCTTCCTCACTCTAGAGCATCTCTTATAAATAGGTTTAGCACCCACTGCCATGCCTTCCTCTAGGAGTAAATTGCTTTCCAAGTGTCCACGTGGTCATTCAATGGAGCATTATTATTTTGATCCAAGATCTCCACTTTCTATAATGATGTATTTTGGGAATGTTCTATGTGTGGGATATTATTTCCTTTAATACCAAGTAGCCAGGTTGGCACCTTATCCGCTCAGCACGCCTAGTCGGGTCACATTTTTCTTAAAGTTCTTCTTGGAGATCCAAATATGGCTAAGTCATGAGATCCTTTGTCCTACCTTGTGCATGCACTGTGGTTTCTACTAAACCCTTCTAAATCCCCTATTCTGCGCACTTTTCCTTGGGCACCCTTCTTCTTTACTTGTCTCACATGCGCACGCGCCATTTAGTACTTAGCTGATATTTTGAGGCCCAACATCACCCCACACTAATATTGTTCTCCATCCTTGGAAACATCCTCTCCCAAAAGAATAAAGAATGGAATGAATTTGAATGGTTGGAATAAGTGATGAAAGAATGAAGAATGAGAAATGGAAGAAATAAAGAATGGAGGAATGAAGTATAATCTGTTTATTACTAAAGGATGAGTGGGAAATCCTTCCTTATATCAACCTCAATCTTATCCTAGGCATCCAATTCACCCTCTACACCTACTAGGAGAGGTCACCTACAAGAGCGCTTAACTCATCAAAACTTAGTTCATCATCCTTAGCAATCAACGTACTCACAATGTTTTCCAACTATTTGCCCAGGTCATCCAACACATCCATCCTGCGGGTGATCTAGGGATATAATTACTTAAGCTGGTTTTGATTGATCCCTATAATGTCTCGATGGCTTCTAAATTCTTATCCACCTCAGCCAAGATTTTATCCCACTTTGCCTTGTTTTCCTTTTTTTCTCCTAAAAATCCTTGAGATATGCCTCGTGTGTAGCAACTAGAATACTTGCTACTCTATCCCGATCAGTGTAATTTTCATAAACATCTTTAGCTATCTACATGGTGGCCTTTATAGTGGAAAGGAGTTTAGTATATCGAGTGACTATCTCCACAAACTTATTCTTTTCCTCCTTCTCCTAGTGAGTCAGTGCCTCTTCTACTGATTCTAAGGTGAGTGGCTGCCTTTCCATCATAAGGATGCAAGTCAAATCTTGCAAGCATTGCAAGGTCGATTTGTATTTCTTCTCAAATGGTGCTAGGTCTCGGTGCTTCAAGATGATAACATCTGTAATCATCTTAATTTTTTTATACACCTCACACACCTTTGACTATTCATCCCTCAGCTCATGCCTCAACTGTGCACTGATCAACTCTTCCTGCTTTAGATCCTTTCTCTTTTCAATGAAATCCTCATTTTTATTCTCCAATTATCCTTCTAGGAATGTCACCCTATCATTCCTCCAAAAAAGTCTTTCCTCCACCTCAATCAACACCTTTTTGAGTGCATTGCAGACTTGTTCATTGAAAAACTACTGAGTATTTACCAACGGGTTTATTCCTTTGGTCTCCAAAACCTTCATCAATGCCCCTTGGTTAACTTTGAACTCAGGCTCGTCGACATGGGACTCAAACACCCAAGATAGAAATTTCCCTGTTCATGGGTACACACCTTCTTCTTCAAATGAAGACATTGACCGTAGTTGGTTTGTAGGCATGATGCTCAGGAAATGAATTTGTAATACCTTATTCCGGTCATTGATGTAGCTCGTCCCTTGCCCTTGCACCATTATCACACCTTTTCCTCCCATGCATGTTTACCTTTGGAAAGCTTACTGCTAATCTAGGATCTCCACCCATGCTTCCCAAATCCTTTCCTACACTCTCTTCTTCTATCTCCTTGAGTATCTCATCAGTGCTTCACTCCACTTCCTGCTCCACTAAATTGTCTATTATGCCCGATACTTCTCTCTATGCGGCCTCTTCTATTTTCTCCTTGGTGAGGCTAGGGGTCCTCTGATCCTTAGTATTTACTTCTTCACTCTCCCCTTTTCCTTGAGCACCTTCCTCTTCTCCACCCTTTTCCTCACTTCTTTCTTCCTTCGAGTCATGTACATCGTACACGGGATGATCCTAAACTTCTTCATCCTCACTGTCATCTCTTTCACCCCTGTAGGCCTCCAAGCGTTCCATCTCTTCTGAGTCTTCCTTCCCTACTACCTTCTACTTCTTCTTAACAGGGAATTCTTCTTCCTATTCCTCTTTAGTAGGTGATTCTTCTTTGGGACTCTTCTTTCTCTAGACACTTCTTCCTCAGGTGTCTTTTCCTTCTCCTTCATGGGAGACTTCTTCCTACGCACGTATGTACTTAGATTGGTGCCTGCCTCTGACTCACCCACAGATTGTGCTATCTGCACACTTGGTGCTTTCTTCTCTGGAGCCTCTTCCCAATCCCT
This sequence comes from Taxus chinensis, assembly GCA_019776745.2. Lineage (NCBI taxonomy): Eukaryota > Viridiplantae > Streptophyta > Pinopsida > Cupressales > Taxaceae > Taxus > Taxus chinensis. The sequence continues at coordinate 93,338,986 of CM034147.1, read as the reverse complement.
TTTCCTTGGCAAGGCGTTCTTCCTACCAGTGGGATCTTCCAGGATGGAAACTTCATTCTAAAATTAAACACCCTTTTCATACTTGGGCCTTATGTGCAAGTATAGTCTTGCTGTGGTTCTTCTAGCAATTGGTAGCGTCATGGGATTTTTCATGCGCACCTCATGGGAGACATAATTATCCACATAAGTGCACTTCTTGGGGTATAGGAGTTTTCTTTGTAAGTTGTGGTGGTCTTGGTCTACCTCACTAAGGTCGAACCTTCATCTTTTAGATTCCTTAAAGTGGTTAACCCCTTCTTGGAAATACTGTGCAATGAAAGAGAAGGGTAATTTACACCATGGGCTCTTTGTCCCATCTAACAAAGTGAACCTAACAATGCAATAGTGCTAACATATAGTGAACTCAACTACTCCATCGACTAGTATTGGAAACTATTTAGGTATCCTCCACTCAACCCTAAATGTGTCACACATTCTCTTGTACCATTTCTCCAGGCACACCTTGTGGGCGGCCGTCATGATAACACATGTATATTTCAAACCTCTTTATGGGGTAGGGGGGGGATTCCTCTGGATAATCCAATACGAACTTCTATGGCCCATCAGGAACTCTAATTTCTGAGAAGATGATGGTGAGAAGAACATTTACAAAAATAATCTTATCTCCTTCTTGCGTGACCCTGATGATCTCTTCTGTAATGAAGGTAGACATGTTATAGATGATTCCTTCTGAAATTTTCTGACATACGTTCAACCATGCCTTGTTTACTTGCGTCCACCTCTCTTGAATATTCAGCTTGGTTACTAGGTTCGTGGACATCCTCATTATTGGGTCAGAGATATTAGGGATGTCAAAGTAGTGAGACCCCTTCTTATAGTCATACTCCTCCATGGTCTTCTTTATCCTCCAGGTCATCATCTAAAAAATCTCCTTCGTAGACTAGGCCAATAAACTTAGAGATGAGTTGGGGAGTTATGCACATTCTTTGCGACCTGTAAAGTAGAAGTTGTCCTCATGCACATGCATGACATCAACCATTAGTATAGCCACTTGGGATTGCCAAAATAGGGAAACTCGTAAATTTACAGCAACCCAACCATTCTCCAATTTTACCTTCACCTCATCATTATAGATTGGCATCCCTTATAATGTTCTCTTATATGTTGGAAGAACTATCTCTAATGTAATTTCCTTCTCTATGGTACTTGTGTGATGGTTGTAGTCACTCATGGAAATCTTCCTCACATGGGATACCCATTCTTTCCCATGTAACACTCCATCTGGGTATTACATCTCATCATACCACTCCTCATTTAAAATAGTAGTGGTAATTTATTTTCCTTTTCCCTTGCCCTTCTTAGGTGAAATGGTTGCCTTCTTTGGCACCATCTTATTGTCGGGTTAAAAACAAATTTTCCTTGCTCCTCTTCCTCACTCTTCTCAAATCTATGGCTCAAATTTGGAAAATAATACTTCTACTCCCGTGACCTACCTACATAATCCTAACCTAGAAAATTATTCTACAAGATGGCGTACTCTATAGAAACCTCCCTACATTCATGTACTCCTTCCACTCTGGTTCGCAAGTCGTGCACTTCAGATTTTAAATCTTCTTCCTTCACAAAAATATTTCTTCGTAGATGCCCTAGTTCACAAGATCTCTTCAATCTCATAATAGCAAGGTAAATAATGATGTGCCTAACCCTTTACTTATAGATTTTTGTCTATCCCCTAAAATAAATGCTATGCCACCTAACAATGTACTTAGCATTAAATGTGACATTTTACACTAAATCTAATGTTAAGAACTCTTTCCCATTTTCCCAATCTTGCACAAAAATCCTTATAACCTTCTGGCATGCAAAAATACTTAATGACTGAAGACTATTACGTGCGCACTTGTAGCGCTGAAGGCACTTCTATCCTTGACCTATTTTTTTCCGTCACCTACCTCATGTTCCTATGCTTTTCATCCTTTGTACGTGGTCTTTGTAAAGCCTTCCTGACACCAAAATTTCTTGTCCACTTTTTTCCATGCATGCTCTCCTACCTTACATGCTTAACCCGGGCCATTAAAACAAAACTTTCATTTCCAACCTCTATTTCACTTCTCTTTACTCCACCCCACACTAAAACATATTGGTGACCCTCAGTACATACACAACCCTTGAATTAATAAGTAGTTACTGACACACAAGGAGCACAAAAAATAAAAAGAGAAAGGAATAAGCAAAGAAAAAGGGAAACACAAGGGAAAGAAAAACATTAAGGGAAATCCTAGGCTAAATGGAAATACTATCTTATTTACAAACACAAGACTTATTTATAGTAGGGCTTCAGCCTACTCCTATTGAAATGGCCTAGTAGTCTCATCCCATTCAGCGCTTGTAACTGAAAAAGTGCCTGAATCAAGGATGGCCGAGATGATGTATGGTCCCAACCAATGAAATTTCAACTTCCCAGGATGGTGCAAAAATTTAGAGTCATATAACAAAACCATCTACCCAACTTCAAATTGTTTGTTTTTGATATGATGATCATGTCACACTTTTTGTCTTGCCTTCTCTATATTTTAAATCCATCTAGTAAGTGATCACCTTTCATCTAGTTGCATTAATTTATCAATCCTTTCTTCAAGTGCTTGTTCATCAACCAATCCTCCTGCACATGCTATACACAATAATGGTAACATAAATTCAACTGGTACAACAAACTCTGTGCCAAATACCAATTGAAATGGTGTGGCCTTATTCAACCTCTTGTAGGTTGTTCTGTATGCCCATAGAAAGGATGATACCTTTTCATACTAGTCTTGTCTTCCAACGTCACAAAATTTGGTTAACGTGTGACTTATTATTTTGTTAAATGCTTTAGTAGTTCCATTTACTTGGGGATGATAAGGGGTGGTCTTGTGATGGTCTACCAAAAATTATAACAACAAAATCCTAACCATTTCATTTAAAAAAGGGGAACCCCTGTCACTAGTCAGGCTTAAAGGGCATCCATACTTGCTGATTATGTTCTCCCATAAAAATCTAGCTGCTGTCCATGTAGTGCAATCCTTTATAGGTGCTGCCTCTGCCCATCTTGTCAACTAGTCAATGCAAGTGATGATGTAATGTGATCCAGTCCTTTGTGCGATAAGTGAAATAGGTCCTACAAAGTTAATTGCCCATTTTTCAAATGGTTCTATGCTAGCTATTGGTCTTAAGGGCATCTCATCCCTCCTTCTAGGTTTTCCAATTCACTAGCAATGGTCATAGGCCTTGTAAAAATCAAGAAAATCCTATTAGACACTCTCCCACCAAAGCCCTACAAGTAGAATTTTCCGCATGGTTGCATTTCCTGCATAGTGTCCTCCTAAAATCTCTCCACGTACTTATTCCATAATTATAACATGATCATGTTCTAATATGCATCGGTGAAGAACCTCATCTCGGCCTAACTCGTACAAATATCCAATAATCAACATATAGGGTACAACACATATAACAAACTATTTTCTCTCCAAATCCTTCATTCCTTCTGACACCACACCCATTTTAAGAAACAAGGCAATATCCTCTAAGTCAGATGGCTCGTGCCACAACCTAAATAGTTGTGCATCTAGCATGGTATCCTAAATTCTCTACACATCCTCCCTTAAGTTAATTCTTGATATATGATTAGGTCCTGAATTACTCTTTCCTAGTTTTACCACAACTTAAAACTCAAATTCTTGAAATAATAGGACCCAACGACATATGCACCCTTGCAAAATGGGCTTGTTCACCAAGTACTTCAATGCCATGTGGTTCATGTAGAATATGAATGGTGTTGCCAGTAGATACTGTCTGAACTTATGCAATGCATAGATCATTGAAAGTACTTCGTGCTCAGTAGTGGTGTAGTTTTGTTTTGCTGGTGTCAAATTCCTACTTGCAAAACAAAGGGGGTGATCAAAATTTCCCTCACCAGGTTATGCTAACACTACTCCAATAGCTGTCCCTGAGGCATAAAAATACATGTGGAAATGTTTATCCCAAGAGGGAAATTGTAATATGGGGGCAATGACAAGTCTATCCTTCAAAGCTTCAAATGCCAAGTGTCGCACTTTTTCCCAGTGAAAGGAAATCTTGTGTTTTAGCAATATTTCCAATGGTGTGGTGATCTTGGAATATCCCTTAATAAGTTTCCTGTAGTATCTTGTATGTCCAAGGAATCTGTGCACTGTTTTTTGACTGGTAGGATCCCCTAATCCCATAATAAATACAACTTTGGTGGGATCCACAAGCAAACCTTCCTTACATATAATATGCCCCAATAGGGTTCTAAATGGAGAAGCAAAAACACAATTCTTAATGTTGAGGTATATCCTCAACTACCAACATCTCTCAAACATCAGCCTCAAATTGTCACAATGATATTTTACTAGTCCATACACAGTCCAGTCATCCAGGTAGAATTGCATAAACTTATGAATGAAGTCCTGAAATCCTTATACATACTAGAAACCAGAAGGCACATTATTCAATCCAAAAGGCATGACCGTGTAGGTGAAGATTTCCCATTTAGTGAAGAAATTCATATTCTTCTGGTCTTCCTTTACAATCCTAACTTGGTGATACCCTGAGAATGCATCTGTGAAGGAAAAGACCTCGTGCTTGGCTACTCCCAAAATTTATTCAGTGAAGGGAATTGGAAAAGGGTTAATGATACACACTGCATTCAGGTCCATGTAGTCAACACATATCCTTATCCTTCCATCCTTCTTAATGATTATGACAATTGGACTTAACTATTCTTATTCCTCCATAGCATCAATGATGCTTGAAGTGAGCATCTTGTCTATCTCTTCCTTGACCTATACGTGAATATTTGGATTCATCCGAGACGGCCTCTTCCAGATCGGGCATGCACCTTCCTTTAAATTGATCCTCATTTCCCCCAAGGAGTGGTGAATGCCTTTAAGTTCATCATACCCACATGGTAATAAATCCTAAAACTCACTTAATAGATCAATGATCTTCGAGACTTCCTTCTTTGACCAATAGTCTCTAATAGTGGCCTCCTTAGGTTCAACCTCCAAACCAATGTTAACCTTATTTATTTTCAGGGGTTTATGGTATGCACACACTTTCTCATCATCACTATCAATAAATTCACACATACCTTCAGTATGGTTAACATCCAAACTCTCCATCTCTTTGCCATAGATTACATAGACCATCTTCCCTTTTTATTTCTCCATACACGTGCACTCAAGATGCACCTCTTATGACTCTTCCTCATCAAGACATGCTCCCAGTACAAGTTCACCCAATAAATTTGATATCCTATCTTCTGCCATGACACTATATCCCATTGTTAGGTGCTTTACAACCTGTAGTACTCTATCCACTGATGGTTTAGTACTTTGATACTCGAAGGCTTGAAAAAGGTCAGTTGTAAGCTCCTACCAATTTCCTACCTGGTGGCATATCTTGGAGTGTATATACCATGCGCACGCACAACATTGCAAGGTGGAATACAACTTATATACCCATAAATAAGCTGGTAAGGCCTCTGCATCTCCTATCTATGCCTTCTCACATGCCTGGATGTGGAACAAGGTGGGTTCCTTCCCATGGTAGTCTCGTATTGCAGTAGGTATATTTATTCTAGAGAACCTAATAGATAATGCTACTCTCACCTCGAGCCACTCTAGAAGGCTATCGTGATATGTTTCCCACCAACGCGCTACTGTCCCAAGTAAGTAATAGCTAAGAATTCCTCTTCTTTCAACATCATTTCTCCATTAAGCCTCCATCTCCCACAAGAATTCATCAAGATTGGATCCTCCAAAGTAACTTGGAAACTTATTCCCTCCTAGGAACTTGAGTGAGCATGCATTTTTTACCCTTATCATAGAGCCTCTCAACTATCACCAAATTAACTCATAAGTCCTATGCACCCAATTGTCACATGCTATGCTGGTTGTATCACTCATAGAATGAGCGTCTTCAAACTGAATAACCCCTTCCGTAGGATGAATTACTTCAGGGTCCCTGATAGAGCGCACATTAGATTCTATCAAAGGAATTCCCTCTCCCAAGGGCTTAGTATAGGGCACCAACTTCCCATTTGTTAAAGGGGTGATAAACTCATTCTTCCTTGATTCTTGAAATTGATATACCCCTTGTTAAACTACGTAGGTCGGAATTGGTTTTGTAACACCAGTGGCACCCAAGTAATGCTAGAAAGTTATCCACCTCAACTAGTGCCAAGACTTCAAAGTCCTCAGTGAACTTGGCCCCTTGAATAGTGATAACCACATCCTTCAAGACACCAATGGGCATTGCCTTTGTCTTGTTAGCCATATAAAACACATTTAAATATGAATGTAACATGGACATTCCCATTTTGATGCCATGCATCCAAGGTGAGAAAATTGACTTCTACACTCGTATCGATTAGAATATTTCTCAGAATACATCCATCTACAACAACATTCAAAGTTATATCATTGTCATATATCAAGGCTGTGGGGGAGGAAGGTTAACATGTAGAAATTTCCTCTCTGCACTCTTCTCCAGTGTCATGGTACCTTCTCCCATAACCATTCTCCTAGCAAGGGGATGATATTATCTAGCCTTAACATCTTGCATACTTCCCTAACTTCATCTAGATCCTTCTATGGAGCCTCAACATTCTTTCTTTACTCTAACCACCTTGACTACTCCTTCAAACACTGGATCTATCCTTATAGACTCTGAATTACATCCATAATTTCTTGATATACCTCCTTCTGATGAGCAAGGTATAGATACTTTCCATGTACCACTTCTTCCCTTGTAACTAATGTTATTTGTCTTGGCATCTCCCTGGTGTGTGTGAGCCTGTCGCTCGCGTTCGTCACCAATACAGGTTCTAATCCTGACTAATGCGCCACTCTTGGAATCCACTATGAGTCGACCCTCTTTATGCTTATCATCCCAACACCTTTGTCTTTCTGGTGTTATTGGACTCATGTGCTCAGAATAACTCTGGGCACTCCTCATACTTGTTCTTCTTTCCGTACCACGAACATTACAACATATTAGGACACTCACGCTTATAATTCTCTATAGACACTCACGAACATATAACAACATCCCATGTAGGAACTCACTTCTTCCTCCATCACGGTTACCATGACCACGAAACCCTCCTCAGAAGCCTCTCCCGTGTGCTCCTCCATCCACATGCTCTTCATAGTGGATGATCATAATCCTTATACACTACTTGCAAGGATTTTCAAGTGCACACACCAAGATCAATGACACCATATATCTAGTCAATAAACCTACAATCCTTAGTGTCATGGATTGTAGAGGTACAAATCTTGCAATAGTAAGACACATTCTTATGGATAGCATGTTGTAGTAGTGGTCATCTACTTGCATCATGATCCTCTGTGGAAAATCTCATAGTCCATTGTCATGGTGCATACTAACCTTTGAGGATAATTGTCCTTTGTTTACCCCTCTATCTCACAATTAGTGCACCATAGACCACTGCAAGTCTCATGCTCCGAGTTTGTAGATAGTCTTCTCCTAGCTGCTTGGCATCATTACAACAATCTGAGCCTCAAGGAAGGGGCTAACACCGGTATCTATGCTTCCAATAGTCAAAGCATGTAGGGCAGCATCTAAGGACCCCACACGGGTCCATAAATGTCTCGTGTCAAAGCGCTCTCCTAAATGGTGTTAGCAACCCTCCAAAAAACCACTAAGCATGATGAGAAGGATGAATATCATAAGATAGTTTTGATAAGAGTTTCTCTAAAATGTGCAAGTCATATTCCCACACACTCTCTGCCATTTCCTATTGGATCTCTTTCAAAGTGCTAATGCTCTTTTGCTCAAACTTAGGGATATAGAACTCAGCTAAGAAGGCATTTCTACAACATAGTGTAATCTAACACCATCCGATAGAGGTCATACTTTCGGGTACCAACTATGTACGTGTGCCCCTGCAACGTCGTTACAAACTGAACTTGCCTTTCACTCAAGGGTAGTGATCCCCTTCATGTGCCATAGCAACTCACACTTATACGCATGCTCTACAACATCCTCAACACCCTTGCAATCTAGTCGATGTAAGGACATTTTGAAAAATACTTGTGGAGGTGGCTGAGGTCCTTGTTCTCCATGATCTAGAACCCTGATTCCCTCCTGGTGTTTCCTCCACCACCAGATCCACTAGGTCATATCCCTCCTGATCTTCCAAATCCCTACTAGCTCCACCAAGTCCTCTAGCTCCTACTCCACCAGATCCTCCTCCTATAGCTGGTAATGAGAATGAAGTGGTCCACATGCCTAACATTCCCAATGTTCCAATGAACTACATGTGCTAATGGTTTGTGATATTACTCCGCTACCATATGTGTATCCCATGTGCCACTCCTTGACATGATACCCTAACTTTGTGTACTTTGTACTTTTCCACAAAAATCCCTCCAAACACAAGAATTGTTTTTGCGGGCATAGATATTTTAAATGAGAAGTTATACCTCCTGGGGTGCAGATCGGTCACTTCCATTGATTTCAACTGGATTAACAATACTTGTTTCTTGATTTGGAAAAACTAAGCACCAAGGGTTGGTCACCAGGTGGGTTCAGATGCATGCCAACAGATCTCCTTTCTCTACGTAAAAAAATCTCATCAGAAGCTATAAAGGAGTTTCTCTCCCATGCTTACCTAGATGGGGTAGCATAGACTTCTCAAGTTCCACATCCTTTGTGTGAACCTCAATTCCTTTCCATACCACCTGCCTCCATAGATCCATCACTCCTGCAACCTCATGTTGTCTATCCAAATCCCTTTCACGTGCTTCACTATTCTTGAGTCATCTTTCTTCCCTCTCCTTTTCTGCTACAAGGTCTGCCATCTTCCTCCACCCTAGCTTCCTTGACCAATGCTCAGAGAAGATGAGACCAGCCATATGCAATGCCTCCAAACTTAGCAGTAATGATCAAGATATTTATAGCCAACGGGATAACTTGTAAATATGATCATCTGAGGTTCCCTTAAGAACTTAAACTTAGTAACCTCTTGAACAAGAATACGTAGAAATGGCGTATTCTAGGGTATAATTAGTTCATCAGTCACTTTTCCACTAGTGATCAACAACACATGTCCAAGTCAGATCCGCATCTTGCAGCCTCTAGTAATCATCTTTAGTAAATGCGCATGATTTATAGTACCAAATCGATCTAGATGCATATGCTGAGAGCCATTTATAAATTCTACTAGAAAACAACAAAATAATTTCTCATACAACTCATGATATAAGTGTTCTTCTACCCATTTGCATGCATAAAACCCAGGTCCTATACTAAATATTTGAGAAAATTTGTCCTCTATGATTTTAAACCATGCTTCGACACTTTCCAAGGTCAAGTGCTCTGACATCATGCATAATTCTCATAATAGCTTTGAAAATAGGTCCCAGTAACGGAACCAAGATGTAGTCATTTTTATGTTCTCTTAGAACAACACTCTAATCCCATGCGCACCGGCCTATCAGCCAGTGGGTGCTAGGTGCTCACTCGAGGCTCACGCAGCCATTGAGCCTTTTCTTTATGTGAGCATCATGAGAAGAGGATGCCATTGATAACCGATTAAATGTAGAAAAGTAAATGATCATGCATACATTATGAAGGAATAGGATGAGTTATTATATCAATATACCCATTCGGATAACAAGAGAAACATCATACAAAGAGCAAATCTATAACATAAATAAGAGATACTTAGGGTTCACACCCATGAAAAATATATTTAGAACAAAGAAATATATTTATATTGATCATCTTTCTAGTAACCACATTACATTTAAAAGGATCATAACAAACCAAACAAATTGGGACAAACATGACTCATGTATTAGAGACCCTAGCTATGCTTCCCATATTCCATAAATTTTCATAGACCCATCCCTCTAGATATGATATCATTCCTATAACCATATAATGATAAACCTAGCCCTTAGAATCTCCTCTGTGATATTCCTAAAGCTTCCCTTCATCGAACTCTCTCCATTCAGGTGTGTCTGTGTGTCTTCCTCTGAAGTGACAGTTTAAACAACCACATGAGACCTAAGAAACAACCTAGGGTTAGCTAGAAAATTATGGAATAATTTTTTTGATTAGAAGTATCTACATTTAGGTTGTCAAACATCAGTTTTAACTAACAGGTTTCAGAACAAATCCTATTTACCAAAACACAAGTTTCCTTTATTAACTTATATCAAGTTCACAAGTTTCAAAATTTAGGGTTACATGTTTTATTCAGGTTCAGGAAGTAATTTACCCTAAAAATGAGTTTCAACTGGATTTTTCTCTTACTTAACACTTCTAAAATTTCCCTAAACCATTCCCAATGGATAGGAAATTTTCTCACCTTTCCGGTGATATAAGGAAGTCCTCCTAACTCCTTGTAGAACTCAAGATATGAGTGGGAGGAGATTCTAAGGTCAAAATTTCCCTTAGGGGACACATGTGTTAAGAGGAGGGGGAATGTGCCTTGGGTGGTTTGGCAGGTCACGGAGTGGCATAGGGAAATTTTCCCATTACAAATCTCAAGGGCACAAAACATTCCGTGCCCCCACGGGTCCCTAGAGACACATGTCAAATCCTAGCGCCAAGTGGAAAAGGAGAAGGGAAGGGCAGAGCAGCGGGTGGATTTAGTGCCTTGCACCCAATGAAGGAACATATAAGAAAAACAATTCATGGGTCCAGGCACCTGCGGAAGGAAATTTTTTGAGGGGAAGGCAGAGATGCGGGCCACCAGAGAAACTTTAGAAATTTTCCCAAGGGCCAGAATTGAAAACAACAAAGGGTTCCACCCCACTCGATGCCAACCCAAAAGTGCCACGTGGCACTTTCTCATTGGCTGCAGACCATGGGGCCAAAATGGAAAATTTCCCCAAAATTTTCAAAAGGGTAAAGAGTGAAAACAAACCGTGCCTCCACCTCAGCACCTGGAGGACACGTGTTGCCCTCTGATTGGCTGCGGGCCGCCAGAGGGAAAATGAAATTTTTTTCCAAGAATTTTTTTTAAAAGAATAAGTTTAGAGTTAAAAAAAGAATCTGCCCTTCCACCGTGCCACGTGGCAACGTGTGATTGGCCGCGGGCTAGCGAGGTGGTGGGGTGAAATGTGAAAATTTTCCCAAGGCAAAATTTTCAAAGGGATAAATTCAAAAATTAGTCCGCCCCTCCTAGGTGCCACGTGGCAGGCCTTGATTGGTTGCGGGTTGGCGGGGAATGTGGACCTTTTTAGGAATTTTTTCCAAAGTTAAAATTTAAATTTTTCTATAGTTAGATTAAATCTTATTATTATTTTTGAATGCCAAATTGAATTAAAACTTCAAATAGCCATAACTTGAGCTAGAAAGCTCGGATTTGGGAAAAAAAGGACTTTTCGAAAAGACCTCGATGCCATCTTTGCACAAGAATCATTAATTTTTGAAATTTATGAAGTTTTAGAGGTAAATTTAATGAAAACAATCTGCAGGGTTTTAATTAGAGAACTGGCAGTTTTCAAATTCTCAATTCGGTTAAATTAGAACTCCTCCTTTGCTTAACATGTCGTACAGACATGGATGATTAGTCTAGGGAGGGTTTAGAGTGTTTTAGGGAAGTCAATTTGTTCAATTTATTTCAACTTGTATATTTCCGACAATAGACAGGAAAACAACTGTGCAAGTTCCAAATTGGATTTTTTTAAAGTTTTGGAGGTTCTTTCTTAATTGTTATGGTAAATTTGAGTTTCATAGGGCTTACTATGTCTAAATTTTAATGTTTATTGTCTTATTTTTTGGTATAAGTTTGAACTACTCGTTATTATTAAAATCTGAATTGCCAGAATGAAGTTTATGATAGTGAACTGTTTCTTTTGAATTGGTTTATCAATTTTGTCCTTTGAATGTGTATATATTTCCTAAACTAGCCAAATATATTTAATTGAATTCAATCAACCATACAATAGTAATTTTTCAAAGTCTTATTTCTAAATTCAACTCCTTTAAGAGAATAAAATACTGTCTTTTTTTTCATAAACATGCTTCTTTTCCAAACAGCAATTTCCAATCTTTAATAACAATTTCAACTTCATTAATAATTCAAATCTAGTACACAATACACTTTTGAGAAAGGAATGCAATCCTTCATTGATCATCAAATAAAATTTAACAACTTTCCTTTTTCATTTGGTTTCCAAAATACAGTTTACAAGATACATAATACAATGCTTGTAACTTCATTTACATTTCTTTTTCAAAAACAAAGAAAAAATATAAGTCTCCTTTACATTTCTCAGTTCAATTTTCAAACCTTCCATTTACAATACAGTAAATTCACATTACAGAATTTATACACTCATCCACTCGAAGTGGAAAGGGATTAAAATTGATTTGTTAAAAGAAACAGGACTGTCAAACTATATATCTTCTTGCTCCAAACAAGAACATGCTAGTTTCTCCAACTTTTCATCTTTGATCACAACAAGGAAGGGGGAAAGGCAACACTCTCCACCCAACCAAGACATCCAATAAGAAAGGAGAAGCCATCCTTCCTCATTGACCCCTGAGTCCCAACCATATTGAAATAGTGAATGAGAATCAACTCATGGCAACAATGGCTTCCATAAACGTACACACAACATTTTCACATGCACAGATCAATAAGATACTCATTCTAAACAAGAACAACAGTTCACAACTACATTTGAAATTATTCACACAACACATAAGTTTGATCAAGCAAGCCAACAAGAGCAAGGAACTATGGAGAACTACTTATGCCTCCCTATTTGGAATTGGGCATCCACCTAAATCATACCGCCAATAAACATATCAAATCACATAAAATTTATATCTCCCAACCCCTCCTTATGCCCCCAAAAGTTTCTCCCTTATTCCCCCCTAAGAGTAAAAAATGAAAGAAATTTCTTTTCCAAGGTGGATCCCAATCCAAAACTCCCTCCACAATAAAACTGGCGCCATTGGCAATCCCTTATGCCCCCTGTTAGAAATCCCCATAGCCTTCTCCTACACCAAGTCCTAAGTATTCTACCCAACCAACCAAGAACACAAAACACATTCACCATTTAAACATACATGCAAGAGAAAGAAAGCATTTAAAAATATAAGCTCAAGATTCTACCTCTCCATAATGGAGTTTGTTCCAAGATCAAAAAGCTTTCAAATATGTCAAAGTGCAGTCCAAAACCAAAAATGTTCAAGCATGTAAAAGACTCCAAACTTCCTCCATAGCAAGCTCCAAAAACAACAAGAAAAAAAATACACCCCAAGAGGAATGGTCAAAGTTTCAACAACCATAAACAAGCAAGGAGTTTCACTTTTATAGGAGAAGGAAGAGATTAGGATGATGTGGATCCATGTGGGATGCCACATCATTCTTCCTCAACCCCAAGTGGTAATCAAAATCATTCACTAAATCACAATAAATAAGAATGACAAAATGACTTACACTCTCCAAAATGACCCATTCTCCAAAAGGACTGAATTAAAAATATGTAAGAGAAGTGCAATTAAAACTTACAAATTGTCACTTCAAAATGCAATAAAAATGCCTAAATTTAACCTCCAAACCATAGGCATGGTTGGTGGATCATTTTAAGAGGTGTGGGACAAGTTTAACTTGTCCCACAAGCCTCCAAATTTGGCCTCCAAGGACAAATTCGAATTCTTAAGGAGATGAAGTGTTTAACCTTCCAAAATATTTCTTACATAACTCTTACATATCCCTTACACCTTCTTACACATTTATCACACACTCTTCCAACATTAACATTTAAAATCAACAACTTCATTAATTACATTCCATGTCCCCAATTTAATTTAATTAAAGTTTAACTATATGATCTCTCACATTAATCTACCACATTTAAATTAATTACAAGAAGGAACACATTACTTAATAAAATACATTCAACAATAATTAAAAGGAGCACATAATAAAATACATATCCCATGGTCACATAAAATGGAAATCCCCCCATGGGAATCCCAATAACGCAAACACACCAAACCATTTCCATTGTGACCTTGTTGATTTCACCGAGAATTCTAATATGGTTAGTCTCCAGTCCCTCGACATTGTTGTGATTTTTAACCTGCAAAAATGTAAATACCTCCTTTAGCCTCATGGCCATATCAGAACATCCAAAATGATATAAACAACATTTCAAAATTATCTAAACACATGAATCACAACAATATCAAGAATTCAACATTATCATTTTTAATTCACAAATCAACTATATCATCATCTATACTATTCCATACTAGGTCTACTCAAAATATCAAATGTCACAAGTCCAAATCAACATCTATAATATGTCCATGTCAAACAATATATCATCATCCCTATAAAGAAAATGTATTAAGTAATCATCATGCATACTAACTGAATCCTGATCAATAATATTCAATGATCTAACATCTAACCATCATACTAAAACAAAACATAATAGTGTCCATAATATGATCAATATTATCAAAATAAGTATGTAAAAGCATTAAAAGTGAATTAGGAACTACATCCCCCTCCCCTTAGACTCAACTTCTTCCTGGAAGTCACTGGAAAAAATGTGGAAACTACACTCGTAATACTTTGGCATCCTCCCAAGTGGCTGCAGTCTTGTTGTATCTATCCCACTGCACTCGTACCTAGTCAATCTCTCTGCCTTGAAGACCCAGGGTCCTACAATCTATGATACAGATGGAATCCACTATCACCTGCCACTGATCCTACACTTACAATGACATCTATTCCAATACATGAGAAGGATTTACAATGTACCTCATAAGGAAAAAAACATGAAACACATCATGTACGCAAGACAAGCTGGGTGGCAATGCTAGATGGTAGGCCAAAGGGTCAATACGCTCCAAGATCTCAAAAGGTCCAATGAATCTATGAGCTAACTTAGAACCTTTTCCATAATGGATAGGGATCTTGTGTGGCCTGACACAAAGGAACACCTTCATGCCCACATCAAAGCTACGGTCAATCCTATGCTGATCCACATACTTCTTCTGCCTGTCATGTGCCTCTTACAATCTCTTCCCAATCAACACTACCTGATGCTCCATGTCCTAAAAAAGATGTGGTATAAGAGATACTCTATCCTCCAACCTATCCCAGCTAAGGGGTGTTATGCACTCTCTACCATATAGTGCCTAAAAAGGAGCCATGCCTATAGAATTCTGAAAACTATTATTGTAGGAAAAATCCACTAAGTACAGGTACTCCTCCCACTTAGAATGCTGATCCATCACATGCATCTTGAGCATATCCTCCAAAATATGATTCACTCACTCTGTTTGTCCATCCATCTCAGGGTGATATGCTATGCTGAAGTTAATCCTCATCCCGAAGACATACTGCATGGTAGTCCATAAATGAGAAGTGTACAAAGGATTGTGGTAAAAAATGATCTTCCTCGGAATCCCGTGTAACTTGACGATCTCGTCTAAATAAACTCATGCCACTACTCTAGCTGTATAAGTGGTCTTCACCAGAGAAAAGTTAGCCACTTTTGTCAATTTATCAACTGTGACCATAATGGCATCGTGGTGATATCTCGACATAGGTAGCCCAACAATGAAATCCATGAAAATGGTGTCCCACTTCCATTCTGGTATGGAATGAAGGTAAAGAAGACCTGATGGAAGCTGATGCTTAGCCTTAACCCTCTGGAACTCTAAAAACCATGACAAAAATTGAGCCACGTCTCAAAGAAATCCTCTCCAGTGGTATAACTGTCGCAAGGTAGCGTGCATCTTCTTCACCCCGGGATGGGCTGAATAGGGTGCATGATGTGCTTCTACCAAGATGTCTTGTCTCAAGCCTCCATCTCTGGGAATATATATCCTACCTCTATGTCTAAGAAGACCATCTACCTCTAAGGAAAAACCATCAAACTTCCCCTCAAGGGGTCTCTATGACTCGATCTCTGCTCGTACTGCCATGTAGAAGCTGTCAAGAGGAAGATCCTGAAGAATCCTACTCTGTAAATCTATGCTCACTAAGGTGGCCATAGCCTCATGTCTCCATCTTCTGAGAGCATCTACTACCACATTCTCTTTCCCCTTCACATGATCTATCTCCATGTCATACTCACAAAGCAACTCCATCCAATGCTGCTGATGAGCATTTAGATTGGGCTACGTGAAGAGGTGGCAAAGACTCAAATGATCTATCCTAAGTGTGAATCTCCATCCAAGAAGAAAATGTCTCCATCTAACCAAGGCATGCATAACTGTCGTAAGCTCAAGATCATGGGTAGGATAATCAAGCTTGTGATCCTTGAGTTTTTGAGACTCAAAAGCTATAACCTTGCCATCCTACATCAACACACTTCTAAGCCCTACTAAAGAAGCACTTGTGCAAACAAAGAACTCACCCTGTGGATCTAGTACTACAAGAATGGGTGCTATAGTGAGGCACTCCTTCAGTTTCCTGAAGGCCTACTTGCATCTGTCTAACCAAACAAACTTCTTCCCTTTCCTCTGAAGGGAAGTGATAGGGTGCACAATCCAAGAGAAGTCTTGAATGAATCTCTTATAATATCCTGCTAATCCCGTAAGCTACGCACCTTGGTCACTATAGTGGGTGCTGGCCAATCCATAATGGATCTAATCTTGGAAGGATCAACTTTGATACCTTCCCTAGAAATAACATGACCCAAATACTGCACCTCTGACTGAAAGAAAGCACAGTTCTTCAAGTTCCAGTAAAGCTGCTGCTCACGAAGACACTGAAGAACCTGTCGAAGGTGCCTCTCATGCTCCTCATGTGTACATGAGTATATCAAGATGTAATCTAGGAGGATGAGCATGAAGTGATCTAAGAAGGTCTTGAATACCCCATTCATCAAAATCATAAACACTGTAGGGGCATTCATCAAACCAAAAGGCACCACTATGAACTCATAGTGCCCATATCTCATGCAGAAGGAGGTCTTATGAATGTCCACCTCTGAAATCCTCAACTGATGGTAGCCTAACTTGAGATCAATCTTAGAGAACACCGTGGCTCCCTTCATCTGATGACACAAGTCATTAATACGAGGAAGAGGATAATGATTCTTGATCGTTACCTTGTTCAACTGGCAGTAATCAATACACAACCATAATGATCCATCCTTCTTCACAAAGATCACCAGTGAACCCCAAGGGGATACACTAGGATAGATAAGGCCCTTCTCCAAAATTCCCTCAAGTTGCAACTTGAGCTCACAGAGCTCAAGGGTGATCATCTGATAAGGTTCCCGTGAGATAGGCTCTGCTCCAGGAACTAGATCTATATGGAAATCAATCTCACATGGGGGTGGCATCCTCGGTAGCTCCCCTGGAAATACATAAAAAAACTCTCTCAAGATGGGATGATCATCTAGCGATGGTCCACTAGACCCATCCTTAAATTTCTCACTGACTGTAACAGCATACATATGACAACCCCATCACACACACTACTCAAGCTACATAGCATAGATGGTGCAAATAGAAATTGGTCTCCTGACCCCCGAGATCACTGACTCAACTCCTAAATCATCTGCACAAGATATAGTCTTATGATAACAATCCATCCTGTCCCTATGTGCAGATAACGAAACCATACCTAAGATGACTCCATATGAGCCCAAATTAAGAATACAGAGATTTGAGGTGGTGGTGAAATGTCCTAAATATACAACACATTCCTTAACTAAGGAGTCCATAGAGATATTGGCTCCAGAAGACATCTCAAAATACCAACTAAGACCCTTCCTAACTTCCACCAGCCTGCACCACTCTACTAAATATGGTGCAATGAAAGAATCAGAAGAATCAAAATCAAACAATACAGAGGTAGGAATACCACCAATGCTACCTGTGGTCTCAATGAGTGTTCTCTAGTGCTCTTCTTGGTGGTTCTCAACCACTGCATAAATCCTATGACTATGCCCCATGTCACCAACTATTGGCTCTGAAACCTTTTCCTTACCCTTGTTAGGGTTCTGAGGGTAATCTCTCAAAAAATGTCCACCTACTCCACATCTAAAGAAACCACCTGATCCTCTCCAAGGATTAGCACCTCCAGTAGGTGCCCTAGAAGCCTATGGTGTGGATCTTGATGATTCAGATGTGATCTACTATGGCCTATGCTGGTAAGCTCCTACTGATTGAGCTCTAGGTCTACCCTATTTCCTGATGGGACCCCTAGGAGGAGGCCCCATACTCTGACCTCTCTGTGCATCAGCTCTCTGTAGAGGTCTATAAGGTGGGTGAGATTTCTACTACTGCTATGGCATAAAGAATGACTGTGTTGTACCCTAGCCACCACGAGGAAGAGGTGCTGAACCTCTCGATCTACCATCCTGCATCTACTAAATGTAGCTCCTAACTCGGTCTCTAGCTTGCTGGGTTTTACCCCGAGTCTCCTTTTTAATATAGGCCTTCTTGATGGCCTCAGCTAAAGTTTGTGGATAGTGAATCCACACTACACCTCCAATATCCAAATTCAAGCCCCAAATGAACTTGTGAATCTGCACCTGCTCATCCTGCTTATACTCTACATACTAAAGTAGATCTAGAAATCTACTCTCATACTCTACCAATGATAGAGAAGCCTGACGGAGGTCATGGAACTCATCAATCCTCTACTATATGAACCTCTGTGATAGATATATACTCCTGAATCTCTCCTCAAATAACTCCCAGTTCACTGTCTCTGAATCTACGTGGAGCTTCTAATCCTCTGTCCTCCACCATACTCCTGCTCCATCTCTCAGTAGATGGATGGCAACATGAGCTTTCGTGTTGCTAGAATAAGGACAAAGCTTAAAGAAACCTCTCAAACTCACTAGCCAGGCCTCTACTTGAAATCCACTTGTATGACCTGAGTAATGTGAGGGTTGAAGCTTCAAGTTCTTTCTGATGTGATCTGCTGTTGTGGTCTTTCAGCCTCTAGGTCTCTCTGCATGCTCATCCCTAATCCTAGGGCTCTGTGACATCTCTCTATGCTCTGGAACTCTGTCACCCTATCTCCTAGGTGGCAACTCTATTCTAACTAACTCTACATAGGATTTTTCTCCTTTATGCCCCTCGCTAAGTTGAGGAGATATCTGACCCTCAATATAATGAGCTTTATCATGACTAGCTGCTTGCCCTCCACCTAATCCTCTGCGTAGAGTGACATTAACATCCTAAAGGATCTGTAGAATCTAAGGTAGAATGATGCTACTCCCTGATCTGGTGGTGGTGGTGGTGGTGAATCTGAGTCCCCATGAAGGTTCCTCCCACTCCGTCTGAGCCTCCTACACAAAACAAAGTGAGAGTTACTTCATTTGCTAAGTTACACACAACTTCCATGTTTACTAAAAAAATTCAAATTCTTGCTAAGTTGTTTTCTAGATTTTAGTGTGCTAGGTTTAAGTTTTCATGTCTCAAGTTTTCTAGTGTTCCCAAGGGTCCAATAATTTGAACCACTACTTTGATACCAAACTGAAGTGCCCGTTTAAACAACCACTTGAGACCTTAGAAACAACCTAGGGTTAGCTAGAAAATTATGGAATTATTATTTTTTTGATTAGAAGTATCTACATTCAGGTTGTCAAACATCAGTTTTCACTAATAGGTTTTGGAACAAATCCTATTTATCAAAACAAAATTTTCCTTTATTAACTTATACAAGTTCACAAGTTTCAAAATTTAGGGTTACATGTTTTATTCAGGTTCAGGGAGTAATTTACCTCCATGCCTGCTCTCTAATAGGCTCATAGTTTCAATTGGATTTTTCTCTTATTTAATGCTTAAAATTTTTACCTAAACCATTCCTAATGGAAGGGAAATTTTCTCACCTTTCCGGTGATATAAGGAAGTCCTCCTAACTCCTTGTAGAACTCAAGAAATGAGTGGGCGAAGTTTCTAGGTAAAATTTTCCCTTAGGGGACATGTGGCAAGAGGAGGGTGAATGCGCCGTGGGTGGTTTGGTGGGTCATGGGGCGGCATAGGGAAAATTTCCCATTGCAAAGATTAAGGGCACAAAACATTTTGTGCCCCCATGGGTCCCTAGGGACACGTGTCAAATCCTAGCGCCAAGTGGAAAAGGAGAAGGGAAGGGCAGAGAAGCGGGCCGTGGGAGAAATTTTTGAAATTTTCCCAAGGGCCAAAACCTAAAACAACAAAGGGTTCCACCCAACCTGCTGCCACCCCAAAAGTGCCACATGGAACTTTCTCATTGGTTGTGGGCCGCGGGGCCAAAATGGAAAATTTTCCCCAAAATTTTCAAAAGGGTAAAAGGTGAAAACAAATTGCGCCTCCACCTCAGCCCCTGGAGGACACGTGTCGCCCTATGATTGGCTGTGGGTTGGCAGAGGGAAAATGAAAAGTTTTTCCAAGATTTTTTTTCTAAAGAATAAGTTTAGAGTTAAAAAAATAGTTTGCCCTTCCACCGCGCCATATGGCAGCATGTGATTGGCCGTGGGCTGGCGGGGTGGCGGGGTGAAATGGGAAAATTTTCAAAGGCATAAATTTAAAAATTAGTCTGCCCCTCCTAGGGTGCCACATGGTAGGCCCCGATTGGTTGAGGGTTGGCAGGGAACGTGTACCATTTTGGGAAATTTTTCCAAAGTTAAAATTTAAATTTTTTTGTAGTTAGATTAAATCTTATTATTATTTTTAAATGCCAAATTGAAGTAAAACTTCAAATGGCCATAACTTGAGCTAGAAAGCTTTGTTTTGGGAAAACAAGGACTTTTCGGAAATCCCTCGATGCGCTCTTTGTATAAGAATCATTAATTTTAGAAATTGATGAATTTTTAGAGGTAAATTTAATGAAAACAATATACAGAGTTTTAATTAGTGAACTGACAGTTTTCAAATTATCAATTCGGTTAAATTAGAACTCATCCTTCACTCAACATCTTGTACAAACATGAAGGATTAGTCTAGGGAGGGTTTAGAGTGTTTTAGGGAAGTCAATTTGTTCAATTTATTTCAACTTGTATATTTCCGGCACTAGACAAGAAAATGACTGTGCAAGTTCCAAATTGGATTTTTATTAAGTTTTGGAGGTTCTTTCTTAACTGTTATGGTAAATTTGAGTTTCTTAGGGCTTACTGTTATCAATCTCAGAGTGCACCCGAGGTGAGGAAAATGCAATTGGAAACTACAGCTGTTCCCCACTCCATTGATACAATGGGAACTCTTCTGGGTTGTAGAGCTACTTGCGGAAGAGAGCCTCCAGAGTGGGCTGGTTCCCTTGGTAAATCACTAACCTGCTCTCTACATGAGGAAAATGAAGAAAAGTTGCAAGAAAAAAAATACTTGAATGAAACAAGTTAACTAATGGTGATACACTGAAATTTTTAGAACTCCTGATTCTGCATATACACACTAGTGATGCTAAGGTTGTTTTTTTTTCCACTTCAAAGCACTTCTATTGTTTATTGCCTAAGTGTTTCTGAAAAAGGTGCAATAGCTACAATGACTAAAGTGAGAGGGTAAGAAATACCACTTTCAAAATAGGTTTGCAGCAAACACACACTTAACCAGACTGGCATATAAACAAATAGCTCAATTTAGAGGTTAATTTTCATATAAAACAAGCAAAGGAAATACTATTTTCACTTACACAAGTTGCTAAAGCATGAAAACACTTTGAAAAGCACGTGCAATGGAGGATAATAAACTTTATTGCATCAAAATAGGTGCTCACTGCAGGATTTCGTGTCCTCCCAAAAGCTTACAAAAGCACAATGTACTCTTGATCATCAAATTTCGGTCGTTTGTGCTTGCAATCACACAACAATATACAACAATTACTCTTTAAAAATAGTGGCCTAAAAGTGAACTCGCCCATTAATAATTATCCCTTTTTATTTTTACTATGGATAATATTAATTTATTACAAAAAGGATTTCAAGCTATGAGCATCACTTTAAAAGAGTATAAACAATGCTTGTTCAACAAGTCTCTTACATGCAAAATTGCTTTTAAAATAATATCTGGCTTGTCTCTTTTAGTTTTCTCAATAAATACTATTTTTATGAGTCTTTTGTCTTTTGTAGCTTTTGATGGTGACCCCTGCTATTTCTGGAAATGACTTGTTTTCAATCTGAAATTTATTTCTGGCCTTGTTTAGGCATGCATAAAAATAAATTTATTATTTTCCAATAATAAAATTTACCTTTGTCCCTTTGCATGATATTTGGCATGAGCCACATTTTTAGTCGACCCCTTATATGGATGTTCCTCCTTTATTTTTTGGCATATTCAAAAAATATTAAAAATAGTCAAATAAGCCTTCAACGCCTTTGTAGAAGAGGTCCACCATACATGCCAAGGTGATATGTGAGGAAGTTGTTACCTGTTTTATTTGCCATTGGATGGCTTCCACCTGTACACATCTCAAGCAGCTGCGTGGGCCACTGTAACCCTACAAATTCACTTAAAGAATTGGTATAGATCGTAGATTGATCACTTTCTAATTGTGGCACTTGATCTTTTTGAATATGCTTCTTCATTTATTGCGATCCATGTAGGTTTATCCTGAGCCATCGATTGAGAAATATGATGGCAAATCCCAGACGTTGGTTTTGAAGACATTAATGAAGGCTTTATTGCTTTTGGAGGTAATGTATTTTTGACCATTGATCATCTGCTGCTCCATCTGGGCCATTCGATTTTAAAAGTACCTGTTCGTGAACTTTGTGCCAATTCTGGAACGTTGGATTTATGCATATCGATCATGGCCATTGATTTCTTGTAGTACCTATACTTCCTTCTACTTTCTTGTGGTCCCTCAGATCTCTGTCTCCTTCTCCCATAGCCATTAGATCAACCTACCCCTGCTAGGTTATCGCTTTGGTGAAAACACTCATTTCGGTTTACATTTCTTTTGCAAAGGTGACAAAGGCATGTAAACATCTTTACCAGTTCTACGTTTTTCTGAAAACCTGGCTTTGTGGCTCATTTGGTCTTGTGCATTCTAATTTGGGTCGTCATTTTCCTTCATGGCTTCCATCTTGAATCATGGCTAAAATGGTAAGTGGTCGACTTTGCATATTTTCTTCCTGCCATTTGCTCTACTCAAAATGAAAAATAATTTTTTGGACTCCTGCTGTATATATCATTCTTGGTATTTGTTGAAACCATGCATTATATGAAAAATATTGATTTTTCTACCTTAGAACGTGTATCATTTCTATCGATCACGTCGACCTCCTTCGTATTGATGAGTGGTAGCTTTATGTTGTAGTCTTACCAACTCTGCCATAGTCACATCCCAAGTTCTTTGTCTAAATCTGTCTACCATGCTTTCGATGCTTTGTCCATTTCAAATGCAAACCTAGCGAGTGAAAACCATCGACCACTCCTGTGACATAATATCTTTAGTGTATATTAATCCTACGTTGTCGCTTTAGGATTTACGTTACATTTGTCTTCTGCTCATTCGATGGTTAAAAAATTCGAGTGTAACGCGTTCACATAGTCTAGAGATCTCGGTTTCCTTGGCTCTGCAACCTTGGCCTCAGATTCTTCTGCCTGACCCTTTATGTCCTTCGACACCTTGAAGACTTAAATTGAAACCATGCATCATAGCTATTCTGAACTACACATCATCGATGTATTGCAAGTGGTCTTTGTTTTATTTGTTAGCTTCTGCCATGCAATTATATCATAAGCTCTTTTGAACTATGTATTATTCTTACAGCTTTCACTATAGAATGGATTTGTTCCATTGAAGCTTCACCTTCTACATTTGAGGCTATAAAGCCTATCGCTTTGCTATTCGAACTAACTCCTAATCTTATAATTCTGCTATCGGTCATTGTATGCTTGAAGCTCCTGAAACCCATTATTTCACATCATGCATACTCAGTTTTTTTGCTTTGGACGTATTGAGTTCGATTCGAGCTTGCATATTTTCTCATGGAAAATTCTCTATCGACTTTGTAAAATTTCAAAATCTCTTTGTATTTGTATTTGTACGCATGTAACCGAGTTCTGTTCCTTGAGCATGTATTTCCCGTTCTAGCCATGGCAACGTCTTACCCATCCTGTCTCATTTAATGCTTTTTGGAAAAGAAAACGAAACTCATTTAGTTATCTCCTTTCTTGAGCACAGTTCTACGTAAGCATTACTATCAACATTGAGGTCATCTTTACTTGGATTAATACTCAGTCTCGGTTTCTTGCATATAAATTTTTCTATTTGAAGGCTGTGACACCTTTTACCATATTCAACCTGAACCTTGATGTTGAGACCTAGAATTTAATCCGTGACTCGAGTCTTTGGATATTTGCATAAAGCTCGAATTGACTATAATATGCTGGGGTACTTAAAATAGTGAATAAGGTGTTGACTTCGATGGCTATAAGTATCTCTTTGCATTTACATTTCTGTTCACTGTATGAAACCGAGTTCCATTCCTTCGAATCCGCTCATTCAATGCTGTCTGTAACCCATAAGATCCTTTTGTATTGAACTATTCTTTCAAATGGCTAAATGAAATTAATTTCTTTTAACTCACTGTCTTGAGCCAAAACTAGAAACTGACATCAATGGATTTAAGCATAAAAACACTTTCTTCTCCTTGCATCTGAATTTTCGAATTATTTCTTTCCTTCTCATCTTGTAGTCAAAATTGTATGCTTGTTTTTACATGCTATTTTGCTCACATTATTTATTTCTCCAATGGTTGTTTCATTAATGAGAACCTCGGTGATGAATTTCATTATTCTCATTTAGTTGCTTTCAGATATAGATAGTTAAATGAAACATGTGAAAAGTGCTAGCTTGATGAGCATTGCCACTTAGAACATAGCCTGCTTCCTTGAGTAAAATGTAGCATGTGTATTTCTGTTCCCTTCTTTTGAAAAGAAATTTTCTTGAATGAAATCAAGATACATACTTTTTATGACTGTGATCATTTATTTTGTAGCTCAAGTATCTTAGGAGCATGAAAATACTTTGAATTCAATTCTATTTTTATTTCAAAGCTCATTTTACAGAGAGAAACTCTGCCAAATTTTTTCAAAAATCTTCTCTCTCCAGATTTGTGTACCTGTACCTTCTTTTGAAAAAACATAAGCTCTTGCTCTATTCTCTCTGAGTTGTTTAATTTTCAACCACAATGCTGTTTGCACTTTCTTTGATTGATTCATTATTCCTCTTTGATCCATTCTGAAAGATTTGCAAAACATAAAGTAGTGACTGCTTGATCGATTTTGCTATTGTTTTCTCCTTCAAATTCAAACATTCTTGATTTGATCATCTTCAGATTGTACCCTATACTTGCAAGACTCAATAAACAAGTTAGAAAAATAGGCACTTTTGGCCTCTCTTGTGTCCATATAATTTGGTTTTTTCTTTCTTCTTGCTCTTGCATAGATATTTTCTAATGACTTTTGTGTTTCTTTCCACTAGAAAACTCTTCCTTTCTGAATTGATGAAGAACCTATCCTCTGTCTCATCCTTGTCATTTCTGATTTCTCTTACCCATTCCTTCCTCTTTTGTCATGCCTTACTACCCTGAATTTTGTTATAATTTCTTTCCTTATAGCATGCCTTCAAATTTCTTTTGTCATAATAAGCAATAGCATATATTTTGAAATTAGAATCACATACCTGCTTTGAAATATATGTATAGAAGTAAGGTGACTCCCTTGAGCTCTTAAATGACAAATTTCTCTTTGATTGTGCAGGCTATGAGTAGAAATGGAAAGCAAGAGATGGAGATGGCTTGGAGGAGGAGATGGAGATAAAGCTGGAATGAAGATGGAGGTGGAAAGAAGCTGATAAGGAAGCTGAGACAAGGCAATGATGGGGTTCCCTCTTACCTTTTTACATGTATTTCTTAGCATGTGTATGCTTTTACTTTCCACATATATGATATTGCTTAATCATATCCCATGGCTTGTGTGGGAGAACTGGATAATTTCTTATGAATAAAATGCTAAATTCTGATAATGAGTTGTCTCTTTCCTTGTGCATTTTGTTACTATAAACCATTTGTATAATGTCTTAAACAACTCAATATCAAAAATAGAACACATTAATCAAAAGATAACTTGAAGAATACCTTGCAATCATGATAACATACTTCAATGCTGTTGACTCTCTCTTGGAATCTCCATCTGGAAAATGTTGTTATTTCTGAGTAGCTGCATTTTCTAAATGGAGGTTTTAGGAAAAGAGTCACCTGTAATCATAAGTTTCAGTTAAAATTTTAAAATTTCCCGTTCCTATGATGACCATAAAAGGGTCAACACTTACTAAGTCTGAATTTTAAACTTTCTTTTCTTATTGTTTGGTATAAGTTTGAACTTCTCATTTTTATTAAAATGTGAATTGCCAGAATGAAGTTTATGATAGTGAACTGTTTCTTTTGAATTGGTTTATCAATTTTGTCCTTTGAATGTGTATATATTTCCTAAACTAGCCAAATATATTTAATTGAATTCAATCAACCATACAATAGTAATTTTACAAAGTCTTATTTCTAAATTCAACTCCTTCAAGAGAATAAAATACCTTCTTTTGTTTCATATGCATGCTTATTTTCCAAACAACAATTTCCAATCTTTAACAACAATTTCAACTTCATTAATAATTCAAATCTAGTACACAATACACTTTTGAGAAAGGAATGCAATCCTTCATTGATCATCAAATACAATTTTAAAACTTTCCTTTTTCATTTGGTTTCCAAAATACAGTTTACGAGATACATAATACAATGCTTGTAACTTCTTTTACATTTATTTTTCAAAAAAAGAGAACAAATATAAGTCTCCTTTACATTTCTTAGTCCAATTTTCAAACTTTCCATTTACAATACAATAACTTCACATTACAGAATTTATACACTCATCCACTCGAAGTGGGAAGGAATTATAATGGATTTGCTCAAAGAAATAGGAATGTCAAGTTGTATATCTTCTTGCTCCAAACAATAGCATGCTAGTTTCTCCAACTTTTCATCTTTGATCACAACAAGGAAGGGGGAAAGGCAACACTCTCCACCCAACCAAGACATCTAATGAGAAAGGAGAAGCCATCCGTCCTCATTGGACCCCGAGCCCCAACCATATTAAAATAGAGAATGCGAATCAACTCATGGCAATAATGGCTTCCACAAACATATAAGCACCATTTTCACATGCACAGATCAATACGATACTCATTCTAAACAAGAACAATAGTTCACAACTACATTTGAAATTATTCACACAACACATAGGCTTGATCAAGCAAGTCAACAAGAGAAAGGAACCATGGGGAAGTACTTATGCCTCCCTATTTGGAACTGGGCATCGACCTAAATCATACCACCAATAAACATATCAAATCCCATAATCCTTATATCTCCCAACCCCTCCTTATGTACCCCCAAAGTTTCTCCATTATGCCCCGCAAGAGTAAGAAATGCAAGTAATTTATTTTCCAAGGTGGATCCTAATCCAAAACTCCCTTCACAATAAAAATTGTGCCATTGTCAATGCCTTATACCCCCCATTGGAAATCCCCATAGCCTTCTCCTACACTGAGTCCTAATCAATCTACCTAACCAGCCAAGAACACAAAACACATTCACCATTTAAACATACATGCAAGAGAAAGAAAGCATTTAAAAAAAAAAGCTCAAGATCCTACCTCTCCATAATGGAGTTTGTTCCAAGATCCAAAAGCTTTCAAATATGTCAAAGTGTAGTCCAAAACCAACAATGTTCAAGCATGTAAAAGACTCCAAAATTCCTCCACAGCAAGCTCCAAAAACAACAAGAAAAAAAATGTGCCCGCAAGAGGAATGGTCAAAGTTTCAACAACCATAAACAAGCAAGGAGTTTCACTTTTATAGGAGAGGGAAGAGAATAGGATGATGTGGATCCATGTGGGATGCCACATCATTCTTCCTCAACCCCAAGAGGAAATCAACATCATTCACCAAATCACAATAAATAAGAATGACAAAATAATTTACACACTCCAAAATGACCCATACTCCAAGAGGACTGAATTAAAAATATGTAAGAGAAGTGCAATTAAAACTTAAAAATTGTCACTTCAAAAAGCAATAAAAATGCCTACATTTAACCTCTAAACCATAGGTATGGTTGGTGAATCATTTTAAGAGGCGTGGGACAAGTTTAACTTGTCCCACAAGCCTCCAAATTTGGCCTCCAAGGACAAATTCGAATTCTTAAGGAGATGAAGTGTTTAACCTTCCAAAATATTTCTTACATAACTCTTACATATCTCTTACACCTTCTTACAGATTTCTTACACACTCTTCCAACATTAATATATAAAATCAACAACTTCATTAATTACATTCCATGTCCCCAATTTAATTTAATTAAAGTTTAACTATATGATCTCTCACATTAATCTACCACATTTAAATTAATTACAAGAAGGAACACATTACTTAATAAAATAAATTAAAAAATAATTAAAAGGAAAAAATATTAAAATACATATCCCATGGTCACATAAAATGGAATCCCCCTCATGGGAATCCCAACAACACAGACACATAAAACAGTTGCCATGGTGACCTTGTTGATTTCACCCAGAATTCTAATATGGTTAGTCTCCAGTCCCCTGACATTGTTGTGATTTTTAACCTGCAAAAATGTAAATACCTCCTTTGGCCTTGTGGCCATATAAGAACATCCAAAATTATATAAACAACATTTCAAAATTATCTAAACACATGAATCACAACAATATCAAGAATTCAACATTATCATTTTTAATTCATAAATCAACTATATCATCATCTATACTATTCCATACTAGGTCTACTCAAAATATCAAATGTCACAAGTCCAAATCAACATCCATAATATGTCCATATCAAACAATATATCATCATCCATATAAAGGAAATGTATCAAGTAATCATCATGCATACTAACTGAATCTAGATCAATAATAGTCCTTGATCTAACATCTAACCATCATACTAAAACAAAACATAATAGTGTCCATAATATGATCAATAATATCAAAATAAGTATCTAAAAGCGTTAAAAGGGATTTGGGAACTACATCCTCGCTCTAGAGCATATCTTATAAATAGATTTAGAACCCACTGCCATGCCTTCTTCTAGGAGTAGATTTCTTGTCAAGTGTCCCTATGGTCCTTCAATGGAGCATGCTTCTTCTGATCCGAGCTCTCCACTTTCTACAATGATGTATTTCATGAATGTTCTATGCATGGGATATTCTTTCCTTTACTACCAAGTTGCTAGGCTAGCACGTTATCCACTCAATACGCCATTCGGGTCACATTTTTCTTCAAGTACTTCTCGGAGAGCCAAATATGGCTAAGTATTTAGATCCTTTGTTCTACCTTGTGCACATGCCATAGTTTCTAATAAACCCTTCTAAATACCCTGCCCTACGTGATTTTCTCTGCACGCTCTTCATCTTTACTAGTCCCGTGCACATGTAGCCTTTGGTACTTCGCCAATATTTTGAGGCCTAACAATAGGCATATAGAAAAGTGTAGTCATAAACCAATGTTTACCTTCGATGAATAAACACACCCGAATTAAAGTGAGTAGATTTGAGTATGTCGACTTATCCTTAGTCACCATGAGTATACTGTAACACTAGTGTATGTGAGCTGTACCTTTTTAGCGTAAAACTCTAACTCGAGTTTGGTTAATAGAAGACAAGGAATACCAATCTAGATAACAGTTCAAATGGGGTGAAAGAAATATTTCTTTCAACGAGTATGACGTATGGGGATGTAAACATGGTAAACATGTTTGAAACTTTAGCCAACGTATCACGAACTGCTGGTTATGTTGTCTTACGTAGCATGGTCTAAAGTTGTGAGATTTCAGATGAGTATCAGTAACAGACACTCATATAGGCTTCTTAGACAGTAATACTTGAATGACCCGTAATGGGTAAAGGAACCAAAGTATACATTGTATACATAAGAAAAAGTTAACATGAGAGATCAGTTTAGTACTAAGTCATGAAATGAGAGATCGATGTTACACCGAGTCATTATAGATGATTATGGTTTTTTGTTATGTGATGGATTGGCAAAGGAATGTGTGTTTTGAATTATACAAATTTAGAACAAAGAATATTATGTAAAATTTTTCCCTGTTTCTATGTCATAAATGAGGTTGTTACATTTTGGTATTAGAGTGAAATGTTGCAGCTCTTGGACCTATTGAGTTCATATATGATAAAAAATTAATTTACTGTTAACAAAAAATGGTTAGAAGTAGCTACTACACAAAAACTTGATGAGATCCTTGCTGTCCTGTTAGACACAAGAGACAATCTTGCTGTACTTGAAAAAAAAGCAATGGGAAATGAGGAGGAAGATGATGCTGATAATAACAATCAATCACCTCCAGGGAACAACACTAATGTTGGAAATCTTGGCGTTGATAACAATACTGCAAATGCCAACAATAATACTACAAATGCACCTAATCAGCCTGAAAATAAAAAGGCAAGATTGGAAGCTAAAATTAAAAATGAGATGAAAAGGATAATTCCACCAAAGTTTTATGACACTACACTAGGGGATGGGGCTGAAAATTGGCTTAACAAAATGGAGAAGTAATTTGTAATAAGGAACTTCTCAGAAAAAACTAAGGTAGTATGGGAAGCTTACCAACTTTCCCATGAAGCATCCTTTTGGTGGGACAACCGTAAGGTTGAAATGAACATTGATGAAGCAAGCATTACTTGGGCTAACTTTAAGAGATAATTTAAGCAACACTAGTTGCCACAACTCTATTATGGTAAAAAAATGACTGAATTTTAGAATTTAGTACAAGGAAAATTAACTATAATGAAATACTAGGAGAGGTTTAATTAACTGTATCAAACTGGAAAATTTTTTAGGAGACACAAGTTTATTATGGGACTGAATCCTATTATTGGTGGAGAGGTGGATGTACACAACCCAACTATCATGGAAGGGGTTATAGAAAAAAACATAAGGCAAGAACAATAATTGAAGACAAATTATGCACATAAAGAGGAGACTTGAAAGATAATTAACAACTATTCTTCATCAGTTACACCTTAGAAGGTGGCATGGAAAAATTTTGGAGCTAAAATCAAGTTTGTGGCTGATAACAGTAAGAAAACAACAATAAATAAACCTCTTGCAAATAACAGAAAGAATTTTATAAAGAATAAAAATAATGGACATAAAACTTATGGACGTCAAAATAGTAATTTCAAGACCAAAAATAAGTTTGAGCCAAAAAGGGAACCTATAGGGGGCTGTTATAAATATGGTAAGGATCACTATGAAAATCATTGCCCAATAAAGAAAGATGATAATAACCAACAACATAAGATACATGTTGTAGTAGCTGATAAACAAGTTGAAAAATAAGTTACGCCCATAGAAGTTCCATGTAAATTATTTGGTACATTTGATACTATACTTTTTGATATTGGTACTTCTAAATGTTTCATTTCTAGTAAATTATCTACAAAATTAAAAAGAAAAATTGGAATAATGGAAAAATTATGGACTGTTCATTATGGTAATAATGCTGTCCATACTATTAGTAAATGTCTATTTGGAGCAATTTTAGAATTTCCACGTTTCTCAATTGAAGTATACCTTTACATTTCTCCTTTAGGGTCATATGATGTTATTATTGGTGTAAAATGGCTTTCTGATCATAAATCTAAAGTTGATTGTTATGAAAAACACATAGAATGTCTTGATGATCTTCAGAAAACAATAAACGTAAAAGGGGTAAAAAGAGAGATTTTAGTCAAAAAACTGACATCCATGCAACTTAAGAAGGACACAAATAAAGGCTACACATTATATGTAGTATTTTTTTTTGAAACAACAGAAGTAGGTAGTCATACCTTAGAAAAATATCTGGTGTTAAGTGATTTTAGCTATGTGTTTATGGAAGAACTACCCGGTCTTCTACTAATACGAGAATTTAACTTCATATTCCAAATCAAACCTGAAACTGAACCTATTTCCAAGGCACCTTACCATATGAATACAAAAAAATTAGTGGAACTTAAGGAATAATTACAAGAATTGTTGTCTAAAGGTTTGAAAATGCCGAGTGTCTCGCCTTGGGGAGCACCGGTCATTTTTGTCAAAAAGAAAGATGAAACACTTAGAATTTGCATATATTATCGAATGTTAAACATAGCAACAATAAAATAAAGATACCCTTTGCCTAGGATTGATGATCTATTAAATCAGATGTGTGGTGCATCAGTTTATTCAAAGACATATCTTTGATCTGGGTATCATCAATTGAGAATTAAGGAAGAATATATTCATAAAATAACTTTTAGAACAAGGTATGGACATTACGAATCTACTATTTTACCTTTTGGTTTGACAAATGCACCTATAAATTTTATGAATTTGATGAACGATATATTTCTGGAATACTTGGACAAATTTGTTCTTGTATTCCTAGATGATATTCTTATCTATTCTAAAATTATTGAAGAGCACAATGAATATTTAAGGATTGTACTTACAATTTTGAGGAAGAGAAAACTGTATAGTAAATTGTAAAAATGGTTCCTTTTATGAAACAAAATTACATTATTTGGGCCATGTTATAAGTAAAGATGGAATATATGTGTATCCATCAAAGATTGTAGCCATAATTGAATGGCCAACACCTAAGAATGTGCATGAAGTTAGAAGCTTCATGGGGCTTACAAGATATTATAGAAAATTTGTTAAGGACTTTTCAAAAGTTGCCACCCCAATTACTTCGTTACAAAAGAAGGATAATTTTTGTGTGTGGAGTGATAAATGAAAAGAAAAATTTAAAACTCTAACGGAACAACTAACTTCAACACCTATTCTAACTATTCTGAATCCAAATGGAAGCTTTACAGTAGTCACAAATGCTTTCAGAGAAGGTTTGGGAGGTATATTACTTCAAAATGTTCATTTCATAGCTTATGAAAGTAGAAAGCTCAAGTTACATGCATTGAATTATGTTCCCCATGATTTAGAGCTTACTTCCATAGTTCATGCACTTCAAGTATGGAGACATTATCACCTTTTGAGTTAAAAACTGACCACCTTGGGTTGAAGTATATTTTCACTTAGCCAAATCTTAATGCAAGACAACAAAGATAGTTAGAGTTTTTGTCACATTATGATTTTTAAATAAGTTACATTAAAGGTAAATAAAATAAAGTGGTAGATGCACTAATTCATAGAAAACATATTTCCGCACTTGTAACTTTGAGAACTCAATTTAAGGGTGAAGTTAAGAACATCATAAATTTTGATTTGTATCTTTAGCAAGTAAAACATACACTTGCTGTAGATCCCAATGATGCTAGATACAAGGGTTTTGGTTTTGAAAATGAAGGAATTTTGAGATATGAGAATTGGGTGTATGTACCCTTGGAAAATGAGTTAAGGAAAAAGTTAATGATGGAATTTCATAATTCACTTTACTTAGGACATCCAAGAGTTACAAAAATGCTTGTTGATGTAAAATAATGATATTTTTGGAAAGAGATGAAGAAATACATAACTAATTTTGTCTCACATTGTCTCAAATTTAAGCTAGTTAAGGTTGAACATATGCACCCAACTAGTTTACTGTATCCTCATAGCATACCACAATATAAATAAAAAGTAATAAGTATGGATTTTTTTCACGGGCTTCCTATGTCTAAGAATAAACATGATGTCTAAGAACAAGTAAAAGTAATTCGTGAACAATTAAAGGAAGATGCTAAAAGGTAGAAACGTTATGTAGACATGAAAAGGGTCGATAGGAAATTTGAACTTGGTCAAAAGGTCTTTTTATGTGTTAAGCCTAAAAATAGTTCTATTACTTTGGGCAAGGCAGCTAAATTATCACCTCATTTTGTGGGACCTTTTGAGATTGTAGAAGTGATTAGCCTTGTAGCTTATCTCTTAGCATTACCTCCCAGCTTGGCATGAATGCATGATGTTTTTCATGTTTATTTGCTTAATAAATACGTCTCAGATTTATCACATGAATTAAATTGGGATTCCTTGCATGTCTAAGACTTAGGAATAATTGTAGTTGAAAGAGTGCTGGAAACTCACCAGTTGCACATGTGAAATTGTTAAATCAGTCAATGTAAGATCCAGTGGGACTAGTTCAATGAAAAAAGTGCAACATGGAAAAAACTTGAGGACTTAAAAAACTACTTTTCCTCATCTATTTGAACATAATTGATTATGATTTTTGTGATAATTGAAGACTTTGGCTGAAAACTATCTTTAATTTCTGCCAGTTTTGGGCAAGTACTATATTTTTTTAGTACTGGTACAACAAATTTGATTGTGTAAAAGTTTTGAAAAACTTGAATTTATGAATTTTTTTTTCTATTTGAAAATTTTGTGGGTAGAAGATTTATAATTATGATTATTTTCTTGAATATGAATGTGGATTAAGTTAATCATTGAGACGATGATTCTTTTTAGAGGGGAGGTATGTAATGCCTTCACCTTGGTTGATATCCTTACTTGCTTTTGTAACTGAAGTTACAAACATTGATAGTTGATTTTTGTTTTGAAGATGGTGTACACTTTAAAACTGATTGATTATGTTTCCTATAGATGATATGTTTTATCTTCTAAAATTAGATATAGTCATATAATGACAATGCTGAATTGCTATTGAATTATTTCATATACTATTTATGCTGAACTTTGAAGTACATTATGTATATTGGTGAAGGAAATAAATTCAGTCATATAGGACTATGCCATTAAATTACCTAAGTTGAAATATTGACTTGTTCCCTTTCCTATTTCATTACTAATAAAGGAGTAGCCGTACCTTAGATCAATTACAGTGATCCAAAGCATGCCTATGATTAGTATGTCACCTCGATCATATTTATTAAGTTAGGGCAACACATTCTATTGCTGAGACATCTTCTACTCAAGCATGAATGATAGGAGATCATTGGGGCATCCAATAACATCTTGAGGATGCATCCTTCTATGTGATATATTTACTTTATTTTGATAAAGTTATTGAAGGTAACATCTTATTGATTATAGTATGGAACCTTAATAATCTAAATGAATTTGATTCATATACAACGACCTTAATCTAAGTTAAGGTGAATGCATTTTTGAAGGGTATTAATTATTAAAAATTATCTTAAGTAATTTTACATTAAATTACCCTAAACTATTAGTGAGAAGATACTAAAGCCCCAAGCTATGGTTTTTATCTTGGGATAAATATGCCTAACCTAGGTGGCATTGATCTAACCTAAGGTGAAGTTAATTAGATTTTATGTCAAGTTAAGTTTGAATGGGTCGGTGGCACCATTCCAAATGTGTACCAGGATTTTAATTGGTTCATTTAATGTTTTCTTTACTGCCAATTTTTTTCGAGACTTGGTCTATGAGGGAGTGTTTGCTAAATGTAATTCTGCCAAGCATTAGTAAATGAAGTTTTAACTATTAGTTGTAACTAAAAATTGGTTGGCAATGGGTGGGAGTAACAGAGGCCTCTAGAAGTCTGACTCGCATTGATTATTCTCGACCCTTGAGTGAAACTTGCCTAGGAATTGGCAAGATGGGTTGGTAGAAAAAGGAAAGGATTGGTTTTGTTTTGCTTTTGATTTTTCAAGATCAATGGATTTACATGTAGTTTTTCTATTTTTCAAACTATCGGTTTGATTATGTTACAAATGTCAGTTTTCCATTGCATGGCCGAAATAATGGAAAAAAATTATTGTGAAAACTATAAAGGAAGATGGATTTTTTTTCAGAAGTTTTGGTTAGAGTTTTGGTGGAGATATTGCATTAGAAACCTTGCGGAAAGTTAGAATCATGGAAAATAAATTTAGATCACTACCAGGCATGATAGGATCTATCTCGTTATGATAAATTTCTTTATTTAATAGTTTCATAAAAAAACTCTATTCTTCGTGAAAATGCTTCTGAGATTTGGTTTCATGTTTTGTGTGTTGTTTTGCTTTTCCTTGCTTCTTTTTTTTATTGAAGTTAATTGGTTTTTGGTTGATGGAAATGACTCAACATGGTATGTAAACTATTATGCTTTAAAACCAAGATTAATTTGGTTAGGAAAAATGATTTCATTTCTAAAAAATGAAACTGTGATTGATTTTGAAGTTGATACCATGAGATCTTTGTTACTGATTATATATCTCCTCTTATTTACAATCTTTTGGTGTTAGTGGTAGTTATGGGTTTATGGTCGAATCCTACATGGAATTTTTATGGTGATTATATTTTCTTGAGAAACTGGGTGTTAAGCAATATGGATATTACATCGACTTATAAATGCCTGATTTCGGCTCTTGTTTCAGTTTATTAACCATTCTTTTATGACTCTGAATTTGACACTTTTTAAAAAAATATGAGAATCCATTTTGAACCATTCTAGGTATTCACAGTGGGGTTATCTTGAACTATTCTTGAATACATAATGGTAAGGGTTATTAGTAAGGTTTCCTGTCTCCCCTTTTAGTTGAGAAACTATTTTATTAACCACCCTTCACAGATTGGATTGAATCTAGATCTTTTTGGGTATCGTTTGTCCTAGGTCTTCTTGTTAATAACTCCCAGGTTACGCATTTGATTTATTTTGAGGTTTCCTTGAGCTCATATAGTTGATGAGTTTTCTTGGATTGGATTTATTTGTCTCTGTAAGTGATTATTGGTTTACCATTTGAGATTGTGGAAATTGGGTCAACAGTTTGATCCCAGAGGACTTATTCTTTGGTGATCAAAACTTATCCTTTATCAAATCATTGTCCTCTATACAATCATCTCGTTAGATAATGTGCTTGTATTTTTGTTGGTATTTATTAAACTGGGAGTTTGGGAACCTTTATGTGAATGGATTAGGGAATTATTAACCCTTGAGTCTGGGACACTGATCTTTAACTGGTAAAGGTCGTGTTCTACCCAGTTTTTCTTTTTTTGCTGTTCTTAATTATTATCCTCTAAGTCTTAGTTATGAGAGTTGATTAGTGATTTCAACTATAGATTTTATCCTTTAGAATACATGATTTGGTTAAGACTCTTTTATTTGACTTGGTTGAACAAAGTTATGTTGATCAATTTGATTATGTTCTATGTCTTGTTATGTTATAACAAACTCTTCTTGAGTTCTTTATCTTTTTAATCTGAATCATCTTGTAATTGGTAATGGATTAACCCTGTTGTGATTTATTGTGCTTGTATTCAATTAATGCTGAGCCATTCTTATTTTTAATAATATCCTCTTATGGATTGGTGATCAGAATTTGGCTAATAAAAGGAGGAAATTACAGTTTGGCCGATTGATCCATATACTTCTGATGGTTGAATGAGTTCATGGAGTTTTATTAAGTCCTTTATAATAGTTGGTTGTAGTTATAAATGTTATCATGGTTGAGATGAATTTTATGACCGCAATATAGATGGAATTAACTTTTTTAGACTACTTAACTTCTTTTTATAGGTAATTGGTTCCTAAAAGAGACTTAATTGACTTTATTTCTATATTTGACATTGTGGCTTTTTGGACAGACCTTTTTTTTGTTCTTATTTTTGATACTTATAACATTTTCATAATTAGCAGCGTTCCTTTTAAGAAGTTGGTAGATAAAAGCATATTTTTTTAATGTTATAACGCTTATCGTGCTCATTTCTTGTGAACTGACTCATGCTAGCAATTTTACAGATGGACTTCGTGAAAAGTGAAAGGAGAAAGACTTATAGAAAGTTGCATTTGTTTTATGAAAGAAGTCATTTATTTATTCAGATACTTAATGTATTGAAATGATCTTGAAAGGAATTTGTTGTAAAACTACGAGGGCATATTACATTAATATTTTGTATTGCCGATAAATGTTTTCTTAAAATCTTATGAAATACTTACTAACCATAGAATGAAGTGAATTCCTTTTCCAATATAATGAATTCTATTATGAGTGGTTTGTGATAACTAGCTTATCTATGCAACATATATGATTTAGATTGATTAATATTCCTAAATATTAAAACATATGACTTAATAGTTATCTAAGGGATAAAGTGTTTCTTGGGTAAGGAAATTTATTTATGAATCAATTAATTATGGGGTAATGGTCAGAATATGATGATCATAATACATCAACCCTTATTCAGAAGTGGGAAGTAGAATAATATGCTATAAAGATGGATGTGGCATTCTTATCAAGTTTATACTCCTTATTTTTTACTGAATTCATGAATATAATATTAGTACTTAATTAGGATGAATAGAAGACTTCTTTATTATCATTAATTAGGGAAAAAATATGTTAATCTTACTTATGTTGATGATATATATATATATATATATAGTGTTGATTGGTGGCATGCTCTATTATATGGGAATGATAAATGGTAATTGGAAAGCTTATAGGAATGATTAAGGTGTATTAAAATATATGAAAACACTAAGTCTAATTAACAAGTTTACAATCAGATTTTTTTACATTGATAAACTTCAACAAAGAGACTTAATTTTCTTACTTAATTGATTTTGAATGAGATTTAATGCTCAATAAAATAATAGCTAAGGAATAATGAGTTCATAAACATGAATGCATAATTGATCTACAAACCTTCAACTGGTGTAAAATGGCATTTTAATCCTTTCTTAATGGGTTGATCATACAAACTTAGTGGAACCCTAGGTATGCTGTTTAATGTTAATTAAACCAATTAATAAGCTAGAGGTTAGTAAAACTAATGAATCTAAAGTATGCCAGTTCCGTTAAAATAACTTAGTAGGTTATTGTAGTGTAATTTCTACTGCAGAGTACCCTCTTAATGACATGAGTCATTAGGTGGATACTGAGAAGAAACCACTATGCCTCAAAATACCACTCAATTATTGTAACTCAATTATCATAAGTGAAACTTCAGTTCATAGTTTTACTCTAAACTGAGACAAGCATATGGACAAGTGTAGTCGTCAACTCATGATGACCTTGGATGAATAAACACAACCGAATCGATGTGATTCAATTTGAGTATGTCTACTTATCCTTAGTCATCATGAGTAGAATAAAACACTAGTGTATGTGAGTTGTACCTATTTAGTTTAAAAATATGACTCAGGTTTGGTTAACAGAAGTCAAGGAAGACCAATCTAGATAACAATTCGAGTGGGGTGAAAAGGCATATTAATTTCAACGAGTATGCTGTCTGAGGATGTAAACATGGTAAAAATGTTTGAAACTTTTTCCAAAGTGTCACAAATTACTGGTTGTGTTATCTTACGTCACTTGGTCTAAGGTTACAGGATTTTAGATGAGTATCAGTAATAGATACTCAGACAGGATTATTGGACAATAAGAATTGAATAACACATAATTAGTAAAGGAACCAAAGTATACATTATATACACAAGAACAATTTAACATGAGAGACCGGTTTAATATTGAGTCATGAAATGAGAGATCAGTGTTACATCGAGTCATTACAACTACATATGGTTTTTTGTTATGTGATGGATTGGAAAATGAATGTGTGTTTTGAATTATATGAATTTATAACAGAGAACATTATGTACATTTTTTTCCATTTTTCTAAGTAAAAAATGAGGTTGTTACAATAACATTAACGAATCCGTCGATTATGAATTTGACTTTTTCCCCATTAAAATGACCCTCTTCTTTGACGGTGCTAAATGTCAAGAAGGTGGAGGGGCTGGTAACATCATCATACCACCCTGGAACATTCCCATCCCATTACCATTCAAGATCAATTTTGAGTGTACCAATAATATGGAAGAATATGAGGCCGTAATCATGGGTTTAACTACTGCTATTCTCATAGGTCTTCATGATCTTGAAATATATGAGGATTCAAAAATTGTCATTAGTCAGGTCAAAGGAGAGTACCAATGTAAAAATGAGGTCTTTCAAAAATATAAGACCGTTTTCGAATTTCTCCTTGGTGCATTCGATCATTATACCATTCAAGCCATTCCACGATCTTCTAATAGGTTTGTAGACGCTATGGCTTCTCTAGGATCCCTTATCCCCTTCGAAATAGAAAAATTGAAGGATAAAACTAAGATGTCGGTATTCGTTCTATGATTAGACCATCATTCACATCAAAATGAGCTACCTTCCATAAACATCATTGAAAAAAATCCATTAAATCTGTGGTATACTCAAATACTTGACTATCTCATTGAATTTAAACTCCCACTAGATTTTTCACAAGGAACTAAATGATCCTTCCTTCAACGTGTCACCCACTTTGTTGTCATAAGAGGAATCCTTTATAAACATAGTTTTTATGGTGTAGTATTACGTTACCTCAAATCACATGAATCAACCAATGCAATCAAATAGGTCCATGATGGAATTTGTGGAGGCCATTTCAGCGGCAACGCCATCGCCAAATGTATCATATGATTAAGATACTACTGGCTGACTATCACCAAATATTATTGCACGTATGTGAAAAGGTGTGTTAAATGTCAACTTCACTCTGATATCATCCACATCCCTAGTTAATAATTGTAACCCACACAAGACTTGTGGCATTCCTCTCAATGGGGGTTAGATTTCATTGGTGAAATTAATCCAAAATCATCTCAACATCATCATTCAATCATTACTGCAAATGAATACTTTACTAAATGGGTTGAAGATATTCCCTTGATCTCAACAAAGTTAGGACCCATCATTAACTTTATATATCAAAACATCATATGTCATTTTGGCATTCAACATAATCTTATCATAGACAATGGTAAAGCCTTCAAAAATAATGAGGTTAAAAAGCTTTGTGACACATTTAACATCAAACTAATCTTCTCATCACCATATTACCCTCAAGAAAATGGATAATATGAGGATTCCAATTTTTTTTTTACAAAATCCTCATGAAAACCATAAATGACATAGACAATAATTAACATACTCAAGTCCCATTCACTCTGTGGGCATATCAAACTAGTATCCATAAACCTATGGATGTTACACCCTATTCAATCGTTTATGGATCTAAAGCCATTGTACCCCTAGAAATTCAAATCTCATCACTCCATGTATCCTTACAAGATTTCATTCCTGATGAGGAATATCGCCAAAATCATCTTACACAACTAGAATTTCTAGATGAAAAGTGTCTAGCAGACCTTGAACATCATCAATTTTATCAACAACACATTAGTAGATCATATAAAAAGCATGTCAAAGAACACAACTTTAATATCGATTGTTGAGTTGTGGAGCTCAATTACTTCATTTTAGCATGAAATTGGAACTTGATGGAAAGTACAATAACCAACATCGGCTAGGGGGGAACTGACATCGGTCACCCAGGACCAGAATTAGTCAGGTATGAATGGAATCGGTCAAGCAAGTAAGGAACTAGAAGTGGTTAGGCATAATCAGCATCAGTTACCTATGCAATGAAGTTTTAATTAACTCTCGGGAATTATATCTATTTTTAGCATTAAAATAGATTTATTAATTGTAATTGCATGGCAAGTGCCCTAAGGCTAAAAATGACTATATGAAGTTAAATTTAGGGTTTAGAAGTAAGTGTGTGGATCATAATTACAAGATAATTATGTGAAAGAGAATTTTTGGTGAAAAAGAAGAAAATATTGAAAGAAGAAAGTACTGAGCATCTGAGAGGTGTGGAATATTGTAAATCTTCATTGTATATCTTGTCAAAGCTTTAGATAATAGATTGGCTTGTTTCTTGGTGGACGTATCCCACACTGGGTGAACCACGTTAAATCTGGTGTTGATTTATGTCTCTTGTTTTGTATATTTCTTCTGGTAGAATATCTAATTTTATTTACATGTATGCTTAGATATGATATATTTTTTTGTATAACCAGTGTGCTAACCTCAACGACTGGTATCAGAGCTTTGTTTGAGGGTTTTGTGTGTTGATAAATTTACTCACAAAGGGTTTTCTGATTGAGTGAGAGCTACAACAATGGTAGAAGATAATAAATACAAGGTAGAGAAATTTGATGGCTGAAATTATCAATTATGGAAGATGTAGATTGAGGATTATCTGTATCAAAGAGATTTGTACTTACTGTTGGATGAGAATTCTAGATCTATGAAGATGACTAATGAAAAAATGGAAGATTCTTGACCGAAAATATTTGGGATCTATAAGATTGAGCCTGACAGGATCCATGGCTTCCAATATTACAGAAGCAGCATCTACGGTAGACTTAATGCAATCTCTTGCTAATTTATATGAAAAACCTAGTGCTTTAAATAAAGTTTATTTGATGAAGAAATTATTTAGTTCTAAGATGCATGAAGGTGAATCTGCCTCTAGTCATTTGAATGATTTATGATCTATTATAAATTAGTTAAAATTAGTTCCTGTATTGTTTGATGATGAAGTAAAAGCACTTTTATTCTTATATTCTTTACCTAATAGCTGGGACAACTTGGTAATGGCTGTTAATAATACAACATCTGCTAATAATATTTTGAAGCTTGATGATGTGGTTAGTATAATATTAAATGAAGAAATTCGCAAGAAGAGTACAAAGGATACATCATCTGGAAATTCTTTGAATGTAGAAAGCAGTGGTAGGAAGAAGGAGAGATCCAAGAGTAAAAGTAATGGGAAATCAAAGTCAAGGGAAAGCAGATCTAAATCTAGAAGTAAGGGAATTACTTGTTGGAAATGTGCAAAGAAAGGACATGCAAAGAAAGATTATTGGTCAAAGGATAAAGAGAATCAACAACCAGACAAAGGTAAAGAGGTGAGTCTTGCTTCATCAGAGGTAATGCAAGATGCTCTTATTATTTCTTTGGACAATAGAATTAAATCATGGGTTTTCGATTCAGGAGCTTCTTTCCATGCAACCCCTAATAAGGGTTATTTCAGAAATTATGTCCAGGGAAATTTTGGGCATGTTTATTTGGGTGATGATGAACCTTGTAGTATTACTAGTAAAGGGGAAGTTCATCTAAAATTTTAGAATGAAAATACATGGGTATTGAAAGATGTGAGGCATGTGCCAAGCCTCAGGAGGAATCTTATTTCTGTAGGGTAAATAAGTGAATATGGTTTCATGGTTACTTTTACAGGAGATTCTTGGAAAGTCACCAAGGGTGCTTTTGTTGTGGTAAGAGGTAATAAGGTAGGAATGTTATATTTGTCTACCTGTATTACTGATTCCTTTTTTACATTATCTACTTCAAATTCAGATGCATGCATGTGGCATAATTGGATGGGTCATATGAGTAAAAAAGGAATGTAGATATTAAAGACTAAGGGTAAGTTATCAGATTTGAAAGATTTAGATCTTGATTTTTGTGAGCATTGTATCTTTGGAAAGTAAAAGAGAGTGATATTTCTCAAAGTTGGGGCAACTAAGAAGGAGCAGAAATTGGAGCTTGTACACTTAGATGTGTGGGGACCAACTCAGGTATCTTCTCATGGAGGATCCCAATATTATGTTAATTTCATTGATGATGCTACAAGAAAGGTATGGGATTATTGTATTAAACGTAAATTTGATGTTTTGATACTTTTAAAAGATGGAAAACCCTTGCTGAAAATGAATCAAATTCTAAGTTAAAGTGCCTTAGATCTAACAATGGTGGTGAATAATGTAGTAAGGATTTCAATGATTATTATTCAGTGAATGGGATACATAGATAAAGAACGGTTCCAAGAACACCACAAGAGAAAGGTGTTGTAGAAAGAATGAACATGACAATCATGAAATGTGTTAGAAGTATGAGTATACATTATGTATTTCCCTTGCAGGTTTGGGTAGAAGCAGTTGATACAGTGGTTTATTTGATTAACTGTGACCCTTCAAGTTCACTAGATGGAGGAATACCAGAGGAAGCTTGGAATGGAAAATAGGTAGATATTTCTTTTCTTAAAGTTTTTCGTTAATAAGCTTTTGTGCATGTTGATAGGGAAAATAGAAAAAATTTGGATACAAAATCCAAGAGGTGCACTTTCATTGGTTATGGATTTGGTGATTTCAATTTCCGTTTTTGGGATTTAGAGAATTCTAGAATTATTAGGAGTCATGATATTAAATGGAATGAAAAGAGAATGTACAGGGATCAAATTTTGGTACCCAAGGATGAGAAAATT
Organism: Taxus chinensis; assembly: GCA_019776745.2. Classification (NCBI taxonomy): domain Eukaryota; kingdom Viridiplantae; phylum Streptophyta; class Pinopsida; order Cupressales; family Taxaceae; genus Taxus; species Taxus chinensis. Next base: position 93,294,863 of record CM034147.1, on the reverse strand, counting down.
GAGAATTTTTTTGATGAAAATGAACTCTCAGGTTTTAAAGAAACACCTACATAAATACACAGTAACCGTGGCCGGTTAGTCCTTGACTGACATTGGTCCGATGAACTACCAATGGTTACAGAAGATCAGAATTAACATTGGTTAGCAGAACTGATGTTGGTTAGAGGTGACCAGTGTCACTCAATGTCAGAAGTTGATACTAATGTTCAGGAGGCCCAGATAGAGCCTCTGGTACCCCAAACTCCTATGAGAAGGTCACAAAGGGTAAGTAAACTTCTAGAAATATTTACATCTTCTATATTTTATTTATTATTGACTGATAGTGGTGAACTAGAGAGCTTTGAAGAAGTAATGCAGGATAAGACTCACATTTAGTGGGAGCATGGCATGGATGAAGAGATGAACTCCTTAGAACAGAACCAAACTTGGGATTTGGTTAAGTTACCAATAGGTAAGAGGACATTGTAGAACAAATGGGTTTACAATATTAAGGAAGAAGAGGGTGGATGGAAAAGGTATAAGGTAAGGCTTGTAGTCAATGGATTTACATAGAAAGTATGTATTGACTTTGGTGAAATATTTTCTCCTGTTGTTAAGATGAATTCTACTCGTACTGTATTGAGTTTATTTGTAGTAGAATATTTTCATTTAGAGAAACTAGATGTGAAGTCAGCTTTCCTTCATGGTGATTTGGATAAAGAAATTTATATGCAGTAGCCACTTGGGTATGAAGTCAAGGGTAAGGAGAAACTAGTGTGCATGTTGAAAAAGAGCCTATATGGGCTCAAAAAAGATCCAAGGCAATGGTACATGAAATTTAATAGTTTTATGAATGAGCATGATTATTTGAGATGTGAATTTGACCATTGTGTTTATTTCAAGAAGCTTGAAAATGGGAGCTATATTATTTTGTTACTGTATGTGGATGATATGCTTATTGCAGGATCTAGTATGCATGAAATTGGTGAGCTTAAGAGAAAGCTAGCTCACACATTTGCTATGAAGGATTTAGAAGCTGAAAAAAGAATCCTTGGCATGCAAATACATAGAGACAAGAAAAATAAGAAATTGTATTTATCTCAGGAGGATTATATCTACAAGGTGTTAAAAAAGGTTCAACATGTAGAATGTAAAACATGTTAGCACACATATGGCTAGACACTTTAAATTGAGCAAAGATCAATGTCTTTCATCACATGAGGAGGTCAAATACATGACATGAGTGCCATATGCTTTAGTAGTTGGAAGTATCATGTACGTTACGGTTTGTACTAGACTAGACATTGCACAGGCAGTGGGAGTTTTGAGTAGATATATGGCTAATCTAGGTAAAGAGCATTGGAAAGTAGTCCAATAGATACTCATGTATTTGAAAGGGACATCTAGCATGTAGTTATGCTATAGAGGTTCAGATATTTCATTACATGGCTATGTTGATTCAGATATGGCTGGAGATCTAGATGGTAGGAGGAGCAATACTGGATATATTTTCACAGTAGATGGAATGACATTTAGGTGGATTTTGAGATTACAGAAGGTTGTGGTTTTGTCTACTATAGATGCTAACAATGAGATGATATGGATGAGTAGGTTCATGGAAGAGTTAGGAAAGGAGAAAAGTGATTGTAAACTATTTAGTGACAGTTAGAGTGTAATTCATTTGGAAAATAACTCAGCATTTCATTCGAGAATGAAACACATTTAGTTGAGGTATCACTTCATATGAAAGGTATTGGAGGATGGATAGTTGAATCCGGAAAAGATTCATACAAGAAATAACCCTATGGATATGCTAATGAAGCCATTAACAAAGGAGAAGTTAGAGATACACTCCACTTCTATTGGTCTTCAAGTTTGAGACTTGAAGAGGAAGAAATAAAGCCAAGGAAGGATCCAAGAATGATGCTGTATGGGTATGGTGCAGTAATTAAAATCCAAGTGGGATATTGTTGAGTTGTGGAGCTCAATTAATTTATTTTAGCATGAAATTGGAACTTGCTGGAAAATATAGTAACCGACATCGGTTAGGGGGGAACTGTGATGCCTGTTAAAACAACCCACTTGAGACCCAAGAAACAACCTAGGGTTAGTTAGAAAATTATGGAATAATTTTTTTTAGAAGTGTCCACAACCAAGTTGTAAGACAACAGTTGACCCTATTAGGTTCTAGAATAAATATAAATTACTAGAGAATATTTTTCCTTCATTAATAATTTTCAAGTTCACATGGTTCATTTTATGGGGTTAGAAGTCTTAGTTAGGTTCAGGGAGTAATTTACCCCCATACCCACTCTCTAACAGGCTCAGAGTTTCAACTTGATATTTCTCATACTTAACACTTCTAAATTATTTTTAAATCATTCCCATTGGATAGGAATTTTTCTCACATTTCCGGTAATATAAAGAAGTCCTCCTAACTCCTTGTAGAACTCTAGATATGGACAGGCAGACTTTAGGGGTCAATTTTTCCTAAAGGAGGACACGTGTCGAGCGTGGAAGAAGACCCATTTCTCGGGTTGGCTAGTTGTGGGGCGGTATTTGGAATTTTTCCTTGTGTGGGAGAAACTTCCCATTTGTGTCCGTGCCTCTGTGGGTCCTCCAAGGACACGTGTTGGGTCCTAATCCAAAGTAGGAGAAGGTGAGGGAAGGGCAGAATGGTGGTGGCGAAAGGGAAAATTTCACCAAAAGGGGAAGAAGTCCAATTGGTGCCCATGCGCCCATGGGTTTGGTAGGGACATGTGGTGCTCCACAAATTCAATGTGGGGAAGAAGGGAGAGGGAGATTTGGCATGATGGAGGGAGTTGATTGGGGAGATTTCGGCGAAGAGGAGGAAAAAGGGAAAGGTTTGACGCATGGGTCCGCGTGTCCACGAGGGATAACACCGAGGTGAGGGCGGGAGTGTGGGGGCCACGGGGAAATTTAATCAAAAATTCCCAAAGATCCAACATTAGGTCAAAAAAACAAAGGTTCCTCACCCCCTCAGCCAACACCCCATTCTACCATGTGGTAGCCTGTGATAGGCTATGGGCCAGTAGGGTGAAAAAGGTAAAACTTTTTCCCAAAACTTTCAAAAGGCCCAAGGGTGAAAATGAATGCCACCGCCTCCACCATTTCCCTGTGATGACACGCAGTAGCCTCTAATTGGATGTGGGCTAACGGAGGAAAAATATGAAAATTTTCCCGAACCATGAATTTTTCAAAAAAATTTCTAAGGATAATTTTCGACGGGAAATTTTCGGGCTGCGGGCCTGCCAGGGAATTTTTTTCCAAATTTTCCCGCCAAGGAAGGAAAACTTTGAGAGGGCCATAACTTGAGCTAAAAATCTCTAGTTTTTGGCAAAACGAGGAATTTCTGAGAAATCTCATCGATTCCCTCTTTGCACATAGGAATCATAAATTTTACTTTTTAATAAGCTTTAAAGGGTCAATTTTATTAAAAACAATTTACATGATTTTAAATAGCAAACTGGTAATTTCCAACTTAAAAATTTGATTCAATTTGATCACCTCCTTCACTCAACATGTCAAACAGACATGGAGGATTACTCTAGGAAGGTTTTAGAGTGATTTAGGGAAGGTAAATTTACTTCAATTGATCTTCAAGTTGCAAATCTTCCTAACAAATTGACAGAAAAACGGCTAGGAAGAGGGATTGGGTTTGATTTTGCAATGGTTAAATTTAACTTTTCTTAAGTGTACTTTGTCAATTTGAGTTCATTGATAATACAACATGCCAAATTTTAATGTTTCAAAGTTGATTATAATGTGCGTAGGCCTGAACTATACATTTTGAATAAATTTATTTGCCAGTTTTAAATTTACAACAGAGATCCCATGTCTTTTAAATATGTATATCAATTTTATCATTTAAGTGTGGCATTTCAATTTCTAATTTAGTCCAATGCATTTAGTGTTTATAACCAATTCATTTAAAAAGATAAATTGTAAAGTCTGATTTCCAATCTAATATATTTCAAAAAAGACACAAAGCATTATAATTCCTTCATACGCATTTCTTCTTTTTTCAATTTTCTACAACAGAGATTTAACTATTCCTTTTTGCCATACAATGAAATATTCCAATTCAATCCTAAAATGCATATGAGAAGAAGATACTTGCAATTCTTTATCGACTTCAAAAGGATAAACATCTTCACATTCTTTCAATGTTGGAATGCAAATAACACATTTCACACTCTTTTTTTTCAATTGTAACAGATACAGAATATACATTGTCTTCCACATTTTGAATATTTACACTTTCATAATCAAATTACATAAATCTTTTCTTCACAATTATACATGTAACAATTTTCATCCACATCCTAGTGGGAAAGGATTACAAATGAAATAAATTTTCACAAGGGTCTGTAAAAATGTAATTTTCCTTTGCTCCAGAACAACAACATGCACAGTTTTGTTTTTCTTCCAATTTTATCACAACAAAAGTGGGGGAAAGGCAATGCTCTCTACCCAACCAAGACATCCAATGAAAGGAGAATCCTTCCTTCATCATTAGCCCCCGAGCCCCAACCATAATACAATAAGAGGTGTAATTCAACCCATGAAAAAATGGAAACAACTGGCTTCCACAATACACAACATTCTTTCAAACATGTAAACATTTCATTATAAAACATAGAATTCCAACAAAAAACAACAGTTTACAACTGCAATTGAAAACATTCAAAACAACACTCAGGCTTGATCAAGCAAGCCAAAGGAGCAAGGTCAATAGGGGAATCTACTTATGCCCTCCCAATTAGGAATTAGGAAATCCACCTAGTAATAAATCTGCTAATAAATTTCACCAAACATATCTTTATGCCCCCTACAAATCCCTCCTTATGCCCCCCACATATTTCCTTATGCCCCCCCCACAAAGTAAGAAATGAAAGCTATTTCTTTTCCATGGTGGATCCCAAAACCCACACTCCCTCCACAAAATTTTATATGCCAATGGCAATTCCCTTATGCCCCCCCACATGGATTCCCCATAGCCTTATCCTACACCATCCCTATGGAAGTCTACCCAACCAGCCAACAATTACAACTAAAACATTCACCATTCACACAACACAACAAGAAAATAACCGCATAAAAGAAGGAGAGTTAAACTCCTATCTCTCCATGGTAACTTTTGTTTCCAAATAGCAAGATTCATAAGACAATAACACATAGTCCCAAAACAGCAATCTCCAAGCATGTAAGATTTTCTCCAAACTCCTCTACCAAGGGACAAGAACTCCAAAACACACAAGAAAAATGCGTCCGTAAAGAAGTTATGCAAAATAATTCAACAACCCAAAACAAGAAAAGAGTTTGAATTTTATAGAAGAGGAAAGAAGAAGAGGATGATGTGGATCCATGTAGGGTGCCACATCACACATCCTCAAATTCAAACACAAAAGAAAAATTTAGTTCTCCCAAGCACAATAAAGAGGTAGGTGAAAATATGACAATTTACTTGCACACTCCAAAAATCCCACACCCCAAAAAACTAGCAAATTAAATAAAATGTAAGAGATTGCAATCAAAAACATGTAACATGACTTACTAAAATGCATTATAAAAAATCTACAAATCACCTCTCTAACCATAAGTATGGTTGGTAAATTAAATTTGAGAGGTATGGGACAAGTTTTACTTGTCCCACAAGCTTCCAAAAATAGCCCCCAAGGACAAATTTGAATTTTTCATGGAGGTGGAGTATTTCATACTCCAAAATCTAACTTACACAACTTACACATCCCTTACATAATTAATACAAGGACCAAAAACTCTTATAATTACTTTCCCATATCCCAAATTGATTTATTTACATTTTAATCATATGATTCCTCACGTTAATCTATCACAATTTAATTAATTAAAAGAAAGGAACACATTAGTAATAAAATACATACAACAATAATAAAAGTAACACATTAATAAAATACACAAACCCATGGTCACATATAAAGGAAATCCCCCCCATGGGAATCCCTAACAAAACAACACACAACATAATAAAACAAGTTACCATGGTGACCTTGTCGAATTCACTTAGAATTCCATTTTGGTTGGCCTCCGATCCCCCGATGTTTTGTTGTGATATTTTTAACCTGCAAAATACAAATACCTCTTTTGGCCTCGTGGACATATCAGAACATCCAATATGATACAATTAAAATCACAAAATCATCTAAGTAAGTGAATCACAACAACATCAAAGTAACAACTACATCAATTACATTTTTAATCAACAACTTTATCATCATCAAATAATATCCATTTCCTAGATTAACTCATAATATCCAAATCACATGTCTGAACAACATCCATAAAACATCCATGTCAAATAATATATCATCATCCACATATAAGGTGTCTCTAATAATCATCAGGCATCATAATCAAATCAAGATCAACAATAATCCATGATCAAGTATTTAACAACATGCTAAATCAAAACATAATAATGTCTATAATGTAATCATAGTATCAAAATAAGTATCAACAGGTGTCAAAGGAAAGTGGGCACTACAGGAACCAACATCGGTCACCCAGGATTGAAATTAGTTAGGTATGAACGACATCGGTCAAGCAAGTAAGGAACTGACAGGGATTAGGCAGAACCGGTGTTGGTTACCTGTGCGACGAAGTTTTAATTAACTCTCAGGAATTATATCTATTTTTATCACTAAAATAGATTTATTAATTGTAATTTCATGGATAAGTTCCCTAAGGCTAAAAACAACTATATGAAGTTAAATTTAGGGTTTATAAGTAAGTGTGTGGATCATAATTACAAGATAATTATGTGAGAGATAATTTTTGGTGAAAAAGAAGAAAAGCTTGAAGGAAGAAAGTACTGAACATCTGAGAGGTGTGGAAGATTGTAAATCTTCATTGTATATCTTGTCAAAGCTTTGGATAATATATTGGCTTGTTTCTTGGTAGACGTAGCCCACATTGGGTGAACCATGTTAAATCTGGTGTTGATTTATGTCTCTTATTTTATATATTTATTCTAGTAGAATATCTACTTTTATTTGTATGTATGCTTAGATTTGATATATTGTCTGTACAACCGGTGTGCTAGCCTCAACATAAATGACTTAGTACTTAAGGAAAATCAAAATGTGACTAAATTAGAACAAATTAAACATGGTAAGTTTGCCCCTAATTGGATTGGTCCCTATATTATTACTCATAAATATGGTTCTAGAGCATATCGTCTTGCTTCTCTTGATGGGGAACTTGAACATGAACCTCTAAATGATTTACACTTGTGACCTTTCTATTGTTAAATGATTGATTATCATGATGAAAATTTTGTTCAAATCTTATCATTCCATTATAAACAACAAATTCCATTTTACAAACATCCTTCAAAACATCTACATTTATACATGGGGCATATGGATATATGTCCCCTATAAATTTATCCCTTCTTTAACGAAATGATTTAATAGAATCTTTCCCTCAACTCAAAACAAAGTCAAAAATTCATACAAATATTTCATGTTAATATAAAAAATAATTAGATTGATCCCTTGAAGGACAACTATTCAAACATTATATTGTTAAAAATTAAAGTAGACTGATCCCTCAAAGGAAAACTACCATTCTAAAGCTATGAACCAATCCCTTGAAGGATGGTTGTTAAAACTAAATATAAAATATAGACCATACCCTCGAATGATGGCTACCCTTGAAAAAAGGGGCTTCCCATTTTTATCAGTGTCTACAAACATATCAAAATCAAAGAAGCATCTTGGAAATCTTATCGTGTCAAGCAAATTTCCCATAGAAAACTTCCCACACTAATCAGTTTTCTTCTTATAAAGAGCTGGGGCATTGATTTCCTCTAAATCTATTAAAAAAGGAGAATATTTCTTCACCACAAACACATGCATTTTCCAAAATCCACCATGATCAGTATGAACTATTCATTGATAGTCTCATTTAACATTTTGAAAGGTTATAAGTGCAAGTGTTATAAAAGCCCATTACACATATGTTATTCAATGGGGCATTCTTTCCACTTTTAATTCATTTTTTAAATCACATTTTAAATCTGATATATTGAGGTTAGGTCACATCTCCTAAAAAGATAACCACACATCAAAACTCATAATAAAAAAATAAACATCATCATATCCAATGTATATTTCATACAACATGTGCATAAAAAGAATATCATAAACATGATAGCAAGCACAAGAATCATAATCATCATCATATACAAAATCAAATAACCATATCACATTAGGGGCTTCTCCGAGCCTAATCAATGCAAGAACTAAAATCATTGCCATCATATATATATATATATATATATATATATATATATATATATATCAAAGTCCATTGTCACACACACACAATCAACACGCTAATGTCAGAGGACACACACAGGGCTTCTATGAGCCTACAATCAAATGGTAAAGTCCATCAAACTAGGATTGGGAGTGCCTTCTGCTATAACACCATTGGATCCTATTACACCATCATACCCTCTCAGAGGTCTCCATGGTGGGTGCCCCACACTCATCACATTGTCACTGGGCTTGGCTACTGCTGTGGCACCCCCTTGGGTGGCTATATGATCAACATGAAAAGTGACGCTGGGGTAGTTCCTAATGATCATATCCTCGTAATATTCCCTATTTTCTTTCACAACCTCTGAATGGGACACCAAAATCATACAAGAAGGTTCTACAGATGCCCTTCCTTGTCTAACCAACGCCGATAACTCTGTGCCAGAAATAGAAGGCCTTATGATCTCCAAGGTCTTACAAAATGTATCTCTCTAACTTTTATACCGGTCCCTATAAGAGGAGACATATACAAGATGTGCCTCGAGACCATTACGCTCTATGATCAAGCCATATATATCTCTAATAAGAGTGTCTCGTACTCCTACTAAGTCATCTTAATCCCTCCAATCGACATCTCTCTCTGCCTCCACTACGGTCTTCTTGACCATCACTGTAGAAATATTTGGAGCTATAACAACATCTGGCTTGATCCTCTCCTCATCAACCTTATCACCCTACTCATATCCTCCCTCTTCTTGAGACCATACTCATCTAATTGATCAAGCTTGCCTCTCCACCACCCTCATCCTCTTAAAACTCCTTAATGAACGAGACCACCAAGTAGCAAAATCTGGGATGACCCCTACATCATCGATCAAAACCACATGACCATCCTCATATGGACCTATCACACCTAGCTACTGAAAAATGTGTGCTGACACTTTTGCAACTTCTTGTGGGGTATCAGTATCCCCATCCTCCTTTCTATATAAAATTAGATCCTCGGGTATGTCCTGAACCAACCCAAATTGTCTAATCACTCGACTAAAGTGTATCAAGGCACCCTTACTGGCTTTGTAACCCTAAACCTAGGTGTCTTACTGTAAGAATAATAAATCTCTAGAAAAATCTGGCCAAATCCACATACGATTGCCAAATCACATCCCCAACCTGTAATCTAGATATCAGGTTTCTATAATAGGTAGGCTCCTTGGACTTCCTCGCTCTATCGAGACTCGCACTCCATCTCATAAAGCCTGGGTTCCTCACATATATAAACTAGGAAATCCAAATGGGCAAGCAATGAAAATGTGCTCATGGGCCCAACACTGTAGTAAGAAGCCAACATCATTCCCATAAAGCTTGTGGGTTTTCCAAGCCCAGAAACATTTGTATGTCTATAATACCAAGGTATGATCCCACTCAAAAAATTTACGGTGGTCCATCATCTCCACAACTACCCCTGTCATCATCCATGGGAATCTCCCAACTCCTAAATCTGGTATTGCAAAACATGAGATTCGCAACATCATCATAGTCATTCGTGGGCACCCCTCTCTCTTAGACTCATACAATGCCTAATAATCAAAATCTCACGAGGAGTATCTCACACCCTAGGCCTCATCTTCGTACAATCACTGTATAGTATCCCCTCTCTCAGCATCTAAAATAAAGTAAACATGCTCCCCCCTAACTATAAGTCTGGTAATAAGATGAACATCCTCCAGGGTGATGGTCATCTCCCCTATGTAAAAGACAAAAAGTGTTGGTGGAAGGATTCCACCACTCTAGTAAATGTAAGTATCAAGCTGTGACATCTATGAATCCTCTTGTAAAACCTCATCCCACTAAATCCCATAGTCTCTAAATGGTCCCAGTCATCATCAGAAAAATCCTATTTAACCTCGTATAACATCAAGGGGATGCAATCTTGTATAGTCAACTAAGCATCTACCTACAAAAAACACAAACACAAAAGTGAACATTAAATAACAATGTAAAAATTATGAAAAATGATGACTTGCAACTATAAAATATCCACACAAAACACAAGAATAATAAAGAAAACATATCTTACACATCCAATAAAGCTAAACACATCGATCAAAAACCAAATTTTATCATTCAAAACACTAACAATTTAAATTGCGGGTAAATCACTAGGGATTGAAGGAATCACTAGCGAAAGCCTCCTGTAAACTTTCCCTAGGGCATCTGTGCATGCCTCGATACATCCCTAGATCTTTCTAAACCCTAAAAAATCCCTAAAATTCCTTAAAAACTAAGCCAAAACATGATTAGAGCTTACCTCAGCAAGGACTGGCTTCCGTTTGTGGCTAGAAGAGGCCATTTAACAACTATTTGTTCGAAAAACATTTTTTTTCTCGTTTAGAAAAGGTCACTGTCATTATACAATGAAAAGTGATGAATAAACAATCCATTTGGGTATTTATACCCCCAAAATTTCCATGACCTAAATCACTAGCAATTTCCCTAATCGCCGACGATTGCCCTATTTTTCTCTTCCATGTCTACATTGCCCAAGAAACATGTCATTCTGGCTTTCTGCACAAGTGTGTCATGATTCTAAAAAAGGTCCTATCCCTCAACAACATAGTCCCAACATCTGGAATTTCCATACGTCTATGAGAGATGAGTCATTTAGCCCCCATCACATGGTTTTCCTACTCAACAATTTTACCTGTAAGGATCATACGTCCATAGGCGTAGAGCCCATTAGCCACCCTAACAATTGATTTACTAGCATCTTGCTTTTCACCCTCTCTGATTGGGGAAATCCCTTTTTCCTGAAAATACAAAAAGCACACTAGTGTTCATTGTATTCCGCTATAGTAGATTCACCCATACCAACACAATCCTTTTTTATTATTTTTATCATCTAGCGAATTGTCAAAAAACTGTAGGTAAAAAGGGGAAAATATAGACACCAAAAAATTTCATCCCTCGACTCAGACACACCTATGGTTAAAAAAACAACATTTGTGACATTATGCCCTTTTAAATCATCTCTAGATTAATTAATTAATAACAAACCCCTCACATCTAAATTATTTAATTACTTTAATTAATTAAAATAATCCCCCCTTTTTTTACACCTCACTAGGACACCTCATTAACCACTTAAACCACCTTCCTAAAAACACACTAACTCACTCCTAATTAACTACACCTTTCATAAACTCTAACTCACTCCTAATTAACTACACCTTCCATAAATGCTAACTTTCTCCTAATTAACTAAACATTCCAAAAACACTAACTAATTAAACCTGTGGTAATAATATTATCTCCTCTTATCCTAACCAAAATCACCCACACCACCAATTTAACAACCTTAAAGCTACCATATCTCGCTCGAAATAGAAGAAAAACAATTGTTTTCTTAAATAAACTAAATATCTTCTGCAATCGCTGGAGATTTTCCCAATTGCCAATGATCTATAAATACAAGCATTTACACCTCCTTTTGAGAGGAGGAAACATGAATTCAAAAGTTTTGCAGGTACAATCTATCACATTTTCAACTCATCAGGATCATTCAAGGCATTCTGCATCAACACAACTCAACACCCACACTTGTCAAGAGGAACGTGATCAAATTCGTCAACAATGGATTGCTCATTTTCACTCTCCAACCATCATGCTTCTATTCCTCTACCACACCGACATCCTGCAAGGTAAATCTTTCATTTTTGATCATTTAAAAAAAACAAAAATCAGGTACATGTTTCTTTTCTGGATACACCATTACTACATTGCTAATTCTCTTTTTTTGATAAAATTGATAGCTAAATCATTAATTTTGACTCTGTTTAGCAAAATAGTCAAGTTTAACAGTAATTGCTAGTGATTATCCCAATTACCTACGATTTCCTTGAATCACTAGTGATTCCTATTTTCTTAGGCTTATTCACTATTTTTTACTGAACTTAACTAAAATACAAATATTTTTCTTGTATTATACTAATATTTTGTTTAGCATGATGTCTTTAGATGGCATTAGGAGACTCTAATTATCTTGTAGCTGATATTGGTGCTTTTCCTGTCATCCGACACCCACTCTACTGGGAGAAATATGAGATCCTCCATGATCTTGAGCTCTGTACGATTAAAAATGTTCCCTTTCACCATCTAGAGGATATCTTTACAACAACTCAACGCATATGGGAGGCCACCAAAGCATTATGGGATGCATATAATGAAGCTATAAGGCTTCATGAAGACCTCACATAGTATGAGCATGCTTACAAGATGGGATTGGACTTATCAGACGACCGCAACACAACACATGTAGTTGAAGACCACATGCACATCAATATATCAAGCACCAACACTCCCCTCGCTTACCTCTTTGACACCCCAGAAGAATCCTTTGATTTATTTATGGAGAATTATATTTCCATTCTAGATATTGACACCACTATAAGGGAAGAAAAAATAATTGATTCTGTATCCTCTAATGTGACTGAGAACCTTTACATAGACCAGGAGTATAATTTATGGTTTTAAAACATGACTAATATTAGCTATACATGTATCTAATTTAAATAAGTAATAGTCACATTTCTATCTTAGTATCTTGTAGCATGATCACAAGATTCAATAAAATATTAAGCCATATTTCTGAGTAATAACATTATCTTGTTTAAATGTGATATTTGTAAGTTTTTTTACAATAAAATAAGCTTTGATCCATTACTTCACATGGTGCGTAGTAAAAAAACACAATCAACATTGTGGGTACCCTAGAAACCTCGCCATATCAAGGTCAAGCTCAATTGTTACCCCTTAAACTGAATCAAGAAAACCAAAAGGTAAAAACCATGCAAGATAGGTCGCAATGGAGATATTTTTGACTCTAACTTACAAAATGTATAACTAGTTAAGTATGCAAGCAAAGATCTTCTCATTTTGTCGAAAAAGTTCCCTCTTGCGTGGACTACTTTGGGGTTCCTAGGAATATCTCTTTTGTTGTAGTTTAAGGATTATGCCAAAGATAATTTCTCCTAGTTTAAAGTGGATGGGTTTACCCTTATCTGAACCTATAAATAAAGTGTATTGAATATGGTGTGTGTTTTTTTTAATCTTTTGAGGTTAATGTGGTTTTTGTCACACACCGTTCGAAAACCTATAAGAAATGAGTTAGCCATCGTTTAGGCTTTGATTCTTTCAAAAGAGATATTTGGTCCTACACACCGAGATTAGTAGTTCAAGGCATCATAAAAAAGAGATTTGAACATTTTTTTTCTGATTCCCAAGATCATCCTAAGACGTAAAAGAAGAGCATACACAACAAACAAACTCACTAAATTTATAAAATAATAACAAATGCCTATAAAATGCTAAATTTATTTCATTTTTATCAAAATTAAATTATTGTTTTGAAAGTATGAGAAATATATTGAACCTTTTTTGGTTCCCAAGATCACCTAGAAGGTGCGAGGGAAGAACATACATGATCCAAATCTTACAACTAAAAATGAAACATTCATTCAATTTGACTAAGAAAATTAAGATAAAATGAACTCTAAAATACCTTGCAAATAACTGATTAGTTCCACAAATACCCTACAAAGTGTTAGAATAATCAAGAAAACAAACTTTGCAAAACTTAAGCAACTGTTTATCATTACACTGTGACACTTGCACACCCCTTATGACGCATGTGAGCACCAAAAAACATATTCTTGAGCTTTATGACATCTACACACCTCTGTTATGAAAAATTTAGCAATAACATATGTGTGGGATGAGAGGCACCTGTACACTCTTTTTAACACCTGCGCATGTTTGTGAGTATATATGCGCGTATGTAAAAAATACATATAACAGAAAGGAAAATTTAGCACATGCATGTCCTGAGAGACGTATGCATGAAAATTATAGTGTATGTGTACCTTTCTTGACGTATGTGCACGTATGTATAATTTTAGCTTAGAGGGTCAAGAATGCAAGGAAACATACATGCTAGCAGAGAAACATGTGTACGCGCTTGTGAACATGTGTGCACTCAAGGAAATAAGTGTGTGTGGGTTTTGATGTGTGTGTGCCCCTTTATAAAACTTATGCATGGACCTAGAAAAGCACAAAAAGGAGGGTCAAATAAAATCTAGAATTTCCAATATGTTAGAAATTTTCTTAAATCACTTTCTAAATGAAACCCATCAATCTTGCATGTAAAATGGAGATTAAACACCTATGTGGTTAATAAATTTCTTGGGAAAAACTATTTAACCTTAAAATGCATGAAAATGGTTAGAAAAATGATATAAATGAAAAAGCTTAAATCAAATTCTAATGGACTATGGAGTAAGTCCCACCGGGCATGCCAATTATGTTCATGTATAAATTAGGAATGCTAATCAAAAGAAGCTAAAATATAATAACCTTAAAGTATTAATCAAATCTACACTAAATTGTCATGATAAGAACTTAGAAGAACAAATTCTATCATCGCATGAAACAATATTAGATAAAACTAACATGCCTAAGTTATTCCTACTCTTTAGATTACTTAATATAAAAATTAACCTAGTTTAGATCCAAAGCAATCAATTTTTTTGTTGTTTGCTCCAAGTGGTGAAGAAATCTCAATGAAATGGATAAAATGCCATGTTCAATTCTTTTCTTACTAACCAAGCTTAGAGGATGGATGTAAGATGAGCAAGCTACTACAATGGAGGAAAGATCAAGATCAAATGTCTTATAGCTTTAGCTACCACAAATGAGGTGTCTTGATGTTTTTGGTGTTTGATATGATAACCAAGGTGTAAGGTTGAAAAGGAGGGCTTAGCCTTGTAATTACAATTTTCCACTTGGGACAGTTTGGAATTTTGATGCATGTGGGACAAAAGGTAAGCCAAAAAACACTTTATGATTAGGAGTGGCTAAACATGCTTTAAGCTAGTTAAACTTGATTATTAAGTGATTAATGACTCATTGAGAGTTGGGAGGAGTTTTATTAACAATATGTGGTTGATTAATAGCCTAAGAATCTTGCAAAAGTGATCTAGAGGGGAATAGGGATATGTTTTTATTATCCAAATTAGTTGATTATAGGAGGAATACGACCAATAAGGTGTCATGAATGGGCATCTAATAATGGAGCGATGAATAACTAATTAACGAAATGTTGTTAATCAACCGAATTAGAGGAAATTCTAGGCACAAGTGGCTTTTAGGTGTCTATAATGGTATTTAATAAGACAATAAAAGCATGTGAGGCAGCTGAAATTTTCTTTGCTAATGTATGGGTGTATTTTGGTTTGCCAAAGTCTATTGTTTTTAATAGAGATTATAGGTTCTTGGGAAAGTTTTGGACTAATTTTTGGGAAAATATGGACACCAAATTACAAAGAAGATAAACCTTCCTTCCACAGACAAATGGAAAAATGGAGGTGGTGAAAAGGACTTTGATGTATTTAATTAGAGGATATAATAGTAAATATCCACAGACTTGGGATGAGTCCTTAGCCTATATTTAACATTCCCACAACAAGGAAGTGCATACATCCACTATGTAGTCACCTTTTGAATTATGATTAGGGTATCTACCTACCAATCCATTAGAAATTGTGGTGGGACAATAGGAAGAAGGGGAGGTACATGATTCAGAAGTGACTAGAGCAATCAAGTTCGTTGAGAGGATCCAAAAAATCATCTCAAGGTGAAAAAACAATTGGATAAATCCCAAGCCAAGTATAAGGATAGAAATGATCAACATCGTAGAGAGAAAAAAATTCAAGTTGGAGACAAGGTTTGGATTTACTTGAGAAAGGAAATACTACAAGGTCAAGTAAAGAAAATCATGACACTACGGTATGAAACCTTCACCATACTAGAACAAGTTACAGAAAATGCTTTTAGACTTGACTTTCCATCCTGCATGTAGATGTACTGTTGGTTTCTCAAACGTACACCCGCATCTATGATCTCAGAAGAGCTGAGGTGTTTGAGACCACAATGGAACTATCCCCAAGTTATGGGAACTTGTGTGCTTGGGATGGATCTCTGGAGAAGGCTGATTCCTCTATCTATTTCTACTGCTACTCCTAATGCTGAAAGGGAAACTAAGCTATGATGCCAAGGGACCAAGGACAGAATGATGACATAAAAGGAAACTAGACTAAAAGGTGATAGCACCATAAAAAGAGGGATCAACACTATCTGTTATGAGTGAAAATGAAAGGAAACACGTGAAGGGAGGCCATGCATGAGTAACACAACCAAACATGTATTTACCATATCATTTTCATGGAACACAACTAAATAAAGAGCTGCAAGAGATGTGAAATGACACAAACAACACACAACACAAAAGAAAAGGAAAGAAAAATGAATGAAAACATGTTAGGACATAGAATAGTCACAAAATTATGCTTCTATTACTTCCATAAATGCACAGAGCTATTACAATGATGAAGGAGGCCGATATCCACATGTTAGAGCTAGATCTAAAGGTTTGCAACTCACAATACATAATTTTTGGAGTCTTTAGCAAAACGTGTAAGGATCCAGAATGTCCACCCTAACAAATGATCCTTGCTCTTACTTTTATAGATGAATCCATGGAGGAAGAAGGGGAGAAGGAGGGAAAACCTGAATTTGAAATACAACCACCAACAAGAAGCATTCAATGCCTGCAAATCCACCCGAAGATCTATGAATTACACTTCCCCAAGCTTGTTTTACATGTTGAAGAAGAAAGGAGGGTGTATCATATCAAATTGGGTGGTTGGAGCAATCAAATATGCTCATTAATGCTTAGAAATATGTTTTCCCATTTCTCACCTACTATATCCACAAAAGTTTGAATTTGAATTGTTGGCACTGTAGCTGATGTCAGCAAATTTTTGAAAAGTCTAGGTGCACACCGATCTAAGATCTGTAGCAAAAGATACGGCTATCAGAAGATGTCAGAGTTGTTGGCACACAAAAAACACATGGTGCACATGGATTGGCTAAAATGATGGCCAAATGTGTAAATATTTTTCGTTTCTACCATGTGTCACTCACTAATTTATTGCAAGGATTCATTGCTTTTTTTTGCATGCTTTGACTAGTTACGTGCGACACACTCAAGGATGTCAAAAGATGACCTAGCATAGAAGGGAATGAGGGAAGGACACACAGATAAAACAAAGGAAGGTGCAAGAGGAGGCACACATGACGTGCATAGGGAAATGAGACAAAATGGTGAGCAGAGAACATATGGTCAAGGTGCAACTATTACAAAGTAATGGGTGCGACACGTGAGAGGGCCAGCGAATTAGCCGATTGAACCAAGTCTAAGATGCACGCAGGGTGAAGAAGCCTCTTAGGAAGAAGGTGAATGTACAAAAGGTGGGTGTAAGGGAGGAGTGAAATAAGGAGGAAAAGAAAGGGGCATGCAGGGAAATTACGACCAAGGGAATGTGCCAAGTGATCTTGAGCACGCGTAATATTGTAATGAATACTTTAGAGCCAAAATGTGTATGCAAGTTACCTAAATCTCTAGGAGAGACATTTGGATAACATGTACTCAGTAGTAAATTGTGAGACCTTACACCTATATGAGCCATCCATGCTTAATGAAGAAGAAGAATGTCAGTTGCTACCTTCCATAGAATATTGTGTCTTGGATTCACAAGGCAAGATAGAGGATATAGTGTTTCAGCCGAAGATTAGAGAAACAAGGAGAGGTCCATAAGAATCTTGGCAGGTTGAACTCAAGGGAAAGACAACAATACATGCCCAATGGTAGTCGAAGGAGAAAGTGAGGGAAATATTTCCTCATCTACTCTCCCATTAAGATTTTGTGGGACCAAAAGCCTCATGAGTAGGGGAGGTGTGATCCATAGGGATCTAAAGAAACACCACTTCATGAGAATAACTAGATTCAGAAGGAAAATTAATTAGAAAAGAGAATAGACTGTTAATTTATACAACCACTTCCCTATGCAGAGAAGTGGTTTTGTAACTACCCCTATGCACAGACAAGAGGTTTCAAAACTACTGGTATGTGTTCACTAGTAGTCATGTCACTAATGAAACCAAAAAAAAAATCCACAAATGGTTGCATATTTCAAAATTCTAGGCTGTGTCTCTTCCCATTCTCTAATACATAGTAGGACATGGGGATAAATATATTTAAGAAGAAAACGTGTTGAAAGTGGATCATGAAAGACTTGATGGATATAAGTGAAAAATAAACCATTGATGCTAGAATTGTTTTATGGAAGTAAGGTGTGATATCAGAGCAAGAAAGTAGAGAAGGAAGCGACCTATTTTACCTTACTTCAGCTTCTTGTAATATATATTTCTTTGAATTGGCCAATATAATATTGGGAAGAAAGAGCAATTTCCCTTCCTTGATGGTTTTCCCTCAAATCAGGATAAAATATTATGTTGTGAGTTGAATTGTTATATTTTCATTGTTGCAAAATAGTTTTAAGTTTCAGATTTCATTCACTAGCATTAAGAAATTCCATTTTCAAGAAAATTGGAAGTAGAAACAATAATTTTGGGGTGTCATAAAATTTCAAAGTAGAGGTTTACAAAACATACATGGCCTTATACCTCAACCCCACTTTATTGTTTGCACCATGGCTACTGCTCACATATTGACACAGACTATTAGGTCATACGTAGTAGATGCCAAGTTCTTGAGCCCTCTTTGCATGGAATAAAACATAGAGCTGATTCCTCTTAGAGCTTCCATCCTTCCCCTAGACCTCCTATACCTCAACCAACTTATAGACCATCACCTTGTCCTGATCCTCATCCCACCATGGATAATATATTCTCACAAAACTAGAGGTTCAGATAGATGAAACCTTATTCGCCATGAGATTAGAGGTACAATGACAAGTTGCTATCACACAACATGTCAGAGAGGACCTCATGAATCATGCCTAAAGTTATATCCTGAAACAAGTTGAATTTTTTTTTTTTAATTATTGGCAAATAGTTTTTTGAAAGGGACTATACCCTTGTGTACAATAGAGGGCGTAGGAGCTAGAATAGGAATGAAAACCAGAAAAAAAAGGATCAGAATCCAAGTGTGACAATGAAGCCAAAAAACAACTACCCAATCAAGACAAAACAACAGCAAAGAGACCGCAAAAAAACAACAAAAAAACATACAAGAGTAGCTAAAGCACCTACAACTACTTCTTGGCAGCTTTGTCGATGCTGGTTTTGATGTTCTTCCAGGATTTGAATATTCCCAAAGTTGTCATGTGGGCAGCGTCAGTCTTATCCAGCTAATCAATGGTCCTTTTGCTTTCCTTATCATTGCCCCAAAGTGTTTCCGGAACTCCGCTGAAATTAGAGACACTTCTGACATGCTGCTCAATGAACTCCTCAATCGCACTAAAAATGGCCATATTGTAATCATGATGAGTTTTGGCCTTCCCTAAATGAGAGTCTAAGGAGTTCAGCTTCTTGTAGATATCTTCAATCTGGCTGTTATCAATAACCACCTCCTCCTCCTTCTTCCTCTTACCTTTCTGTTTTGCCAAGTTCTTAACCTCATCCTTCAATAGCTTCATATCAGCTTCTAAGGCTTCCAACCTTTTTGTAGAGCTCTCGATATGCACATCCTGGGGACTAGCACTGCTAATATTTAGGAGGTCATGTGAAAATATTATTACTAATACTCTATGATCATTTTCCCCTCGTGGCTAGACATCATCTTTATAAATACCTCAAAAATGTTTTTCTTTGGGATGGGTTCTCACCTCCACTGGGGATCTCATCCCCCCCATGGGTTTTACACACATCTCCAAAAATCTTGTATTTTCTTGGGATCTTCACCCTAATTGGGATTGTCATCATCTCTATTTTTCCCTAACATCTTCTACCATTTGAATGTGGCAGTCATGATTCCACATATTTTGGCTTTGATTTTCCCCGACCTTTCCTAGTGGATCACTGAGGTATTGTGCATCCTCATTTAGGTACTTGATATCACTTTGATTTATCTTCCCTCCTATCAAATTTTGTGCCTAAATATCATTATCATTCTTCCTAACTACCATGAGTATTATTAGATAAACACACGAGAAAATAAAGGAAAACTATAAGTAAAGCATCATTCACATCACTATCAAAAACCAAAATAATCATCAAATACATCATACACACACACAAACATATAGATATCAATTCAATTTTTATACATCGATAAAAATACATCATGATCCAATATATATGAAATGTGGCTCAAGCATTCTCACCCCCTTGAGGGGGATCTTTGGATTCTTTATTCTGAAGGTGCCATGTTAGATACTTGGGATATGCGAGCTAGAGACTTGGCCCTAGATTGGGCTCTTGACTTGACTCTCCCTTTACTCTCGCTAACTTTTCATTTAGCCTCATAATCATATCCACATTGCTCTTGGCTTTCAAAAGCCATATTGCCTATGCCTGAACCAAGGTACCCTGTGCCTGTAAAAATATCCACAACATCACATCTATGCTTCCAGATCTGCCAATTCCTATGCATCTCTCGATCTCTGTAGTGTCCTAACAACCTCTCCAACCAATTGAAATTATCCCACTGACTTACCAGCTAGTGACACAGTGGGTTTTCCATGATTGAGGTATCCTGAATATCTAATACTGGATCTAGGATCTCATGCTGTGCACTCTCTATCAAAGAATTCCACCCCTCTATCTCCTGCTCTACAAAACCAAAATTCACTAATCAATACCAATCTCATGATATAAAAATCAAAGGTATCATTTGTATCATCTACATAAAATCACCACAATCACACATACTTGAATGCACAACTCTCTCGATGACAGTCTCATTGTATCTACAGATGCCCAATACCATCTCAACCTTGTCATATCAATGTCTATCCAACATATTATGCCCATATATCTCAAGGCACCAAAATCATCTCTCCCCTACAAAAACTCCTAGGTCTGTCTCATAATTGTAAGGTGATATCCATCCCCAGTGATGTTAGGTAACCAACTCCTAGCCATCACATCCTATGCTATCTCATCCATGTTGCTAGCTATCTCATCTCTATCCCTTTAGTGCTAGGACCAACTTCGCCTATATCTCCCACATGTGGGTTTGGTCCAACAGATACTCCATTGGATCCATCATCTGAGCTCTCCACTGCAATAATCTCTGATGGGTCCTGAGCCGACCTAAATTGACATCTCTATCTTCAACCTTGTCTTCCTACATCATGTACTCTTCAGGGATGCATCATGGGTACTCTATCCATTATACCTTTAACCTTCCTCATAATTCACTAATGGTAGGTTAGTAGTGGTGGTACCACGATAGGATTTGGTCGTCTGTACTATCTAGGTACCTTGTCTATCATATGGGCCTCTATCCAATGCAAATAATGTCCCATCACCTCTTTAAATGCATCTAAGTCCTGTACCCTTGACCAACCGGTCCATTGATCAACATTCTCTATGTAGGGATCCCATATGACATCATCTTCATGTACCTATCATAATCGTTGGTATGCACAAAGTGCTGTCACTATCGGTCCTTGTGCCCACTAAAGTTCTCTTGGGGAATTTTCTACTATGGCTAATGGTGTCCCTATGGACATTTACATGGGAAGTCTATCATATATCCATACAGTCAGTAATATAATGGGACCTATACTCCTCTATGCTCTCGGTCAGACCTTTTATAAGTCGTGCACTAGCTTCACCCATATAGTGATC
Source organism: Taxus chinensis (assembly GCA_019776745.2). Lineage (NCBI taxonomy): Eukaryota > Viridiplantae > Streptophyta > Pinopsida > Cupressales > Taxaceae > Taxus > Taxus chinensis. The sequence goes on along the minus strand of CM034147.1, from coordinate 93,272,847 downwards.
CCTCAACTAAATAGTGTACCCTACTTGATCAAATCTCTGTAGGTGGCCACAAAATACAATGGAATAGCCCTATCTACCTTTTAGAACAATATGTTTGCCATGGTAATGCCCATAACCACCTTCCAAATGATGGAATAATTTTTGGAAATAATGTGCTGCATCAAATGCTGAGTATGCCCTCATTATACGTCTTAGTTCCTGTGGCCCATTTGGCCAAGGCCCTCCTCTCTAAAATATCTAGGGTAAGATCAAAATATATATGATCCCCCTTAATTAGCAAGCCTAATATTGTGTGTCCATTCTAAAGTTTCATGGTCATCTCCACTATCTCACCTACCCACCACCAAAGGGTTTTGGCCCAAGGCTCCCATGCGTTCAATAACATCTATAGTAAATCCAAATCCAATGGTATCCTGGGCATCTACATAATGCCCCCAAGGCATCATCTATGTAGCTATGCTACCTATGCATATGTCAATCTGGAAATTAATCTATTAAGCCACATTATATCAATAACTTAGCATAGGCAGATCCTCATATCTCCTTGACTTCATAAATCGGTAAAAGCTAGGCATTAGATTCCTCAAAGATCAATTTAATATCTAAAATTATAAAAGTTCACATGATTTTCTAATATTCCTTATGCCATCGGCCCTCTGGCTTATAACATCGGCCTTTATTAATACTTTTTACAGTTCCTAACGCCATCGGCCCTATTGTTTCAGGGGGGTTGATGGTGTCAAAATCAATATAACCATGAATTTTAAAAACTTAAAGGAAAAAATCAACAAAATGTCAAAGAAAAAAGAAAATCCCTCCCAAACCCACTTGAATTTTATCCTACCCCCTCTACTGACACAAGTTTGATTAAAAATGATGCTCTAATATCTTTGTAATCCTAAAATACCTAATTGCTCCTAATATACCTAATGAAATTTCATGCAACAAATTACCTGTGGTCGAGTGCCACCGCATGCTCCTCCTCCTCATCATCCATCTCTACCATGTACTCATTCCATATCATCTAAAATTCACCTAAATTTGGAATTTTAGAGCTCAATTCTCTTAATTATAGAAATAACAATAAGCAAATAAATTCAAAAATCCTATTTAAGCCTAATATTTCTATTCAAATTTTCTTCCACGATTGGCCTCAAAAAACCATCATTTTAAATACTGATCTCCAAAAATCCATTGTCGATTGCGTTGGGATCACAATATTCTCCCATTCATTTTGACATATTATACGCCTTGTCCCACTCTTTCATGAAAAATCACATTTTTCAATCTCACAACATCTATCCCATGGGCACATAGCTAGGTGATTTATATATTATTTTACTGATGATCCTCTAGTGTTTCCTTTCATTTTTAATTCTCCAAGTTTATAGCAACATGAGTTACACCCATACATGGTAGGATGACCAACAATATGAGGTACACATTGGTGGGTATATTTCATTTTAGCTAGCCCTTACTTTAATTTCAACATTTTCTTTTGATTTCGGTGTTATGTATCATTATTTCCACTGACTACCCCATGTTTCACTATTGTGACATGCTGTAATCAATGGATGGGGCATATGTATACAAATATTTTTTCACACTTTCTATTTTCATACATGTTACTAATAATTTCTCTTCTAGGTTAGAGGTCGCTATTGCATCTATTTCTAGGAATGAGTGTCTTAAGGGGCTCGTTCTAGGATAGGGATATGGTTATTCATGTAACCATTGGGTTAGGGATGACACATGGAGAGAAAATAGATTTTGGTCCTATATATCCACTTATTTTGCTATTATCTTCTTACTTTTCTTTGCATCCTTACGAAACCTTACATGACCATGACCATATTATTTCTACCTTGCCTTTCTTTTTTCCTTCATGATAAATTTCACACACCATTTCTCATTACCCCTCCCTAGCCAATGCCATTTCTTGCAGGTGATTGCGTTGGAACATTTTCAAAATATTGGCTGATGCCTTCACCTACGGGAAATGACATTGGTATAAATACCAAAAAATACACCTTCACCATGTAACACATAGCAGAAAATTACACAAGAACTCACCATTAGCTCCGATGTTTTGTGCCAACTTACATCTTCTCACTCAAATATTTGATTTCTTGTATCTTGACTCTTTTCTTGGATATTCTTCTTGATGGGATTATTTTTCTTACACTTTTACGTCACCTATAATGAGTTAGGATTGAATTGTTTCCCCTTCTCTTCCTAAAATCTATTATCTCTTGGTGTACAGTCCTTTGGGAAATAGATGCATTAGCGATCACCCACAATATGTAAGTTCTCTAACTCAACTTGTCATTTTGTATAGAGTAGTCTCTTATCTATGCTTATTTCTTTCTATTACTTTAGTATATTATGCACATGCTATGTTAACATATTATATCTAGTTCTTTATCCTATGTTACATGATTTACTTTGATTAACATAAATATTACATGCTTATTTTGTTCTTAATCACCCCCATAGTGCTGATACCTCAATATGGTTGTTTCCTCTTTCTCAACCTAGGGATTTAGAAAGCTTAGTTTGTATTAGTGTAAGGGTTTCTTCAATTTGGGTATATGATCTTAGTGGTTCTTGTACCCCCTTTGAATTCTATCTGTTGTGTACTGATCTTGGTGTGTCCCTTACTCATTGCCTCGATACCCTAGTTGAATGGATGATAAGATTACACAATGTGTAGACACATGTTTTCCCTCCATACATCCATTTTGTTTAAGTGTCAATTTTTTTTTTCTTTAATCATTACAATGGAATTAATGAAATCAACAATTAACATATAAAATAATATTAATAACCTTTATTGATAATCAGTTGTATAAAAACATATCCTTATTTTTATTTCCAAACAAGATAAGTCAATATATTCTGATTCAAATAAGGATAAACCTTAACTTCATTAATAATGATATATAAAATCACAAAGAACAATACATTGGGCATAATTCCCTTTACAATATGTGATGGCATTCCATTCACATTTATCAAATGATTAAAATAATCACTTTCAGATTTATACAAAAATAAACTTAAGACATGATACAATCACAAATCAAATCCAAACAACCACTTTAATCATGAGGACCTTTCCTACAATTTGTAGGTGAGATATGGATATGGGCTAGTTCATAAGAACTAGGATGATTATGTAAAATCATATTCCATGTTGCAATCATAATAAAATAACTGAATAAGTTATGGTAAAATTTATTTGTAATCACTATAATAAAATTATTAAATTCCTAGTTTACAATAATAATTATATCACACACACATGTAAAAATGATACTTAATATTTATATAAAAACAATACGTTCACTTTTCACTATTTAAAAATAACATATTAATCTAAAAATTTAGATGATAATGAAACATACTAATTCTCTCATTTATTTCTATAATCCAAGATACCAGATAGAAGACAATTCTTGTATATTTAAACCTTCATTCCTTTCAAGATTCTAAACAACAAAAAATCATACCTTTCTTATATAGAATTTATAAGAAGAATAAGAAAAAAAACATCCTTGTTCCTTTTTCAAAACAAAATGTAATAAATTAAATAAGAATACTGAAAATGTGCCAAGAAGAAAATTTTAACCATATGATAACTATTATTCTCAAGTAGAAGATCAATAAAACCAACTCTTACCGCAATGCTCAAGGAAGATCTAAAAATCTATCTTATTAATTAATTTCTCAATCACAAAACTCAGTTTCAAAATGAGATACAAGAAGGTATGAACAACATTTCTAATGAATGAGTTGCATATAACTCATTTCCCATTTCCTATATTCACAAATGACCAAAACACAAATGGATCTATTACCAGTATTATTAAATGAACCAAAATAGTGAATTTTTTTCCAAATCCCACTTAATATTTCAAATCCAGTAATGTATGTAGAGGGGGAAGAATAAAAACATATCTTGATAAGAAAAGTATACCTCTCCTAATAATTTATCTTAATTTCATTATACGAACCAAAAATAACCAGTTCATAGATAAGTTATAGCAGTCATGCTCATTAAGAGCTAAAAGTAATGATAATAGTCAATCTCATAGATGAACTGGAACCATAAAAATAACAATATTCCAGAATGTATTTATTTATAGATTCATAATGATAACCCCTAATCAAAATGTTTTCCAAGAGAGATAGAGATTCATAAAAATCTTGATCTAAAAGATCTTAGTATACAATGATAACAAAAATATTGAGATGAGATGGAAATATTATTTTAACATTTTCTAGGCCTGGTTCAAAAACACACACAAATAGAAAACTCACACAAAATTCATAACCCCAAACCTTATGACACTTTCCTCTAACTTTTCCAGATTCCATAATAACAAAACCCAAAATGTGTTTCCTTTCTATATAATCACATAATAACCAAAGATATAACTTATTGAAAGTACATTTATAACAACATGCTCTTCAAGAACTTAATAATGATATAAAAAAAGCTTGACGATGAGCTCAAACCAAACCAAAAATAGAAATCTCTATTTGGGTTGTAAATATATTTTTATAATTAACCAAACCCATATCAAAAGTATATGAAAATACAAAGCTCACACTATATGAAAACCCCCAAAACGTGGTCCAATATTTCCCCTTCACTTACATATTTCTGACAAAAATGATTCACAACCGTATTCAAAATAATAATAGTGAAACTCTAAGAGAGAGTTAAAACTATTAAATGGGTTTGTTCATACTATACACAACCTTTATGATATCATTTGAAGATATTATGTAATGATTAAAATCAAATAAAACATTTCTATTTTCCATATTTTTCAATTAAAACTCAAAAGAAACATACTCAGAAGAATAATATAACAACAAAGCTCTAAAATATCCATAGAAATATCCGTATCCCAAATGCAACCATGTTCCATATTTCATAATAAAACCAGATCCAGAAAGCATTTAGTTGTTTCCTTTTCTATTTTCCAAGTATAATGTAGAATTTCAAAAACCAAACATATTTATTATTATTTAAAAAAATAGAATAAGAACTCACTTAGGTTTCACATTCTTAAAACTAGATTTATAGAAAAATCCAAAAAAATCAAATGGAATCTTTTTCCAACTTTATATTAAATATACCAAACCAAAACATATTCAATATTTCATAATAATAACAAGGAATGTGAGAAAGAAACCCATGCCTATTTTTTCCTTCAATCTTCTTTGAAGCCTTCCAAGTTGAATGCCTCCCAAGAACCCATTAAAAATTCCAATAATGGATTTAAATACCAAAAATTCCATCATAAACGGTGATAACATCTACCATAACTCACATACACTTGAACTCTAACAAATCTTCATAAATATATCCATGCCCATGTTGGAAGCACAATGGACTGAGGTGGGGGGTGAATCAATGCTTCAAAAACTTTAACCAATTAATATTTACTCGCTTAAACCATAAACCATTCAACCATACATTAATGTGTGCTTAACATTAATTCAAATAAGAATAACCATGAAAGAGACAAAAGAACACAATATATAAGTGGGAAACCATTGAGGGGAAGAAAACCCACCGAAAATTCTAATTATATTACATAAATATTTTTTTAGTGAATCACCAACTTCATAAGGAGCACCAACCCCTAGTTTAGTAGAGCTCCAACCCTATAAGGAGCACCAAACCATAGTTTAGTGAAGAACTAAATCCAAAAGGAGGCTACAACCCCCTAAGAGTATCAAGCATAAAATAAATCACCTGTATATGCAGATATATGAAGTATTGTTGCTGCCACAATGGACTGAGATCACAAATTCAACTCACATACCTTCAAACCCTCTTTCTTTTAACTCAATCAAACATGATCATAATTGGAATGATTTGAATCAATACATTTTCACACTAGATCCTCATCACTCTTCATATTTTCAAACACATCCTCATTTATGTTTTTATTCCCTTGAACAAATTTCACTCTTTTATCTTAGTCACATTTTCTCCTCCATGCACAACTAGTTCAAATTTGAAGTAAAACAATTGCTTTATATGCTTCTCAACTCAAAAACATAACATAGGTCAGTCTAGACTAAAGAGAATGAAACATACAAATTAGAAACATATCAACGCATTCTTTCAAATTCATAAAATGAACCCATGTAGGTCAGCCATGCACCGAGGCAACCAAATAAGCCAAAATAGGTTCAAAACCCCATCACCTATCACATCACCATACTTTTTAAAGCATCCAAAGTAATAAAATATGTCAATTATGTCATGAAAACATCATCCATGCTTGTGCATTAACTTGCACTAATCAAATTATTCATAATTCTATTAAGTAGGCTCATATCCTACTCAAAACAACTGTTTCTAGGAACCAATTTTCACCTATCATGCTCAAGACCAAACTAGAACATATAAACTATGCCATGTAGCCAATAATTGGAAAGAAGATGAAATTTATAACACATCCATGTTTTTTATAACTCATGAAACATTCATCAATGCAAACCAAACTTACTTTCCTCTTCACCAAATTGAGCTTCCTAGAAAGTAGTTTTAGAAACTCAACTGGTTTGCACTCTTTATGCCACTTTAAATACCTATAAATGATTTCAATAGGAAAAAAAATTACCCCTATTAAATATCTAATATATAGAAAACATTAGACACGAAAGGAACGATAAGAAGATTGTTCCAAGCCATGATCTCGGATGATAATAACACACCACATTAGATTTGCAAAACAGAAGATCTAAAATACCATATATGGAAATCCATCATAATACATAATTCTCAATAAATTACAATACAATGAATTGAATTACTCAATAATAAATATGTACATATAAGAGGAGGGAAGTGTAACTACTACCTAAATCAATGGTGAAGAACTCCCACTAATTGATACTGTTAGTTAAGTTAATTCCAGAATACTAGTAAGCTAACTCCACATAACCGAGAAGCTAATGTTGGTCATAAAAATGCACCCATGTTTCAGATCTGGAATATCTAAGTTGTTTGCGACAACAATGGAACCATCCCCAAGTTATGGGACCTTGTGCACTTGGGACGTATCTTCGGAGAAGGCCAGTTCCTCTACCTACATCTAACGTTACTGCTACACCTAATGTTGAAAGAAAATCCTAGACTAAACATGCCAAGGGACCAGAGATAGAAGGACATGCATAAAAGGGATATCCTAAGCTAAGGAAGGTGACAACGCCAAGGAAGGGGTCGATCTCTCTCCACAAGCAGTGAAGGAAAAAGAGTGGGCATGAGAGAAGATGGCAGGTGGGTGTGCCATAGATCAACATGTGGGCTCGAAATTTTAGCGTGTGGAACACATGAACATGGGGACTATACACAGGAATACACAAAGCATGCCAGAAAATGCAAACAGAGAAGTGAGATGCATTGAAAATGAGAGAGGGAAGACAAGAGTTCCACAAAACATGATTTTATTACTTAAGAGACACACAATCATTTACACTCATGGCAGGAGGCAAGATTACATTACAAAGATCATGCCAAGTTTTGAAACCTGTGGGAAGTTGGCCTCCATTTTGGCATGGTGCCATTACAATAGAGAGGGATCCTTTTTACAAAGTAGAACTCTACTATATATAGAAGAAGGAGAGAAGAAGATAAAGAGAGGGAAAATCAGATTCAAATCTTAAACCACCAAAAACCAGTGATAAATGCATGTAAATCCACCTATAAGGTTGTCAGATGCACTTCCCCATGTTTGTTTGGTGTGTAGAAGGAATAAAACAAGATCTGATTGAAATATGGTGGTTAAGGTCGATTAGATGTGTGCATTGATGATCAAAAATATTTTTCCCTATTTTCTACCTACCAAATTTTGCCTACATTTGAATTTGAATAGTCCAATGTGTAGCTTGTGTCAGAATATCTGTGACAAGCCTAGGTGTGTGCTGGTCAGAGCTCTGTAGCAGAAGATATGACTGTCAGAAGATGTTAGAGCCGTTTGGGCACGTAAGACATCTGGTACACATGCAATGACTGAAGAATTCATCTAACTGTTCATTTGTTTTGTATTTTCTACCATGTGTCATGCATAAGTTCATTGTCTAGATTTGGCACCATGTTTACATGCTTTTATAGGTTGTGTGCATCACACTCAATTCTAATAGATGATGTAGCATAGTTATTGGCACAAAAGAAGATGTAAGGCAAGGAAGTGAGGGGTGCAAAGGTGCACACGTAAAGGATAGACACGCAAATATAATGCATGTGGTAGGAAAGAAGGAATACTTACAGAAGGAAAGTATGGAAGCATGGTACGGGCATTCAACTGAGGAAGGGTGCATGGTGGTAGATAGAGAAGGGGTACGTGACATAGTTTAGTGTATGTAAGCACACAAGAGGAATTCCAGGGACTTAGCCATTTTGGAAGGAAAGTTTATAGAAGGAGTGCACTATGAGACAGGAAAGAAAACATGTGTGTAGGAGAAGGTTCAAGGTAAAATAGAAAAGGAGATAGAAAATTCTAAAGGGAGAAGTAGGAAGGCACGTAAGGGCATGCAGAGGAACTACAACCAAGTAAATTTTTCCAAGGGATCAAGCTTGAGTGTGTGCAACCTGAAATGTGAAAAATCAGAGTCATAATGAAAATATAAGTCATCTAAGGAACTAGGAAAGTTATTTGGATAATAGTTTTGGTGACTTTCAAGGGCCATCTTCCTACTAGATGAAGAGACCAGTATCCTTAGAAGTCCATTGGGCATGGAGTCAAGTGCTAAATTTGAAGATCTGATCTATAATTTAAAGAAAATCCCTGAAGTCACTTGAAGCTTTGTCTGAACTCTGAACTAAACTATTTCTCTCAAATGAAGATATTCTAAATTGGATTGATGAGAGTGAAAGCTATGCACTAACCATTGGAGCTTCCTCTACCAAATTTGGACTATCATCCCAGGAAACAACAAAAAGAGGCACGCGGGCACAATAGGAAAGGAAATGCACTAGAGGGAGCATGCCAAAACAGAAGCACAACACTCTGTACAAAAGATAAAAATAATACGTGTCCCAAAGGGAACACGTAGAGTGTGCACAAACACTTGTGTTATTGAAAGAAAACCTATTCTACCCTACTCTAACATAAGGCAAAGGGCGTTAAAGTAAAACCTCTACAGACAGGGAGAAATAGCTTCTCTTCCTCACAAATTATGACCATGTGATTGATTTGGCACTAAAAATGGTAAAAAATAAGAGTGAAAAACCACCTTGCAGATGGTGTTTCATCCTCCTCAAAGTATCAAAAAACATAATATATACCTCCTGAATTTGTTTTACACTTGGATCTGGGAGGTGCTGTTATTGACGTTTGGTACGCTAAAGCTCTACTTCATGCTTTGAAACGAGCATGACCAGTGACAACTTTGTTTTTGGCTCTAGGCTAGCCATATATCTGATTGGGCACAGTATGATCATTGTGTTTTTCCCATTACTTTGAAGTTCAATCATATAGATGGGATTTTCTTATAGACTCTCCTTCTGAAGGGGAGTGGTTATAGGATGAGTCACATAGAGCTAGGGTGTGTGAGGTTATGCCTCTACAATTAACTCAATCTCCTTCAGAACTGCACCCTCTAGAACTAACTAATTTTATTATGAAATAGGTGCATGTATGATTTCCTCTTCCCAGTCAAATTCACATGAGTCATACCATTCTTCAACTATTCTGAAATCATCGAACATGATGACATTGGTTGGGAAAGGTGTGTTAGTAGGAGGCTGTTCATTTATGGTACAACTAGGTAGAGGGGACTTGGGGAGAAATGGGAGGATGGGCATGGAAGGAGTAGAAGGTGCATGCATAAGATGGGTGGAAGCACGCGCAGGAGGGGTGATATCATATAAATGAAGGTGTGAGGATAGAGGAGGGGAATTCTTAATGAGGGTAGTACACAAGAAGATGGGAACATGAAGAGTAGGATGAGATGATGTAAGTTGGTGCAGAGGAGTGGGAGGGCTGTAATATGGTAGTGCAAGGTTGTCCCATTGACAGGGTTACCAGACACTTGATTTTCAAGCCTCCATTTCTTTCACCCACTTTGTAATCTAGGGAAACATCTCAGTGATAAAGTGAATCTTTTGATGGGCACTAAACCATCTTGGTACAAGGCCGACCCATGGACAAGGGACCTTGTAGCCAACTTTAGCTTCCTTTATAGAGCACTTGACTCTAAGCTACATCTTTTGGAACTACCTCTAAAAATCAACTTCGATCAAGGAGTTTCTGCCGTCATCTGCATAAACATTTTGTTTAGAAAAAAGTGGGTTATATGCATATTCAGTATGACAAGGCTCATAAAACTGATTTGGAGGAGGAATTTGGAACTGTGGGGATGGAGAAAAATAGTTCTACTACTGCAAATGAGAATTTTATGAAGGGAAAGAAGTCATGATTGCACAACCTCAAAAGAGGATGATAGAGTGATGAAAAATTAGAAATAATTGGAAGAAGGGAGAGAATGGTCTACGAATGAAAAAATGGGTGCATTTGGATCAATGGAGTCACCAGATGTGTTGAAAACTTCCTCCAAAGGCTGGATCTTAGCAAAACACATCAAACTTAGTGAGATGAAGATTTAAAGCTCTTCACTCTTGTCCCATCGGGCATACCAAAAACTACTGGTCGTCAAACATGTACTTGTGTCTCAAATCCGGAAGAGCCGAGATGTTTGAGACAACAATGGAGCCATCCCCAACTTGTGGGACCTTGTGCACTTGGGACAGATCTCCATAAGAGGCCAATTCCTCTACCTACCTCTAATTCTACTACTATGCCTAATGATGAAATAAAATCCTAGAATAAACATACCAAGGGACCAGGCATAAAAGGACATGTAGAAAGGGGAAAGCCTAAGCTAAGGAAGGTGATAATGTTAGGGAAGGGGTCGATCTCTATCCATGAACGACGAAGGAAATAGAGTGGGTATGAGAGAAGAGGGCAGATGAGAATACCACAGATCAACACGTGGGCTCAACTTTCTAGCATGCACAACACATAAGCATGGGGACTATAAGGAGGAATACACATAACTTGCTAGTAAATGTAAATAGAGAGGTGAGATGCAATGAAAATGAGAGAGGGAAGACAAGATTTCCACAAAACATGATTTTATTACTTAAGGAACACATAGTAATTTACCCTCATGACAGGAAGTGAAAATACATTGTAGAGACCATGCCAAGGTCTGAGACCCATGGGAAGTCAGACACCATTTTGGCATGGTGTCATTACAATAGAGAAGGATCCTTTTTATAATGCAACACTATGCTATTTATAGAATAAGAAGGAGAGTAGTGAAGGAGAAAGAGAGGGAAACACAGATTCAAATATTAAACCACCATTAGCCAATGATAAATGCCTACAAATCCTCCTGTAAGGCTATCAAATGTGCTTCCCCATGTCTGTTTGGCATATACAAGAAGGAAGAAAGTAAGATTTGATTGAAATCTAGTGGTTGAGGTCATTAGATGTGTGCATTGATGATAAAAAGACATTTCCCTATTTTCCACTTACCAAATCCCACCTAAATTTGAATTTGAATAGTCCAATGTGTTGCTTGTGTTAACATCTCTCTAAAAAGCCCACGTACGTACCGATTGAAGCTCTGTAGCAGAAGATATGGCTGTTGGAATATGTTAGAGACATTTGGGCACATAAGACACATGGTACATGTGGACTGCTTGAAGGAGTTAGACAACTGTTAATTTTTTTGTCTTTTTTTGCCACGTGTCATGCACTGGTTAGTTTTCCAAATTTGACACTTTGTTGGCATGCTTTGATAGGTTATGTGCATCATACTTAAGTTTGAAAAATGATGTGGCACATTGATTAGCACAAAATAAGGTGCAAGGAGTGGAAACAAGAGGTGCAAAGGTATGCCACAAAGGACATGTGCACAAACACAGTGCGTATGATAGGAAAGAAGGCATACTTGCAAAAGGAAAGTATGGAAGTAGGGTGTGAGAATTCAACTGAGGAAGGGTGTGCGGTGGTAGATAGAGAAGGGGTGCATGACATAATTTAGTGTATGTAAGCGTGTAGGAGGAATGCCAGGGACTTAGCCATTTTGGATGGAAAATTTGTAGAGGTTTGTGTAAGGAGTGCATTACGGCATAGGAAAAAAAGTGGGAACACAGGAGAATGTGTAAGATAAAATGGAAAAGGAGATAACAAATTACAAAGGGAGAAGTAGGTAGGCACGTAGAGGAACTGCATCTAAGTAAATTATGCCAAGGGAGCAAGCTTGAGTGCATGCAACCTGAAATGTGAAACATCAGAGTCAATGAATATATAAGTCATCCAAGTAACTAGGAGATTTATTTGGATAACAACTAACTCAAAACAACTACTTAGCTAACTCCACACAACTAATACACCTAAGTAAGCTAACCTAATAAGTGCAGGGCTAACACAAGTGTAAGAATGATGCTAAAAAATAAATAAAAAGATAAATAATAACCTACACTAACAATGTCCCATAAGCATAACTTAGGTGGGTGAAAAATAAGGTGGGTCTAGGGAACAAGGCCTGATGAGGTACCCATGTACAATAACTGAGAAAATTGGACACTGCAAGGTACCTAAAACCATTAATAACAAAGTAGAGAGAGAAAAATCCCATTGCAAGATATCCTAAGATTCTCGGCTCCAAAAAATCATACAATGCTAAAGAATTTTGGTGCACATTGTGGTCTGAATCCACTACTCAATCATAAAACTAAAAAAAATAACACTGGGCTTTACCAGAATAGCTCCATGCAAGGAGACTGTCAATGAAGTGATGTTGAAAGTGTAAAAAAACACCAAAAATTTTGATCACTACTACAAATAGGTGTTTCACGATCCAAGAACAACCAAGGCAACAAGGCAACGACATGAGATCCAAATAAATAAGAGTGCCATAATCCAAGAAAATCCAAGTTAACAAGGTAAGGACACAAAATATGAAGAAGCAAGATCAAATGCTACAAATAGGTGAGCCAAAATCAAAGAACAACCAAGGCAACAAGGCAAGGCTATGAGATCCAAATAAATAGGAGTGCCACAATCCAAGAAAAGCCAAGGTAATAAGGCAAGGACACGAAACTTGAAGAAGTAGTATCCACACATAACAAGGCAAGGACATGAACCCCAAAGAATTAGTATCAACACCAAACCCTCCCATATTGTTGAATGGGTATAGTGACACAATAGATTTGTATGAGTTGTCAAAATAAACTACTCGAACACTGATAAACTAACACTAGGATTCACTAGAATAGTTCCCCCATAAGAGAGACTATCAACATGCCAAAAAAAGTGTCAAAAATATAGATCCAAAATATCTCAACAAACAAGAGAGATATAAATGTATACACTCATAGATACAAGAATGCAACACCCAAAATTTTAGGACGTTGGGCTCAACCAAAATTACGTCCAAAAGTGATTACAAGTGAAAGGAATGATAAGAAGACTATTCCAAGCCGCGATCTCAGATGATAATAGCACACCAAATTATATCTACAAAACAAAAGAGCTAAAATACCATATATGGAAATCCATCATAATCCATAATGCTTAATACATTACTTGAATTAATCAATAAGAAATATGTACATATAGGAGGAGGGAAGTGCAACTTAACTACTAGTATCATTTAGTGCTAGTAGTTAAGTTGTACTTCCCTCCTCCTATATGTACATGTTTCTTATTGAGTAATTAAAGTAATGTATTGAGAATTATGGATTATGATGGATTTCCATATATGGTATTTTATCTCTTCTATTTTGAAAATATAATGTGGTGTGCTATTATCATCTGAGATCACGGCTTGGAACAATCTTCTTATCATTCCTTTCATGGTATTAGAATCAGGTAGTTAAGTGTGCCCGACCTGGAGTAGTACTAAGATGAGTGACCTCCTGGGAAGTCCTGGTATTGTTATCTCGTAATGCTGTAAGACCTAATTAGATGTATACATGGTGGGCCCAAATCTCACTTGGTTGCATCCATCTCCATCGTGTGGGGGTGTTTTGGTGTAGCAGCTGGTTAACAAGATGAGATCTCACTCCACATCTAGTTCAAGTTTTTGGTGTGAATGGTTCTACATCCTCCATGTTTTATTTGGAGTTCCACCTCATTAATGCCTCTCTCAATTTAGAAGGACCAAGCCCTATTCAGTCTTCTTTCTCGTATGTTACTCCTTCTGCCATTTTTAGGTGGTAATTGGGGGTGCTATAGAAGGCAGTGTATTTATTGTCGATGATGGTTCTGCTGCTCCACTAGCAGGAGGCATGGCTACTGCACCCACCTCTGAGCCTCCTACCAAAGAGAAGGAGGAGAAGGAAGAAAGTGACGATGACATGGGATTCTCATTGTTCGATTAGGTTAGGGTTTGTTAGTATATCATATTTTCTAGACTGTCGTGGGTATTTTTTTAGCCCTTTAAATTGAAATTGGTGTGACTCAAAAATTTAAGTACATGATGACTTGTGAAGGTTTTGATGAGATGTATTCTATTGTTATTTGAAATGATAGATCTTAGTGGTATTGGTATCATTTTGTAGCCGTCTCTTTATCGCAATCTTTTTTTTATTTAAAAAAGTGTCAAAAATATAGATCCAAAATATCTCAACAAACAAGAGAAATATAAATGTATACACTCATAGATACAAGAATACAACACCTAAAAGTTTAGGACATCGGGCTCAACCGAAATTACGTCCATAAGTGATTACAACACCCTCCTAAATTTGACACTTTATAATTGAGTGCATGTAAATATTATAATGAGTAAAAGTACCTTTTACATTTAAAATATGTGTATACAAATTTCACCAATGCATATATCTCGAAAAAATACACAATTTCAAATAAAAGATCACCTTAATTTGAGTTATAGATAAAGATTTATGAGCTCTAGAAGGTTTTTCTATTAAAATAATATTTTAATGCTAATGTTTTTTTAAAAGGTACACGTGACATCCAAATTTCCAAAGGGTAAAAGAATGCATCCACATGATACAAGCTTGCGACCAAAGGATAAAAATCTACGCCCAAAACCTAAATGTTCAGAGGGTAAATCATTGCATCCGGAGGGTACACATCTATATCCAAAGGCTAAAAAAATACACCTAGAGGATATAGATCTATGTCCAGTGGATAAAAGAATGCATCCAAAATAGAAATATCTAGAGGGTAAAAGAATGCATCCAAAAGGTACACACTTATAACCAATGGATAAAAGAATGCACCGAGAGGGTACAGATCTGCGTCCAGTGGATAAAAGATTGCATCCAAAAAAAAAAAAATCTAGAGGGCAAAAAAATGCATCTGAAAGGTACATGCTTATATCCAATGGATAAAAAATGCACCGAGAGGTTATAGATCTGTGTCATGTGGATAAAAGACTGCATCGAAAACATAAATATCCCGAGCGTAAAAGAATGCATCCAAAAGGTACATGCTTATATCCAATGGATAAAAGAATGCATTGAGAGAGTACATATTTATGTCCAGTGGATACAAGATTGCACCCAAAATAGAAATATCCAGAGGATAAAATAATGCATCTAGAAGGCACACGCTTATATCTAATGGATAAAAGAATGCACCCAGAGGGTAAAGATATGCATCCAGATTTGACTATCTCAAAACATGGTCAAGTTTACAGTTGATTCTAGGGTTTTGACAGCTTCCAAATCTAATGGTGTACTCCATTTTTCATAAAAATTCATGCTATATAAAAGTTCTAACAAATTCCGAATACATGAAAATAATAGACCTTTACTTGCAAAGAAAAAAGTTACAGATGGATGTGTACATTATCTATCACTCTGTTACCATGAAAGGAACAATAAGAAGATTGTTCCAAGCCATGATATTAGATGATAATAGCACATCACATTAGATTTTCAAAATAGAAGAGCTAAAATACCATATATGGAAATCCATCATAATCTATAATGCTCTATACATTACAATACAATGAGTTGTATTACTTGATAAGAAAGATGTACATATAGTGATGAATACATTATTTGGCTTATTTATGTCATTCATATGATTGATAATTTTTCATTTACACATGATTCACTAGTGGGTGGGGATGCTTTACATGGTTATATCTTAGTGAGTTTAATGCATTTTCCTTATCTTTGTTCATGCAACCCGTTAGCCATATAACTTCCTACTAATTTCCTTTGTAAGTGAAATTCAGTAAATGTGTGCAGGATAATAATGAACATTTACTACCAGTTTTGGTGTGTAGTCAAGGATTCTGAGTATGAAGTCAGTATGTAGTCAAGTATTCCGAGTCTAAATTCAGTATGCAGTCGTCGAGGAATTTTTCCATTAACAGGCCTATAGACATGGGTCTTGTTTCTACCAAGTTTTGTAGGATTTTATGAACCTTAATCGAATATTGTTAGTGGCATAACTTGGTGTCTATAATTTTGGCATGATATGTAGCCGAGTGTGTCTATATATAGACATATCCTTAAAGAATAATGTAGTAGTTAGATAATATTGATAATCTACAATATAGTTTGTATCAGTTAGTATTTACTTTTAAGATGCACTAAATATGTCACAAAACTTATTTGAATCAATATAATTCGAGATCATTCTAAGCACCTCTTGTTTTTAAGATCACCTCTATCCAAAGGGAGAACAATGGCCCACTTGACCAAGGTGACTGGAGGTTATTTACATTTGCGCATGAATGTGGTTTTCGGATAAGTCATTATTTGTTTAATTCTTCTACTGTAATTTCCATTTAGAGTGTATGTTTGCCTTTATGCAATTTTAATTCTAAGTGTGTTGTTTTAACTCTGCAAATTCAATTCAGAGTGTGCATTATTTGAATTCAATATATTAATTTAGTGTGTCCATTATAACTCTAGTAAAGTATTTATAGTAGATGCATTTCATTATAGTAATTTCATTTATGTAGCTTATTATTAAGATTCTGTATATTAGTAGGAAACAAAGAAAAGATCCAATAGGAAAAAACCCCCAAAGAAAGACCCAATAACATAACTGGTTGTACATGGTTTCATTACATATATCCTTAGACACACAACCCTAGTTTATAATGACACTAGTAGAAAAACTTTATAGTTAAATGATTGGAGAACACAATGACCCATCATTTTTGGTGCCATTTTTTGGGAACACCATAAGCACAATACATCAATTTTTTTCACTTTTACATGCTATGGGTGTTAATGGAGTTAATCTATATAACCAGTCAAATTCCTAGGCATTGTTTACATAACTAACCTTGATGCATAGGCCACGAGATGATTAAGGGAGATTTATACCACATAATATCCACATAATATATCCAAACCGAATATACATAGGGAACAATGAAAGTGAAAATGAATCTAATCCAACGCCTAAGATCCATTTTGAACATTCTTCTTCATCCTATTTAGAACCATAACAATAATAAAAAATGGGATTCAATGGGAATAATGAGAACTAACCCTTGGGAATAACCTTTACCTATCCCATTGTCTTAGATAAAGATGAGGATGCACCTATGAAAAATATCTCACCATCCATCCTCCTTATCTTCCGAGGCATGTCTACAGAAGACCCTGATCGGTTCTTGTTTGAATCCAAAGTTCTTTTCCAGACATATGACTACAAAATAGATAATCAGAAACTCAAACTATTTCCTTCCACTCTCAAGGACTTTGCTATGAGTTGGTTCATGAGATTTGCCCCTAACTCCATTCATTCTTTGGAGGCCATGGAGACAGATTTTATGGATAAATACCAAGACTACTGTAGGAGAAGAGATAGGAAGGAAGAATTTTTCTAGATAAAGAAAAAAGAAGATGAAAATCTAGAGGATTATCTAGATAGATTTCTCTTTCTCCATCGGAGGAGGGGTTATGACTTACATGTAGAAATCACAAAGACAATTTTCCTTAAAGGACTCGATGAGGAAACCAATGATTCCCTCAATCTTATGGGAGGACGTGATGTTCACAAACTTAGTATGAAACAAATCATTGAGCTTTGCATAAGTTACTCTAGAACATGAGTAGGTATAAGGAAAATAAAAACATTCAAGCTTGCCCTAGGTACCTTAGAAATTCAAGAGGAAATGGCTAATATGAAAAAAAACATTTTGTCACAATTAACATCAACCATAAATGGGTTTAACACCAAAACTTGTGCTGTAAAAGAACATCTGGAGATATATTTCCCTAAATGTAGGAAAATACATCCCTTGAGAGAGTGTCCTTTAGATGTCACATACATGTGTTTGATATGTGATGTCGTTGATCATGATACCAAGTATTGTAATTTATCACCATAGTTGAAATTAGGATTTAATGCTATCTCTCAAACAAATGCAGAGGTAAAATTTGTTCAAAGGCTAAATAATTAGGTTGTGTATACACTTCTACCTGCTCAAACTTCATGGAGGATATCATGGCCAAGTCAGACTCCTCAACCTACTTGGGGAAAACCTGAGTGGACACCACCAAATTGGATGGCTTACCCACATCCACCACTATGAATGAATCCCTACAATCAGTAGGAATGACCCTCAGCATCCAATGAAAATCCATGGAAAAACCAACATTGGGTATATAAATAGAATTCTAATGAAAACCAATAATGGGTACCTCAGTAGAATTCTAATCAAAACCAATAATGGGTACCTAAACATAATTATAATCAACAGAGGAGGTTCCAACAACCACCACAGGATTTAATAGTCCCACCAAAAAACTATCAACAACACAGGCAAGAAACACAAAGACAACTTCTAACCTAGCTTATAACAAACCCTAAAAATCAGTTTATTGCTTCAATTAATGAAGTAGGACCTAGTGATACAATGGAGATTAATACTATCAATAATTTTTGACTAAGGTATGGAAAAAAATTGAATCATCCTCCAATTATTATCACAGAAATACCTATAAAAAGTGAGAAAGAATAGAAAACTGAGGAAAATGACAAAACTGAACATATTCCACAAACACAAGACACTAGGAATGGTCAAGGAAAGGACACAAATGTTCATACAACTCCTTTTCTATAACGAATAAAGGAGACTCAAATTGTAGAAGAAATAATGCTAGTTCACGAGTTGAAAAACATGAACATGGAGGTCTCACTATTGAGAGTGATAAGGGGAATTCCTGAATTAAACCAGACTGTTAGAAATGAGTGTGTAAAGACACCAAGAAGGAAGAAGAAATACCCAAAAATGGTCATTACTATTTTTATAAATGGTCAGTCCATATCTAACATTTTTGTGGATCTTGGTGCTACCATCAATGTTATACAAAAAATATGTTCAATATGTTGTCCTTAATAGGATTACAACCTACCAATACTATTCTTCAATTAGCAGATCAATCTATTTCTATACCAGAAGGTGTGACTAAAGATATAATGGTCACAGTTGATTTTTGGGAGTATCCTGCAATTTTATGATATTACAACCTAAAGCTTAGAAGTTGGGATATCCAATCATCCTAGGAAGACCCTGGTTGGCTACTATTGCTGCATATATTGACTGTAGGTTAGGAAAAATGACCATTTTGAATGGGAAAAAGTCAAAGAATATTTCATTATATCCTCCTTCCCAGCCCTATGTGTATGATTGTGAACATGTATGCGTAGATTATTCAGATACTAACTCTTTGAGTCCTTATTTGGCCACCATTACAGTGGAAAATCACATGACAGAAATTTTTGAGTCATATACAATGTTTGATGAAGAAGACATTATGGCTACAGAAATCAGCACCGAGGCTATGGAAATTAGAACTAAGGCTACATAACCATCTGTTATGAACACATCCGATACTATTACCTTGGTAAGTGACATTTCTAGTGAAGATTGTAAATAAATCTATGATTATGATGTGGAATGTATAGTCACTGATTTCTATTTTCCTTTAACCAAGATTATGTCTCTTGACAATGTAACTATTTTTCACATGATTCAACCTCATGTTTGTCCCTTGAATTCTTTAATTACTAATGAAGAGCTCACTATTTTAAAAGATACTAAGAAAGTGACTATTGACATAGGAAAAGAGCTGACTTTTGGTAATAACTTAGATGTCAGCCAAGAGGCTAGGGTTTTAGAAATTTTGAGGAAAAATTCCCAAGATTTCAATTGGGATTATACTAATATGAAGGGAATTCATCCAAGCATCTACACTCAACATATCTACATTGAGGATGTTAAGCCCATAAGACAACCACAACATATAATTAATCTAGTACCCAAAGACATAGTAAAAAATGAGATAGAGAAATTACTGAATGTAGGTTTCACTTATCCCATATTTGATATTCAGTGGGTATTACCATTATTTATAGTTCCCAAGAAAAATGGTAAATGGAGAATCTTTGTACACTATAGGGAACTTAATAAAGCCACCAATAAAGACTACTTTCCCCTGCCCTTTATTGATCAGGTTCTGGACAATCTCGCAGGTAAGAAATATTTCTCCTTCTTGGATGGGTTTAGTGGGTATAACCAAATAAGTAATGAACTTGCTGACCAGGATAAAACCACCTTCACTTGTCCCTAGGGTAAATTTGCATATAGGGTTTTACCATTTGGGATTCGTAATGCACCTGATACTTTCAAGTGAGTATTTTTGGCCATTTTTGTAGATCTTACAAATTACTGTGCTGAAGTTTACATGGATGAATTTACTATCCATGGATCCACTTTTGACGTATCTCTCAATAATTTTGAAAAATCATTAAGTAGATGTGAGCAAAATCAACTCTCCCTAAGTCATGAAAAATGTCTGACTATGGTTGATTAGGGAATTATCTTAGGTCATCATATTTCTTCTAAAGGAATATAGGTCGACCCCCAAAAAATTGCAGTAATCACTCAATTTCCTACACCAACAAATCAGACTGACATCAAGAGTTTCCTTGTAAATGCAGAGTATTTTATGTGTTTCATCAAAGAATTTAGTAAAATTGTTGCACCTATGTTTTCTTTGCTAACAAAATATTGTGTTTTCAAATGGTCTCTCAATGTTAGTAGGCATCCAAG
This sequence comes from Taxus chinensis, assembly GCA_019776745.2. Lineage (NCBI taxonomy): Eukaryota > Viridiplantae > Streptophyta > Pinopsida > Cupressales > Taxaceae > Taxus > Taxus chinensis. The sequence continues at coordinate 93,251,745 of CM034147.1, read as the reverse complement.
ATTATTAAAGAGAAGCTAACCACCGCTCCAATATTGAGAGGACCCGATTGGGGACAACCTTTCCATATTTACACTGATGCATAAAATATAACTATGGGAGATATTCTTGCATAGAAAGATGAAGAATGTCATATATATGCCATTTATTTTATCAGCAAGAATCTAACCCATACAGAGAGAAACTACACTAGTATGGAAAATGAATTTTTAGCTATTTTTTACTCCCTTAATAAATTCAGACATTACATCACTGAGTACAAAATATTTATTTACACTGACCACTCAGCCATAAGATATTTGATGAATAAACCAGTTTTCAAGGGACAAATTATTCAATGGTTACTCTTGTTATAGGAATTTAATTTGACCATTATTGATAAGCCAGGAAAAACTAATGTTTTTGCTAATTTTCTTTCAAGATTGAATGTTTTAGGTGATGAAGAAGTAGTCCAGGGTAATTTTCTAGATGAACACTTATTTGTAGTATTAATTCAACTTCCATGGTTTTCTGATCTTGTAAATTATCTAACTACAGGGAAGTTTCCTACCTATTTTACTAATAAAGTGCGACAAAGATTAGTTAAGAATAGTGAAACATACAAATGAGGTAATGAAATTTTATTCAAATGTTTTCCTGATATGGTTCTTTGTAGGTGCATTTGTGAGGATGAAGTATATGACATACTGTGATCTTGTCATGATGAGTACTCAGTGAAGAGGAAAATTCACAAGGTCCTTAGAGCTGGGTATTATTCACCCTCTCTTCACAAGTCTATCAAGAAGTATGTGTGGCAATGTGATGCATGTCAAAGAATGGGGAATCCCACACTATCCATGGAGATGCCTCTCAATGCTTAGCTAGTCTTAAGACCATTTGAGAAATGGGGAATTGATTTCATTGGGCCTTTTGATCCCTCATCCTTTGGGAAAGAATACCTGTAGGTGTGCACTAACTACGTCACAAAATGGGCTGAGGTTCAAGCACTGGAATCTACTGAAAAGGATGTTATTACTGACTTTATGTACAACCGTATAATGCTAAGATTTGGAGCCCCTAGAGAAATTGTGTCTGATCAAGGGCCTCAATTTGTGTCTAACATGATTGAATATTTTCTTGAAATCTACCTAATCAAGCACTGAAAATCATCACCATATCACCCCCAATCCAATGGGTAGGTGGAAGTCACAAAAAAAGAACTTGAGAACATTTTGACCAAAGTGGTCAATGCGGACATAAAAAATTGGGTACCAAAAATCTTAGAAGTGGTTTGGGCTTAAAATAAAATGTGGAATACCACTACTCATTTCTCCCTATATGAACTAGTGTATGACAAGAAACCACTATTACCCATAGAATTTGAATTACATAATTGGAGGATAGAAATGGAAGTTGGCATTGATTTAGATGAAGCATAATCTGAGAGGATAATACACCTAAATAAGATTGATGAAATGTGGATAGAGGCATAACAACAAACTATGATTCTTCAACATCAAAGGAAAGCGTGGCATGATTATCATATCAAATATAGGAAGTTTAATAAGGGAGAGTGGGTCTTACTCTTTGATTCAAAGTATCAATAGTTCAAAGGTAAGTTGAGGACAAGATGGTTGGGACCATACTAGATTGAAAATGTATTTGATAATGGCTCTGTGTGACTATTGCCAATTGATGGAGACAAAAGAACTCTTCTTGTAAATGTGTTGCCACCAAATCATTACACCCTCTGAATGGCCAGAATGTGAACATGACATTTGGTGTGATTAGGAAACATGGGATCAAATCTCAAGCTATGGGACTTGAGCTCTAGGTGAACCTCTGGAGAAGACCAGATTCCTCTTCCTGAAGTAAGTGCTATACTACTCCCAGTGCAATAAAATGGTGATCTAGTCCTATGCTAACATTTTCATGGGTTTTAGGGAAATATATTTGCAAGAAATCAAACTATAATAGGGATGATGGTGTGCCAAATAAACGGTATTTCTAGACTCAGGAAGGGTTAACTTGAAGAGGGTGTTGTGCACCACAAGAAAACTTCACCTAATGCAACTTAGAGGGTAAATGGTAGACCAAAAACTAAGAAGCATGCATTACCTTTGTTAAAATTCAATCAGATAATGGCATATCAGTCTTCCAATGAATAAGAATGAACTTGAGAAGGGTGAACAATCACCACAACTTAAAAAAATGCAATAATCCACCACTCTATAAACACAGAAGTATGAGAACCTGCAATAGAAACTTAAACTTGTACAGTGTACCTACAAGCATGAGAAAGGCACAAAGAAGTATAGAAGGATGAAAGGACTGAGATAGTCACAAAACACACAATTTTATTACTTAAAAAACATGCATAATGCATCATACATTCAGAAGAGGCAATAGCTTCGATTACAGTCTTGAAAGGAGGCTTGAAAGTTCCCTCAACATATAAGAACAAATTACAGAAGAAGAAGGTTTGTTAAAAACTATACACTTGTCTTAGAAGTCTAACTTGTCCAACCTATTGGAATGAGCTTCCAACTTACATTTATAGAAGAATTATATGAGAGAGGAGGAAAATTAATAAATTCCTCCCTAAAATGAAGGCACATGATGGTTCATTTATTACACAGTTGGTTGAACCTCTTGATAAACTTCCATCATGTGTCATTAATGGCCAGTTGACGTAATCTTCTTAATTAATTAAAGTAATATTTAAATAAAATATTTGAATAATAATAATAAATATTATTAATAAACTATTAAATATTAATATTAATTTAATTATGATGGCCCCCTTGAAAAACCAGTTTGTATTGAAGAGGGTGAAATCCATGAAAAATGGTAAAAAAGATCAATTCAGTGGTTAGATCACCAAGCCAACTCACCGAGTTGGTGTCGAGCTCCCCAACCTTCACCACATTGAATGAGAACCGAGCTCATCACCAACCATAAATGAGCTCCCATACTGAGCACCCTACCAAATTCATTGATCTCCAAAATGAGCTCTTCATCGAGCAAGTCGAGCTTATCTTCGTTGGGCTCCACTTTGCCTCTGTTCCAAGTCCTTTGTTTGAGCTCAAAACTTGATTGAGATCCTTTACGTTCTATGAATTAGCTAGCTCCAATTCATTTCTAAACTCAATCTTCTCTCCACCACATTGACCTCCTCGCCATGACTTTTAGCACTGACTTATTTTAGCTCATCGAGCTATCTCCGACACCGAGCCATTTATTTCACGAGCTCATTTGACTTGTCCCTCAATCGAATGAGCCAAATCGGTCCACACATTTGATGAATTGATCCCATCGATGTCACCTCTACTCCTATGTTGATGGTGGCTCGGCCATCGAGCTATGCTCTACTAAAATCTATTATGAATTTTACTAACCACACTACTTAGCCATGACTTGGCTGACCGACTCTGTCACCTTAGCTTGTCCATCATGCTCATCCCACCTTTTTTTGGCTTTGGTAAGTCCTCTGTGTAAGCTAACTACCAAGCTCTGAGTCCACATGCTTCAAGTTCATCCTCTTTTTGACCTGCAGCTACCTTTTATCATTCTTGAGCTCCAACGTAGTGATCTTTATGTCTGCATTGAGCTTGTTTATCGACTTAGCTCATATCAAGATTCCTTCACCACCAAATCATCTATTCAAGGTCCTACTATCAAGTTTCCAACCTCCACAAGTCAACCATGGCTCTGGAAAATGTGACCTGACCAAAATTCTCTCTTCATGATCTCATTTCTTCAGATGGGTGACTCGACCATTATTCTATCCTCGTGACGGGTCACAGTTCATGCGAGTTTAACTCTGAGTTGACCCCATTGGTTTTTTAAGAGCTCCCACCACTCTATAGGATTCATCCTCATAGTATGACAATAGAGTTGATACTCACAACTCTCACACAAGATTCTCTCTAAGCTCTCAACAACCTCCTTAACACATGCATAGATTATTAATTGGTTCTATACTAAGTTGGATTCGCGTATAATTCAAGATTGAACTCATTTGCTTGCATACCTCTTGTTTTTGTTACCATGTAGAACCACCTATTTCCTTATTAACTCAACGGCTGACCTGAGGATACACATTAATTTTTTCCTCTGAGTTTTTCACCAAATGGTTCTTCTTGACATACCACCAAGACGCGACCTTCCACATCACTAATGACTCACCGAATAACTTGGCATGAGCTTAGCCACGTAATAACCACCAAATGCATTAGCACATGATTTGGCCAACCTGGATTTTTCCTTATCAATTTTCCCATCACGACTATTTTGGCTTGGGAGCTTGGTTACTGTCTTGTCAAGCTTGATATGATTGTTTAGTCTTTGATATCCAATTTTCCACCATTGTACGTAACTTTTAAGTTGCCTTGCCACCTTTACATCTCTACCTACCCATAGCCTCTGAAATTCCCCCATCATGGAACCTTTACCTTAGCTCAACATTTTATCTCATCGAGCCTAAACTCCTCATATTCCCATGATCTCCTAGATATTTCACCGAGATATCCTTAAATTGGTCTTATCTCAACTGATCAAGTTACCTCATTTCCTATCAAATGATCTCACCAATTTAAAAATGGATAGACATGGGCTTAACTCAGTTGAGTGAGTTATCTCTCACCGAGATCTCCTTCATATTTGGCCCTGAGGTAGGAAAATGATCCCCTATCAATCAAGCATAAACCTTGTCATTTACATGAAGTAAATTTTCCTACGTATTAACCTTCATTATTGTTGTGTGCTTGACTCAAGCCCAAAGATGAACTCTCATCCCCTGCTGATACATCAGTGACTTGATCATATATGAGCTCCTGAGATGGCCTACAATCTCATGGCCGAACTGTCAAATTTTTATATTTGAGCTCTTAGAACCATCAAGAGTCAAGTTGAAACTTGATTCATTGCCTCATCTGTGAGATCGTTGAGCTCAATCCTTTTCCATACATATATGTTGACTTTCCACTCCTATTATGAATTGAACTCAAAACTCAATAAATACTTTCACCATGTAATAAGTATACAGAATCAATCAAAATTGAAATTCCCTAACTCGGTATTGTTTCATCTATGTATGATCCACTATGCATTTCATTACTGGTATGAGCTATTCATCCATGTGCATCCTAACCTGACTCCATCCTTATTCAAATTTCTTAATGAATGGCTCGAGTCACCAAAATATAACTTTATATATTATTAACTCGTGCTGAGCCACTAACTTGATCTTCACACGAGCTCACTGTGATATTTTTGACTTGACCTATTCAATATGAATGCATGTCAGCTCACTGAGTAACTTTCCGAGCTACTGGGTGAGCTATCCTAAGCTCGATATACCCTAAGCCCACTGAATATGACCTTGCTCTGATTTGTAAACTTCTTTATGCTTTATTGAAACTGAGGAGGTAATAGAAGCACAATAGGACCTTTGAAACATGATTTATCAATTTTAATAAATTTCTCACACTCCTTAGTAGAAAGTGGGCCCATAGAGGCCAACCTCCGCACTACAAACAAACCCATTAACCTCTAAGACCTAAATAGGATAACACTCTGAAATGATCCCAAAATTTAATGTAACGCCATAGATGTGCCTTTAACACAATTTTTTTCTTGTGATGTCCAAAATGCTTCATGAAAGGGCTTACTACTCCTAGGGTCCAATTGGTCCATGTTGTCCAATTTTTGTCCCAAGGGAAAAAATTGGATAACATTTTTGACGACCTCTTGGGGATGATTACCTGCTAAGTATGATTCCAGTATCCTTAATTCATCCATTGGGCATGGAGTCAATGTTGTAATTTTGAAATTTATTTGATCTTCTGTGATATATCTAGACGCCTCCTTGAGAATAGCTGATCCCGAACCTCCTTAGAATGCTAAGCATGAAGTATACTGAACCTATTGAATGTTTGGCATCTATGGAACATTGCAAAATTTTGAATGAAGCATATTTTGAATTAGGGATATCATGAAACTCTTATTGAAACATGAACCTTCTTTCTTCTTGAAAACCTTAAAATGATGATATAATGTGCAAGAAAAACCTAAAAAACACAACAAAATAAAAAGATGAGCACACAATAATGTGCATAAGCACTTGGAGGAAAAAACCTAACTAAACTATACAGGGGATTGAAAGATCTCAAAAGTAAGCTTTGATATGTATCCCATTCACATAAATGGGTACTTATTCTCCATTGAGCCTAGATAGATGAAATTAACTCACCTCTTTGCAACTTGTGATGATGTATGGCCCACTCCAGAGAGTGTCAAATTTGGAATGTTTTCCTAGTTTGGATCTATCTTCATCCCATTTGAGAACTAGATCTCCCTCTTGAAAATGCCTGTCGGACACCTTCTTGTCAAAATATTTCTTAACCTGAGCCTGATGTTTCTCCAAAGTATTCATGGCCTTGTTCTATACTTATTCTAAATCCATGAGCTCAGCAAACTGGACTATCAGAGGATCACTCTCCATAACTTCAAGCTGATGAGCTAACACCAAAGAACGTAAATCTAAGGAGAGCGAAAGTTTTTTATCCCTTCCATATACAAGCATGAAAGGAGAATTACCGATGGCCCTTTTAGGTGTGATCTGATCTGCCCATAAGGAAGTCTTAAGCTGTGTATGCTAAGTCCTCCTATTAGTCTCCATTGTGCGCTTGATAATCCTTGTGAGATTTTTGTTGCTAGACTCAGCCAATCCATTTCTTTGCAGATAGTAATTGGATGAAGTCTTGAGGTAGAACCCATTTTTAACAACCCATTCACTTGACTTCATAGCAATAAAAGCCATTTCATTGCATTAAATAATTGTAAATGGAAACCGAACCTTATCATTATACCCTCCAAGAAATCAAGAACTACCTTCTCATTTCTATCCTTCAATTCTACTTCCTCTGCCCATCGAGTAAAATAGTCTATTGCAGTAAGGACCCATTTATGTCCATCACTGGATGGAGGATTAAAAATTCCAATGAAATCCAATGCCTATTGAACAAAGGGTTGGTCCAATTGAATTGGATATAGTGGAAGAGCTGCCAATTTCTATTTGCCAGTAAAAGGGGCACATTCCTTACAATTCCTTATCTAGGGATGGGCATCTTTGAACAAATCCAGCTAGTAAAAACTAGCTCGCATGATCTTGGTGGCGTCTGTTTGTGTAAAATAATTTCCTCTAGATAGGCCATTATAAAACTCTTATACTATCTTACTTACCTATTCCGGTCCCATGCACCAAAGGAGAACACTGTTAAAATACTTTTGAAAGAGAAAATTATCTACCAGAACATACGTAATAGACTGAAGATGGAAAGTCCATCTTTGATTTTTATCCATGTTCAAGATATACTCCTGAGAAAAGTAAATTCTTCATTTTGGATAACTAGTCAACCTAATCATCACCTTCATCAGTGTTTAGGAGTGTCACGTTCTAATCACCTTTTGATTTCATGTTTGTAGCAAGTTGTTGACACAAACCTTTACCTCTGAAAAGTTTGGTAACTTTGATATGTACGTCATACTCCATCACCTTCGTGATCCATCCAACATGATTTTCATTCATCTCTTTGTTCAGCAAAAATTCCTTGACACCTAGATGAGACACCATCCGATGAATTTTGTTTTTGGACAAAATGTGCTTGAATTTCTTCAAATCTCAAATAACCGCAAAGACTTGTTTTTCAACAAATAAATATTTGAGCTCATAGTCTTTAAGGGATTTACTAAAGAAAGCAATTAGTTGCTCCATTTAGATTGTCATTTTTTTGGGTGAGGATACCTAAAATGCTCTCTTGACCTGCAAAAGCGTAAAGAATAAAATATTTATCAAACTTGGGGTCAACCAGCATGGGAGCTTGATAAATGGTCATTTTGATGGATTCAAAGCTCTCCCTTCCTTCCTTTTTCCATGAGAATGGCATGTTTTTCTTCAGCATAGATGTTAGTGGTTTAGCCAATGTTACGAATTGAGGGATGAATCTCTGCAAAAAATTTATGGTTCCAAGAAAATTTTGGATACCCTTCTCTTGACTTGGGAGAGATAAGGACATAATTGAATGAATCCTGGATGGATTGATAGAAAGTACTTCTACTGAAAAAACATGCCCCAAAATTTTTCCTTAATTCATTGCAAAAATACATTTCTTGGGGTTAAGTGAAACCTCAAATTATATATATCTTTGGAAAACCTTCCTTAGATGCATGATGTGGTATTCTGCATGCTTAAAGTATACTGTTATATCATCAAGGTAAACCAAAATGATATCCTTGATTATTCCCTTAAATTCCATGTCTAAGAATCTTTGGAAAGTTGCCCCGACATTGGATAATCTGAATGACATTTTGTGTTAAGCATACATGCCCCACTTGGTAGTGAAATCCATTTTGAATTGATCAGATTCTTGAACCAGAATTTGATTGTAACCAAAATATCCATCGAGAAAAGAAAATCATTGAGCTCCTACCACCGTTTGAAGGATTTTCTCCATTGATGGAAGGGGATAATGATCTTTCAATGTGGCATAGTTCAAGTCTCTGAAATCCATGCACAACCAAATATCTCTATTCTTCTTCCTTACAGGCACCAGATTGGCTACCCAAGAGGAATGCTTGATAAAAAATTATATAGGCCTTGATGAGTTTGGTTAGCTCCTTTCTCATTAGTGATCAATTTTGGGATTAATTGGCCTCTGCTTCTAACTAATTGGCTTGGCATTAGGATCCAGTTCGATGGTATGTCGTGCTAGAATTGGATCAAAACCATGTAGGTCTTTGTATCTCCACGCAAATATGTTGTAATAATATTGACAGAGTTTAATAAAATATTATTTCTCTTTGGAAGTACATATGTTTCCGATCTTCAGAACCTTTTCATTTGCTACCTAGAATTCCTCAAAATCTTCTTCTTTAATCACCATGTTAGAGCTTTTTCTTTTGTCTTGATCATCTGAATTGAAGATGGATTTCAGAGTAAGTAAAATTTTTGGTAGATTTTTTCTTTTCAATTGTATGATTTGATCACCATATGATTCTTGAAGCTTATGTTGATTTTTTATAGCAAACTTCACCTCTTCTTGTAGGAAAAGGACAATTTGTCTGTCACTATCAAATGCTTTCTAGTTACTCACATTATCAGGGAATGCAGGTCGAACAACCATTTTGAAAAATTTTTGCCCTTATTTCATGATATCAATGGGTATGTCATATTGTGAGCCAATTGTAGTAAGCCTATAAACATCTTGGTTTTGTTTTCTAGGAATTGCATGGATCCCAAAAGGTTTGAAATATTCAATCAAGTCCTAGATTCGGTTCTTGTATGATCTTAAAAGATATTTTTTGGATGCAATGCATGCCGTCACTTGATGAACAACTAACTCACTATCTCAAAAAATAGTCAGGGATTTGATTCCCTTATTTTGAGCTAGATGAATCCCTTGCACAAGGGCCTCGTATTCAGAAAAATTGTTAGTGCAACTAAATGGAAACCAAAAAGATGAAAATTACTTATCTCCCTCTAGAGAAATTAGCATGACACCAACACCAGATCCATTATTACTCCTTGAACCATTGAAGAATAATTTCCATAGTCTTTCAGAATAGTGTTGCATTTTGACTAGTTATGGTATGATTGTACCTTCTTTGTGAATGTAGTATGCACCCAATCCCATCTCTTCCAACAAAAAAAACCAACTTCTTCCTCTACTAACACATTAGTGTAGGGATCATACTGATGACCTCCACTCACTTCATCCAGAATAGTATCTGATACTTCTTTAACAAGAGTGGTTGGTTCATGATCAACATATTATTCTTTTGGATTACCAATGGTATAATTCCCATTTATAGGAATAGCAATGTAGGGTTCTACATAATTATGGCAGATTTTTTCCACCCTTATAGTTAATTTGGTTCCGTATCGATTCCTAAGAATCATGTGGCCAATCAGCCAACAGATAACCACCCATCTTGGCAGTGAAATCTCATGATAAGAAGATGGAAAAGAGAGGAGGAAGATCGATGACCGATATGTCTTATGTGAATGAAAAAATAGGACATGAATGGATAGTAAGTTGAAGTATATTGATGAATCTAATAGTATTAATGGCTATGTCATCTAGCTGAACAACACCTCTTGCAACCGGCATATATTGTATGCCTAGTACATCAGTAATTTGTTTGGGCATGACCGAGCTACTGACACTAGAATCAATCATGCAATTATTTACTAGGTGGTCACTAATGATAAGGGAGATATAGAATGGTGGTGGTTTTTTTTCCTTAGGAATAATTTTCCCTTCTAGTTGACACAAATTTGTAGTGGTTTTTGTTCTACGACCTGATGATCCATCGGTTATACAAAAACTGTTCAGAGCCTCTCATAACAAGTTTATTTGAGAAGGAATTAAGAGTGCGTCCCATATGGTAACGCTCAGGTTGGTATTCTTCATTTTTTTCACAATATTTAAGGGAATTGCACCTACTTTCCTAACATTCCTTTGAGTGTTATAATCCTCTTTTGGAATTTTTTTTTTGGGTACCATGATGCTTGAAGAACCTTCTTTCCTTACATCTTGGCTAACAGGTGTTTCTAGTGACTTCTTTCCCGCATATTTTTCAACCACCGCTTGTGGATGAGGATGTGAAGTGGATGCTTGATTAGATTTGCAAGGTTGAGGTTCCATTGCTCTCTTTTTTGAACAAGTTTTTTTTGCTACTGACGAGGGATTCATATTTAACCCACAAAATATTCTTCTTGCTAATTTAGAAAAGTGGTTTCTTCAGGTGTCTGCGTTTGATTTTCTATTTCCTATGTAGATGAATTTTTTATTGCCTCTGGAGGGACAAAAACTCTCTAAACCATAAGATCCTAGCCAATAACTCCATTTGGACAAAGATTTTGATTATGGGGTTAAGAACAAGGATAAAACCATTCATAGTCTTGAACTATATTATTATGGACAAGTATTATGGCTCTTGATGAGATAGTAGGAGGGTTTCGAAAGTTCAAAGGCCTCACATTTGTAGCTTGATTTGCATCTTGATTTTGTGGCTGATTATTCCCTTGAAAAGGAGTATGGTTATCCTAATACATCTGATTTTTTGGCTAGTATGGACGATTATATTGATTAATCAACCAAAAAATAAAGCTAGCCAAAAAATATAGGGTCATGTTGAGACAACAAAAGAGGATTGCTTACATTGAAGGGGGGAAAAATTGGTTCCTCATCATAACAATGAAAGGTTGATTGTCCTTGGGTGGAGGAAACCTTTAGCAAGGAGGAGTTGAATGACCCCTATGGGGTGATACTGCAGCAGGTGATGTTGAGATGCCTCTTATCCTTCTCCTTGGAGGAGACAAAGATAGTTCGATATGTTGATAATTTCCTTACTTTGAAGAAGCTCTTATCTAAATTCTTCACATAAGTTAACACAATGAGATTTGAAATCTAGAGATATAAATTCACTAGGTACTTTGATTTGTGCAAGTGAGAAGAGAAGTACCAACTCTTGGTCCCACCGGGCATACCAAAAATTGTTGTCACCAAATCATTACACCCTCCAAATGGCCAGAATGTGAACATGATGTTTTGTGTGATTTGGAAACATGGGATCACCCCTCAAGCTGTGGGACTTGTGCTTGAGGTGAACCTCCGAAGAAGGTCAACTTCCTCTTCCTAAATTAAGTGATGTTCTAGTACTAGTGTAATAAAATGGTTATCTAGCCCTATGCTAACATTTTCATGGGTTTTAGGGAAAGATATTTTTTAAAAATAAAATTATAATAGGGATGGTGATGTACCAAATAAAGGGTATTTCTAGACTCAGGAAGGGTTAACTTGAAGAGGGTGTGTGAACAACAAGAAAAATTCACCTAATATAACTTAGAGAGGGTAAACGATAGACCGCAGACTAAGAATCATGCATTCCCTTTGTTAAAATTCAATCAGATAATGGCATATCAGTCTTCCAGTGAAGAAGGATGAACTTGAGAAGTTTGAACGAGCACCACAACTCAACAACATGCAATACTCCACCACTTGATAAGCACAAAACTCTATGAACCTTCAATAGAAACTTGCATAGTGCACCCACAAGCATGAGAAAGGAACAAAGAAGTATAGAAGGATGAAAGGACTAAGATTAGTCACAATACACACAATTTTATTACTAAAACTATTTCAATCCTTTTTGTGTACAATTGGAGACTGAAACAGATAAGGGTGTATGAGGTTTACCTATTGTTTGGTTGATGGGTGAAATGCACATGTGTAGACTTCCGATCTTGGTTGATCGTGTGAACTCCTTTTTGGCTGGGAAGGAATACCTTGAAATAAGAAAGCAAGACCACAAGAGAGAGTTAAACAACATATGCAGTGGACTTCCTAGCATATGCTAGATCTAGGAAGTGTGATACTCCCTAGAGGGTTGTTAATCCATTGTTTTATAAATCAGTACTAAATGACAAAAGCATGTAAATAAACGAAATCTAGTGCTAGTGTTTTGATATGGGTGCCTTGGGTTACTATCAGCATCGATTTGATTCAAGACTAAAATATGAGGGTAAAAGGTGGTTTGGGTCAGGTTTTGGGTAGGTTGGGTAATCTATAGGTAATAGGCAGGGTTTGGTTGAGGTTGGGTGGGGTATTGTAAGTAGTTTGGGTGAACGATGGGTTTCTGGTCTGGTCTATTTTAGTAGACACAAAGACCGATGCCAGTTGGATATGACCGATGACGGTTGGGATGGACTGATGTTGGTCATTGTAGAAGTGATAGAGGGTCATAAAAGAGGTGTTTTAGGTTCTCTCAAGTTGATATAGAGAGTTGGAAGCCGTGTTGGTGGGATGAAGGTAAAGGGTAGGTTTAGGATGGGTGTTGGATGCTTGTGAGTGGTTTTGGGTGTGTTTTAGGTAGAAATTGTGGAGCTGGAAGATGATAGGATGACTGATGACGATCAGGGTAGACCAAACATGGTTAGGGTTAATTGGTGACAGTCACTGGTATTGGGTTAGACTTTGGAAATGGGGATTAGGGTGCCTTCTGTGAATGGCCAAGGGGTTGATAGAGAATGGAATGGGGTGAGAGAAGGTCCTAGGTGTAGGTGTGGGCTGGATAGGTAAGATTAAAATGGTAGGAGGGAAATAGAGAAACACAAGTAGGGAAACACCAGTGAGATTTCTACTTATTTCAAGTCCAATGCTTGCAGAATCGTGAGTAGCTGATGGAGAAGAGTGATGGTGAGTGTTGGAAATGGAGGTTGGTTGGTTGATGAACTCTTGTTCAAGCTCAATCTGGTTCAAGTTCCTTCAATGGATTCTCTCACAAATATTTCTTATGAATGCCTCCACTGATGGCCTTAACTAGGAGTTCCAATGGCCTTGTAGTTTTAGTGGGTTCCTAACAAGTATGAAAATTTCCAATGCGTTAGCCAACTAGTAACTCAAGAATCAACCAAAAATGACCAACCAAAATGCCAACCCTTTGGAAAGAGCTGGGATTTGGTATTTGTAGGTGACTTGTATCAGTCCCACATGACTAACATCGATCAGACTATAACCAACACTAGTTATGTCAGGGGGATTTTTTTTTGAAAAGTAGGGAATATGCCATCCCCACTTGATTTTGAGTGGCGACGCACATGCATCCTCTACCCTAAGAATGGGTAATAGGACAGAAAGAGGTCCTATGATTGGAGTGGCCACTATTAGGGCTTTCTAGAAGGGTATGGGCTAGGTATGGGCAAGGTATGGTCAAGGTGGGGAGTGGAATGGTGAGGTGGAGGGGCAAGTGGGGTAGTGGAAGAGTGAGGTGGTTGGGCGAGGTGGCCGGTCTAGTGGAATGGTGAGTGGGTAAAGATGGAATTTAGTTACTTGATGTTAATTAAATTCTTGGGTGTGTGAATGAGGGTCATTTGTGATGTGTAAAAGGGTTTTGAGTGACCGAATTAGGGTTAAATCAATCACCTGTGTAGAATGTGGCTATCAGGTTATTTTGGAGGAAGATGAAGAAAGGTGACATGTTTTTGGTGTCTACGTTTTGCCCCTTTTTGTTGGGCAGCTTGTAGTGGTAGGCGGTGTGACAAAAACAATGGTTGGTTTTTGTCCCATGTGAATGTAGGGTGAGAAGGTGGATGCTAGGTGCCTCAAATAGGGGCCTATGCCATCCCCCCCCAAATCAGGGACCGATAATGAAGAATAGAGAGAGTTGGTGGGTGGTTTGATAGAGTATAGTGAGAGGTGTGAGGGAGATGAGGTGGGTGGGTAGGTTGAGGAAAAAAGGTAAGGTAAGTGAGTAGGTAGGGTATTTGAATGTACGCACATGTTGTAAAATTCAATGAGGTACAAGTGTTGTTCAACATAATAAATTTTACGTCAGCTATGGTCGCAAGGGTCATCCAAACATGGGTTATTGAGGTTTGGTATCTAGGGTAAAGGATACCATTCGGGAACTCAATGAGGTAAGATGCAGGAATGTATAGGGTGGTTCCGGTACATCCAAAAGGTCAAGGTTTGTTTGGACAAGGGTCATGGCCATAGGTAAGGTAAGGTCATCAGGATGAGCAAAATAGGTGCCATCATCACAAGATGTAATAAGTGAGGACATGAAAATACCCACATATTCAATGTGCGAGGTAGGTAGGTGTGAGTATGGTGGGTGTGGGTGGGTAGGTGAAGAAATAGGGTAGTGGAAATCAAACATACACACACATAGAGATTGCGAAACAATACCATGGTGAGAGATTTCGAACTCTACATCATCTAAGGTCAATCAGGTTATCCAAACATGGGTTGTTGAGGTCCGGTATCTAGGGTAAAGGATACAGTCTGGGAACTCAATGAGGTAAGATGCGGGAACACGTAGGGTGGTTCTGGCACATCAAAAGGTCAAGGTTTGTTTGGGTAAAGGTCACAACCATAGGCAAGGTAAGGTTGGTAGGATAACAATGTGGTAACAAAATCACAAGGTAGAGAGATTGCGTGAGGTCGATGGTCACCCCAAGGGGGTAGGTGTGGGTAAAAGGGTGTGGGAAAGGGTCAAGGTGGGCTTCGGGTGATATGAAAGAGGTTTTCGGCCAGGGTGATAGGGTGAAATTGGTGGAAAGTGGAGGTAACTAACACTGGTCAAGGGTAACTGATGATGTATAGGGAAACCGACCATGATAAGGTAGGGCACATGATTGATGCCGATTAGGGTAAAATGACACCGGTTAGTTTGGGGTTTTTATAAAAAGGAAAAATCCATGTTTTTTGGAATCATTTGTCGTGTGTAAAATAGAAGAAAACAACACGAAAGAGAGGGAAAGTCTGAAAGAATCTGAAGAGTATGGAGAGCTGAGTTAGCAAGCAATATAGTGGGTGATTGGCAGGTGGTAGGTGGGTCCATTAGATTGGGTGGAGTGATTTAATTGGTTGGAGGTGAGGTGAGTGATTGGTGATGAAAGTGGTGGGATAGGGGTCGGGTGGACCAATGGTGTAGGGGCTAGACATGCCACCATGACAATGACAATGTGATGAGGTAAGAGTAACTCCCTCTTCATTTTTTTTGAGGTAGAATAGGTGAGAGGTTGGGTTTTGAAAAATTAGGTTTTGGCAGGAAAATGAAATTTGAATTTGGGGAGGATGAATCAGGTAAAATAGGAATGGGGAGAGTGGTGGTGAGGTGAATGAGAGAATAGGAAGGGTTGTGGGTTGCGGTTTTCACTGTGACAGTAACCGGCATTGGTTTATGGTTGGCCAATGTTGGTGGGCTATAACTAGTATCAGTCAATAAATAGGTAACCGATGTCAGTTTGGGGGTGACTAAGGTCAGTTAGAGATAATCGGTATTGGTCAGGTTTTTGGGGAGAAAGGGGCCCAGGTCAAGTGGGTGACATAGGTATGAGTAAAAAAGGTGTTTTGGTGTAAAAGATAGCATAGGTGGGGGGTGAAATATGTATGTGTAGATGATAGTGGGTGAGGTTGGGGTGGGTAGATGGAATATGCGAGATGAAGGTAAGGTGGGAGGAAAAATGAGGTAGGGTGGTAGGTATATGTGAGGTGTCAAGGGTGGTTTTGGGTATTGGTAAGGTGTATTAATGTGATATTTGTGTGGATCCAAGTGAGAGATCAGCTACGGATGTGAGATAGGGTGCCACCCTTGCTCTTGAGGGTTCAAGGAGTGATGACAGTCGAGGAGTGGCGACATATTGCAGATGTGGGCCTGATTGGGGTTTGACACTACTAGCATGTAGTCTAGTAACTGATTTTAATGGTCACCCTCATCGATAGATGGGACTCGGTGACAAACACGTTCCATTTGCCGATGGGGGAGATGATAGTTACCCTAGAGGATGTGTATAGAATCCTTTAGCTACCAATATTGGGGACGCAGGTATATTTGATTACCTCTGAGGAATCTGAGAAGCTGATGGTGCTAGTTTTTGGTGAGGGGTTGGTGGCTATAAGATTCCATAACATCACCATGAGCTATGGGGATATATATCTAGCCCGTCTAGAGGAGACGAGGCTAGTAGTATTATTGCTGGAGGCAGTATGCTATTTTACACTGCTAGATGTAGAGGGTGGGAGATTCCCATGATCATTGATGGGGGTTCTGTATGACATGGTAGTGGATAGAACCTACTTTGTATAGGCGCCAACATTCCTGGTGTAGTTATATAGAGAGTTGTGGGTGTATGGGTGGCTCTACCGGTATAGCCTATGCTACACATTTGTTCTTCACTGCTGGGCCTATGAGCACATAGTTTGTGTGCATCCAATTAGTATGCCCTGAGCCAATGCATTTGATCCAGGTTTTGTTTGGGTGTGGTATAGGCGATGGGTGCCTGTTATTGGAGAGCACCGATCAGATAGAGCTACTTATGATGTAGGATACTATAGGCATTTACTGGAGGGACTTTCTAGTGTGGATATCATTTAGAGACCATATGTGTGTTATCCCTCATACAGAAAGATGGATGATGAGATAGATGGGATTCAGTTAGATAGATGGATAGAGGGGTGCCATACCGGGGAACATGAGATGATCCCAGTTGATAGGGTTAGATGGTAGTTTGGGCTACGACAGGATATAACTCTGCCCTTCCCACAGTACAGGAGATATGATGTGGAGAGGCCATTGCCCCTACCACAGTTGACAGTTCCCACAGGGCAGGAGGAGTAGGTTTTAGATGGGCAAATTGATGATGTTGGAGTGACAGACAGATATAGACAATGGTGGGCAGCCCAGTTACAAGTGGTACCACCCAGGTTGGGTAGCTAGATTTAGTCACTATCACGGTGTAGAGAGATGCTCTACAGGGGAAGGTGGTGACCCTGATTACCTAGTTAGGGATGGTATAGGGGCAATTGGCAGGTTTAGAGGTGGAGGTGGCCGAGTTGCATGCACAGGTGGCCAGTCTATAGGCCTGGATGGCCCAGGGTGGATATGGAGATGGTGATGATGGTGAGGTGGCCACCCTACAGGCACAGGTTATAGGTTTGCAGGGCTAGTTAACCACTACAAAGGCGCATATTGGGGCACTACAGGCCCAAATACAAGCATAGGGGTAGAGGCCGATGGCACCAACATAGGCATTGAGACCAGGTCCCAGTTCATAGGCAGGGGTGGGACAGGATCCCATAAGACAGGTATAGGGTGAGAGGTTGATGGGACCACCACATATAGTACCCATTTCTAGATTACGGGATTCCCTAGGTGAGAACATATATTATCAGGATCAATTGATGGCAGATGGGATATATTTCCTATCCTACGGAGAGTATAGGGCACAACAAGACTTGAGTGAGAGGACCCGGTCATGCACCCACAACGTGGAGAGCACACAAGGCCATTAAGCCTTGAGATAGGATTAGGGTGAGGCCACCAGTTCACAAAGGCCAGTTCCCAGTGATTTACTAGTAGGGACCCAACCACCACCCATGATGGGTGGGGAGATGTTAGTAGGCCGCTGGATAGGAGCCAAGGGGGAGGAGGAGATAGGCAAGATGGACATGGAGGATGTCCAACAGGATGATGCCTGATGTATGTCCCTCAAGATTTTGATGTAGTTATTTTGATTTTTGATATATACCGGCCTGCATGTCGAAGAGCGTGAGGATGTATATGAGATTTTTTATATTTTTTTATCATATACCACCCTGCGTGCCAAAGGTGGTGAGGTCGTATATGAGGTTTTTTAAGAGATATACATGACTTGATATCAATGTATATTGTATGGACATACAAATTTACATGATGAGATGGATGATTTGTTGATAATGTTTTTGTGTTGATAGGATTTGATTGTTATGCGTAGATGGATGAATGATAGGTGTGTTAGGCATGCTGGAGTCAGGTTTGGGTTAGGCATGATGGAGTCAGGTCATAGGCATGGTTGAGTCAGGTTGTAGGCATGGTTGAGTCAGGTTGGTGTTAGGCATGATGGAGTCAGGTCATAGGCATGATTGATTTGATTGCTCAGGTATTTGATATGATGGAAAAAATAAATGATGATGTGCATATGTTGTGGTTTAATTCGTTATATGTATGGTTACATAGATCATGTTGGTATGATTATAGGGAATGTATGATTGTGGTAAATGTGATGAAATGAATGTTGTAAACATGTATTAATTTCCACTTATTCGATGATAAATTGGAAACTAACTAGAGTAGAATGTGATTGGAGCAAGTAGCCAATGGTGAACGATGAGCGGGTGTGGATAAGAAAATGTGAAGAAGGTGGTGATGATGGTCGAGATAATCTCTAAGGGCCCCATGCCCTCGAAGTGCTGCCTATATATCCTCGGTGAAAAGGGGCCTCAGATCGATGTAGTTCTCCCTTAAGCTAGGGAGGAAATGAAAATGTGTTGAGAAGGGTTGGTCGGGTTGATAGAGGTTGTGTTCATGGGTATATAGGTAAGGGTGAATGGGTATGGGTCAAGGGTATAGTTGAGGAGGTATGGGTGATGGGTACAGCTAGGTGCGGTGAATGGATACGAATCAAGGGTACAATTGAGTAGGTACAAGTCATGGGTACAGGTAGGTGCGGTGAATGGTCATGGGTAGACAAGTAGGGTAACGAGTGTGAGTGAGTGGGTACAATTCATGGGTATGGGTAGGTATGGAGGGTAAATATGTACGAATAGATAGGTAGGGTCAATGGGTACAGGTAGATAGGTAAGGTAGGTAGTTGTGGGCATGGGTGTGTGTGGGTAGGGTGATGGAGGTGAGGTGTGGTGTTAAATATAGATTGCTAGCTAGAGGTAGGTGTGGGTGAGAGGTAGGTGGCGGTGAGCTGAAATCAAGGTTTTGGGTTGAAGGAGGACAACAATTAGAAAAGGAGGGAATTATAACAGGGTTGATGATGCAGTCAAATTGGGAATGACCATTAATGTGCAAACCAAGGGTAGGTGTGATAAGCCTCAGGCCACTAAAAGACCTTGTAGGTTGGATGGTTCCAAAGGTGAAGCAATGTGTAGGATCATGATAGATCATACTCGTGACAACATCCATAATGGGTGGCAACAGTAGGATAATGTGGGGAGATGGTGATATGGCGAATGGTTAGAAATGTGAAGGGGAATAAAACACTTCTTGTACAAGATGGCCGATATCCTAGATAGGTGAGTCCATGGCCAAAAGGGTGTGTTATGTTTGTAGGCTAGATTGATCAATGTGGGAAGTCTATGTGGGAGGATTAAATAATCTCCTTGAGGTCTTCATGAAGCTGATTGATGCGCGAAGCTTCAAAAAGGGGCTAGTCAGTTTTTTTTTTGACTAGGTAGAGTATGGCTAGTGCATTATAGCTGTCCTTTGAGGGAGAAGTTTATTTTATGGCGACTAGATACAAATGGTAGATGTCCTTTTGAGGGATTCATCTTTATGTTTGGAAGTTTGACTCAAGGATGGTGATCCCATTTGTGATAGGTGAATTTTAATTGACCAATGAAGCCATGGACAAGGCTATAGAGGAATATGAATGACTTAATGTAAAAGCTGGAGTGATGGTGGAGGTATTGTTGGGGTTGTTTGTGAAGGATACATGGGAGGGTATACGAGCATGAGATTCCATACTCGAGGGAATGAAAAGTATCCATGAAAATCATGCCACGAGTAGAGCCATGGTACTCATATTGAAGACGAGGTTGAAAAAGTGACGGAGAGTCACCTGATTCTTGTTTAATCATAGGTACAAGATGTGGTGATAAGAGGAGTGGGTGCTCACGGGACGAGCCGGTAATAGTCAACGGGTGATAAATCATTTGGTTCAACAATAGAATGGTTGAAGATGTAAGATGTTAATGGGCTCAGGTTCAGGTTTACCATTGAGTGAGGATAAATGATAAGCACCTGATCCAAAAGTATGGGTAACGATATAGGGTCCAAGCCAATTAGGAGAAAATTTACCCTATAGATGTTTCTTAGCTTTGGTGACATGTTGATTTTCCTTCAAGATGAGCTCTCCGAATTGAAAGGCTTGGGGGTGGATGTGCTTTTCATAAGCATGCTTGATGCATTTTTGGTATATTTGGAGGTGATCTAAAGTATGCAGATGTCATTCGTCTAACAAATCTAGTTTTTCCAGACAATCTTGGCGAAAGTTGTCATTGGTGAGCATGTATTTGAGTGATATGTGAAGAGATGGGATTGGAATTTGAGAGGCAAGCCAACCTCAGTACCGTAGGCTAGAGAGAAAGGTGTAGCAGCAGTCAATGTTTGAATACTAGTGCAATATGCCCATAGGGAAAAAGCAATGTGCATATGCCAATCCTTCCCAGTATCATTGACCACTTTCATGAGGATTTTGTTTAAGGTTTTTTTAGTGGATTTGGCTTAGCCATTGGTTTTCAGGTCGTAAGTTGTAGAAAAACTAAGCTGGATACCAAAGGTATTATAGAGTTTCTGGAGGGTTTTGTTTTTGAACTGTTTTCCATTATCAGTGATAGGGTGATGAGGAACACTAAAGCGATAGATAATGTGATGGTTGATGAACTCAAAAATCTTCTCAGATTTTGTAGAGATGAGTGGAATTGCTTCTACCCATTTGGTATAGTATTCAGTAGCAGTTATGATCCATTGGTGGCATTGAGAAGAATGATAATGTATCTCACCGATGAGATCAAGGCCCCATTGAGAAAAGGGCCAGAAGTCTCATGTGACTTGTAAGGCATGACAAGGGATATGATGAAGGTTAAAGTGTTGTTGACATTTCACACATCATTTGACGTAGTCACAATAATCACAGTTGAGGGTAGGCCAGTAATAGCCAAGGCGTAAGATACGTTTGGTGACAGCCATGCCACTGATGTGACCCCCACAAATGCTGTCATGTATTTCTTTGATGTTATAGGGTATTTCAGAGCTAGTGAGGCATCAGAGAAGGATCCTGTTGAATATTATTTTATAGAGGATACCTCCCATAATGACATACAGGGAGACATTTTTGAGGAAGGCGCGTCGGCCACTGTGGGTAAGGTCCGAAGGAAGGATGAAAATGGAGAGGTAGTTAGAGTATTATTGGTACCAGAGCTTTGATGGGTCAATGGTAGGTTTCTTGATGAGATTAATAACGTGAGAGAGGTAGGAGGGTGATTGCAATCTCTGCACGCCAACAAATATTTGTGAATCGGTAGGTGATGAGGGTATTTGTGAGGTGAGACAAGCCATGATATCCACAAAATTGTTCATTGAGCGGGGGATGGTTTATAGGTTATACTGGGCAAAGGTGGTTAACAAGAGGTCTACATGGTGTTTGTACCATTGTAATTCCTCATTGTGACATTGGTAGAGTCCATTGACCTGATTTAATACCAATTGAGAATCACTGAAGATATTAATGGATTTAACATCTAGGGTTCAAGTAGATTGGAGACCTAGCACGAGTGCTTCTTATTCGGTGATGTTTATGGTATACTGAAAGTTGATTTTTAAAGAAAGGGGTATGGGTTTTCTATCATGCATAATGAGGATGATTCCAGCTCCACCCCCACATTGACACTTAGCTCCATGAAAGAATAAGGTCATTTGATAGTGCATAAGCTCCTCGACATGTAACATTCCCATTTTAAGACTTTAGAAACAAGGGAATTTTTTTTATAAATAATGTTCTTTGTTCTAAATTCATAGTTTAGAACAAACATTCTTTATAAACCATTCATATAACAGATAACCATATGCAACTATAATAACTCGGTGAGCTATCGATCTATTCATTTCATGACTCGGTATACTACCGATCTATTCATGTTTAACATTAAGTATTGAATACTTTTCCGTATACTGCGTATACTTGGTTCTCTCTCCCTATTCAGGGTATTGAGTGATCTGTCTAAGGAACCTATCTAAATATTTGTTACCAATATTCATCTGCATCATGAACCTTAGACTAGGTGACATAGGACAACGCAACCAACAACTTGTGATACTTTGGCCAAAGATTTCTAACATATTGTTCGTATTACTATTCCTTGACGACATACTCGTCAATCTGGAATATGTCCTTCATCCAACTCTATTTTTATCTAGAATGTCCTTTACTAACTTTCACCACTCCACTTACCCAAGGTTTAACCCTAGTTCGAGTTAATGACATACATATTGATAGGGAGAGGCTCACTAAGACTTAGGGTAAGTTGGCATACTGGGTCAACCTAAGTCAACCCCATGTGCCAAGGTATCCTGAGTCTTAGGGGACTACCCCATATCTTAGACATGTTACTAACCAGACCTAAAGAGAAACTAAGATCAAGTCCCAAGTGTGTACATCTAGATGATCAATGCAGAAGGGTGTTGCCACATATCAACTACATCAATGTATCCTCGAGAAGATCCTAATCTTCTCAAAGGTACAACCCTACAGTTGGTGTGTGCCAGCATTGTATAAAACAACCTCATCGAGATTTACATATCTCAAGGAGTTTATTATAAATTTATTTAATTTGGATTATTAAAAATAGATTTCAACAACCTTGCCTAACCCTAATCCAACACTCCTTAAGTTCTTCTCTATAATAGATTCAATTGGTTGTTAAAGAAATTTTATAGCTTAAGATCGCCTTTAATGTTATTTACTAGACTTAACCAGCCATCAACCATAACTAGATATCAACATCATAAGTTCCATTTATTATGACTTAACCGTTCAAGGAAGTGTAACAACCATCTAGGTTATAACTAAGTAGACTTTATTAAATGAAGTCTAATAATTAGGAATCATGTCTTCCATTTTATTTGCATTGTTAAGATAGAGGAAGAATCTTCCTTTACATGATTAAGTGCTAGGGCCTAGCACCCCTAAAAATCATTACAAATTCAATAGTTATTACTGAATGTTCATTCCATATAATATTACTATATTGAATTGTTTAGTTATGACATCAAATTCTACAACTTAAGAAGCTGCATCCTATTTAGGGAAATTAGTCCAATTCCCACAGTCAAACTTATCTAAGAATACTCTATTAAGCATATAAATAATATGGAGAATATCAACAAGATAGGATTCCATCTATGCAATGAAAGTACAAGATAATATACACACCCACTGTAAATAAATTCTCAACATTAAATTCATCTCTAAAACTTATACATTTAGGTATGCTACAAGACAACCACCTTCATTACAAAATAATACTACTTTTTATTTTTCAATACAATCTCAAGAACGATTCAAAGTTCTTCACAAAAATCAGACTTAAATCAGCCAATGATCACATAAGTTTATGCCTTCCTTTTCACTTACGAAGTCCATCTGTAAAAATTGCTAGCACGGGTTAGTTCAATGAACTGAGCATGATAAGCACTAAGCCTTAAAAAGAAGTTCATTCCAATAATTGTTCCATTAAAACAACTCTGCTTTAATGAGATAATTATTACATCATATAATCAATATATCAAAAGCAATAGAAAAGAAGTACATTTTAAACAATTGATTTCACTTCCAAGAAAAGGACAAAATATAATCCACCATGTCAACCTTACAAATTAGAGTCTAATTGATCCTATCAATAATCCTTAGGCAAACAACATATCATAACATCTCATTGTTCCCAATCCTTCATAAAAGAAAACAACATTTTTCTTTGCTTCAAACTAAAGGAAGAATTTAAAGCATGGTTTAGACTAGGATGACTCATCTAACTCCTAAACGAAAGAAGAAGAAGAACCATTACAAACTATGCCCAAACACAAAATATCCAAGAATCAGAACAGATTCAAAACGTGATTTAACTGTTTCTTTCAAAAGACAACTACCATAAAACTTAGCATTTAACATATTCAGTTGGATATAATTTCCATTTAATCCAAGAAGGAATAGAGGATCAATCAGTCTACCTGCAAGTTTAAATCTATTTCCACATATAGAAGTTAAATTTTAAAGATTTGAAACAACATTCAAAAATCAAGGTAGACTCATACAAGAGTCATTCTCTACTCTATTTCATCCAAGGATAATTCTTAAAAAGATATAGTGCAAGAGACAAACTTACTCATCTCAAAATGAACAAGTAAAGTCTTGTCAAACAATAGTCTGTCAAACAAGTTGGATTTTCCAACTCAATAGAACTGAATAATATAATCTCTTCCAACAAAATTTTTACAAATGATTGGGTAAAGGAAGACCAAACAAATCATAAAGAAAACTTCATTTCTAAGGAGAAACAAAATAGAAGTTCAACCAATTATCTATATAGTAAGAAGAAGCACACTATCATATTCTTCACACTTCTTTACTTTTAATGAACACGAGTTTTAATTACGTACTCAGAATGAAATACAATTAGCAGTCCTAGAACAAAGTCTGTTCTAAAGGCATCACATTCCTTTCTTTAATAACAACACAAGGTGTATTAATTATACCCAACAAGAAATAGAAAAATAACTGATCAATAAGTTAAACATGATCAGAAGTATCAAAAAACTCAGATAGAAATCCCATTGTCAGGTTTCATTATTGCATTACAAAAGAGTAATAAGTTCCTGATTAATTAAGTATTGTAATACAAAAATTATTTGAATAGAGACATATAATATTTTAATAACAATTTCAGAGTACTAAATTAAAAAACTCATCTTTAAATTAAACCCTGATCTTATTTTAAAATACCTAAAGATATGAGTTTCTAAGAAATAGAGGGGAAAATAATACCCTCAATAAAACACCATTCACATCTCAAACAAGATGAAACAGTTCACAGAAAAGAATTACTAAACCCATTCATCAACAAAGATGTTTTCAGTTGAGATCTTAAGAGTTTATCCAACAACTCAGCCAACTATTTTCCCCATTTTCCTTGATCAATGGTTCAATGAAAGAGTTATCAGTTTTAAATGTTTAAAACAAATAAAACCCAACTCAAAATACTAGAACAGAGTCGACACGAAGTCTCAAATAAAGTTCTGACTACACAAGCAACAAAATATGAGTGCTGTGTAAATCAAGAATCTTCAATAATAGTTCCAAACCTCCCAAAAAAGTATAAAACATGGGTACAGAGCCACATACAGCTTCAACAACATTCTGAGTTACCCAAGATCTCAACACTGGTTTAGAACAACTAAAGGCTCCAACATAATTCATATCAAAATGTGAAGCAATATTATACCCCAACGAAACTCAAGTTTCTCACCAAAGTTCAAGCCCAAAAATGAGTAATAATATACAAGTACCATGTACATTATGAACTAAAAGTAACAATTCAAATTATCATAGGGAACTAAGACAAAAGCACCAAGCTATATATGGAATTCAACAATAGTCCAGGGATATCCAAGATTCCAACATGGTTCAGAACAATGAGAACCTCTATCAACAGTTCTCAACAAACACAAAACCAGAACCAAGTTCCAAACCAAATGCGAGCTCGAATATAAGCTCTACTAAAACACAAGCTCACCATCAAACAAAACACAAATTCCAACAAGATCAGACAGAACCCAAAGTTCTCAAAAAATATAAACCATATCTAAATAGCAACAAATATTATCTAAACAAAATACTTCCATTACTTGTTCCAGAATGAAAAACCAAGTTAAAGAAATACGTTTATGCATGCATTTTATTTTTTTAAGAGCTACACATGATAAGTTTCCAAACAGAACATCATTTACCAAGGATTCAAAACCAATATCACAAGATTTAATAAAACCAACAAGAAAATAACAAGATAAGATGTGCAATCCAAGAATCTCAAAATAGTAGAATCATTTTAATGAAACATTTATAATAAAGCATGAGATCTTAAAGTTTAGAGCCTATCATGCCTAATAGTGCTTGTGTCAAATCAAAGAGAATCTCTAGCTGAGCTCACAAATTCTCCTCTTCTCCATGAAAGATAAAACAAAAATATTCTTTTTCCACCATGCCTCTTATATATTCCACAAATCGAAAATAGGTCTAAAATCTCAAGAATAGCCATTAAGTGCAGTTCAATCTGTTGATTCGAAAAACAAGAGAGTATGTAGAGTGAAAATCGTGAAGCATGCAAGGTGTAATGACCCCATACAAACCCATTTGCATTCTTTCCAAA
This sequence comes from Taxus chinensis, assembly GCA_019776745.2. Classification (NCBI taxonomy): domain Eukaryota; kingdom Viridiplantae; phylum Streptophyta; class Pinopsida; order Cupressales; family Taxaceae; genus Taxus; species Taxus chinensis. The sequence goes on along the minus strand of CM034147.1, from coordinate 93,225,231 downwards.
ACGGTTTGAGCACAAAAACCAAAAACAAGAAATTCCATTAATTCCTATTTTCTCGCCTATCCTTCCTTGCCACCGCATTCCAAGTTTAGCGAATTCCAAATCAAATTTAACAAGGAATTCCATTTTAGTGAAGTTTCCACATAAGCTTCCACCAAGTCAACTAACCCCTGCCACAGCTGGTGGTATGTGAGATTTTAAAAACCTTATCAACAACTTAAATGCCTTGGAACCATCACCTGTGATACATGCGACCAAAAATTCCCCCTTCATGCCCATTAGTTTTAGGGTAGTCATAATTGCTTAGGTTAGATCTTAGGTTAGCTTAGGATAGGTAAACTTAGGATATAACCCAATCCATAAATTACCACCTTAGGTAGTTTCCACATAGGTTAGATTAATTCTAACACAATAGTTTTTAGGCATTAGGTTAGATATAACCATATGGCATTAGGTTTTAGGATAATTTAAATAACCTAAAAACCTCTACATAATCCTTTAGTAAAAGCTTAGGTTAGGATAAAATTTAATTAATTAACATAGCTAGGTAATATATATATATTCTTACCTAACTTAGGATTCCGTAGGATAGTCCCTTTAGTTTTAGGAACCAGAATGTTTCCTATGTCATGAACAGGTTATAGTTTTTTTACGTCAGCATTTTCCTGCCATGATCAAACTGAAAAAGATCCAAGCACAACATACGACTGAATAGAAACATGTTCACACAACAATCAAAGAACTTGTAATCAATCAGAGTTCAGTCATACGTCTTTTAATTCATGGAATGTCGATTTACCATTCGTTCACAAAGAAGATTTAAAACATTCCTTGGATCACTTAAATTGATCCAAGGATGAGTCAGATTAACATATAAGTTTACAATTCTTAAACGAGATTGCAACTCACCTACAAGAAGTGACAAATGGATTCAAGGAAGACATTCCAATTCAGTCAAAGGATTTTAATAACAGAAGATGATTTATCCATATCAAGCATGATCTCCAAAAATCAAAAGAACATATCTTTATAAGGAAAATCACATGTCAACACTTGAAATGTAAAGGAGGAAAATAACAACTGTCAAGGGTGTTACATGCTCCCCTCCTTAAAAGAATCATCATCCTGATGATTACCCTTTTTTTTTTAATAATATACCTCAGGACAATCATTTTGTCACTTCTCTTACCATAAGTTAAAATATATTAGAATCTTATAGTTCAAGAAATCAACATTAAATAGCTGTTTATCCAAATCAAATAAATATCTACCAAAAAATGGCATATTTAATGTTATATAAAGATAAATCATAAATTTTTATCAGTCAACAAAATCAATTATGATCAAATAGATATGGAAAAGCAATTTTCATATCCTCTAGATTTTCCCAAGTCACACTCTCTTCGTTAAACTAGTCCCACTGGACCTTACATTGACTTATTTCTTGATTTCTTAAATGCAACTGGTGAGTTTCCAGCACTCAAATGGGTTTAACCACAATTATTTCCAGGTCTTGGACCTGCAAGGAATTCCAATTTAACATGTGTGATAAATTTGAAATGTATTTCTTAAGCAAATAAATATGGAAAACATCATGCATTCATGACAAAGCAGGAGGTAATGCTAAACGATAAGCTATAGGGTTAATTACTTCAACTATCTCAAAAGGTCCCACATAACGAGGTGATAACTTGGCTACCTAGCAAAAAGTTATAGAACTCTTTTTTGGTTTAACCTAAAGAAAGAATTTCTCACCAAGTTCAAACTTCCTATCAACCCTCTTTAAGTCAGCATAACTCTTTTCCCTATCTTCTTCTTCTTTCAAGTGTTCATGAATTAACTTAACTTGTTGTTCCATTTCTGTAAGGATTTCATGTCCAATTACCTGTCTATCCTATATGCTATCCCAACTAATAGGGGTTCTGCATTTTCTTCCATAAAGTGCCTCGAAAGGTGCCATCTTAAGAGAAGCATAATATGTATTATTGTAAGAAAATTCAACTAATGGAAGATATTATTCCCACTTATACTGCTGATCCATACAATACATCCATAACATATCTTCTAGAACTTGATTTACTCTTTCAGTCTATCCATCCATTTCTGGGTGATATGCAAAACCAAAATTTAACTTAGTTCCTAGAGCTGAATTAAATGTTTTCCAATATCTTGACATCATTCTAGGATATCTATCATTTATGATTAATTCAGGTACTCCATGTAATCTAAAAATTTCATGTACAAATCTTTTAGCCAAAATAGGTGAATCATCTTTCAGATTTCTAGCAATAAAATGAGCTACTTTTGTTAGTTTATCAATAACTACCAAAATAACATCATGTTTATTTCTTGACATAGGCAACCCTTGTACAAAATCCATGCTTATTACCTACAATTTATACTGTGGTATGCTATGAGGATACAATAAACTGACTAGGTGCATATGTTCTACCTTAACATGTTGACATTCAAGAAAATGTGTCACAAAATCAATAACATCTTTTTTCATTGCTTTCCAGAAATATTGATGTTTTATATCAGCAAGCGTCTTTGTAATGCCAGGGTATCCAGAGAAAGATGAATTATGAAATTTAGCTAACAATTTATTTCTCAAATCATTAAGCAAAGGTACATAGACTATGTTTTCAAATCGTAAGATTTTTTCTTTATCAAAGTGAAAACCTTTATACCTCAAATCATTAGAATCTACAACAAGTGCTGCTTTTACTTGTTGAAAGTAAGAATTAGATTCCATAACACTTTTTACTTCATCCTTAAACTAAGTTCTAAGTGTTATTGTTGATGGTGAATCACAGCACCCCTAAATGTCTGCAACTCGAAGGATTGAGACTCTCAGTGTGATTGCATAACATGAAGCTTTTCCCAAGTGTGGGACCTTGCAAAATCAGAAAAGCTCTTTGGATGAAGGCCGGTTCCTATTCCTCTATTCAGATGCACACATAAAAATTTAGAGGATTTACTCAAAAACCTAATCTAACTTGCCAAGGAGACAGGGTAATAAGATGCATAAAATAAAACCTAAACTACAAAGGTGATGCACCGAGGAATGAAGAACACCTGTCTTGCCAATAAACACAAACCATAAAAACGCAATGCAAGATCATGCACAGATAACCAGATTCATAGTGAAAGATCAGGAGGATGCAAATGAACATAGAGAGGGTTGAGAATCATCCACAGACATGCATTATTTGCTCCAATATTGATACAATACACTACAAAATGCCAAGAGGAAAAGTTGCATTATAGTTTTAAATGGGAGGTTTGAACTCCACAAATTCACCTTCCAAAGAGAAGAAGGGAGGGGAAAAAGAAAGAACTTCCAACCTTTAGAAAGAAGCCCCTCATAATTTATAGGAAGAATGAGAGAGGTAAGAGAGAGGAAATCCAAATCTACTCCAACCTCCTCTAGGTTGCATTTAATTCATCTCATTATGGTGGTAGGTGAGAACCCTAGCAAACCTAAAAAGTGGTGAACTATATTTTACATTTTAAAGAATTTTTTCTCACCCAATTAAAGATATCTAGTTGTAGTTGGACAAAGGACCTCGTAAGATTTTCAAAAAGTCCAACCTTGCGTGAATCCGAGCTCCCTGTGAAAAGTTATGGCCATCTGAATATCTGCGCCAGGGTCTTCTTCCAGTCAGCGCTCAAAATGTTGCACCTCCTGAAGGTGTGCCATAGGCGCATCCATATTTGTGTTGACATCCTCTGATGTGCACCCTTTACCTATGCCATAGGCACAACTTTTTCTATGTCAACACTCTTTTCTGTGCGCCCTTAACCTGTGCCTTGGCACATCTATTTTCGTGTCGACACTCTTTGTTGTGCGCCCTTAACCTGCACCTTAGCGCATCCATTTCCATGTCAACACTCTTTGCTATGCACCCTTAACCTGCACCTTAGTGCATCCATTTTTATGCCGAAAATCTTTGCTGTGTGCCCTTAACCTATGCCTTGGCACATCCATTTTTGTGTCGACACTCTTTGCTGTGCGCCCTTAACTTGCGCCTTAGCACATCCATTTTCGTGTCGACACTCTTTGCTATGCGCCCTTAACCTGCACCTTGGCGCATCCTTTTTTGTGTCGACACTCTTTTTGTGCATCACTTACCTATCCTTTGACTGTTGGTGATGCAATAAATATCAGGCTTTGACTTTCTTTGATTTTCCATATTCTTCTGCTTGTCTATATCTACCTGAGGGGAAGATATTTACAACAATTTGGTGACTCAATGGGATCACCTACCTGCTAGGTAGAAGATCAGTGGCCTTTTAGCAATCCATTAGGCATGGAGTCATAAGAAATCCTGAAAACTGATATGAACTTTGAAAACTTCCCTCTGAGCCACTTGAATTCCATTGAACTTAGAGTTGTTCTCACCAAAATGCCACTTAAAATGAACTGTGCAAGAGCAAAACCAGCAACACCAAAACTATGTACAAAACTGAAATTCATACATGCTCCAAATGGAACATGTAGAGTGTGCATAAGCACTTATTTTACTGAAAGTAAACCTGCCTACTCTACTCTAATTGGAAGCAAAGGTGAGCTAAACAAACCCTGCAACTAGTTGTGCAAAATAGCTTCCTTTCTTCAAAATTGGGAACCATGCAACTAATTTGGCATTGAACATGGCTAATTGGATGAGTGGAAAATCAACAAGAAGCTGGTCTTCCACCCAAATCATCAAGGTATCAGTTGAAGGAAAATTCAATACCTATTTTAGTTGTTCTGCATTTGGATTGGAGAGGTATGATAGCTGATCCTTGGTTCTTTGTAGCTCATCCTCATGCTTAGGAGCAAGCATGACTGGTTGTGACTTCTCCTTTGGTTCTAATGAAGCCAGATACCTGATTGGGCAAGGTATGGTCCTTTGAGTATACCCATTGCCCTGATTTTCAACTCCAAGAATGGGGTTCTCTAGTAAACCCTTTTGAATGGATGGTGTGGAAGCAATGGTAGAACCTTTCTGCCCTTTCTCTTCTTCCAATGAAGAACATGAAAGATTAAAATCTTCCAATCTTGGTTCCAAAGAGCTGCTATAAGATGTAGACTGCTGCAAATGAATGCTCTCCTTTATGACAGCAGGCTCAAGTATTTGGGACGTGGAAGATGAAAGAGAGAATGGTGGAAACTCAACTGGTTCTCCTTTATCAAAACATTCCTCCAAATCTGACAGATACACTACCTCATTGTTGTCCTGCTACAAATGCTCAAAGTAGAAAGAAGAACTTAAGGTTCTCTTGTAGCCTTCTTTGTTCTCAAACCCCTTGGATCTGCACTTTTCTCTTCCACAACTAGAATGTGCTCCTCTTCTTTTGGATTTGGAGTAGATTCTCCCTCTTCTACTACTTGAAGACAATCTTGTTCTTGATAGAACTCTTCCTCTAGCATGAAGTTTTTCAAGTCAAACTCTTCGCTCTGCTGCTCTAGAGGACATGTTGGGACTGTAAGATCTTTTTCAGAGCTTTCTTCCTCCATGGATAATTGTGCAACTTGAATTGAATCAACATTCCTTTCAAATAGAGTGCCAACACGGGCACTATTTTCTGAGAAAACTGATTGCTGATCTGCTTCTTCTTTTTACTCTTCTTCTGCTACCACAAAATAAGTCCTAACCATCACCTTTTCTCCAACTCCAACCTCTTCTAAAGGCTTAACCATCGAGGGGATATTTGTCATCCCGAATTTAAGAGCTCAACTCTTTAGACTTTTAATTTCTTCATCCTTGTTTGGCTTTTCTTTTTGCTATTGTTTTCCTTGACAGACATTCATATTTTTATCCTCCCAACATGGATTTGGGAATGCAAGAGGAGAAGTGGATTGTAACTCAATTGATTTGGAAATTTTTCGTGGTGGTGGAGGAGGTAGAAAATCTTTTTTCTTTAGAGGAGGGGGTATTTCTGTTAGCTCTTGTGGAGGGGATGACTATTTGGAAGGAAAGGGGAAAGAAGAATTGAGGTGTGGTGGGAGACTAGGGAATGGAGAAATGGAATTAACTCCTGGGGCAGCATTGACTGGATTTAGAATTTGAAATTCCAAATGAGATGATGCTGCTTGAGTAATGGGAAGAGAAAAACCAGATGATGGTGTAGAACTTACCCATTGACAAGGTTGTTCAACACCAAGTGTATATGCCTCTATTTCTGCTGTCCATTGTGCAAGTTGGGGCAGTATCTCCATCATGAAGTCCAGCTTCTCCTGAGGGCTGAAGTGTCTTGGAAAAGGGCCTCCCCATGGACAAGGAGTCCTGTAACCAATTCTGAAAGCTTTCATTTGAGCTGTTGCTCTTGATTGCACAATCTTTGCCTCCATCTTTTGGATTTTTTCCATAAAATCAGCATCTTCCATTTGATTGTCTTCATTACATGTGTACCCTTGCTCTCAATGTGCTTCACAACCAAACTGACTTTGGCACTGCTGCTCATATGGGTAGATATACTAATTTTGAATTTGACCAAAATGCTGATTTGGAGCATTTGTAAAACATGTTGGAGGTGTGACATACTGCTGTTGTTGAAAATGTGAATTCCATGATGGAAATGAAGTCATGATTGCACAACTTCATGGAATGGAAAAGAATGAAAGATATGGAAAGAAAGATGGATGAAAATGGATGGAAAATGGGTCTGTAACTCAGAGAATGAGTTATTTACCAGATGGAGTCATCAGATGTGCTAGAGAGCGAGCCTCAAAAGGCTAGATTCTGTCAAGTTACACACCGAACCTGACAAATATTAAAAATAGAATTTAAAACCTTGAAGGACCCGGAAGATCTAGTTCTTCAATTTGGTTATCAAGTCTTGTTGTGCAACTAATAATCCTTGAAAGGTATAGGTGAAACTCATGTCATACAAGGCAACTTATAAAACCTGAAACACATTGTGTTGGGACTTGGGACATGCTCAACACCTGGGAAAACCTGAAATACTAAAAACCATGAAATTTTGAAAGTCAAAATATCAAAAATATAAGAATACCCTTTTGAATAATATCCCCCGATATATCAACTGGTGAAATTTTGACTTGTTTCGAGCAAGTTAAATCCTTGAAAATCGATTTCAAAGTTCAGCCTGGAAGGTGAAAAACCTGAAATTGTAAAACCTGTAATTTTTTAGTCCAAATTTCTCGAAAATTCCTTCAAATCTTGTGGAATGACTGTTGTCGCCAAATCACTGCACCCCCCGAATGGCCAGGATGTGAATAGGACGTTCGGTGTGATTGGGACACATGGGATCACCTCTCAAGCTGTGGGACTTGGGCTCGAGGTGAACCTCCGGAGAAGGCCGGCTTCCTCTTCCTAAACTAAGTGCTGTACTACTCCTAGTGTAACAAAAATGATTATCTAGTCCTATGCTAACATTTTCATGGGGTTTTAGGGAAAGAGATTTACAGAAATGAAACTATACTAGGGATGGTGATGCACCGAATAAAGGGTGTCTTCAGATTCAGGAAGGGTTAATTTGAAGAGGGTGTGTGCACCACAGGTCAACTTCACCTACTGCAACTTAGAGAGGGTACATGATACCACAGACTAAGAGACACGCGTTCCCTTGGTTAAACTGTATCAGACTGAGAAATATACCAGTTTCCCAGCGAAGAAGGATGAACTCAAGAAGGGTGAATAGACACCACAACTCAACTGCATGCAATACTCCACCACTCGATAAGCACAGAACTCCAAGAACCTGCAATAGAACTTAAACTTGCACAGTGTACCTGCAAGTATGAGAAAGGCACAAAGAAGCATAGAAGGATGAAAGGACCGAGATTAGTCACAAAACACACACTTTTATTGCTTCAATAACATGCACAATGCATCATACATTCAGAAGAGGCAATAGTTGCCATTACAGTCTTGAAGAGGAGGCTTGAAAGTTCTCTCAACACACAAGAACAACTTGCAGAAGAGAGAGGATTTTTGAAAAGTATACACTCGCCTGAGATATCTAACTGTCCAACTTGTCTGAACTGTTGGAACCCTTTGAAATGAGCTCCCAACTTACATTTATAGAAGAATATGTGAGAAAGAAGAGGAAATGGTCATAATTACCTTCCTAAAATGAAGGCCCATGATGTATTTATTACAGTTAGTTGAACTACCTGAGAAGGTTCCATCATGGGTCATTAATTGCCTGATGACCAAGTCTTCTCAATTAATTAAAAGAATATTTAAATAAAATATTTAAATAATAATAATAAATATTATTATTAAAATATTTAAATAAAAATATTAATTTAATTAACATAATGTTGGGACCCCCCCGTTGACCCGTTTGACTTGAAGAGGAGGGGGGTCCATGTGGATAGAGTCTGCACAAATCTCAACTTGGTGAGCTTCGAATCCGCTAACTCGGTGTTGCAATCGATTTTTGACCCTGCACTAACTCTTTCCTTGCTTTGGTAATCGCGCTCTTTTGCATTGAGTCCTCCGAATGGTGGGCTATCAAACTTGATTCTTACCGTTTTGCTCTGTTAACTCGAGGCCATTCTGAATTCCTCGTTCAAACTTCATGAAACATCACCACGAGCTCCCAACTGATTCGGTCGATCTCTTGAGCTATTCTGTGTTTTGTATCTGCGGGAAATATCAAGATTTGTTCGATCATGTTCACATTTTCACGCCTCTAAGAATGGTTTTACCACAATGCTCACGGTTCTTCCTTATCATATAACACTTGTAGTAAGAATGTTTAGCTTTGCCATAATAAGCACAATTTGTACCTTCCAAACGATGAGAAAATGCCATTATTAATAAAGACCTAATGCTGCCATGATGATGACACAGTCTCATGCCCATAACATGTCTGATAGACACCCTAAGACTGATTTTTTGGCCAAAGAGCCCCTTGGTATTTTGGCAGTGCACCCGGAAATCTCAGCTCCAATCGACAATTATGCTACTATTGGAACCTATGGCATAGGTAGCCGTGAGCTATACAATATACTCATTTTTTCGAGAACTAAAAAGATCCTTTATGTTACAATTTGTAACACGTAAAATAAGCTCTTCAAAAAATACATTGAACAACTAGGGCAGCCAAGAGGACCTTAAAAAAAATGTACAGTAACAACCATATGAATTCTTCCTTAGTTGCGGATCAAAGCTAATAGAAATAAAGCTAGATAAAACTAGCTTGAAACTGCAGTATATCGTCCATTGTTTAAAAACAAGCTTCTCTGAATCTGGTAAAAGAATACTTTTATTGTCTGATTGGACGTATCTAATGGAAGGGTATAAATATTGCCTCTGCTCTCGGATTTTCTCGAAGAGATCATTTACGAGTAACAAGGATGTAGCAGGGCAAAACGGCTGATTCGGGTATTTTCAGAGTTGACCTTCGCATTCAATTCGTTTCTAGGAAAGGAAATGTTGAGCAATGCGAATCGTTTCATTCTGCACCGTAATAAACCTTCATCTCCTGACCCGAGCAAATTTCATGAAGCCTTGAAGGTCGTGACTCATTAATCCATCGTGCACGGCAGTGAATATTTGTTTCATGCAGCTGCTTGCTGGAAGCGCTAAGAAGGCTTCGACTGTATTGCACACGCCTGCTGCCTGTGCGTGAGAGTTTTAAAAACGGCTTCTCGCGACCAACAAATGCTCAGAGCCTGAATCGGAGTTGGAAGAAGTATGCTGGCAAAGGCGAACTGATCAGATCAGACATCCATTCGTTGCATGCTGGAAACTTTTGTCTTCTCTAAGCTGCAATTACGGTATTCCATGAGAAGGCGTTTTCTTTTTTGTGAGCCTGAAACGTCGACCCATCTTCAACCATCTCGCCATCATCCTCCCTTATCGATCGGAAGATTAATCAACGCTCAATTTGCAACTGCCACTTTAATTCTCCTGGTAACTCGCAAAAAGACTCGGACTGCTCCAAACTGCGCGAGGGTTTTCATGACGGATTGCCATCTTAATATTTCCCTTGGCAGTTTGATCCGATTTCTCCCCAGTTCCCACCAGCGCGCGGGATTTTCAGCTTGGCCTGCCATCCACAAAAACCCACTTGGCATTCCAGCTCCGAATCCCCGCATAACGGGTTGGCCACACCAATCCACGGGCCCCGGCCTCAGCTTTGCCGCGCAAACCTGGCAATTAGACCCGATTTCTCCACTCCACGGAAGTCTGACCATGGCTTTCCATCCACGAAAACCCGCTTGGCATTAGGCTTCTCGGATTCCCATGATTTTTCTCCTGCCGAGTTTTCCTTCCCATGACCGAGCTCAGCCCAAAGTTTGATTGTCTCCAACTGCATGACAAGCTATGGTTATCTGGTTCACTCAAATTCTTCTCACAGACTGAATTCCTTGTATCACGCCCTATGATACAACACTGAGTTCCCATACTGAATGTGCTCATTTAATTGCAAAGCAAATTGTGCCTCATGAATATTCTGATATGAAACAGTTATACCTCTATGAGATCCGCTTCCATGAACTACATCGTAAAACGAGTTTAAGATCTCGATAGAGAATTTTTGTAATAAATTTCCTCAGGTTTCCTAGTAACACTCTCACTGTCACTTAATCGATTTTCATAAAAATATTCTTGAAGGAAAATCCTGAATTTGAGGATGCATACGATGCTGATCAGATAAATACATAGTTGGATTGACCTGCTTGTTGGAAGTGCTCAAAAGAACTCTTGCTATACTGCAACATGCTTGCTGCCTGTGCACCGAATGCTTTGGCCGAGGAAGGTTTGAACAAGCATTAAAATTCACAGCTCTTTTCAGTAAGATGGCGGTTTGACTCAATTTTACAGCTTGGTATTCCTCGAGTGGTACCCAGTTGCTTATACTATCTTCCTGGAATTGTATAGAAGTCCTGGTCCATTATGTAATTACAAACCCGAGATTCAATGATGTTGATACCTCCCATATCTTTGCATAATTTCCATATTTTATGGCATCTCGGTCAATAACAAGATAATCTCCCAAAAGGTGGTTGGTCGAGCATCTGTTGGATTCAATTTGATTAAACCTTTCATTCATGTTGACTTTGACTCTCCCTGACTTGGCCTTCAGAGCTTTTTGCATCGATCTCCACCGAGATCCTTGTACAGTTCCTTTCATTCGTCAATTTTCAACGAGCTATATTTTGCATTAACAAGACCATCGTCGAGCTCTTACAACTGAGAGTCTCCACTGAGATGATTTCTGAGATGATTATCAATTTGACACCGGGTTCTTTATCAACTCGACCCTGAACTCTCCACTGAGTTGAGATCAACTGGGTGCCTTTCGATGCTAGGTGATCTCTTCATATGCAATTTAGGAATTATTTTTTAATTATTGCATCTCGATAATAACCGAAGGTGGGTTCCTGGGACTATTATTTTATTTTGAACGTGATAGGACCCCGTTGTCCAATCTTGCCAGGTGTGCAAAATTGGATAACATTTTTGGCGACCTCTCGGGGATGATTGCCTGCTAAGCATGATTCCAGTAGCCTTAAGTCATCCATTGGGCATGGAGTCTATGTTGGAATCTTGAAAGTAGTATGATTTTCTTTGACACATCCTGGAAATCCCTTGAACATTGTTGATATCCTGGGCCTCCCTGGAATGCTAAGCATGAAGTATACTGAATCTGTTGAATCTAGCTTGACATCCATGGAACACTGCAAAAAATTTAATGAAGCAGATTTTGAACTGTTATGGAAACCTTGAACCTTCTTCTCCTTGACACCTTCCAATGATGAAACAAAGTGCAGAACAACACAAAACACAACAACAAGGAAAGCAAAACAACAACACACAACAATGTGCATAAGGACTTGGAGGAAAACACCTAATTTAACTGTACAGGGGGTGGAACGCTTCTCAAAAACAAGCTTTGAGATGTATCCCATTCACATGAATGGGCAGTTCTTCTCCATTGAGCCTAGATAGACGAAATGAATTTGCCTCTTTGCAACTTGTGATGATGTATGGTCCACTCCAGAGAGCGTCAAACTTGGCATGCTTGCCTGGTTTGGCCCTGTCTTCATCCCATTTGAGAACTAAATCTCCCTCTTGAAAATGTCTGTCGGACGCCTTCTTGTCAAAAGATTTCTTAACTTGAGCCTGATGCTGCTCCAAAGTTTTCATAGCCTTATCTCGTACTTCCTCTAACTCCATGAGTTCAGCAAACCTTACTGTCAGAGGATCACTCTCTATAACTTCAAGTTGATGAGCTAACTCCAAAGAAGGTAACTCCAATGAGAGCGGGAGTTTTGCCTCTCTTCCATATACAAGAATGAAAGGAGAATTTCCGATGGCCCTTTTAGGTGTGATTCGATCTGCCCATAAGGCGGTCTTAAGCTGTGTATGCCAAGTCCTCTTGTTAGTCTCCATTGTGCGCTTAATAATCCTTATGAGGTTTTTGTTGCTAGACTCAGCCAATCCGTTTCCTTGCGGATAGTAATTGGATGAAGTTTTGAGGTATACCCCATTTTTAACAGCCCATTCACTCAGTTTCATACCAAGAAAAGCCAGCGCATTGTCTGAAATGATTGTAAATGGAACACCAAACCTCGTCATTATACCCTCCAAAAAATCTAGAACTGCCTTTTCATTGCTCTCTTTTAATGCTACCGCCCTCTGTCCATCGAGTAAAATAGTCTGTTGTGGTAAGGACCCACTTATGTCCGTCACTGGATGGAGGATTAATCATTCCGATGAAGTCCAACCCCCATTGAACAAAGGGTTGATCCACTTGAACTGGATGCAGTGGAAGAGCTGCCAGCTTCTGCTTACCTGTGAAAAAGGCACATTCCTTGCATTTCCTTACCCAGAGATGGGCATCCTTGAATAAATCCGGCCAATAGTAGCCGGCTCGCATGATCTTAGTAGCTGTTGTTCGTGCGGAATAATGTCCTCCAGATAGGCCATTATGAAATTCTTCTAGTATCTTACTTACCTGTTCCGGTCCTATGCACCGAAGGAGAACACCGTTCAAATCTTTTCGAAAGAGAATGCTATCTACCAAAACATATGGGATAGATTGAAGACGGAAAGTTCGTCTTTGGTTTTTATCCATGTTTGCCGGGTATGCTCCTGAGAAGATGAAATTCTTCATTTTGGATAACCAGTCAGCTTGATAAACATCCTCATCAGTATTTAGGAGTGTCACGTCCTCATTACCTTTTGATTCCATGTCTGCAGCAAGTTGCTCACATAAACCCTTACCTCTGACAAGTTTAGTGACTTTGATATGCACGTCATACTCCATTACCTTCGTGATCCATCCAGCACGCTTTTTGTTCATCTCTTTGTTTAGCGAAAATTCCTTGACACCTGGATGAGACACCATCAGATGAATCTTGTTGTTGGACAACATGTGCTTGAATTTCTTCAAAGCTCAAATAACTGCAAAGACTTGTTTTTCAATGAATGAGTATTTGAACTCGTAGTCTTTGAGGGACTGACTGAAGAAAGCGATTGGTTGCTCCATCAGGTTGTCGTTTTGTTGGGTGAGGATCCCTGAAATGCTCTCTTGACCTGCAAAAGCATAAAGGATAAAATCTTTGTCAAACCTGGGGTTCACAAGCGTGGGAGCTTGGGAAATGGCTGTTTTGATGGCTTCGAAGCTTTCTCGTCCTTCCTTTGTCCCATGAGAATGGCATGTTTTTCCTTAGCATGGATGTCAGTGGTTTAGCCAATGTCACGAATTGAGGGAATGAATCTCCGCACGAAATTTATGGTTCCCAGGAAGCTCTGGAGGCCCTTCTTGTGACTTGGGAGAGATAAGGACATAATTGAATGAATCCTGGCTGGATCGATTGATAATCCTTCTGCTGAAACAACATGCCCCAACAATTTTCCCTCATGCACTGCGAAAATACATTTCTTGGGGTTAAGTGAAACCCCAAATTCCCTACACCTTTGGAAAACTTTCCTTAGATGTGTGATGTGATCTTCTGCATGCTTAGAGTATACAGTTATATCATCAAGGTAAACCAAAATAATATCGTTGATCAGTCCCTTAAATGCCATGTCCATGGCTCTTTGGAAAGTAGCCCCGGCATTGGACAATCCGAATGGCATTTTATTGTAGGCATATGTGCCCCACTTGGTAGTGAAAGCCGTTTTGAATTGGTCAGATTCTTGGACTAGGATTTGATTGTAACCTGAATATCCATCGAGAAAAGAAAATCTTTGAGCTCCTGCCACCGTTTGAAGGATCTGCTCCATCGATGGAAGAGGATAATGGTCTTTCAATGACGCACGATTCAAATCCCTGAAATCTACGCATAACCGGATCTCTCCGTTCTTCTTCCTCACGGGCACCAAATTGGCTACCCATGAGGAATGCTTGATGGGAAAAATTATACAAGCCTCGATGAGCTTGGTTAGCTCCTTTCTCATTAGTGGCTCAATTTTGGGATTAATTGGTCTTTGTTTCTGACGAACTGGCTTAGCATTAGGATCCAGTTCGATGGTATGTTGCGCAAGACCTGGATCAAAACCACGCAGATCTTTATAGCTCCATGCAAAGATGTCATGATACTCTTGACAAAGTTTGATGAAAGCTTCTTTCTCCTCAGAAGTACACACTTTTCCGATCTTAAGAAATTTTTCATTTGATACTTCGACTTCCTCAAAATATTCTTCTTTGACCACCATGTTAGGGCTTTGTCTTTTGGCTTGGTCATCTGAATTGAAAATGGATTCCAAAGTGACTAAACCTTTTGGTAACTTGTTGCTTTTCAATTGGATAATTTGTTCACCATATGACTCTTGCAACTTATCTTGATTTTTTGCAGCAAACTCCGCCTCTTCTTGTAGGAAGAGGACAATTTGGTTGTCACTATCGAACACTTGCCAACTACTCACATTATCAGGGACTGCTGGTCGAACCACCATTTTAACAAATTGCTGCCCTTCTTTCATGATATCAACTGGTATGTTGTATTGTGAACCAATTGTAGCAAGCCTATCTGCATCTTGATTTTGATCTCTAGGAATTGCATGGATCCCAAAAGCTTCGAAATCTTCAATCAGGTCCCAGACTCGGTTCTTGTATGATCTTAAAAGATCATTTTTGGATGCACTACGTGCTGAAACTTGATGAACAACTAACTCACTATCTCCAAAAACAGTCAGGGCCTTGATTCCCTTCCTTTGGGCTAGCTGAATTCCTTGCACAAGAGCTTCGTATTCTGCAACATTGTTAGTGCAACTGAACTGCAACCGGAAAGATGAGAAGTACTTATCTCCCTCTGGAGAAATTAACATAACACCAGCACCGGATCCATTCTTACTTCTTGAGCCATCGAAGAACAATTGCCATAGTCCTTTAGAATCATTTGGTGTTTTGACAAGTTGTGGTATGATCGTATCTTCTTCATGGATACAGTAGGTACCTAATCCTGTTTCTTCCAAGACCAGCAAACCAGCTTCTTCTTCTGCCAATACATCGGCGTAGGGATCGTACTGATGATCTCTACTTACTTCATCTAGCAAAGTATCAGGGACTTCTTCAACAAGGGTGGTTGGTTCATGATCGGCACCTTCCTCTTCTGGATCACCGATGGTGTAATTTCCATTTATGGGACTAGAAGTGTAGGGTTCTACATGATTATGGCAGATTGGTTCTGCCCTTATAGTTACTTTGGTTCCATATCGAGTCCTGAGAATCATATGTGACCAATCGGCTGATAGGTAACCGCCCATCTTGGCGGTGAAATCCCGTGATAGGCAGATGGCAAAGAGGGGAGGGAGATCAATGACTGATATATCTTGGGTGAATGACAAACTTGGGCATGCGTGGATGGTAAGTTGAAGTCCTTTGATAACCCCAACAGTCTTAACAGCTGTGCCATCCAGTTGAACAACCCCTCTTGCAACTGGCGCATATTGTATGCCTAGTACATCTGTGATTTGTTTCGGCATGACAGAGCTACTGGCACCAGAATCGATCATGCAATTATGTACCAGGTGGTCGCCAATGATCAGGGAAATGTAGAATGGTGGTGGTTTGTTTGCCGTAGGAATGATTTTCCCTTCCGGTTGACACAAATTTGTAGCATTTGTCACTCCATGGCTTGGTGATGCGCTGGTTGTAACTAAAACTGTTTAGAGCTTCTCGCAGCAGGTTTCTTTGAGAAGGAATCGAGAGTGCATCCCACATGGTAACGCTCAGATTGGTTTTCTTCATTTGTTCTACTATGCTGAAGGGAATTGCTCCAACTTTATTGACACTTTTTTGGGCATTGGGGTCCTCCTTTGGAAAATGTTTGTTGGGTATCGTGATGCCTGGAGAACCATCTTTCCCTGCGGCGTGGCTAGCCGATGTTTCTGGTGATTTCTTTCCCACATTTCTATCAACCGCTATTTGTAACCCATGTTGAGAAGTGGATGCTAGATCAGCTTCGAGAGGTTGAGGCTCCATTGCTCTCTTTTTGGAACGAGTGTTTGCTGCCACTGATGAAGAATCTATATTCAATCCGCAAAAATCTTCTTCTTGCCAGTTTAGTAACGTGGATTCTTCAGGTGCCTGCGGTTGATCTGCTGCTTCTTGCGTAGATGAATTGTTTGTTAACTCTGAAGGGGCAGATACACTTTGAACCATAAGGGCCTGGCTAAGAACCCCATTGGGACAAAGATTTTGATTGTGAGGTTGAGAGCAAGGATAGCACCATTCGTAGTCTTGAACTAGATTATTCTGAACAGGTACTATAGCTCTAGATGAGCTAGCTGCAAGAGGGTTCCGGAAGTTCAAGGGCCTGACATTTGCAACTTGACTCGTAGTTTGATTTTGGGGCTGATTGTTTCCTTGAAAGGGAGGACGGCTAGCCTGATACTGCTGATTTTGTGGCTGATACGGACGATTGTATTGAAATTGTTGCCTTTTGAGTGCAACGAGCTCATTTCCAAAATTTTGCAGTAGTGACTTGACTTCAAATAGGTCATTTGAAGAGGCAAGGGAAGATTGAGATGGTTGCTTGGAGTCCACTGGAAGAGGAGCAATGATAGGCTGATGATTCGTAAGATCTGGAGAAAAGGGCATTGGTGGTCGTGGAGCTATCTTTCCAGCCTGAATCAAAGAATTCTCTGCACTTATGGCAACTTCGTAAGCATCAGGAAGTGTAGTCCCTCCCATAGACTGGATCATAACTGCTACATCGCTATTCAAGGCTCGCAAATAGTACAAGAATGCATTATGTGCAGAAGGCTTTATGAGCGCCGGAATCCTATTCCAAGTCCTGTGGAATCGGAAGTTGAAATCACTCATGTATTCTTGGGGAGCTCTCTTTATGGTAGTAAGTTGTTCCAAAAGTGATAGGTGATCACTTTTGTCTTCAAATTGTTTACATAGCTTTTCTCCCAACACGTCCCAAGTGGTTATAGTGCCAACACCTAACCCGCGAAACCATTGAAGCGCTTTTCCCTTGAAAGAGGTAGCAAGAAGTCTAACTGCAACGTTGTCTTCGGTGATATTATGTACTGCGCAGATGCTGGCTACATCAAAGATATGCTCCACTGGAGTAACGTGAGTTTCCCCCGTGTAGAAGGGTAAACTTTTGAGTGCCGCAACAGGTATCGGGTCACGTTGAGCCAACACGAGAGGACTGCTTGCATTGAAAGGGGGAAAAACTTGGTTCCTCGCCATAGCAACGAAAGGTTGATTGTTCCTGGGTGGAGGAAATCTTCCGTAAGGAGGAGTTGAATGACCCCTACTAGGTAAATCTGCAACTGGGGATGTGGAAATGCCTCTTCTTCTTCTCTTTGGAGGAGACAAGGAAAGTTCGATATGCTGATAATTTCCTTTCTTTGAAGAAGCTCTTGTTTGAATTCTTCGCATAAGTTACTGCACTGAGATTCGGAATCCAGAGATATGGAGTCGCCAGGTACTTTGACTCGTGTAAGTGAGAAGAGAAGTACCAACTCTGTCCCACCGGGCGTGCCAAAAACTGTTGTGTGTGGTCGCACGGTGGCTTAAGATTTGTTGTTGTAATGAGACACCTCTGAAAAGATGAAATCTAACTGTGATGTCCCACCGGGCGTGCCAAAAACTGTTGTGTGTAGGTCACACGGTGGCTTACACCTTGAAAAGATGGAAGATCTAACCTTAGTGTCCCACCGGGCGTGCCAAAAACTGTTGTCGCCAAATCACTGCACCCCCCGAATGGCCAGGATGTGAATAGGACGTTCGGTGTGATTGGGACACATGGGATCACCTCTCAAGCTGTGGGACTTGGGCTCGAGGTGAACCTCCGGAGAAGGCCGGCTTCCTCTTCCTAAACTAAGTGCTGTACTACTCCTAGTGTAACAAAAATGATTATCTAGTCCTAGGCTAACATTTTCATGGGGTTTTAGGGAAAGAGATTTACAGAAATGAAACTATACTAGGGATGGTGATGCACCGAATAAAGGGTGTCTTCAGATTCAGGAAGGGTTAATTTGAAGAGGGTGTGTGCACCACAGGTCAACTTCACCTACTGCAACTTAGAGAGGGTACATGATACCACAGGCTAAGAGACACGCGTTCCCTTGGTTAAACTGTATCAGACTGAGAAATATACCAGTTTCCCAGCGAAGAAGGATGAACTCAAGAAGGGTGAATAGACACCACAACTCAACTGCATGCAATACTCCACCACTCGATAAGCACAGAACTCCAAGAACCTGCAATAGAACTTAAACTTGCACAGTGTACCTGCAAGTATGAGAAAGGCACAAAGAAGCATAGAAGGATGAAAGGACCGAGATTAGTCACAAAACACACACTTTTATTGCTTCAATAACATGCACAATGCATCATACATTCAGAAGAGGCAATAGTTGCCATTACAGTCTTGAAGAGGAGGCTTGAAAGTTCTCTCAACACACAAGAACAACTTGCAGAAGAGAGAGGATTTTTGAAAAGTATACACTCGCCTGAGATATCTAACTGTCCAACTTGTCTGAACTGTTGGAACCCTTTGAAATGAGCTTCCAACTTACATTTATAGAAGAATATGTGAGAAAGAAGAGGAAATGGTCATAATTACATTCCTAAAATGAAGGCCCATGATGTATTTATTACAGTTAGTTGAACTACCTGAGAAGGTTCCATCATGGGTCATTAATTGCCTGATGACCAAGTCTTCTCAATTAATTAAAAGAATATTTAAATAAAATATTTAAATAATAATAATAAATATTATTATTAAAATATTTAAATAAAAATATTAATTTAATTAACATAATGTTGGGACCCCCCCGTTGACCCGTTTGACTTGAAGAGGAGGGGGGTCCATGTGGATAGAGTCTGCACAAATCTCAACTTGGTGAGCTTCGAATCCGCTAACTCGGTGTTGCAATCGATTTTTGACCCTGCACTAACTCTTTCCTTGCTTTGGTAATCGCGCTCTTTTGCATTGAGTCCTCCGAATGGTGGGCTATCAAACTTGATTCTTACCGTTTTGCTCTGTTAACTCGAGGCCATTCTGAATTACCAAGCCACCTATATGCATCGTGAACATGAAGCTTTAAGCTCGAAATTGAAAGCCTCTACAAATACATTAAACTTCGACACCCGTGAGCTTATTCTTTATCTTGACTTGGTACCAACGTTTCCACAATATGAAAAGTTTGACTCTAAATCATACTTAGTGGATTTGACCCATGATACATTGCTTGTACTCAAAGCAATTTAATGAATTTAAATTATTTCACTCCTGCATGTTGCGCCATTTAGAAATGATTTTCAAGCTATGAAAATTGTTAGGGATCACGTTACGTGGCCCTGTCAACACTCAATCGATTGATTTCTCTGTGATAACTCTAGTTTGACAGATAGAGTTATTTCTTCTTGTTTTGGACCACATATTCACATGCATTCCACGTTCAAACTCCATGAAACAACACCACGAGCTCTTCAACTGATTCCCTGGCTTTGTATCTGCGGGAAATATTAAGATTTGTTCGATCATGTTCACATTTTCGCGCCTCTAAGAATGGTTTTACCACAATGCTCACGGTTCTTCCTTATCATATAACACTTGTAGTAAGAATGTTTGGCTTTGCCAAAATAAGCGCAATTTGTACCCTCCAAACGATGAGAAAATGCCATTACCAATAAAGACCTAATGCTGCCATGATGATGACACAGTCTCATGCCCATAACATGTCTGATAGACACCCTAAGACTGAATTTTTTGGCCAAAGAGCCCCTTGGTATTTTGGCAGTGCACCCGGAAATCTCAGCTCCAATCGACAATTATGCTACTATTGGAACCTATGGCATAGGTAGCCGTGAGCTATACAATATACTCATTTTTTCAGAAACTAAAAAGATCTTTTATGTTACAATTTGCAACACGTGAAATAAGCTCTTCAAAAAATACATTGAACAACTGGGGCAGCCAAGAGGACCTTAAAAAAAATGTACAGTAACAACCATATGAATTCTTCCTTAGTCGCGGATCAAAGCTAATAGAAATAAAGCTAGATAAAACTAGCTTGAAACTGCAGTATATCGTCCATTGTTTAAAAACAAGCTTCTCTGAATCTGGTAAAAGAATACTTTTATTGTCTGATTGGACGTATCTAATGGAAGGTATAAATATTGCCTCTGCTCTCGGATTTTCTCGAAGAGACCATTTACGAGTAACAAGGATGTAGCAGGGCAAAACGGCTGACCGGGTATTTTCAGAGTTGACCTTCGCATTCAATTCGTTTCTAGGAAAGGAAATGTTGAGCAATGCGAATCGTTTCATTCTGCACCGTAATAAACCTTCATCTCCTGACCCGAGCAAATTTCATGAAGCCTTGAAGGTCGTGACTCCAATCCATCGTGCACGGCAGTGAATATTTGTTTCATGCAGCTGCTTGCTGGAAGCGCTAAGAAGGCTTCGACTGTATTGCACACGCCTGCTGCCTGTGCGTGAGAGTTTTAAAAACGGCTTCTCGCGACCAACAAATGCTCAGAGCCTGAATCGGAGTTGGAAGAAGTATGCTGGCAAAGGCGAACTGATCAGATCAGACATCCATTCGTTGCATGCTGGAAACTTTTGTCTTCTCTAAGCTGCAATTACGGTATTCCATGAGAAGGCGTTTTCTTTTTTGTGAGCCTGAAACGTCGACCCATCTTCAACCATCTCGCCATCATCCTCCCTTATCGATCGGAAGATTAATCAACGCTCAATTTGCAACTGCCACTTTAATTCTCCTGGTAACTCGCAAAAAGACTCGGACTGCTCCAAACTGCGCGGGGGTTTTCATGACGGATTGCCATCTTAATATTTCCCTTGGTAGTTTGATCCGATTTCTCCCCAGTTCCCACCAGCGCGCGGGATTTTCAGCTTGGCCTGCCATCCACAAAAACCCACTTGGCATTCCAGCTCCGAATCCCCGCATAACGGGTTGGCCACACCAATCCACGGGCCCCGGCCTCAGCTTTGCCGCGCAAACCTGGCAATTAGACCCGATTTCTCCACTCCACGGAAGTCTGACCATGGCTTTCCATCCACGAAAACCCGCTTGGCATTAGGCTTCTCGGATTCCCATGATTTTTCTCCTGCCGAGTTTTCCTTCCCATGACCGAGCTCAGCCCAAAGTTTGATTGTCTCCAACTGCATGACAAGCTATGGTTATGGTTCACTCAAATTCTTCTCACAGACTGAATTCCTTGTATCACGCCCTATGATACAACACTGAGTTCCCATACTGAATGTGCTCATTTAATTGCAAAGCAAATTGTGCCTCATGAATACTCTGATATGAAACAGTTCCACCTCTATGAGATCCGCTTTCATGAATTGCATTGTAAAATAAATTTAATCAAGTCTTGATAGAGAGTCTTTGTAATAAATTTCCTCAGGTCTGTTGGTAACACTCTCACTGTCACTTAATTGATTTTCATAAAAATATCTTGAAGGAAAATCCTGAATTTGAGGATGCATACGATGCTGATCAGATAAACACATAGTTGGACAACCTGCTTGTTGGAAGTTCTCAAACGAACTCTTATTATACCGCAAAATGCTTGCTGCCTGTGCACCGAATACTCGACCGAGGAAGGTCTGAACACCATTATAATTCACAGCTCTTTTTAAGATGTCGGTTTGACTCAATTTTACATTGGTATTCGATGGTGCTTATACTTTCTTGGGCCTGGGTTGATAGAAATCCTTCCATCCACGTATGTAATTACAAACCCGAGATTCAATGATGTTGAACCTCCCATATCTGCATAATTTCATATCATCTCGGTCAAACAAGATCACCACATGATCTCCAAAATGAATGAGCCACGAAGATGAGTCGAACTCCTTATCTATGCCTTCGCTTCCGCTTGTGGCTTGAACCTTTCCAATTCATTGAGACTTTATTGATAGCTCAAACTTTGACTCTCCCCGACTTGGCCTTCAGAGATTCCACATGCATCGATCTCTACCGAGATCCTTATAGAGTTCCCTTCATTCGTCAATTTTCAACGAGCTATATTTTGCATTAACAAGATCATCGTCGAGCTCCTACAACTGAGAGTCTCTACTGAGATGATTTCTGAGATGATTATCAATTTGACACCAGGTTCTTTATCAACTCGACCCTGAACTCTCCACCGAGTTGAGATCAACTGGGTGCCTTTCGATGCTAGGTGATCTCTTCATATGCAATTTAGGAATTATTTTTTAATTATTGCATCTCGATAATAACCGAAGGTGGGTTCCTGGGATTATTATTTTATTTTGAACGTGATAGGACCCCGTTGTCCAATCTTGCCAGGTGTGCAAAATTGGATAACAATGACCTCTTGGTCCCACCAGGCATGCCAAAACTATTGATGGTGAATCACAACACCCCTAAATGTCTACAACTCGAAGGATTGAGACTCTCAGTGTGATTGCATAACATGGAGCTTTTCCCAAGTGTGGGACCTTGCAAAATCGGAAAAGCTCTCCGGATGAAGGCCGGTTGCTATTGCTCTGTTCAGATGCACATGTAAAAATGCAGAGGATTTACTCAAAAAACCTAATCTAACTTTCCAAGGAGACAGGGTAAGAAGATGCATAAAATAAAACCTAAACTACAAAGGTGATGCACCAAGGAATGAAGAACACCTGTCTTGCCAATAAACACAAACCATAAAAATGTAATGCAAGATCATGCATAGATAAATAGATTCGTAGTGAAAGATCAAGACGATGCAAATGAACACAAAGAGGGTTGAGAATCATCCACAGACATGCATTATTTGCTCCAAGATTGATACAATACACTATAAAATGCCAAGAGGAAAAGTTGCATTACAGTTTTAAATGGGAGGTTTGAACTCCACAAATTCACCTGTCAAAGAGAAGAAGGGAGGGGAAAAAACAAGAATGTCCAACCTTTAGAAAGAAGCCCCTCCTTACAATTTATAGGAAGAATGAGAGAGGGAAGAGAGAGGAAATCTAAATCTACCCCAACCACCTCTAGGTTGCATTTAATTCATCTCATTATGGTGGTAGGTGAGAACCCTAGCAAACCCAAAAAGTGGCAAACTGTATTTTGCATTTTTAAGAATTTTTTCTCACCCGATTAAAGATATCTAGTCGTAGTTGGATAGAGGACCTTGTAATATTTTTGAAAATTCCAACCTTACGTGAATCCGAGCTCCCTGTGAAAAATTATGGCCATTTGAATATCTGCGCCAAGGTCTTCTTCCAGTCAGCGCTCAAAATGTTACACCTCCTGAAGGTGTGCCATAGGGGCATCCATATTTTTTTTGACATCCTTTGATGTGTGCCCTTTACCTGTGCCATAGGCGTAACTTTTTCCATGTCGACACTCTTTGTTGTGTGCCCTTAACCTGTGCCTTGGCGCATCCATTTTCATGTCAACACTCTTTGTTATGCGCCCTTAACCTGCGCCTTGGCGCATCCATTTTCGTGTCGACACTCTTTACTATTCACCCTTAACCTACACCTTGGCGCATCCATTTTTGTGTCGACACTCTTTGCTGTGCGCCCTTAACCTGCACCTTGGCGCATCCATTTTTCGTGTCGACACTCTTTGCTGTGCACTCTTAACCTGCGCCTTGGTGCATCCATTTTCGTGTCGACACTCTTTGCTGTGCACCCTTAAACTGTGCGTTGGCGCATCCTTTTTCATGTCGACACTCTTTGTGTGCATCACTTACCTGCGCTTTGACTGTTGGTGATGTAATAAATATCGAGCTTTGACTTTCTTTGATTTTCCATATTCTTTTGTTTGTCTATATCTACACGAGGGGAAGATATTTACAATAGTTATAAGAGTAGAAATGTTCTTCTTATGACTTAGAGCATCAACCACTATATTTTCTTTACCCTTTATTTTTGTCCTTTTTAAGTTACATAGCTGATAGTTTCCTAACAGAAATCTCACATTTCACACCTTGAATCTTTTCTATTTTCTGCAAATCGTCTAAAAAAATAATGCATTTTTCAAAATAGTCCACTTTAGCCATATGTTATGCTAACCAATTAACACCTATGATTACATCATAAGACCCTAAAGGTGCAACATAAAGATCAACCTCTATGGAAAAGTTAGGTAATTCAAGGACTGCTCTAAAAAGACACATACTAACTATATGAATAGAATTATTACCATAATGTAACAGTCCATGATTTATCCATTTTTCCATCTTTTCTTTTAAGTTTCGAAGCAAGTTTACTAGAAATAAAACATTCAGTAGCTCTCGTATCAAAAATAATAGTTATAGGTATGCCAAATAACTTACCAGGATCTTCTATAGGTGTAGCTTGCTTTTCAGCTTGTTTGTCAGCTACTACAACATGTTCTTGTGCTACTGATTATGATCATCCTTATTCAAAGGGCATTGATTTGCGTAATGATCCTTTCTGTAATTATAATAGCCTCCTACAGGTCCCTTTCTAGACTCAGAATTGTTTCCAGCCTTAAAGTTATTATTCTTACCTCCATAGGACTTCTATTCATTGGTATTATTCTTGGCAAAATTGTTACGTGCATTTCTAGCA
The DNA here is from genome assembly GCA_019776745.2 of Taxus chinensis. Taxonomy (NCBI): domain Eukaryota; kingdom Viridiplantae; phylum Streptophyta; class Pinopsida; order Cupressales; family Taxaceae; genus Taxus; species Taxus chinensis. The sequence goes on along the minus strand of CM034147.1, from coordinate 93,200,267 downwards.
GTCTTATTCATTGCTGTTTTATTATTATTATCCGCTGAAAACTTACTTTTATTACCAAACTTCTTCCATGGTCCCTTCTTAGGTGCAAGGGAAGCTGAAGAGGGGTTTGGAACTTTCTTCCTTACTTCCTCCTTATGAGCATAAATAGCCTTTAATTTTTTCCCCTGCCTTATGTTCTTTTCAACAACCCCTTCCATAGTGGTTGGGATGTGAACATCAACTTCTCCCCCAATAATGGGATTCAATCCCATAATGAATTTCTGTATCCTGAACTTTTCATTAGTTTGATACTGAGGTACATACTTGAGGCATTTCGTGAACCATTCCCAATACTAAATTACTGTTAGCTTTCCTTGAGCTAAGTTCTAAAATTTAGTCATTTTCTAATCATAGTAGAGTTGTGGCAGCCATCGTTTCCTAAAATAACTTTTAAATTGATCCCAAGTGATGTTAGTTTCATCAATATTTAACTCATCCTTACGGCTGTCCCACCATGAAGATTCTTCATGGGAAAGCTGATATGCTCCCCATATAGCCTTGGTTTCCTCTGAGAAGTTCCTTATTACAAAGTACTTCTCCATTTTTCTAATCCAATTCTTAGCTCCATCTCCTAATGTGGTGCCATCAAAATTGGGTGGACTTATCCTTTTTATGTCATTAGTGAGTTCTGCTGCTAGTCTAGCATTTTTTGTTCTCAGGTTGAATAGGTATGTTAACATTTTTATTATCAACACCCACATTGACGTTGTCCCCTGGAGGTGGATGGTTATTATTATCAACTTCTTCTTCCTTCTCATTACTCATTACTTGTTCAAGAACAGTCAAATGATCTCTTGTGTCCAACAGGGCAGAAAGGATCTCATCAAGTTTCTAGGTAGTTGCCACTTCTTCCTCAGGTGGAGGGTTATTTGCAATATTTCCTCTTGTTCTCAACATTTTATGTTACAAGAAAATTTAAGTTTAATCAGATTGTGGACACAATAGGCCCAAGAGCTGCAACCTTCAACTTTGATACCAAGATGTAACATTCCCATTTTAAGACTTTAGAAACAAGGGATTTTTTTAATAAATAATGTTCTCTGTTCTAAATTCATAATTTAGAACACACATTCTTTATCAACCATTCATATAACAGATAACCATATGCAGTTGTAATGGCTCAGTGTACTACCGATCTATACGTTTCATGACTCGGTAAACTACTGATCTATTTGTGTTTAACATTAAGTATTGAATACTTTTTTGTATACTACGTATAATTGGTTCTCTTTCCCTTTTCAAGGTATTGAGTGATCTATCTAAGGAACCTATCTAAATATTTGATACCAATATTCATCTACATCACGAACCTTAGACTAGGTGACATAGGATAACCCAACTAACAACTTGCGATACTTTGGCTAAAGATTTCTAACATACTATTTGTATTACTATTCCTTGATGACATACTCATCAATCCGGAATACATCCTTCACCCCACTATATTGTTATCTAGAATGTCCTTTACTGAATTTCATCAATCCACTTGCCCAAGGTTTAACCCTAGTTCAAGTTAACAACATACGTTATGGTAGGGGGAGGCTCACTAAGACTTAGGGTAAATTGGCATACTAGGTCAACCTAAGTCAACCACATGTGCCATGGTATCCTATGTCTTAGGGGACCACCCCATATCTTAGACATGTTACTAACAAGACCTAGAGAGAAACTAAGATCAAGTCCCAAGTGTGTAGATCTAGATGATCAATGCAGAAGGGTGTTGCCACATGTCAACTATATCACTGTATCCTTGAGAAGATCCTAATATTCTCAAAGGTACAGCCCTACAGTTGGCATGTGCCAACATCCTACAAAACAACCTTATCGAGATTTACATATCTCAAGGAGTTTATTATAAATTTATTTAATTTGGATTAATAAAAATAGATTTCAGTAACCTTGCCTAACCCTAATCCAACACTCCTTAAGTTCTTCTCTACAATAGATTCAATTGGTTGTTAAAGAAATTTCATATATTAAGATTTCCTTTAATGTTATTTACTGGACTTAACAAGCCATCAAACATAACAGGATATCGACATCATAAGTTCCATTTATTATGACTTAAACATTCAAGGAAGTGTAACAACTATCTAGGTTGTAGCTAGGTAGACTTTATTAAATGAAGTCTAATAATTAGGAATCATGTCTTCCATTTTATTTACATTCTTAAGATAGAGGAAGAATCTTCCTTTACATGATTAAGTGCTAGGGCATAACACCCCTAAAAATAATTACAAATTCAATAATTATTACTGAATGTTCATTCCATATAATATTACTATATTGAATTGTTTAGTTATGACATCAAATGCTGCAACTTAAGAAGCTGCATCCTATTTAGGGAAATTAGTCCAATTCCCACTGTCAAACTTATCTAAGAATACTCTATTAAGCATATAAATAATATGGAGAATATCAACAAGATAGGATTCCATCTATGAAATGAAAGTACAAGATAATATACACACCCACTGTAAATAGATTCTAAACATTAAATTCATCTCTAAAACTTATCCCCCAACGAAACTCAAGTTTCTCACTAAAGTTTGATCCCAAAAACTAGTAATAATATACAAGTACCATGTACATTATGAACTAATAGTAATAGTTCATATTATCATAAGAAACTAAGACACAAGCACCGAGCTATATATGGAATTCAACAACAGTCCAGGGATATCCAAGATTCCAACAAGGTTCAGAACAATGAGAACTTCTATTAACAGTTCTCAACAAACACAAAACCAGAACAAAGTTCCAAACCAAATGCGAGCTCAAATACAAGCTCAAATAAAACACAAGCTCAACACAAGCTCACCATCAAACAAAACACAAATTCCAACAAGATCAGATAGAACCCAAAGTTCTCAAAAAATATGAACCATATCTAAATAGCAAAAAATATTATCTAAACAAAATACTTCCATTACCCATTCCAGATTGAAAAACTGGGTTAAAGAAATACGTTTATGCATGCATTGTTTTTTTAAGAACTACACATGGTAAGTTTCCAAACAAAACATCATTTACCAAGGATTCAAAACCAATATCACAAGATTTAATACACCTAACAAGAAAATAACTAGATAAGATGTGTAATCCAAGAATCTCAAAAGAGTAGAATCGTTTTAATGAAAAATTTATAAGAAAACATGAGATCTTAAAGTTTAGAGCCTATCATGTCTGATAGCAATTCTGTCAAATCGAAGAGAACCTCTATCCGAGCTCACAACTTGTCATCTTCTCCATGAAAGATCAAACAAAAATATTCTTTTTCCACCATGCCTCTTATATATTCCACGAACCAAAAATATGTCTAAAATCTCAAGAATAGCCATTAAGTGCAGTTCAATCTGCTGGTTTGAAAAACTAGAGAGCATGTAGAGTGAAAATCGTGAAGCATGCAAGGTGAAATGACCCCATACAACCCGTTTGCATGCTTTCCAAAATGGTTTGAGCACAAAAACTGAAAACAATAAATTCCATTAATTCCTATTTTCTCACCTATCCTTACTTGCCACTGCATTCCAAGTTTAGCGAATTCTAAATCAAATTTAACAAGGAATTCCATTTTAGTGAAGTTTCCACATAAGCTTCCACCAAGTCAACTAGCCCTTGATACAACTGGTGGTACATGAGCTTTTAAAAACCTTATCAACAATTTAAATGCCTTGGAACCGTTCCCTGTGATATATGCAACCAGCAATTCCCCCTTAATGCCCATTAGTTTTAGGGTAGTCATAATTGCTTAGGTTAGATCTTAGGTTATCTTAGGATAGGTAACCTTAGGATATAACCCAATCCATAAATTACCACCTTATGTAGTTTCCACATAGGTTAGATTAATTCTAACACAATAGTTTTTAGGCATTAGGTTAGATATAACCATATGGCATTAGGTTTTAGGATAATTTAAATAACCTAGAAACCTCTCCATAATCCTTTAGTAAAAGCTTACTTTAGGATAAAATTTAATTAATCAACATAGCTAGGTAATATATATATTCTTACCTAGCTTAGGATTCCATAGGTCAGTCCCTTTAGTTCTAGGAACCAAAATGTTTCCTATGCCGTGAACATGCTATAGTTCATTTACAACAGAGTTGTCCTGCCATGATCAAACTGAAAATATCCAAGAACAATATATAACTAAATAGAAACACATTCACACAATAATCAAAGAACTTGTAATCAATCAAAGTTTAGTCATACGTCTTTTAATTCATGGAATGTCGATTTACCATTCGTTCATAGAGTAGATTTAAAACATTCCTTGGATCACTAAAATTGATCTAAGGATTAGTCAGATTAATAGATAAGTTTACAATTATTAAACTAGATTGTAACTAACCTACAAGAAGTGAAAAATGGATTCAAGGAAGCCATTGCAATTAAGTCAAAGGATTTTAAGAACAAAAGATGATTTATTTGTATCAAGCATGATCTCCAAAAATGAAAAGAACATATCTTTATAAGGAAGATCACATGTCAACACTTGAAATGTAAAGGAGGAAAATAACAACTGTCAAGGGTGTTACATGACACGTTCATAAAGGAAAATTTTAGCTATGGATTCATTAGGGAATTCAAAGTTACTGGGTTTGTGGTAAGAGAGTGGGGCATCAGCCAGTTGATCGGTGATAGCCTGACCCTTGATTGATTTTTGGTGGAGGAAGGTAATATCTAGATCAGCGAGTAGCATGAGCCATCATGAAATGCATTGGTTTTGGAATGGAATAGAGTACATGTAATGTAAGGGGTTGGTGTTGGTTATGATGAAGGTAGTGTGGTTAAGTAGGTAGTGGAAAAGTTTGGTGGCCACAAAGACTAAATCAAGGCACAACTTTTCTACGTGTGTATACCTAGTCTCGTAATTCACAAGGGTATGAATTATGTAATAGACCACCTATTCCCTATGTTGGTCATCATGGTGAGTGAGCATGGCACCCAGGGAGTGATCAGTGGTAGATTTGTAGAGGTAGAATGGTTGATCATCTTTGGGAGGGGTAAGCACGGGAGGCTGTAATAGATATGCTTTCAAGGATTCAAAAGTGTTGTGATAGTCCACGTTCCAATGGAAGGTGATATAATTTTTAAGGAGGTGGTGAAAGGGTTCGTAATGATTTGATAATCGAGAAATGAAGCGATGAATAGATTTCAGTTTTCCCTGTAAACTACGAAGTTGGCAGAGGTTAGTGGGTGGAGGCATCTCAAGGATGGCCTTGATTTTGGCCAGGTCAAATTCAATGCCTCATAAGGAAAAATTGAAGCCCAAGAGTTTACTTGATAGGATGATAGAGACATACTTCTTAGGTTGAAGGTGTACGAAATATTGGATGAGACAGTTGAAGATGATTTTGAGGACGGGTAAATGGTCAATGCGAATTTTGGATTTTCCCAAAAGGTCATCGATGTAGTCTTCCAAGATGTGATGCATAATGTCATGGAAGATGTAAGTCATGGCTCATTGGTAGGTGGCACCTGCATTCTTCAGGCTGAAGGGCATGATGTAATAGCATAAGGTCCCCCAAGGGGTAATGAAGGTGGTTTTGTGTTAATCCTTGGGGGTGAGTAATATTTGATTATAGCCCGAGAACCCATCCATGAGAGATAACATCTCATGTCTAGTAGTGAGGTCAACTAATTGGTTGATGCTAGGTAGATGAAAGTCATCTTTAAGATAAGTGAGGTTGAGGTCCTCAAAGTCAATGCATATGTGGAGTCCCCCATTGCTTTGGTAATGGGTACAATGTTGGAAATCCATTATGGGTAGTCGATGGGTAGGATGAAGGAGATAAAGAGGAGGCATTGCAGCTCTTCTTTGACGATAGGAGAAATGCATGGGTACATCTTACGAAGATTTTGTTTGATGAGTTTATAATTGAGTAAGGTGACAATATTGTGGACCATGATGTTGGGGTCAATACCAGGCATATCGGCGTACGACCAAGAAAAAGCATTGCTAGGGTTGTGGAGGAAAGAAGTGTAGGCTTCTTGTTCAGCGGAGTCAAAATATTAGACTATCTTTAGCATGTGGGGGTCATCTAATGTGTGGATGTTGATGTCGATAGTGGATTCATTCAGCATGTTTTGGGTCTTAGAAGGTAGTGTGTGGTAGAGATAGGAGTCTTCTACACCCAGATAGGTGAGAATGGAGCTGTAATTTTGACATTGGACAACATGAATAGATAGGGTGTCATCATCGATCATATTAGAATAGAGGATGGGAAAAGAAGTAGGATCCTCACCATCATGTTGAATGGTGAGGGGTCCCAAGGAAATGGTGTTTATGGAAAAAAGGTAGGAGGAATAGACTCTGGGTCTATAGACTCCGTGGGTGAAGTGGGTGAATTAGGTGAGGGGTCATGAGGTTAAATGGTCACGATAATGAGGTCGACATGGGGCTGTTTAAGCATAGGCTCAACAAATCCCACCCCACTATGGTCCTTATGCTTCGAGTAGTGCAAGGGATAACGGTGTGATGACCTTGTTCATAAAGGCCAAAGCCAAAACCCTTCCAAGCACACCGGTGAAGGAAGGTATGGGAAAAACACCAGTTGGTTAACGAGGGAAGGGTGGTGGTGAATGGTAGGGTTAGGGTTGGTGGTTCAGGTGTGTAGGTGGGGGTGTTGATGCCCCCATAGGTTAGATTGGTGTGGAGATGAGAGGGTCCATATGTGAGAACTTTGCCAATGCAGGGCTCATAATGGGGATGTTGTTGAAGGTTGCCATACTCTTGTGGAGTACAGAACGGGTCGACTTTGTATAAATAGTACTCCCCCAGTGTCAGGAATTGAAAAAAACCTTCTAGTGGATTAGGATCAGGGATATGGGTGGCGGGGATGGATGTCTCTATGGCGGTTTGAGATGAGGGGGTTAGAGGTTGTGGAGCAGCGGATGGTTCCGCAGGATATGTGGTGGTAGTGATAAGAGTTGATGTAGGGGTTGAAGAAGAGGTAGTAGCAAAGGTAGTAGTGGAAGTGGAGGTAGAGGTGGGAGTGGTGATAGGTATGAGGAAATCGTTGGGTTGGTATAACATGTTATAGGTTTTGAACGGGGAAGGGTCAGCTTGTATGGTGTAGTTGTGTCCCTCATGTTCAAATTTGAGGTAGTGATGAAGGGTGAAGGGGACACATCCCATGGCATGAATCCAGGGTCAACCAAGCAACATGTTGTATTGGAACTCTCCTTCCAGGACATAAAAGAGTTTAGGGATGCTGTGGGGACCAACATGAATGTGTAGGATTACTATCCCCAAGGTGGTGGTTATGGCATCGCTGAAAGAACACAGCATAATTAGATCATTATACAAGTAATTAGCAGGAATGTGCATTTGGTTAAATGCATGAGAGGAGATGATATTGATGCTAGCTCCGTTATCGATAATAATATGTTAAACATGTATAATGTCGACATAGGTGGAAATGAAAAGGGTAGGATATAGATCTTCCATTTGGTGAGGTGCAATATCATTTTCAGAGATGGTGAGGGAAGCCACCTGAGATGGGGTGATAGGTGTTAAGGTGGAAGGTTAAGAAATAAGGGAGGCCACTTGATGTGGTGTGATAATGGATGTAACTTGTGTGGGGTCATTAGGTGGAACCTCAATGAGGGCCTGATGATGAGACTTAGAAGTTTGGATTAGGTCGTATAAGGACATCTTGAGTGGAGATTGATGGAGTTGTTTGATCATGGCATGATGGGCTATCCCATTGGAAATAGGGAAAGAAATTCCTTGGATAGCAATTTTTTTGGGGTGTGGAGCATGTTTTTGGTCTTCTTGAATCAATGTTGAAGTGCTAGAGATTAAACAGTTAAGTTTGGAGACTTTAGGAGCATTCTGTAGTCATTTTTTGTGATGTGATGTTGCTGTTAATATGCTGTTAACTTGCTGTTAACGTGAGGACTATTTTTCTAGCCGTGGGAAGTTGAAAGATCGTAAATTTCAATCTTCTAGGGTCATCTTTATGGCTTCTTAAAAGATTGTAATCCTATAAATAGAGGTGTTAGGGTATCTTGATGATATCTTGAGTGTTCAAGAGGTCTTGAGTCTTAATGATCAAGAGGTGATCAAGAGTGATCAAGGTTATGCAATTGGGTGTCAATTGTGGTTTAGATGTGGTTTAACATATTTGGAATTCGTTTGTGAGTTCATAACTAAGAGAAGATTGTGAGAGTTGTTTTAATATTGTTGATAATAAAATCTGAGCAAGTTCTTGGTGGATGTAGCCCACATTGGGTAAACCACATTAAATCTTGTCTTGTCTTCTTTTGTGCATTATTCATTTATGCTGTTATATTTCTGCAAGTATAATTTTGCTATATAGTTTCCTACTACTGTGGTTTGAGGAATTGTTTCCACATATTTGTTCTCTAATTCCTAATAATTGGTATCAGAGCTTTGGTGGTTTTTTGCTGAAGTTGTAAATCACAGGGAAAGTTTAGCTAGAGTGGGAGCTATGGAAGATGAGGGCATATCGAGAGTTGAGTTGTTGAATGGGTAGAAATTTGGTTTTTGGAAGATGCAAATGGAGGATTACTTATATCAGAAGGACCTCCATGTTCCTTTGGTTGGAAAAGTAAAGAAACCTATAGCCATGTCAGATGAGGATTGGGAGTTGCTAGATAAAAAGGAAGTCAGGGTAATTTGTTTATGCCTTGCATCTTCGGTTGCTTTCAACATATCGTTGGAGAAGACCACGGAAGGTCTCATGAGTGCATTAGGGAAGTTATATGAAAAAACCTCTACCTATAATAAAATATTTTTGATAAAAACTTATTTAATATGAAGATGTTTGAGAATGGTTCTATTGTTGATCATTTGAATGAATTTAATACGGTTGTGAGTATGTTAAACTAGATAAAAATTGAATTTGATGATGAGGTCAGGGATTTGTTGATTTTTTTCTCCTTACCAGATAGCTGGGACAACTTGGTTATGGCTGTAAGTAATTCAGTCTCTAATAACTTAAAGCTAAAGTTTAAAGATGTAATATGTGTGATCCTAAGCGAGGAAATGTGAAGGAAGAGCACCAAATATTCTTCTACTTCTGGAAATGCTTTGATAGTGGAGAGTAGAGGGAGATAAAATAACTAAGGGAAAGGTAACCGTGGGAATTCGAATGATCATGGAAGGTCAAAGTCTAAGAGTAAGTTAGAATGTTGGCACTGTGGGAAGGTTGGTCATGCTAAGAAAGATTGCTGGGCTCTTCAGGATAAGAAGAACAAGAAGGAGGAAACTAAAGAGGTAAATTTGGTAGCAGGTGATGTTTTTCAAGATGCCTTAATTCTTTCTTTAGATAATATTGCTGAATCTTGGGTGTTAGATTCAGGGGCTTCTTTCCTTTCCACCCCACATAGACATTACTTTACTGATTTTATTCAAGGTGATTTTGGACATGTATATCTTGGTTATGATGAACCATGCAACATAGTAGGGAAAGGTTATGTTTGGGTGAAAATGCAAAATGGGAACACATGGCTACTTAAGGACGTTAGGCATGTGCCTAAGTTGAGGCAGAACTTGATATCAATGGGAAAAATAGGTAGTGATGACTGTACGATCAATTTTACAGTGGATTCTTGGAAGGTTACTAAGGGAGCTCTTGTGGTTGTAAGAGGTAAGAAAATTGGTACTTTGTATTTAACCAGTGGTGATGATTATTGCAATTTAGTTGCTATAGATGTAGATGTAACTTTTTTGCACTAGAGACTCGGTCATATGAGTCATAAGGGCATGCAAATTATAAAGGACAGGTAACTTGAATTAAAGGAGTTAGATTTGGACTTCTGTGAGGACTGTGTTTATGGGAAACAGAAGCAGGTGAGATTCCTCAAGGTTGGACCTACCAGGAAGGAGGGTAAGTTGGAGTTAGTGCATACAGATGTATGGGGGCTAGCTAAGGTAAACTCTATTGGTGGTTCATGTTATTACGTCACTTTCATTGATGATGAAACTAGAAAAGTTTGGGTATATTGCATTAGAAAAAAATCTGATGTGTTTGAAACTTTCAAAATATGGAAAGATTTGGTTGAGAATGAAACAGGTCTCAATTTGAAATGTCTCAGGTCGGATAACGGAGGAGAATATTGCAGTAATGAATTTCTTGATTATTTTTTTGGTAAATGGGATCCGCAGGAAAATAATGGTTCCAAATAATCCACAAGAAAATGGAGTGTCAGAGAGAATGAACAGGAAAATCATGTAGCATGCTAGGTGTATGAGGTTACATGCAGGGCTTCCACTCATGTTTTGGGTGGAAGCGGTAAGCACAAATGTTTATCTGATTAACAGAGGACCCTCTATGGCTCTGGATGGAGGTATACCTAAGGAGGCTTGGTCTAGTAAGAAAATTGATTACTCATTTCTTAGAGTATTTGGATGTGAGGTATTTTTTCACATTGATAAAGATGATAGGACCAAGTTAGAGGCTAATTCTAAGAAATGCACCTTTGTTGGATATGGTGAAGATGATTTTGATTTCCGTGTTTGGAGTCTTAAAGACAAGAAAATATTTCGATGTAGAGATATTTTCTTTAATGAAAAAAATCATGTATAAAGATCAGTTATAGGAATAGAAAGAGGAATCAAAGAAAGAATACACAGTGTTAGAGGACATTACAGACAACAAGGTGTCCAAGGGGCCAGTTCAGGTATAACATGTTTTGGCACAACTAGTTCAGGTATCTACTCATCAGGAACCCCAAACTCCTGAGGTGAGAAGGTCTTCTAGGGTAAGAAGGGAACCTGAATGATTTAATCCATCTTTGAATTATTTATTGCTCACTAACAGTGAAGAGCCAGAGTGATTTGAGGAAGTAGTGAAGGTAGATGCCAGGAAGAAGTGGGAGCAAGCCATGGATGAAGAGCATAGATCTCTTATGGACAACTAGACTTGGGATCTGGTGGAGCTACTCGAGGGCAAGAGAGAATTGTAGAAAAAGTGGGTGTATAGAATAAAAGAGGAAGATGGAGGCAGTAAATGATACAAGGCCCAGTTGGTGGTCAAAGGATTTACACAGAAGAAAGGTATAGAATTTGATGAAATTTTTTCTTCGGTTGTTAAAATGACTTCTATTAGAACTATTCTTGGTTTAGCTGTAGTAGAATACCTACACTTAGAACAGTTGGATGTGAAGACTGCATTCCTTCATGGTGAATTTGAGGAGGAATTGTACATGCAACAACCACAGGGTTATGAGGTCAAAGGGAAGGAGAGGTTAGTGTGTAAATTGAAGAAGATCTTGTATGGCCTGAAACAAGCTCCATGGCAGTGGTACATGAAGTTTTACAGTTTTATGCAGGATCAGGGTTACTCCAGGTGTCACTCAGACCATTACATGTACATCAATAAGTTTTTTGATGGTAGTTATATTATTCTATGCCTGTATGTAGATGATATGCTTGTTGCAGGGAAGAACATGTAGGAAATAAAGGTACTCAAGAAACAACTAGGTGACTTATTTGCTATGAAGGATTTGAGGGCAGAAACAAATCCTTGGTATGAGAATAACTCGTAACAGGAAGGAGATAAAGCTGGTATTATCTCAAGAAGAGTACATAAAGAAGGTCTTGGAGAGGTTTAGTATGCAGGATGTTAAACCGGTTAGTACTCCTTTGGCAGGTCACTTTAAATTATCAAAGGAGTAGAGTCCCGAGGCTGAGGAGGATAGAATCTAGATGTCCATGGTACCATACTCATTAGCAGTTGGTAGCTTGATGTATGTTATGGTATGCACTAGCCCTGAAATTTCCCATGCAGTGGGAGTAGTGAGTAGGTTTATGAGTGATCCAGGTAGAGAGCATTGACATGCAGTAAAGTGGATCCTTCAGTATTTGAGAGGGACCATGGGAGAAACATTGTGTTTTGGTGGATCAGACACTACATTACGTGGATATGTAGAGTCAGACATGGCAGGAGATTTGGACAGTAGGAGGAGCACAAAAGGTTATCTATTTATGGTTGGTGATACAATGGTGAGTTGAATTTCATGGTTAAAAAAGGTTGTGGCTTTGTCAACCACAGAGGCTGAGTATGTTGCTGCCAAGAGGCAAGCAAGGAGATGATTTGGCTACAGAAGTTGCTTGATGAGTTGGGTCATAAGCAGGAAGTTGGGAGACTACACAGTGATAGTCAGAGTGCTGTTCATTTGGCGAAGAAATCCACTTTCCACTCTAGGACAAATAACATTCAGCTGAGATATCATTTCATCAGGACAACTTTGGAAGAAGATAAGTTAAAGATGGAAAAGATTCATACCAGTCAGAATCTTGCAAATATGATGAACAAGGTGGTCATAAGGTAGAAGTTGAAGTTGTGTTCAACTTTGATTGGCCTTCATGGTTGATAATGACGGGTTAAGAACTTTTTAAAGTGGAAACAATCTTCAAGTGGGAGATTGTTGAGGTGTGGAGCCTATTTTTGGTCTCCTTAAATCAATGTTGAAGTGCTGGAGCTTGAACGGTTAAGGTTGGAGACTTCAGGAGCATTCTACAGTCATTTGCTGTGACATTACTATGTAGTCACTCTGCCGTTGCTGTTAATATGTTCTTAATATGCTGTTAACTAGCTATTAACATCAGGACTATTTTTCCAGCTGTGGGAAGTTGAAAGATCATGAATTTCAATCTTCTAGGGTCAGATTTATGGCTTCTTAAGAGGATTGTAATATTTTAAATAGAGGTGTTAGGGTATCTTGAAGATATCTTGAGTGTTCAAGAGGTCTTGAGTCTTAATGATCAAGAGGTGATCAAGAGTGATCAAGGTTATACAATTGGGTGTCAATTGTGGTTTAGCATCTTTAGAATTCGGTTGTGAGTTCATAACTGAGAGAAAAATATGAGAGTTGTTTTACTCTTGTTGATAATAAAATCTGAGCAAGTTCTTAGTGGACGTAGCCCACATTGGGTGAACCACATTAAATCTTGTCTAGTCTTCTTTTGTGCATTATTCATTTATGCTCTTATATTTCTACAAGTACGATTTTGCTATATAGTTTCCTACTACTGTGGTTTGAGGAATTGTTTTCACATATTATTTCTCTAATTCCTCACATATTTTAGGTGTGGGCGTAGGTGCGATGTGAGGTATAGTGGAGGCAGTAGGTTCATCTGCCCTAGTTTTTCCTTTATCCCATTAGGCCTGAGTGGCTATTTGAACCATATTGATTTTGAATATGGGTCGTGGGTAGGAATGGTATGATATGTGGGATGATGATGGCTAATTTGGTAATGGTATAGATGAGGTGACTATGGGTGTAGGAGGAGCTACATCTATTTCCAACAAATCATCCTCAGTGAAGAGTTGTAGGAGTGTTTTGCGAGCTTGACAATCCTCCACGTTATTCCCTGGTGCATGATGGTAGGTGCAGATCTGGGAGTTGTCAAACCATTTTAGTTTTGGTTTGAGTGGGTTGAAGGGTTAGATCAGTGGTAAGGTGATGTGGGAGGAAGCTAGTAGGTTGGCCGAGATAGTTGCATAGGATCTTGCCATTGGGTTGCACGGTGAAGCAGGTACAGTTTTGGATGAGTAACTCGGCAGTGACTTAGAGGTGGGTGCCACAGGTTACGGTGTGGGGGTGGTCAGGGTAGTTTGGGTACGTTTAGTTTTAGGTTGTGGTGTGGTCCGCACCTTGTTAGGTAAGGGTGTAGTGGATGATTTTGTTTTGGGTTTAGGTATCACTTTGGGAGGTGGGGTGGTTAGCAATGAAGAACGATGATGTGACAAAGAGGGGTAGGATGAAGGTGGGAGAGGACGAGCTACCCAAGGTGAGAGGGGTGAAGCTGTGGGGGTAGGGATGATATTTGGTAATGGTGATTGGTGCTTCCTAATAGGTAGAGGAAACTTCATAGGATTGGGTAGAAGAGGAGGTGGTGATAAGTGGGGTATTTGCAATTTTTGGTTATATTGGGTATATGCCATTTTGTGGTTAGGCTGGATGGATGGGGACCCAAGAGGGATGGTAGTGGTGAAGAGGACAAAGAGGTAGTAGGTGGCACTAGTATCGGCATTCGAGGTGGTTGGTGTTTTGGTTTCGGTGGCAGTGTAATTGTGGTGAGGGGGTGAGAGGGAGTAGTCAAATCAATTTTGATTGTTGGATGGGTAATGTTTGATGTAGGTCATACCCCCAGGATACGAGAGATGGTGAGGGTTGATGAGGGGTTGGGGAGGAAGATGTAGATGATGCATATGAGGGAGGTATGTGTAAGGTCATATGTAAGGTGAGAGGTGTTGTGGTTGCCTCCGTGGGTAAGATAGGTGTGAATTTTGCCACTATCGTAGGGTAAATAGTGGGTGAGTCGGTAGGTAAGGTCTGCATCTGTGTGGATACAAGTATTTTAAGGCATTCCTAAAGCAATGAATGATTAACATACTCTAAAGGGGCCATCGAATGGGGTTATGAAGTGAGGAAGGGAATGAGGGTGGCTCTGGTGGTGATCCCTGTAAATGGAATGGATATCTATGAAATAGGGAAGTCCTCCACCTCTAATTCTATAGGAAGGAGGATTAAGAAGATATTATTTAATGTTGGAGGAGATGGTAATGGGTCGATTATTCTTAGAGTAGGGTATTTTTTGTGGTGAGGTGTGGGTAAGGTAGATGAAGAAGGATCTTCCTCGATGTGGGGTGAGGTGGAGGAAAGGGAAGGAACTTTCGAATCCTCGGTGGATATGGAAGCAGGTGTCGATGATGATTCTTCAAGTATGAGGGTAGGAGGGTTGATGATATGGTCAAGTATGGTAGTTACAAAATCTAAAGAAGAGGAAATTATTTTCATTAGATTAACTTTCGGTGGTACAAGTAAAGGAATTTCTTCAAGAAGTTATTTTGTAGGTGTGGTTGGGGGGTACAGTGCAAGTGGTATGTGTATGATTAGGAAATGGTTTTTGGAAGATGTGTAGGTTTTGGTTTGTGGGTGCATTGGGATTGTCCAGAATGAGATCTCCTCTATCTAAAATTTCTTGGATAATGGTTTTGAAGGTGATGTAGTTGTTGGTGTTGTTCCCTTGGATACAATGGTAGTCACAGATTTCGTTCTCCCTATACCATGAGGGGATCAGACAGGCGGGATCAAAACCAGGGTGTGGTTTGATAGTCAGGAGAGTGATAGCCCCTGTGTTTAGGATTTTTTCTAGAATAACAAGATATGGTTAAGAAATGGGTGTATATTTCTTTTGTTCATTATTGAAGAGGAATGTTTGCATTGAAAAGAGGTTAGGAAAAGGTTTTGGCAGGTTGGATGGGTGAGGTAGGCCAACCTTCAAGACTACCGCATGGGTAGAGCCTTTGGCTCTAGGAGGGTTAAGAGGAGTAGTTGGTGGTGTTTTGGTAGTGGAAGCGGGCTCTTGTGATTTAAAAGGAGTGCCTTTGTTGCACAATTGAATCCTTTTCTCTTCGATGGCTTAGATTTTGAGCTTTCGGGCCATGGTAAATGCCTCGTCAAATGTACAAAATGTCTGGATTTGTAAGGTAGATGAGATATGGCGCACACAAGCTCATGTAAAAAAATCTATCAGTTCGATCTGTGGTAAGGGGAATGTGAGTTGATTGATTAGGCCACACCAGTGAGCAACAAAGTCTATGATTGACTCGTCATCGTATTGACGTGTGGTATACAAGTCAGTCATGGTGACTTTCTTAGCCACATTGATGGAGAAGTGATCCAAAAAGGCTTGGGCCACTTGGTTGAAAGAGAAGATAGAGTGCTTAGGTAGGGCACTATACCAATCAAGAGTAGATCCATTGAGAGACATGAGAAATGTTCACAATATCAAAGCTTCATCATGAGCAATGAGGTAGCACATGTTTCTAAAAGACCTTAGATGTTGTTGTGGGTCTTCTTTGCTATGGAACTGGTTAAATTTTGGCATTTCCCAATGCGGGGGGTATGGAAAGATAGGAATGGAGAAGTGAATGGGCTCATTAAAAATCTCCTCATAGGTCAGAGATGTGTGTGAATTGGAAAGAGATTCCTCTAGTGTGTGCATCTTATCCATTATCATTTTGATCAAGTCAGGGGTCGATTATGATGATGGTTGACTTGCAAGAGGGGGAGGAAGGTAAGAAGAATATGATGGGGAAGGCATCACGTTGTGTGAAGGATCCCTGTATGAGAATTGTGGTGGTATGTGTAAAGAGAAGGATAAGGGTGGGTAATATGTTGAGTAGGAGGTAGAGGCCATGGGAGGAGGTTGAAAGTGGGTGTATAGAGGAGGAGTCAGGGTAACCACCTTGGTAACAATGGGAGGAAGTGATTAGAGAATAGACAACACTAAATTCTGGAGGGGGGTATTATTTTCTGAAACTGGTGGTGGTTGAGATAAAACATGTATTTAGGTAGTGGTCAGCGTGGGGCTACTTGGACTAATGGCCATGAATGTGGGCATGGTAGGTGCCACGAAGGGTGAAGACATCAAAGGTGTGGCAAATGTTGTATAGGGGGTGGATATCATTATGGTAGGGTCAAGCTGTGATACCACGGGTGGGAAGGTCAAAATAGATAGAGCCGAGCTAGATGTAGTTGGCACGGAGGTAGGTATGAGAGTAAGAGGGATGGACACGGGCATACCGTAGATAAGTTAGCCCAAGGAATATCGAGTGGAGTCATGGGGTAGATAATGTTTGTAAAATAGTTGAGTTCTTGTCCAAGAATTGTGCAAAGTCCACGTCACCCATACTAACAGTGGAGGGGAAACTGGGGTCCATAGGGGATGACATGGAAGGGGGTGACGGACTAGGTGGAAGAGGTCGAAGGCTAGTGTGGAACATAAGTGCATTTTCTTGGTTACATGTTAGCACCATGTGAAAGGGGTGTATATCAAGTAGTAATGTACTCTACAGATGATACAAAAAGTAGCAGGGATTAAGAGAATGGGTATTTGTAGGTAGATGGGGTAAATGTGCTAGTTAAGAACCAACACAGGTTAACTGATGCTGATTCGGGGTGACTGATGCGAATTATGATTAACCGTTGCTAGTTACTGAGAGATAAAGAGGGGTTTATCAAACTGAAGAAACATAATGATGATGATCAGGTGGGAAGGTTTTGTGACTGCTTTGTGGCAAGAAATAGAGTGTATAAAATATTCCAAGAACTAAAACAATGAAGAATTTGAAAGAGGGGTCTCTTGGGAAATTTAACCCAAAAGCACAGAGACTGATGCTAATATGGTATGACCGATGCCAGTGAGGAGTAAACTGATGCCAGTTATTGTGAAATTGAAACAACAATGAAGAAAATGTGGTTGTGAGTTAAAATTAGATATGGAGTCAAACCCAGAATTCTGAGAATGATGAAGAATAGGGTTCGGGAAAACTCAGATGAAGCTGGAATACACCAACTGTGATGAGGAGTGTGCCAAGGAAAATAAGAAGATGAAGAACGTGACCTCTCACCTCAAAACACAAGCCAAGCAGAAACACTAAGAAAAATACGATCCTAAAAGTGCTTTTTATATTATGTTTGTTCAGCTTATGCTATTAAGGACTGACTCATGAACTTTAGAATAGAATTTTTGGTGAGGATGGATTCCTATGAAGAAGGATATCTATAAGGAGAGGTTTCAGGTATGTTATGGTGGGGGTGAGCCTTCCTTTGAAGTATGACTCAACAAATGCAGTGAGTTGGATACCCACTATACCGTGATCATTTGATCACCTATAGCTTCTTCTAGGTGAGATTTTATTTAAGAATGATGTGTATTTATAATTTTTGGTGCAATTTGGTAAGACTCAGAGAGAGATAAAGAGAGAGAAAGTTCTTTTCTATGATGAATTAGTCAACCATCAGCTGGGCATGAGTTCTAGTGTATAAGTTACCCTCGATTAATGTGAGCTAATGCAGACAAGTAGAATGAAATGAAGTTGATTTTAAAACCCAAATCAAAATATTGGATTCGATGACACAAAAAATGAATAGGAGAAGGAATGCACTTTCACTAATGTGATACTAATGAAAGGGAAGAAATATTCATTTTAAAGCACTAAAATATGATTGCTTTTAGACAATATAAGAAGAGAAGATTCTAGGGGAGAAAATTTAATGTGAGAACCTTTTAGAAAGGAAACAAACATACAATTTTCACCTATGAATAAAGAAATGCAAGGAACCCCTGATGGGTCCCATCGGGCGTGCCAAAATGTTTCGATCCTTTTTGTGTATAATCAGAGACTAAAACAAATAAGGGTGTAGGAGGCTTACCTATTGTTTGGTTGATGAGTGAAATGCGCACGTGTAGACTTCTGATCTCGATCGATCGTGTGAACTCACTTTTGATTGAGAAGGACTACCCTGAAATAAGAAAATAGGACCACAAGAGAGAGTTAAACAACATAGGTAGTGGACTGCCTAGTATATGCTAGATCTAGGAAGTGTGATACTCCCTAGAGGCTATCAATCCACTATTTTATAAATTAATACTAAATGAAAAAAGCATGTAAATAAAAAAAATATAGTGCTAGCATTTTGATTTGGGTGCCTCAAGTTGCTATCAACATCGATTCAATTAAACACTAAAATATGAGTGTAAAATGTGGTTCGGGTCAGGTTCTGGGTAGGTTAGGTAATCTACAGGTCATAGATAGGGTCTGGTTGAGGTTGGGTGGGGTATTGTAAGTGTTTTGGGTGAATGGTGGGTTTCTGGTCTAGTCTATGTTAGCAGACATAGAGACCAATGCCAGTCAGATATGAACGATGATGGTTAGGATGGTTCGATGTCAGTCACTATAGAAGTGACAGAGGGTCAAAATAGAGGTGTTTTGGGTTCTCTCAGGTTGATATAGAGAGTTGGAAGAGGTGCTGGTGGGATGAAGGTAAAGAGTAGGTTTAGGATGGGTGCTGGATGCTTGTGAGTGGTTTTGGGTGTGTTTTAGGTAGAAGTTGTGGAGCTGGCAGATGAAAGGGTGACCGACGATGGTCAGGGTAGACCAACCATGGTTAGGGTTAACTAGTAACGCTCACTGGTATTGGGTTATAGTTTGGAAATGGGGATTAGGGTGCCTTCTGTGACTGGCTAGGGGGTTGATAGAGAGAAGAATGTGGTGAGAGAAGGTCTTGGGTGTAGGTGTGGGCTGGATAGGTAAGATCAAATGGTAGGAGTGAAATAGAGAAACACAAGTAGGGAAACACCAGTGAGAGTTCTATTTACTTGGAGTCCAATGCTTACATAATCATGAGAAACTGATGGAGAAGAGTGATGGTGAGTGTTGGTGAAGGTGGTTGGTTAGTTGAAGAAATTTTCTTCAAGCTTAGTCTGGTTTAAGTTCCTTTAATGGATTCTCTCACAAATATTTCTTGTGAATGTCTCCACCAATGGCCTCAGCTAAGAGTTCCAATGGCCTTGTAGTTTCAGTGGGTTCCCAGTGAGTATGGAAATGTATAATGTGTTAGCCAATCAGTAACTCAAGAATCAACCAAAAATGACCAACCAAAATACCAACCCTTTGGAAAGAGCTAGGACTGGGTATTTGCAGGTGACCGGTGCTAGTCCCACCTAACCTACATCAGTCAGACTGTAACTAACACCAGTTATGTTGGGGGGATTTTTTTTTGAAAAGTGGGGAATATGCCATCCGCACTTGATTTTGAGTGGCGGAGCACATGCATCATTTGTCCTAATAATGGGTAATAGGATAGAAAGATGTCCTATGAGTGGAGTGGCCACAATTAGGGATTTCTAGAAGGGTATGGGCTAGGTATTGGTAAGGTATGGAAAAGGTGGGGAGTGGAATGGTGAGGTGGAGGGGTAAGTGGGGTAGTGGAAGAGTGAGGTGGCTAGTCTAGTGGCATGGTGAGTGGGTAAAGAGGGAATTTAATTACTTGATGTTAATTAAATTCTTGGGTGTGTGAATGAGGTTCATTTGTGATGTGCAAAAGGGGTTATGAGTGACCGAATTAGGGTTAAATCAATCACCTATGTAGAATGTGGATATTAGGTTATTTTGGAGGAAGATGATGAAAGGTGACGTGTTTGTGGTGTCTACATCAACAACACACACAATGCATCATATATTCAGAAGATGCAATAGTTGCCATTACAGTCTTGAAAGGAGGCTTGAAAGTTCCCTCAACATATAAGAACAACTTGCAGAAGAAGGGGGTTTCTTAAAAACTATACACATGTCTCAAGAGTCTAACTTGTCTAACATGTTGGAATGAGCTTCCAAATTACATTTATAGAAAAATTCTATGAGGGAGAAGAGGAAAAGTAATAAATTCCTCCCTAAACTAAAGGTACATGATGGTTCATTTATTACAAAGTTAGTTTAACCTCTTGAGAAGCTTCCATCATGTATCATTAATGCCCACTTGACCTAATCTTCTCAATTAATTAAAGTAATATTTAAATCATAATAATAAATGCTATTAATAAAATATAACATATTAATATTAATTTAATTGTGGTGCCCCCCCAAAAAAACCATTTTGCATTGAAGAGGGGGAAATCCATGAAAAATGGTAAAAAAAGACCAACTCGGTGGTTGGTTCTCCGAGCCAACTCACCGAGTTGGTGTCAAGCTCCCTAGCCTTCACTGTATTGACTGAGCACCAAGCTCATCACCGACCATTGATAAGCTCCCATATCAAGCACCCTACCAAAGTCATCCAACTCCAAAATGCGATCTTAATCAAGCAATTCGAGCTTATCTTTATCGAACTCCACTTTTCCTCCGTCTCAAGTCCTTTGTTTGAACTCAAAACTTGACCGAGCTCCTTTACGTTCTATGAATTTTCTGGCTCCAACTCATTTCTAAACTCAATATTTTGTGTACCATGTTGACTTCCTCACTATGAATTTGTGCACCGAATTATTTTAGCTCATCGAGCTATCTTTGACACTGAGCCATTTCCATCACCAAATTGTCTAGCATGTCCCTCAATCAACTGAGCCAACTCAGTCCACACAGTTGATGAATCGAGCCCGTCGACATCACCTCTTTTCCTATCTTGATGGTGGTTTTTCCACATAGCTATGCTCTACAAAGCTCTATTATGAATTCCACTGACCACACTACGCAGCCATGAATTCACTGACTGACTCTGTCACCTTAGCTCATCTCACCATTTTTTGGATTTAGGAACTCCTCTATGTAAGATAACCGCTAAGCTATGAGTCCACAAGCTCTGAGTTCACCCTCTTTTTGACCTATAGCTACCTTCTATCATTCCCAAGCTTTGACCAAGTGATCTTTGTGTCTGCATTGAGCTTATTTATTGAATAGACTCATATGAAGATTTATTCACTACTGAATCATCTATCTGAGGTCCTACTATCGATGTACCGACCTCCAAAATCTGACCTTGTCTCTGGTAAATGTGACTCGGCCAACATGCTCTCTTCATGAACTCATTTCTTCAGATGGGTAACTCGACCATTATTATCTCCTTATGACGGGTCACAGTTCATGTGAGTTTAACTCTGAGTTGACCACATTGGTCATTTCCAAGAGCTCCCACTACTCTATAGGATTCATCTTCACAGTATGAAAATAGAGTTGATGCTCACAACTCTCACACAAGCTTCTCTCCAAGCTCTTAACAACCTCCCTAGCACGTGTAGCCTATAACTTGGTTCCATATTGAGTTGAATTCGTGTGTAATTTGAGCTTGAAATCATTTTCTCACATACCTCTTGTTTCCATCACCATGTAGAACCACCTATTGCCCTATCAACTCGGCGGCTGACCTTAGCATACACATTAATTCTTTCTTTTGAGTTTTTCACCAACTAGTTATTCTTGAGATACCACCAAGACATGAACTTATGCATCACTAAAGAATCACTAGATAAATCGGCATGAGCTTAGCCATGTAATAACTTCCAAATGTGTTAGCACACGATTTGGCCAACCCAAAGTTTTCCTTGTCAATTTCCTTATCACGGATATTTTAGCTTAGGAACCCGGATTTTGTCTTGCCAAGCTTGATATGGTTGTTTAGTCTTTGATATCAAATTTTCCACCATTGTATGTAACTTTTAAGTTGGCTTTCCACCTTCACATCTCCACATGGCCATAGCCTATAAATTCCCCCCATCATGAAACTTTTACCTTAGCTTGACATCCCATCATCATATTCCCATGAGCTCTGAGATATTTCAATGATCTATCCTTAACTTGGTCTTAGCTTGGCTAACCGAGTTACCTCATTTCCTATCAAATGAGATCTCAAATTCACAAATGAATAGGCATGAGCTTAACTTGGTTGAGCAAGTTAGCTCTCACTGACCTCTCCTTCATATTCATCCATGAGGTAGGAAAATGATCCCCTATAAATTAGGCCTATCCCTTGTCATTTTCACAAATTGAGTTTTCTTGTGTATCAAACTTCATGATTGTAGTGTACTCAAGTTGAGCCCAAATATGAACTCTCATCCCCTGTTAATACATCAGTGACTTGCTTGTATATGATCTCCCGAGCTGGGCTATGATCTCATGGATGAATTGTCAAATTTTTATATTTGAGATCTTGAATCCATCAAGATTCAAGTTTAAAATTGATTTATTATCGCATCTGTGAGCTTTTCAAGCTCAATCCTTCACCATGCATGTATGTTAACTTTCCACTCCTATTACGACTTGAACTCAAAACTCTTCAGTAAATAATTTCACCATGTAATAAGTATACAAAGTAAATCAAACTTGAAATTCCCTGAATTGGTATTGTGTCATCTATGCATGAGCCACTATGCATTTCATTATCGATACGATTTATTCATCCATGTGCATCCTAACCTGACTCCGTCCTCATTCAACTTTCTTAATGAATGGATCGAGTCACAAAAATATGAATCAGTCTATTATTAACTTGTGCTAAGCCACTAACATGATCTTCACATGAGATCACCATGATAATGCTGACTTGACCTATTCAATGTGAATGCATGTTAGTTCACCGAGCAACTTGCCCAGCTGCTCGATGAGCTATCCTAAGCTCGATATCCCCTAAGCCCACTGAATATGACCTTTCTCTAATTTGTAAACTTCATTATGATTTATTGAAATTGAGGAGGTAATAGAATCACAATAGGACCTTTGAAAAATAATTTATCAATTTTAATAAATTTCTCACACTCCTTGGCAGAAAGTGGGCTTGTAGAGGCCAACCTCTACACTACAAACAAACCCATTAACAGCTAAGACCAAAAATAGGAGAACACCCTGAAAGGATCCCGAAATTTCCCATATCACCATAGATGTTCCTTTAACACAAAATGTTTCCTGTAATGTCCCAAAATGCTTCATGAAAGGGATCCCTACTCCTAGGGTCTAATTAACCCACATTGTCTAATTTTTGTCCCAGCTGAAAAAAATGGATAACAGAATGGACACAGACTAAGAATATATCAATTTCCCCTAGATAAGGAAACCTTCAACAAAGATATGCTACTATGTGAGGAAATGGATTCATTAGAGGAACTCACCTCCTCCTCTCAGGAGTAATTGTTTTTTAGAATTTGAATAAAGGAATATGATCATGATTTTAATCTTCTTCCCTTAGTTAGACTTTTTGTTTTCAATAAGGAAGAAATATTCATTATTTGAATGAACACTAATTGCATTTTATCTTAGAGTGTAGGATGTTGGAAATCTACAGATATCAAGAAGCTAAGAAGGAAAGGGTAAGTGCATTTTAATTCACTATGGATATTTCATTCTAAAGAAATTCCTCATTGCATGTACTTAGTATGATTAAGTCACTACATAATGTTCAATGCATTTATTGTGGATATCATTCCAAATCTCAAGATACAGAGTGGGGTGTAATGAGTCATAATTACCGAGGAAACTACATGTGTTAAACTACTATGAAAGGGACACACTACTTTATAGGAGGAACATGTGGCATTACTATTCAAAATGGTGGGATATGTGCCATACCACACATTAAAAATTATCATGCATAATTGGTCCTATCATATTTTTACACCACCAAAATTTACACTGACTACACACAATTAAAATATTTTGGTGTATTTCAAATTGTGACTCGTTTATCACTTCCTATCATTACCTTGTGCATATGAACATGATATTGTCTCTATTTTTTTGCTATTTGGGTTCATTTCTGCTATGGGGAAAAAGAAAAAATATGAACCAGTCTCTCTAGACCCATTTCTCTAGAACGTTGTGATTTCCTAGGTATTTTATGATGTCGGTTGGTTGGAAGTCATTAGGAAATTCAAAATTTTTGATGAAAATTTGGTAGATGAATTCCTCGTAAATTTTGAAGCTACCTACTCACACATTGGGGGTAAGAGAGTAGAAGTAAATAGTTGGATTGTTTCATAGTTGTTTGGGTTACTAGATTTTGGTGTCAAAGTCATGACCAATGCTCCTCTTAAGGATTTGATTCCCTTATTTCATGAAGATGGTGAAGCTTTTCCAGAGGTAATCTTCACCTCCACTACTATTTAAAAAGGGATTAAGAGGTGGATAAATGGGTCAACCAATACTTCATCTGTGATGGAAAACCATCATTTCTTGGTGGGGATTCACTAAAAATTATAATTCATTTAAGTCATGGCTACAAAAACCGTGCACTTAGGGTTAATTTACCTGAATCTTTAGCCAATGCAGTCATCAAAGTAAGGCAAAAATATAAGAATAGAGGTGGTAAGCCAACGCTGAAACATCTCGGGCTTATTCAATTTCTCTTCTCACATCAAGATTTATACATACTGAAGATACAAATCAAACAAATGAGTATGGGGGATAGCTCCAAACCAATGAAACTAAAAAAGGGACCATATTCTATTGTTTGACCCAAGCTCGAGTTATCCCATCACCATTCACATAAGCATGTGGAGGAACCTAGTAATGAGGGGAACCCATCTTCTAAACCTCACAATTCTAAGGGTAAGAGCACTTCACCACTTTGTTCTTCTATTTCATTAAGGTCGAGATAGTCCTGTACATTGGAAAGATTTGGAAGTTCCCATCCAGAAACTTTTTCTGATGATTCTACTCCTATTTGGGAAGAGAAGGATGTGGCTAGTACTTTGAATATTCCTACTAACCAATCTCAGGATGCCACATTTACCATAATTATCCCTACAACGTAGAACTATGATCTTTCTACATCTTCGGAAATCCACTTAGCAGCTCCTGAAATTCCCTCAGTGCCTAAAACTCAAATCTCAACTCCAGAACCAGTTGCGATGGAGACTGTGATCCGTGGATTGCATGAAGGTGATGTACCAAGGTGTTATTTGGTGGAAATTTCCTCTCTTAAGGAAAAATTGAAAGGTATGTAAGAAACAAATTTATCTTTACAAACTACATTCACTCAAAGAATAGTAGAAAAGGTTAGAGAAATTACTACTTTACAGGTATAAGTTAGCAACCTTAAAAGACAAAAAGATTTAGGACTTAGAGTTTTGGATGATTTCAATCAATTATCTCTTCAAAATAAAGAGTTAAAAAAAGGAAAAAAAGAAATTGAAGGAAGAGTTTGAGGCCAACACAAATGAGAAAAGTAAGATACAATATTTTTTGGACTCTATTTGTCCTTTGGATTGCAAACTCTTGGCCTGTAGGAAACCTTCTTCTATCTATAGTATGTTTTTTCAAGATTTTTTTTGTCTTGGTAGTTGTTAAGAGCGTGTATTCAAGAACCTTATGAAGCTCATAATGGTAAAACCTTTCTATCAATTTATCAAGACAATCCCTCTGACCTACAAAATTAGCTATGTGAATTCTATCTCCATAATATGCTAGTCACCAATGTTCCTGACTTCTTTATTAAGCTGTTTGTGGAAGATTTTTAGTTAAAAGCCTTCCCATCACTACTTAGGAATAAAATTGTGTGGGGAGAGAAAATGGACATTTTAAATCAAACATCTCACAAAATCAGTTTCTACATTAGGCTTACTCATCACAATGATTTGAACATTGGAAATAATTTCAGATTTCTTTACTATAAGGATGGTATTAGGGATAATACTTCTAAAGTTATACTGAAATCTGTTTAGGATTTTGAGGCCTACAATTAACATTATTTTGGGGCAGCAAGGTAGGCTTGTGATAGAAGGTGGGATACTTTGAGTTTACCCTTGAAAATGAGATAGGTTATCTCTCCTCAAAATTTAAGCTGGGAGTATGAGATGAGGTGATACCATCATCACAATAATTAGACAATTATAAGAAAAGAATGACAAGCAATATAATGACGAATGGGTAAGATTGCAGATGAGGCCACCTCTCCTCTTGAGTCCAACTACAACCTAGAAAAATAATGCTGCACAATCAAATGAGAGTTTCATAGTTTGGGAAGAAGCAATTTCAAACACTGAGGGATGTAAGAGAACTAGAAAACAATTTTCCAATCAATTTGAAGAGTATAATATGGCTCAACAGCTTGGCCAATGGGCAGGACAAAGATGAGTTGCATTGGGACATGCAACATGTAAATTTTAGGGGAGATGATGAGTACATTATTTGGCTTATTTATGTCATTCATATGATTGATAATTTTTCATTTACACATGATTCACTAGTGCATGGGGATGTTTTATATGGTTATATATTAGTGAGTTTAATGCATTTTCCTTGTCTTTGTTCATGCAACCCATTAACCATATAACTTCCTACTAATTGCCTTTATGAGTGAAATGTGGTAAATGTGTGTAGGATAATAATGAGCATTTACTACCAGTTTTGGTTTGTAGTCAAGGATTCTGAGTCTAAAGTCGGTATGTAGTTGTGGAGTACTTTTTCCATTAACAAGCCTATAAAAATGGGTCTTGTTTCTAGCAATTTTTGTAGGATTTTATTAACCTTAATCTAATAATGTTAGTGGAAGAACTTGGTATATATCATTTTTGCATGATATGCAACTGAATGTGTCTATATATAGACATCTCCTTGAAGAACAATGTAGTAGTTGGATAATATTGATAATCTGCAATATAGTTTGTATTAGTTAGTATTTACTTTTTAGATGCACTGAATATGTCATAGAACTTATTTGAATAAATATAAGTGGAGATAATTCTGAGCACCTCTTGTTGCTAAGATCACCTTTTTCCCAAGGGAGTGTAAGGGCCTACTTGATTGAGGTGACTGGAGGCTGTTTACATTTGCGCATGAATGTGGTTTTCTGATAAGTCATAATTTGCTCAATTCCTCTACTATAATTTCCATTTAGTATGTTTATTTACCTTATCAATATTTCCATTTAGAGTATATGTTTACCTTTATGAAATTTCAATTCTAAGTGTGTTGTTTTAATTCTACAAATTCAATTCAGAGTCTGCGTTATTTGAATTTAGTATATCAATTTAGTGCGTGTATTATAACTCTAGTAAAGTATTACCAGTAGATGCATTTCATTACAGTAATTTCATTTATATAGTTTAGCATTAAGATTCCATAGATTAGTAGGAAAAGAATAAAATACCCAACAAGAAAAACCCCCCAAAGAAAGACCCAACAACATAACTAGTTGTATAGGGCTTCATTGCATATAGCCTTGGACACACAACCCTGGTTTATAATGACACTAGCAGAAAAACCTATTATTTAAATGATTTGAAAACAAAATGACCCATCATATAGGAGGATTGATGTGTAAATTATACCTAAATAAGTGGTAAATAACTCCCACTAACTGATACTGGTAGTTAAGTAAACTCCAGAAGACTAGTAAGCTAACTCCACATAACTAAGAAGCTAACTCAACACAACTAGTAAGAAATCTCCACACACCTATTACACCTAAGCAAGCTAACCAAAAAAGTGTAGGGATAAAAAAATTGTAACAATTATCATAATAAATAAATAAATAAAAGGATAAATAATAGCATAAACTAATAAGACAATCCAAAACATGAAACTTCTACATCCATCTACTTGGCCAAAGTAATTATGTACTAAAACAATCAAACTTGATCTTCACAAAAAGAGTTGGTTCACCTATCAAATCACCTCATAAAGAGATAAAACATATACCATTAGAAATTTAAGATAATATTATTTCCATAAAATCTTACAATTTCTTAAAACTCCAAGTGGAAGGCCTTCAAACAGGTCAATATTTGAAACTTCTCAAAACTGCCCTTACAAGCCCAAAAACTAGTCTTTAGAGTTAGGGAACACTTTTCCCTCTAGGAATTCAACCATGACCTAAAACCACCATGGAAATATATTAAAAATCCCAAGGTCCATTATTTATTTATTTATTCATTAGGTTCATGCAAACAAGATTTCTTCCATCGCTAGAAAACTAGGGTTTTTGGAGGGTTTTGATCTTCTTAACTCCTTAACAATCGTTCATAAATAATGTCCCCTCTTTTAGCGTCATTATAAATATAAAAAATTCTTATATCCATGCACCAACATTATTGAAATGCATAAATTCCAATGTAATCTTTAAACATGCCAACCATGAGCATTTTTCTCACTTTAAGCTGGAAATTGCACTCTTAAGAACCCCGTTTTAGTCTAATCATCATAACTTGCAAAATATTCATCAAATAAACTTTATTTTTTTTCAGAAGAATAAAAAAACCTCTTGTAACATATCCAATCATCACCTTTTCTCAAATATCTCTGCATATTCATATCCCATCTCATTTGCATGACTAGTCCTTATGATTTTTCATGTTCTAGGCCAATACCAATTGAACTAACACTGAAACCAAGAATGAAACCTCTAAAAACTATCTCTTCATGATGGAAAAAACATAACATACCTCCATGACTGATCTCAAGTGATCAAACATACATGAAAGTGACTATCATGCCTAATTAGGCCTCTAAACACTAGGATTAGCTCTATTTTACACTATGACAAAGTAGATAAATCTCACGAATCTAATTCAAAGCTCTCTAAAAGGACCTAACACACATGAAAAAACATATCTCACACCCTTTCATGATTCCATGATCTCATATACCCCTGCACCTCACTCTCATGCTCCATTTGACCCTCAATCACCTAGATTAGGTCTAGATGAGCACTTACAACTGGGTCTTCCACATGTACCTACAGTTTGAAACTCACGCAAGTGTCTAAAATATTTCCAAAAATTCTTCCCATGCCTCTTGTATGGTCCTCAAGTCATAATGCTCCATCACCTAGGCTAGCTAGCTCACCTGATTAGGCTTGTAAGACTAAGCTAATCTCAGCGAATCCACTCATAAAATCATGAAACAACCTGAATGTCCATGTCACCATTATGCCAAGCATATCCTAACACTCCTCCATAATCCTATTTGCATATTATAGACCATACAATAACATCATAACAAACTTGAGAAAAACTTTGAAGCATTTAGTCTAGTCTCCGAAGCAAGTAGAACAAACTTAGGTCAAACTTTGAAGCATTCAAGAAAACTATGAATAATTCTATATTCCATATTACAAACACTCATAATCCTTTGTAATTAATGTGAAATCATATTTTACATGAATGGAAACACTAATTTTGTCCAAATTCCTCATTCGTAACGTAAATGAATGCACTAGCTACTAAAGAAACTAGCAACTCAGAAATGCTAGAGGGTTTATGTTACCTTGGATGTGATGATGCTTGATACGGGTGTTGAATGATGAAGTTACTATTTTAAAGCCTTGAAATAATAATGGAAATGATTTTGATTAGAAAAATAGATGTGGGGGCTGCTTGAAAAATGTCGGTTATAATAAGTAGTTATCTTCCTTGGCATATGTCAACCCCAGTTTGTTTAGATAAAAGGATGTAAAAGTAAAGGCATGCAAAAACTAAACTATCATTGAATCTGAAAAATGTTAGAAACTGATCTAAAGCTAGTTAAATGATAATAACTGTAAAATAAAGGTTACTTGGTTTGGGTCAATAGTGACCTAGACTGTGCACAGGTAGGTCGATGGTGACCTAGGATGATGGATCTAGATTTGTAGATGAAATATGCAGACTTGCAAGGTATGAAAGTCGCTTGAAGGTTGAAAAGGGTATGTAGATGCTATAAAATATTCTACAAGAGTGAACCAGAGGAAAAGAAGTGGGATAAATGAGAGAAAGGAGGATTTGGATGGGTTTTTGGATAGACGTGACCCTGGTTGATGGTGACTAGGGAGGATTGACGATGACTGTACCAGAGAAATGCAAAGATAATGATGAAAGGATGAAAATGACAACCTGCAAGTGAATGGAAATGTGGGAGATGGCTTATGAGTGTTTATGAAGCTGCTCTATACCTACAAGATGTTAGAAGCAAACCAGATATGATAATATAATTAAGATAATGCAATAATGATAAGAAGATATAACAAATGATGATCATGGGAGATGTAATAAGGTTGAAGGAATGTCTAAGAGGTCTATGGATGTCTTAGAACTGCTCATACATAAGGAAGGTTGGATGCATCTGATGGATGACTTGATTGATTTATTTTTGATTTCCTGATCCTCATAATGGAAAGAAAACACTTGTTTTAAAGTGGTTCGACGGTGACTTGGTTGGGTTGCCATCGATGGGCATGATTTTTGATTTAAGGTGGGATTTTTGTCTACTTTTAAGGCTTTGGCGAGTGCTTTAAAGCATGAGGCGGGATTAGATGACTTAGGGATGAATCCAAGGTAGTTAGTACATAAAAATAAATGGGATGAAATCTAGAAAAACAAGGTGATTTATATGTAGGATAAAATCATCCTAATTAGGGCCAAAAGGATAGAAATGATTAATTAATTAATATGAATTAATTAATCAATAAGGATTAATGTGGATGGGATAATTGGGCACGTACAATATTAAATGATTAATTAATTAATGTTGCTTAATTAATTAATAAGGACTTGGATGGGAATTTGATTAAATTAGGATGATGATTAAATAAATAAAGTGCACACATGTGATGAAAGGATATATACTAATTTTAGGTGTCTACAACTAACTCACTCATGCCAAAATCCTAACTCCATCCAGATCCAAAACAAACAAAATGAAAATACAAAAATACGTATACCTTTCATGTTTAGCTTCTTGGAGAATTTAATGGTTCCCAAGGATCTTGAAAATATTAAATCCCACATTCAATGCTTATTCTACATTGTGGCTTAAACCCCTCTAAACCTTGTAATGTGGGCAGTGCATTTCCACAAACCATACTTAACCAATGTTTATGCCTTTGTGGTCTATGACAAATGTATAAACAATACTTAGCCATGTGATGGTCATATGAACTTTTCAAAAAAAAATCATGGATATCAATAAATCTTCATAAAATATATGTGTGTGTGTGTACATATATACATACATATGTTTACATAGTCATATACATATGTATATGTATATATGTATATATATATATATATATATATATATATATATATATATATATATGTATGTATGTATGTATGTATGTATGTATGTATGTATGTATGTTTTTTACATATTTTTATTAATTAATTAGATCATTAACAAAAATATATCTACTTAAATAATTGATATCAATTTATTACATTATCACATGTACCTTAATTTTGACAAGTATCAACGCAACTTAATTAAACAATAATCTCATTACCTAGCCACATTATAACGATATTATCAATCCAATGAATACATTATATTTGGGATGTTACATACTTCCCCTCTTAAAATAATTATCATCCCAATGATTTAAATTTAACCCTTGCGAATATATCAATCACAAAAAATATCAAAAGCAAAACTGAATAATTCAACTCAGTTTTCTCCTTAATAGGTTTTTTTCTTCAGAATTTCTACCAATATTAGTTCTATAACTTAGCTATAATCATCCGTATAATAGTAAGTTAATTCCCAAATAATATTTATTATGGATTAAATTTCCATTCAATCATACTAAGTATCAAACAATATAAATAAATCCATAACAAATCATCAAAATAACAAATTTTTTCACTGAAACAAGGAAGCAAAGTTTTTATTTCATCCATGTTCTCCCAAGTTACATTGTTCTCATAATATTGGTCCCATTGGACCCTAAATTGTGTAATTTCATGATTTTTGAGACACAACCTATGAGTTTCCAACACTCTTATTGGTTTAACTACGATGATTCGCAGGTGTTTAACCTGTAATGAGTTCCAATTTATAACATGTGTTATATCAGAAACACACATTTTAAGCAAAGATATATCAAAACAATTATGCATCTTAGAAAATGTGGGAGGTAATGCTAATCTGTAAGCCACTAGACATATTAATTCTAGGAATTCAAGGGGTCATACATATCTAGGTGATAATTTGGAAACTTTTTCCAATGAAATAAATATCTTTTTAGGTTTTACCCTAAAAAATACCTTGTCTCTTTGCTCAAATTTTCTATCGATTTTTTAAATCAACATAGATTTTTTGTCTACTAGTTGCTTCTTTCAATTGCTCATGAATGAGCTTAAATTTCTCTTTCAAATATTTCAAAATTTTTGTTGCCCCTTGATGCCTCAAATATGGCACATCACGAAATTCCTTCATGAATTTAATTCTATGACCATTAGCCAAGGGTACATAAACTCTATTATAATACTGTAAGACTTCTTCATTATCAAAATTTAAATCCTTGCATCTTCTATCATTCAGATATGCTTCTAACGTAGTTTTCAAATGTTGATAGTATGGATTGGTTTGAAGTTGCTTCTTAAATTCTTCCTTAAACTGAGTTATGAGGGTCAAAATTGCAGAAATATGATTCCTACATCTCATCACATCAACCAATCTATTTTCCTTTCCTTTGATATAACTAATATAAGAGTTGGGATAAAAATTTGAACCACCTATGCTATCTTGTGTTCAAATTGGGTACCCTAAAAATGTATTTCAACCCTGAATAGTCTATTTTCAATTTAATTTTTTTTCTTAGAAAATAATACCTCCAGATTTGGAAGGCATGACCTATCAAATCAAGCTCTAAGTCACATGGAACATAATTCTACTCATGCACTTTCATTTTTATAATTTCATAAGTAGTTTCATGATCATTTTTAAAAAGTATTCCTCCCAATCCTTCACCTGATTTATCAGTTACCATGGTAAATTTTCCATTGGGATTAAGAACCTTCAGTACAGGTGCTGTTGTAAGTTTTTCTTTTAGCAACTTAAATACATTTTCTCATTTATCAGTCCATACAAAATTTTTATCCTTTTTCTGTAATGAATTAATTAGTCCCACCACTACTAAAAAATCCTTTACAATTTTTTGTAATACCCATCCAACCCCATAACACATCTTACATTTTTGAACCTTTGTCATTATGGTATATGTTTTCATTGATGTCAAAACTACAGAAGATGGAAGACGTGGCATTGATGGCAAAAAGGGTAAATTGGTAAAATGAGCAAGCTAAAAATATGATGGTCGATTGGTAGTTTCATCTCACAGAAGCATCAAGATGACTAAGGATAAGGTCTAAATGACTTAGTCAATGTTTGTGCAAGCCATGGAGAAGAGGAGATATCCATTGAAGTATACATGAAGCCGTGAAATTCAAATAACTTAAAGAAGAATTTCCGAAGACTTGGAGTAGAAGCGGAGTACTAGGAGAATTTGTGGAAGGTAAGTAAGTTCTGTGGATAAAAGGAATGGTGTTTCCAAAATTCAAGGAGTCAAGGAACAAGCTATAAGTGTAAAACGTGAAGCCGTGAAATCTTAGCAAGTGCCCTGTGAAAATGAGTGAAGCCACTAAAGCAAAAGAATCCAAAGGACAAGTCACATGAGAGAAAGGTAAGGCCGTAGATGTGAAGGAAGATCCATGGGAACTAGAAAGTTTTAAGGATAAGCTATGGAGTAAAGGAAGTCCGGAGTAATGCCATGGTAAAGTAGAAAAGCTATCAAGAACTGGAAAAGATGCACAAAATAAGAAGAGTCGCTAAGGAAGAAAACCACAAAAATATCAAAGCCGTAGATAAAAGGATGGAGCCACGAACGTGAAATAAATTTGCAAGAAGGAAGCACATATAAGAAGAAAGATCCACATACATGGAAAAATTCGTGGAAAAGAAAATGAAAAGGAGTATAGCTGTGAGACATTGAAAAAGCCGTAAGAAGTATATGACATCCAAAGATAACTAAAAATCCACAGAACAAATAATATTTCCACTGTACAAAGGAAAAGGTCACAAATGTCAAGGGAAGATGGGGATCAAGAAAATATGAACTGGAGATGGATCAAGGAAAATCATATAGAGTTTAAAATGGAAGAAGTGAGAGCTAGTATCTAAAATTGATGATGATTTGATTGATAGAATATTGTGGCTGCATGTACAACTGGAACTCCAAAAATAGTGACGAAGTCTACTCTTCCAACTACCATAATTTAATGCATGTTGACCTCAGAGTAATTTAGCTACACTCTCCATAAAGATTCCTAATTCCAAGGTGAAAATAAAATATTGGAGAAGAAAGGGGTTTGTTTATTCTTGATCATGAGGAAATCCTAAAAATACAAGAAATCTATTTTTAGGAGTCGGCTCATAAACAATTTCTAGTAGATGCATAGAGGAAGGTGTAATCACGCCAAATATAGAATAAAAAAAATATAGAGTGAGTTACATTCATTTAATAGTCTATATTCTCAGGCAATAGATCAAGAGAGATTGCACAAACCACAAGATGAAGTGGTAGGTTGGGTTGATTATTTATATAGAGAAAATTGGATGCATTTGAGTGATTTGTTTGAGTGGGAAAATGATGCACCAGAACTGAAGGAGCAGTAGGAGAGAAGAGGCTCAAGACAAAAATGATGCACTCAAGCTGAAGGAGCTAAAGAGGAAGAGAGAGGGCAAAGGAGTACTGTAGGTATGTGTGTAGAGTCTAATAATTGATCAGATGCATTACATATTGATGAAATCAACAAGAGCACTCTCAGGAGATGAAGAGATGAAGAATTTAAGATATGAATAACATAGGAAAGAGAGAAAGGGAAATCAAGCTAAAGAGCTTCTTATAGAAAGAAATGAATCAGAACCATTGTTGAACATCCAATGCTAATGAAGATGAGATGAGTAGAGAGATGTGCAAGGAAATAAGAGGTAGCTGCATGATGCAGAAATGCTAGAGAGAAGATCAAGGAGAAGCTAAGGACAAAGTAATTATAGAGAGGAATAAAGGAGACATGTCAAAGTAATAGAGATCCAGTGTATAGAGAAAGAAAAGAGTTGTGTGTGAAAGGAGACAACATTATCAGATGAAGAATTTATGTGCAAAGAAAAGCAAAAAGTTTGATAAGTGAAATGATAAGAGGGACTAGAAAGAGGTACAACAAACATTGCATATCTAACTATGAAGAGTGATTGCAAATGAATGAAAAATAAAGGTAATCATAATTTGTTGTATGTGCAACATGGAAACTAGATGATCAAAATTTGTGTAAACAACAAGCCTAAGTTGTATCTTAGCATTTCCAGGGGGTTGCATCCTCCTTGTGGGTCAGTGACTACAAAAGATCAGTCATAGTTGATAAAATTAGGGGTTGGTAGTCCTTGTGAAGTTAGTTCCTGACTAAAAAAATCTCTCATGATGTGTTATATTCACTTGAGTTCTTTGTTATGTGTAATAGCAACAAAGGTGTAAGGGGTTGGTGCTCCTTTTGGGGTTAAAGCCTCACGAAAAAAATCTTGTAGGATGTGTAATATTCTTACAATTCCTTTCTTTGAGTAATATAAGCAATGCTTTCAGTAGGTTTTTGTCCTGAAAGGGTTTCCCACATTATATCTAGTCTACTCATGAGAATGTGTGTGTATGTTTCTTATACCTATAGTCTCATAATTAATATTGCATGTTTATGACAATAAATAATAGTCAACAATAATATATACAAAAAATAAAAGAAGAAATTTACTGTACATTTTATCACTACTGATTCACTCCCCTTCTTAGTTCCTGAAATCTCTAACAATTGGTATCAAAGTGGTGGTTCTCCTGTGTAAAGATTAACAACTTGGATTTGATCTTAGAGAAATATAATCATGGAAAAATCTACTTAGAAAAATTATCAGGGTGAAGTTCACAAAGAAAGGTTAATGCTGGCAATGGAAAGTTGCAGCAGCTCCAGAAATGACTCAGATGATGAAGATACAAAGGTAAATCTAGAAATTGAGTTGGAATGTGCTATAGAATAATTAGATAAATCAAGAAACTAAAACAAGAAACTAAAATCCTACATCAGTGCCTATGAGAAGCACATCACTCTCCTCAATAAGAATTTGAGCAAGCAAGAACAAGAGGATGCTCAAGAATTCATAGAATCAGATAAAGTAATGGAATCTCTCAAACTCAAGGAAGAAGAGATTAACAATTTAAAAATCATGGTAAGGGATCAAGAAGATAAAATTAGACATCATGAAGTGACAGCTATCCAAATGGAGAAATAACATGAAGAAAAGGTAAAGGAACTTGAGGAACTGAAAAATATGAGCAAGTTTTAATCTCCAGAGAGCCAAATAGAGAAGAAATAAACCAAATATAATAGACAATATATTAATAACTTCATGATTTATAATACATATGAACCCATATATATAGGGAGAGGATTACCTATTATTAAGGAAACCTCTTTTGCTTCTATGTGAGTTTGGTTACAACCACCAAATCTCACGATATAATAAAATAATATAGGTTATAACCATATAACCAAATAACCAATCTTTTACATTTTACTAATAATAATTTACCACATGTAAACTATTAATCACCACAAGAGAACTAACCATAGAATTCCTAACATTCCCCCCTTAGTTTGAACATGGGGAAAAAATCAATTCAGTACCTCCACTTGCTTTCGTGACGGTGTGATTTTCTATTGATTTATCACAAACCAAGACAAATATGGTTTTCTATCAGATAACCAGAAATCGAGAGTTTTTTGATTTTCTATTGGATTATTGCAAACCAAGACAAAGATATGGTTTTATATCAACTGACTAAAAAATGAGACAAAAGAGGTTTTCAAATGGTTTACCCCAAACCATATCATGATGTGCAGTGCTACTTCAGCTATCATCATGTCTTCACCTTAAGGAGATTACTTTGGAATCCATACATATTAATCAAGTCAAACTAAAAAATTGTGTCATTTCCCCCCACAATGTGAATTTTGATAACACATCATTAAAAACTCACCATGCCAAAAGAAAACAAATTCAAACATACACATGCCACCAAATCAATATCTGCAGCCTCGTTGGTGGTGACTGACGGGAGGACGCTATATGTCCTCCATCCTTTGTGTATCCTCCAACCTCTAGTAGATGGCTGTTAACTCAGCCAGATGTGAAAATGAGACTCAATAACATGCCTTGAACTTTGGATTTCACAGAAAATGTGTTCATAAGGCAATTTTTTTAATAATTTTGACAATTTTCCTAATAATCACCTAAATGACGATAACAAAATGACACAAACATATTTTTGACACTTTCGACTCTATAATTTTAACAAATTGACACAAAAATACAATACTTAATGAACCAAAACTAATGTTTTTAATAACTAATGGATACTTTAAACAACTAATGATCCTCACACATCATCGACTATATTAAACATAAGTAATCGACCATTTAAGTAAGACACAATAGGACGTAATATAGGAGAAATTAAATGTAAATAATGGTTTTTATCTGGATTTACATGACATGACCTCTTTATACAGGTGTGAAAATGTGGAGACAGATTAGTTTTTTCACCCTAAATGGTGTCACTTGATATATTCTTGCCAAAAATAGCTGAGCCTATACATTTACCATTAGATCATGTGAGTAGAGATGTCCACTATGTAGCTTTATATGTGTGTGAGGTGGAGTAGATTTATGCCAAACCTTACACTCAAGGAATGACTTATCCTTGATGGGTTCATTGAAAACCTAACAACATCACCAATAGACCAAAAACCATAAGATTAAAGATTTTAGTAAATGATTCCAGCAACACCTTTTATGAAGGATTATATATGAGTTAAAGGTACAATTTATTCTAGTATACTTAAAAAAATAAGTCCTCGCCATAATCTGAAAAATACATATGAATATCGTTAATAATATGATATGCAACATACTTGGCATAGGTACGAAAATTATTCTTATTTTGGAAATGATTGGTTTCTCAGCTTATACAAAATGGTTGTAGCTTGTAGGTGGGAGAGGACATCTGTTTCATGCAAATAAATGTGATATGTAACTTTGAGTCTAATACCTGATAGACGTCTGGATAATTATTTTCCCTTTTCATGGGAAGCGACTTATGTGTACATCCGGACATTCGACCTGTATTAATTGCATTTGCAGTGCGTGAACAATGGCATATGGAATTGAAGTACCTATGTCATGTCATTCGAATATATGGAATTGTCTCACAATTCTTTTGATTGAATCATAAATTTTCAGGATCAATGGAAATTTGGAATGTTTGATTAATTTGTGGCTCGTTCAAAAATTTGTGCAATAGATAATGAGATCATAAGCGAAGTAGGAGTAATAAGATACGCAAAGGATGATGATAGTTCGTATAAACCACGTGTTACCATTATGGATGACCCCTACAAATAGCCTTGGAAATTGATCACCGTGGGGTATTTACTTGTACTGATCCATAGGGTTAAATTTGACAATTGAAATATATGTTTTTTTTTTTTTTTTTTTTCACAAGCCCATTTTCACTCTGATAAAAAATTTTCAAATATTTACAGATAACTGTTGCTTAATCATTTGCATATTAAAATTTGACTGTTATTTTTATTAAATAAACTTACAAATATTTACAACTAGACAATCTCATGTAATCACATCATGCAATGTGAACCGCCAATACGGTATGAACGCTATTTGATTTAGAGGGGTAGTGAATTACCTATTGGATTAAGGAATTGTGTTAGTGTTGCAATGTGTTTGGGACCCCTGGTTGCACATCAGTTTTTTTGGTTGGTTTTCAGGCATCCAGTGTGACTGCACAACATGCGTTTTTTCTATTGATAGTGTAAGACTTGTAGAAACATAGAGATGGCATCTCCAGAGAAGGTTCTTGTTCCTGCTCCTGAACGACCTGCCACAAGCTACCCCTGGGACTCCGCAACGCGAATCGTTTGAGACTCCCAGTCTAACGATTGCACAACATGGAGCTTTTCCCAGAGAGTGAGAGACCACTCGCAAAATCGGCAAAAGCTCTCCGGACTGAAGGCCGGCTCCTATTCACTCTGTTCAGATGCACCAATGAAAGACAGAGGTTTACCCAAAACTGCCTAATCTAACTACCAGAGGAGAGCAATGGGAAGGATGAGACAGATGCATAAAAATAAACCTAAGCTAAGGAGGTAGATTTCACACGAGGAATGAATGAACACATGTTTTGCCAATTAAACACAGCTCCACACCTGAAATGGACATGCAATATTATGCACAGATAAACATATTCACAGTGAAGAGAGGCAGGAGGATGCACAAGTGAAACACATAGGAGGGTTGAGACAGATGCATCCACACTCATGCATTTATGTTGCTCCAGAAGGTTGATACAGATACATCATGCCATTAGTAAAATGCCCAGAGGCAAAGGTGCCATTACAGTTTCAAATGAGGAGGTTTGAGCTCCATTTTCAAATCCTCTTGCTAGAAGAGAAGAAGGGAGGAGGCACAAAACAAAATGTCTAACCCCTTTTAAAACAGCCTCTCCTTACATTATATATGAGGAAAAATGAGAGAAGGAAGAAAGAGGAATGATTCGGATCTACTCCCAACCACCTCCAAGACTGTACTTTAACTCCTTTCATCATGGCGGTCGGTAAGAACCCCAACATCCTGGCAAAAAATGGCGAACTATATTTTGCATTGAAGCTGGGTTTGAAAGAAGTCCCGTCACTATGCTTGTTGTATCACGTGTATTCCTGACTTCCGCTTCCGCTGTGATTTTCTCAAGTTTTCCAAACTTGTTTTCAAAACTCGGAGGTATGAACTCGCATGTGCATCGGGTTTGGGAATGGTGGCGCATCATGTTTTCCCCCCCATGCATCCCCGAACGTGGAAAACTGAGCTCTGGATCAAAAGCTTTTGCGATCTGAAGTTTTAGGGCACGACCCAGACCAAGACATATTTTAAAATGTGTTCGGGTTCTTTAGAGTCTGGACAACACGTGGCACGTGCTGATTGGACCATGCGAATTCTCGGTCCTTCATCTTTCCCGCCCCGGAAACCCGATTTCCTTTTGAAATTGCTTGTCGGATTTTTTAACCCTTGCGACATGTGGCACCATTTCATTGGTGTCGGGTTTTGCGCTGGATAACTCGCCGACATGTTTTCCTCTTGACTTGTTTCTCCTGACGATGAAACGTGGCAGTTTCTGATCTGGAAACCTCGGCTCCTTCAGCTCCTTCGCGTACTTCGACGCCGATTTGACCCAGATGGTCCCATTTGACACGTGGCGACGTTTTATTGGCTCATTTCGGGCCGGTGCGGGCCAATTCGCTTCCATTTGTGACCTTTTGTAACCATTTGACTTGGGCCAAAAATCGTGATCATTTTCGGCCGACACGGGCATTTCGCGTCCCCCTTAGGACACGTGGAAGCACCTCATTGGATTGCGGGCCAAAATCGTGCAAAAATCTCGGCAGATGCGCCAACACTTAGCGAATTTTTTACCCGCTTGTCTCCCCTTGCTTCGGACGTGGCTTGCATTCTGATTCGCCGCGGTTCGGCCGGTTCGGGCCAAAAATTTTCCTTTTGCCCAGATTTTTCCAATCACTTTCTGACTCCGCTCTCCGCTCACTTTCAAGCCGATCACGTGGCTTGACTTCCCAAATGGCCCAATTGCGGGGCCTTGAGTAGGGGAAAATTCCCACAAAAACTCCGCCGAGCCGTTTCCTTGAAAAACCTATGAGGAGTTAGGGGGAAAATTTTACCATTTTCTCGGAAAGCTTGATAAAAAGCTTCTTCGGCCAATGGTGCCACTTCCAAAAACTACCTGAAGTGACCCTAGAAACCTCGAAAAATGGAGACTGAGGCAATCAAGATTCTTGGGATTTGAATCTTCTGATGCATGTTGGCCATAAATATGAGCGCTAAGGGGGCAATATTTTGGATCAACAATTTGGCGACTCAGCGGGGTCATCTCCCTGCTAGATGAAAAGATTTCAGTTGCCTGAAGCAATCCATTGGGCATGGAGTCATAAGTAAGCCTGAAACTGATCTGAAATTTGAAACTTCCCCCTGAGCCACTTGAAACCCATTGGACTTAGAGTTGTTCTCGCCAAAAACCGCTGCAATGAACCATGCCAGAGCAAAACCAACACCACAAAAACTATGTACAAAACTGGAAATCATACATGCCCCAAATGGAACATGCAGAGTGTGCACAAGCACTTCTTCTGCTGAAAGCAAACCTACCTACTCTACTCTAA
Organism: Taxus chinensis; assembly: GCA_019776745.2. Taxonomy (NCBI): domain Eukaryota; kingdom Viridiplantae; phylum Streptophyta; class Pinopsida; order Cupressales; family Taxaceae; genus Taxus; species Taxus chinensis. The sequence goes on along the minus strand of CM034147.1, from coordinate 93,158,878 downwards.
CTAGAAGCAAAGGTGAGCTAAACAAACCCTGCAACTGGTTGTGCAAAATAGCTTCCTTTCTTCAAAATTGGCAACCATGCAACTGATTTGGCATTGGATCATGGCTGGTTGGATGAATGGAACACCAACAAGAAGCTGGTCTTCCACCCAGATCATCAAGGTATCAACTGAAAATAAATCCAATACCTGTTTTAGTTGCTCTGCATTTGGATTGGAGAGGTATGGCAACTGATCCTTGGTACTTTGTATCTCACCCTCATGCTCAGAAGCGAGCATGACTGGTTTTGGCTTCTCCCTTGGCTCCAATGAAGCCAAGTATCTGATTGGGCACGGTCATGATCCTGTTGAGTATGCCCATTGCTCTGATTTTCAACTCCAGGAATGGAGTCTCTCTTGTAGACCTCCTTGAATGGATGGCGTGGAAGAAATGGTGGAATTCTTCTGTCCTTTCCCTTCCTCCAATGAAGAACATGGAAGATTAAAATCTTCCAATCCTGGTTCCAAAGAGCTGCTATAAGATGCAGGCTGTTGTAAATGAATGTTCTCCTTCGTGACAACAGACTCGAGTGTTTGGAATGGGGATGATGAAAAAGAGAGTGGTGGGAATTCAACCGGCTCCTCCCCATCAAAACAATCTTCCAAATCTGACAGATAAACTGCCTCATGGTTGTCCTGCTGCTAAATGCTCAACTTCCTCCATGGTGTCCTCTTGATCTGCAACTTGATCACCATGGTTTCCTTCACTCTCCAATATTGAGTTTGAAAGATCGAAACTCCCTTTCAGCACTGGAACTTGAGAGAGGTGAAGTAGAAAGAAGAACTGAAGGTTCTCCTGTAACCTGCTTTGTGCTCAAAGCCCTTTGGATCCGCAATTTTCTCCTCCACAACTAGGATTGTGCTCCTCTTCTTTTGCCTTTGGAGCAGCTTCTTCTTCCTCCAATGTTTCGAAGATAATCTTGCTCTTGAATGAGCTCCTCCTCCAGCATGAAGTTCGTCAAGTCAAACTCTTCGATCTGCTGCTCTAGAGGACAAGTTGGGACTGCAAGATCTCCTTCTTCTGCTGCAACAGAATCAGTCCTGACCACCATTTTTTCTCCAACCCCAACCTCTTCTGTAGGCCTAACCATCAAGGGCATCTTTGTCATCCCAAATCTAAGCAGCCCAAACTCTTCAAGACTGTCTGTCATTTCTTCCTCTTTATTGGCACTCTCTTTTTGCTGTGGTTTTCCTTGATGACTGGCATTCTTTCATTTTCATCCTTCCCAACATGGAATTAGGGAATGCAAAAGGAGGGATAGGTTGAAACTCAACTGATTTGACAATTTTGTGTGGTGGTGGAGGTGGTAGAAACCCCCTGTTTCTTTGGAGGAGGAAGGTACTTCATGTTAGTTCTTGTGGAGGGGGTGACGGATTTGGAAGAGAAGAGGGCAGAAAAATTGAGATGGGATGGAAGACTAGGGGGTAGAGGGATGGATTCAACATTTAGGGACAGCAGATGGTGAGTTTAAAACTTGACACTGCTGAAATGATATAGATTGAGAAGGAGGAAAAGAAAAGAGTATGAGGTGGTGTGCTTTACCCATTGACAAGGTTGCAGAATACTTCTCTCATACACCTCTATTCCTTCAATCCACCTTGTAAGTAATGGCAGTGTTGCAATCATGAAGTCTAAGCTTCTCTTGAGAGCTGTAATGCCTTGGAAAAGGTCCCACCCATGGACAAGGTGCTTCTGCAACCAATTCCAAATGCTTTCATTTGTGCCTGAGCCCTAGATTGCATCATGTTCACCTCCATCTTTTGGATTTTCTCCAGCAGATCTGCATTTTGGATCTTCATTGTCTTCATTGCATGCATACCCTTGCTCTTGGACATGCTTCATAGCCAGACTGAGTTTTGGCATTGCTGCTCATATGGGTATGCATGTTGATCCTGAACTTGACCAAAATGCTGATTTGGAGGATTTGTAAAACATGTTGGAGGTGTGATAATATTGCTGCTGTTGATGTGGATTCCATGATGGAAATGAAGTCATGGTTGCACAACTTCATGGAATGGAAAAGAATGAAAGAGATGGAAAGAAATATGGATGGAAATGGATGGGAACGGGTCTGTAAGCTCAGAGAAATGGGTTGCTGATCAGATGGAGTAGCCAGATGTGTTTGCAAGTGCCTCCAAAGGCTGAAATCTTCACAGGAACACATCAACCTGCAAAAGATGAAGTGAAAGACCTCTAAGGTCCCACCGGGTGTGCCAAAACTGTTAGTGCAAAATCACAGCACCCCTGGACGCACATCAGGCTTCTAGGTTGATGTTCAGGCATCCAGTGTGATTGCACAACATGGAAACCTCTCTCCAAGTGTGGGACTTGTAAAACCGAGAGAGGAATCTCCAGAGAAGGCTGGTTCCTGCTCCTAAACTACCTGCCACAAGCTATTCCAGTGCAGGCAAGCTAATCTAATCCTAATCTAACCATGCCAAGGAGACAGAGAGAGAGAGAGAGAGAAAGGAAAAACAACAAAATCCTACACTAAAACGGTGATACACCAGAGAAGGAGAATGTTGGACATCTATCAAAACTGCCATGGGACAAAGAGAGGTGAGAAATGGGAAGGATGGACAGATGCATCATAGGCCCAAGGATAGATTTCACACAGAAAATGTCCCAAAACTCCATGAACACAGCTCCAGACCTGCAATGAACATTCAAACATGCACAAATACCTGCAATGAAGAGAGGCAAGAAGAGAACAAGCAAAAACGAGGAAGGATGGATAGATGCATCACAAAACACGTTTTGTTACTCCAGAAGTTTGCACAGAACATCATTCCATTAGTAAAAGGAAAAAAACGCCATTACAGAGCAGGGAGGAGGTTCGAACTCCATTTTCAACCCTAGAGAAGAAAAGAAGGGAGGGCAGAGCAGAAAGAATGAACAACCTTTTTTATTTTGCCACTCCTTACAATATATAGGAAGAATGAGAGAAGGAAGAAAGAGGAAAGTCAGATCTACTCCAACCACCCCCAGGTTGTATTTTAAATCATCTCATTATGGTATAAGCGGCGGATCCTGGCAAAACGGCGGGCTGTCTGCTGCATTAAAGCTGGTTGTTGAAGCGTCACTTCTGTTGTATCACGCGTCAGAGCCGTTTCTTGATTTTCTCTCTCCAAACTGCACCAAAACTCGATATTAACCCCAGAATCATGTAGAGAATTTCATGAGCTTTCCGTTGATATAAAGAACGTGGAAAACTGAGCTCTGGATCAAAAGATATGGCGATCTGAAGATTTAGGGCACGAAGCAGACCAAGACAGATTTTAAAATGTTTTCCCGCTCTTCACCGTCTGGACGACACGTGGCACGTGCTGATTGGACGAGCAATTCTCTGTCCTTCATCTTTCGTGGGCTTTCCTTTTGAAATTGCTTGTGGGCCCCTTAAACTTGGACACGTGGCACCATTTCATTGGTTCGGTTCAGCGCTCGATAACTCGCCCCTTTGACCTTTTGACTTTTTCTCCTGTGAGGACACGTGGCAGTTTCTGATTGGTCCTCGGCTCCTTCGGCTCCTTCACGTACTTCGCCTCCATTTGTCCCAGATGTCCCATTTGATTTTGGGCCCTTTGTGCTCATTTCGGCCGGTTCGGGCATTTCGCGTCCATTTGTCCCAGATGTCCCATTTGATTTTGGGCCCTTCGTGCTCATTTCGGCCGGTTCGGGCATTTCGCGTCCATTTGTCCCAGATGTCCCATTTGATTTTGGGCCCTTCGTGCTCATTTCGGCCGATTCGGCCGGTTCGGGCATTTTGGCCCGCTTGTCTCGCTTTGCTTCGGACTGACTTGACTCTTTTCGGCCGGTTCGGCCAGTTCGAGCCTTTGCGGCCCAGATGTCCCAATCGCTTTTGACTGCCTGTGCTCATTTCGGCCGATCCGCGCCTTGACGTCCCAAATGTCCCAATTGCTCCCTTGAGTAGGACTTAGCCAATTTTCACACTTTTTCCTGGGTCAACCTATTTGCCTTTCTGCAACTTTTTTACATTTTCTCAGAGCTTGCTCCTTGTTTCTTCAGCCAGGGGAGTTAGAAAAATACCTGAAGGGACCCTAGAAACCTGATTTTGCTCTGAATCAATCAATTTGCTTGGGATTTGAATCTTCTGATGCATGTTATCAAAATTTACCCTAAGGGGGTGAATTTTGGATAACAGAACCCTCTTTTGTTTCTATGTGAGTTTGGTTACAACCACCAAATCTCATGATATAATAAAATAATTTAGGTTATAACCATATAACCAAATAACCAATCTTTTAAATTGTACTAATAATAATTTACACACGTAAATTATTAATCACCATGAGAGAAATGACCATAGAATTCCTAATAGGAACAAATAAATCTAATCTCTAAAGCTCTTTAGGATAAAATTGAAGATTATGACAACATTAGCATGACTGTGAAGACATTTGAAAAATATCTAGATCAGGAAAAGTAATTAAACATGAATACCAATATTGATAAAGTAGATGCCTGCAAGAAGCTTGAAGCTAAATTGAAGAATATGAAGACAAAAATGGAAAAAATGTAGACTGTTGTATTAGATCATGAGGAATGTAAGGTATCAATTCATGCCAAAAGTAAGGAATGCAAAATACTAGATGCTGATCTGAATATTCTTAGAGTGGGACTAAAATAATCAAGGTAGAGTGAGTTGGAAGCCAATTCAAGATAAGTATGTTGTCAAAGATGCTCAAATAATAGGGAGGATGAAAAGGGTAGCTCCATCATGCAATCAAAAAATAAGCAGACCAAGGTGACTAACACTGGACGATCCAAGTCAATCAGAAAACCCAACACATCTAGGTATGAAATAAAATTTAATGAATAGTGTTATTCATGTTATGGTATTGGTCACAAAGCAACTTAATGTAAAAGACACAAGGAAGACAAAGAACATCCATGGCGGGATTGCAGATCTGAGTCTGAGAAGAACAAGATGTGTTTAATTGTCATGAAAGAGGACACATTACCGAGTATTTCGTAGAAAAATCCTTAAGAAAGTTTAGAAATGATCACTCACATTTAGATAATAGGATAAATCATGTAATGTGTTATATATGTCATGAATTTGGGAATTATTCAAAGAAATTCTATTAAAATAAACAATCTAAACATAAAAGTAGGCTTTATACCATCAGGTGGCAAGAAAAGAAGGCTCCTACCATGAAATTATTCCTAAGAATCATACTAAAACCGCCAAGACTCAAACAACTCCTGAAGAGAAGAAGATGAGATGGGTATACAAGATCAAGGAAGAAAAACCAAAAGTCAAAGAAGGACAAGAAATTATCATGGGAAGATGAGGTAGAAAATAATTTTTTTTTGCATAGACTAGGCAACAACAAATGATGACAAAGGCAAGAAGAAGGAAGATAAACTGAGTGCAAGTAATGAAGAACTTCTTCCTCAAGAGGTGATAGAGGAAATGTAGTATATGTGTCTCATAGGCATACAATTTGAAAAAGAGAGGTCAAGTGACATGATAGTCATGCCAAGAAATGTAGTAAAAAAGAATGACAAAAGAACTAGAACCAGGAAAGATGAAATTGAGTCATCATGTCACTATGATGACTATTTACTATTTTGACAGAACCTAAGAAGACATGATTTACATTCTCTAAGCTTATAGAAGGTGTACCAAATCTAGAGGAAGCATGGTACAAATTCCATCATGGAGATATTGGACATGAACAAAAATGACAAAAGATGCTGGTTGGTGGTAAAAGTCACAGTTTAATTGAGTGAGATGTCAAGGTATGTCATATGTGATTTGCTCCATGTTAGATAAAGAAGTATACATTGAAGTACTTGTGTATTCCCCAGAGCCTAAATAGGAAAATAAATATGTCAATTGATTCCTAATCATGTATTTTTTTCCTTAACCTTGTCATTGGTATAATTAAGTGAGAAGTAGTTCCATGAGAGAAATCTTGAAATCAATGAACAAGATGGTTGTATGGTAAAATCTTAATCAAACCAATTCTGATATTTTATGAGTGGTCATGTCATAGTTGAGTCATGTGTTTTGAGTCTTGAAAGAAAAGTATACCCCCTATCAAATTTCATTATGATCAAGTGAAGTCATGTAGTGTCAAATCTGAATTTATCTTGTCTTGATCACATGTGAAACTTGATGCATGAAAAGTATTGGTCCTAAATGTCAAATATCAAGTATGTTGTCATGATCCATCAATGTAGAATGTGTAAAGTACACATGTGTATTCATGGTATAAGTGCATGTTCCATAATTGGCTCTGTCACACAACCTATTATGGTGAACCCAATGTGAAAAGGTGAATAAAGTGATGCAAAATATTCATATTCCACAAATTTGAGAAAAGGTGACAGGATGTGTGTAAGTAACCTGTAATGAGAAAATAATTACAGACTATAGGTATGGAAGATTATGTATCTATTGTTTAATAGAAAATGGATAGATTAATCTCTCAAATATTTTGTTGGAAATTATTATATGATTTTATGGTGAATATGTCTTCCAATGAGTACCCTTACACAAATTGATTCAAACATGTTGTTTTCATGAACATGTGTAACAAGGAAATTGACAATTTCTGAGCATGACAACTATACCTAGATGTCAAAACTTTTATGTTTTATCATTCCCAGGAACCCCAAGCCAAATATGTTAGTCTTTTCAGCCTCTATTTGATGTAAAATTGGTCCCCTAGGTGATTTAGGAAAGTCTATTCATTCCCCCTAGGTGATTTTATGGAGTTTTGAAAAGATGTTATCTTCTGGCAGTATTGGGAATGGCTATCACTGGCCTTCCTAGGACTGAATTCAATCCCTTGGAGTGGAACAGAAGGGCCAAATTAAATATGGACATGAATTGAAGACATTAGAACATCATGGAAATTATTTTTGAAGGCTTTGGGAAGTTTTGAAATACTTGGAGCATTCTGAGTGAAAACAGGGTTCATAAGCCTAGGCAGTTCACAGGCCTAAAACAGTTGTTGGGATTCAGAAGAAGATTTCAAAAGCTCTAGATGGAGTTAGAAGTAAAAAAAAAACATCTTCAGAAAGAGGATTCCAAGACCTAAATTATGGTGAAATGATATTTTTCACAACACCTTGGCACATATGATTGACAGGTAGTTTTTCTCAGGCACAAATGGAGTCCCAAACAAAAACTCCTACTTTTCAGGGATCATATGGTCGAATTAAAACATGATAACAAAATAATTGGATTCAAAAATTCAATTTCTAGTTAGAATAATATAAAATTCACCAAGAAATTCCACCGGGAGCTCAAGTTCTCTGCATTCCAAGTTACCCTCTCAAAGGTAGTTCGGGACTTAGTCATTTTTTCGAGAGGACACGCGTCAAAACTAGGATCCTGGTGGGATTTCATGTCCCTGATGTCCCTAAGGTTAGGTAAATCAAACCTTGGAGAATGTACCCAGCCCCCATGTGACCTCTTGGACCCTCATGTAATCTCCAGACTTGACAGTTCAGCCCCCAGGTGCTTATTTGAAGCATGCATTCCCTGTCGTCAGATTGGGCGCCACGTGTCACCTCCAGGACCACCGTGGAAATTTATGTCCCTTTTGTACCTGAGGTGGGGGACATAAAATATGGGAAAATTCACACAGCCTCTATGGGGAGTCATTTGGACACCCACGTGACCGAGTTTTAGCCCTCAAGTGCATTTTTGGAGCAAATCCCCTGCCGTTGGATCGAGGACACATGGCATCGCCTTGACCACCATGGAAATTTATGTCTCTCATGTACCTGAGGTCAAGGACATTAGGGACATAAAAGTGTTCCCTGTCCCTCCATGTGCATGTTTTTAAATTTTAAATCTAGCACTTAGCCATTTTCTTCCTCTCATTTCTCCTTCACAACTTCATACTTTGCCATGGCTCTGTGCATGATTGTCTAGATACCTAGTCCACCATTTTTTCTCCGAACCAGATCTTCCATGGCCAAATAAACTCTGAAAACCATGAATTCACAGAAATATTCAGGCCTTATAGAAAAATGGAGTGAAATGATGAAGAATGAAGAGAAAAATGGAGATTTTTTGCTAGATAACTATGAAGTCACCCAATCGAAAAATCCTCATATCTTGCAAGATACAAGTCAGATTGAGATGTCATTGTTAGTGCAAAATCACAGCACCCCTAGATGCAAATCAAGGTTCTAAATGATGTCTTAGGCATCCAGTGTGATTGCACAACATGGAAACCTCTCTCTAAGTGTGGGACTTGTGAAACCGAGAGAGGAATCTCCAGATTAGAGGCTGGTTCCTCAAACTCCTCTGATTTAGATCTATATTTGCGCAACTACAGAGGTTCAGATCCTAATCCTACTCTAAATTGCAAGGGGACAGGGATAGAAATGCAAAAATTGAAACTAACTAAAGATGGTGATGCATCAAAAGGAGTGGTGAAACATTTTTGTCATGAAAATAGACACAAACCAAAGATTGAAACATAAAAACATACACACGCTGATAAGATATAATTTCAGATCTGAAATGAAGCAAATAATACAAAAAAAGGACTGAAACCCATTCACAAAGATTGCATTATCATTTCCAATGTCAAAACCGCTGCATTACACCATCAGAGAGGTATAAACCTGTTATAATCCTTGAAAAAGGCCTGATACTTACAAAATTCACTTGTTTTCAAGTGAAAGAAGAAGTCTGATGTTCAAAAGTGTTCCCCCCTTTAAAAATGAGCCAAATCTGGCTTTTACATTGCATGGGTTGAGCCCAGGAGAGAGAAAACATACAAAACGTGGGAGCCCATTCCTCATTGACTAAAAATGCAATAAAACGGAATGGGGGATCTTACAAACCCATACCCTGTCATTTTTGACTGAATTGGAGGAGAATGTGACCCATTTTGCATTAAATATGGTCGCTGAAATGTCATTTCCGGCCATAGACACGCGTCAGAGCCATTTCTTAACTTTATCTCTCCAAAATGAACCAAAATTCAAGATTGACCCTGGAATAATGTAGAGAATTTTATAAGCTTTCCAATGATATAAAGAACATGCAAATCCGAGCTCTGGATTGAAAGATATGGTGATCTGAAGATTTAGGGCACAAAACAGGAAAAAATGGGTTTTGAAATTTTTTCCCACGCTCCACCACCTGAACGACACATGTCGGGCGCTGATTGGATGAGCAATTCTCTCTTCTTCCCTTACCCATGGGTTTTCATTGAAAGTTTTGACCTTTTGTAATTTTTGAAAATTTCCCACTTTTTCCCCGCATCCCCACCACTTGGGACATGTGGCATGATCTGATTGGAGGACAGGGGCGCGAGGTCATCCTTCTCTTTTAAGTTTTTTGGCCAAAATTTTTGCCAAATTCTCTAATTCCTCCCTGATCTCCGCACTCCCCTTCTCCTTAGGACACACGTCCTCTTTTTATTGGCTCGGGCCAACGACTCAAATCTTGCCCCTTTGAAATTTTGGACATTTTCCCTTGTGACATGTGGCATTTCCTGATTCATCCGCGGGCCTGCCAAATTTTCACGTGCCTCGCGTCCCTTTGGCCTGGTTCTCCCAAACTGTCTAGGACAAATTCCTCCAATCCACCCGATTCGGGCTTCCCTGTCTCTCTTTGAGGCGAAGACACGTGGCATGATTTGATTGGCTCTTGGCTCCTTCGGCTCTCCACGTCCCGCGCATACTTTTGTCCCTCTTGTCCCGCACTGTCTGGGACAAATTCATCTGATTCACCTGATTCGGGCTTTCCTGTCCCACTTTGAGGTGAAGACACATGGCACGCTTTCATTGGCTCTCAGCTCTTCCGGCTTTCCGCGTCCCACGCGTCCCTTTGTTCCAACCGTCTCAGACGAAAGTTTACTGCACCGGCCGATCCGGACGGTTCGCGTCCTCACGGCCCAAATGTCCTAGCCTGCTCTGCATAATAGTTAGCTGATTTTGCTTTTACCTTCAGCCGGTTTGCCCTTTCGCATCCCGCGCGTCCCCACATCCCGCATGTCCCTTTGCTGCGTGGACCGCCTGGCGGTCTTTCGGCCGATTCGCGCCCCGACCTCCCAACTGTCCCAACTGCTGCGAGGACTAGGACTTAGCCAATTTTCATGATTTTTCCTGCCCCAAGCTTGTTTTTTGCAACATTTTCACCCTTTTTTAGAACTTTCTCTTTTCTTCTTGGACAGGAGAGTTAGAAAAAAGCCGAGGGGACCCCAGAAACATGATTTTTTGCCTTGAATCAATCTACTTGCCTGGGACTTGAATATTCTTATGCATGTTATCAAATTTACCATGGGGGTGAATTTTGGATAACAATTTGGTGACTCAACGGGGTCACCTGCCTGCTAGATGAAAGTATCAGTTGCCTTAGGTAGTCCATTGGGCATAGAGTCATGAGATATTTTTTTTAGAACCCCTAACTGACTCAGAATGTGCAAGGAGGAAGATGGAATATCACCTGATCGAAGCAAGGACTGCAAAACATCTCCATGGACAACAAGCTATGCAAAAGCACTTAGGGAAAACAAAACTAACCTATAGAAAAACAATGTGCACAAGCACTTGGAGGAATGAAAATCTAATATAATATTTACAAGGTGGTAAATTTTCCTCTAGAAGCAATGCTTGAGATAGATTCCATTTACTGGAATCTGCAATTCTTCACCATCCAATGGGGCCAATTGGAAAGCATTGCTATTCTTGCACTTCGTGACCATGTATGGGCCACTCTTAATGGCATCAAATTTTGAATGCCTTCCCAGTTTTGCTCTATCCACATCCCATTTCAACACTAGATCTCCAACTCAGAAGGATATATCCTTGGCCTTCCTATCAAAGGTCTTCTTGATCAAAGCTTGATCCTTTTCCAATGCTTGGGATGCCTGATTTCTGATCTCTTGAAGCTCCATCAACTCTGTATACCTCACCTCCATGGGCTCAAACTCTAGTAACTCCAGCTGCTTCATGAGTTCCAATGTTGGCAACTCAAGTGACATGGGCAAGATTGCCTCTCTTCCATAGACAAGTTTGAATGGAGAGTTACCTGTGGATCTCTTGGGGGTTATCCTATTAGCCCATAAGGCTGATTTCAATTTGGTATGCCAAGACCTCTGCTTCACGTCGAGATTCCTCCTAATGATCCTCAACAAGTTCTTGTTTTTAGACTCACCCTGGCCATTACCTTGAGGGTAATAGTTTGATGAAGTGCTTAGGTAGATACCGTTCTTGACAGCCCACTCAGTCACCTTAGATCCAATGAATGCCAATGCATTATCAGAGATTATTGTAGCAGGTACACCAAATCTAGTTGTTATCCCCTCACAAAGGTCTAAGATGCTAGACTTATTTGCCTCTTTGAGTGCTACTGCTTCTGTCCATCTGGTGAAGTAGTCCGTGGCTGTCAAAATCCATTTGTGCCCTTGGCTTGAATTGGGATTAATGACTCCAATGAAGTCCAAACCCCATTGCATGAATGGCTGGTCAAGTGAGATTGGATGTAATGGAAGGGTAGAAAGTCTCTCTTTCCCTGTGAAGAATGCACAATTCTTACACCTCTTGATCCATGCATAGCAATCACTGAAGATCTTAGGCCAATTATAACCATCCTTCATGATTTTTAGAGCTATCACTCTTGGTGCAAAATGACCACCGGCTAGTCCACCATGGAACTCTTCCAACACCCTTTGAATTTGATTTGTGCTAATGCATCTCAACAGCACTCCATTCACATCTTTGTTGAACAAAACTCCATCAACAATGGCATACGGGACAGCCTGCAATCTGAAGTGTCTCCTTTGGGTCTTGTTCATCTCCAGAGGGCATAGGCCTATTCTTAGGAAGTGTATAATGCCTTGGGTCCAACAAAGAGTGGGGGCAGCATTGTCTTCTTCTTGATTACCACTTGGCTCATGGCTGTCCTGGACTGTCAAAATAACCTCTTCTTCATTGCATACTTCTTTTTGCTTCCCCAAAACCAGCTTCTCACACAATCCTTTCCCTCTTACCAGCTTGGTGATATTGATCTCAATGTCATACTCCATGACACAGGTGATCCAACCTGCTCTTTTCTCATTCAAATCCTTGTTGAGGAGGAAGTCTTTAACCCCAACATGTGAGACCAGCAACTGGACCTTGTTGCTTGAGATTAAATGCTTAAATTTCTTCAAGCTTCTGATTACTCCAAGCACGTGCTTCTCAATAAAAGAGTACCTCACTTAATAGTCATCTAGGCTCTGGCTGAAGAAGGCAATTGGCTGCTCATCATTATCCTTGTTCTGCTGTACCAAAATGGCAGAAATAGTGTCATTACCTCCAAATGCATAGAGGATGAAATCCTTGGAGAAGTCCGGGTTGATGAGAGTTGGTGCTTGAGAGATAGCTTCTTTAATTGCTTCAAAACTCTCCTTGCCTTCTGCTGTCCACTTGAAAGCCATGCTCTTCTTTAACATTTTGGTGATGGGCTTGACAAGGGCTGCAAAATCTGGGACAAACCTCCAAAAAAAGTTTATCCTTCCCAAGAAACTCTGAAGGGCTTTCTTGTGGCTTGGCAATGGTAGTGCTCTTATGGCTTCAACCCTCTCTGGATCAATTGCTAATCCTTATTTGGAGACAATATGGCCAAGGAGCTTTCCTTCATGTGTAAGAAAGATGTACTTCTTAGGATTCAAAGAGATTCCAAATCTCCTGCACCTTGTGAAGACTTGCCTCAAATGAGAGAGGTGGTCTGCTGCATTTTTGGAAAAAACAGTGATATCATCAAGGTAAATCAGCACCATGTTGTTAATTAAACCTTTGAATGCCATGTCCATTGCCCTTTGGAAGGTAGCACCAGCGTTGGACAGCCCAAATGGCATTTTCCTGTATGCAAAAGTTCCCCATTTGGTTGTGAAGGCTGTCTTGAACTGGTCCTCTTCCTTCACCATAATCTGATTGTAGCCTGAGTAGCCATCAAGTAGTGAAAACCTCTCGGAGCCAGCCACAACTTGCAAGATTTGCTCCATGGAAGGGAGTGGGTAGTGGTCCTTGAGAGAGGCTCTATTCAATTCTCTGAAGTCAACACACAATCTGATCTCCCCACTCTTCCTTCTGACTGGAACTAAGTTGGCAACCCAACTAGAATGCTTGATTGGGAATATGATCCTTGACTCAACAAGCTTGTCCAATTCTTTCCTCATGAGAGGCTCCATGCGTGGATTGACTGGTCTTTGTTTCTGCCTGACAGGCTTAGTATTTGGATCCAATTCGATGGTATGCTGAGCTAAGTTGGGATTGAAACCTTTCAAGTCTTCATAGCTCCAAGAAAACACGTCAGGGAAATTTTGACACAGCTGTATGAACTCATACCTTTCTTGTTCAGTTGTCACCCTTCCAATTTGCAATGGTTTGTTCTCTTCTACCAAGATGGATACTGAATCCTCTCTCTTGACCTGAATGTTTGCTTTCTCCTTTCTAAGCTGATCATTGGGGTTAAAAATGGACTCCAAAGTGATAAGTCCCTTGGACAACTTGTTAGTTCTCAGCTAACTACCTGGTCACCATACTGTCGTTCCAATCTCTCTTAATTCTTGGCTGAGAACTCAGCTTCTTCTTGCAAAACATGGATGATTTGCTAATCATTTTCAAACACTTGCCAACTGACATTGTTATCTGGATCACTGAAGGCCTCACAATCACGTGGATGTTTGGTTGTACCTTGTCTTGTTGAATTCTTTCCATAATGTCAAAGGCTGCCCCTACTGCTGCAAGCCTGTCAGCAGCTTGATTCTCTTTCCTAGGAATGGATTTGATGCCAAAACCCTCAAAATCTTCCATGAGGTCCCACACCCTTTTCTTGTAGCACTTGAGAAGATCATTTTTGGTAGCATGCTATCCCTTGACTTGATTTACAATCAATTCACTATCACTAAAGACTTGGAAGTTCTTTATCTTCTTCTTGATTGCCCAATGCATCCCTTGCACTAAGGCTTCATATTCAGCAGTGTTATTGGAGCATGTAAACTGAAATCTGAAAGCTGAATAGTAATTTATTCCTTGAGGTGAAACAAGCATAGCTCCACCTCCTGCACCTTGTCTACTCCTTGATCCATAAAAAAACAGCTGCCATACCTCATTGTCATCTTTGTGGTTTGGCTTAGTGATGCTAGGAATAGGTTGATTTCCTTCGTGTATACAATAGACCCCTAGCTCAGATTCTTCCACTTCTTGATAAGGATCAAATGCATGTATCTTGTTTGCCCATTCATCAAGAGTTAGATCCAGGATGCTTCCAACCTTGGTGTCAGCTTCATCAGTGCTTGGGTGATCTTCTTGATCAAATGCTGAGCAATTGGCATTAATCTAACTTGGAGTGTAAGGCTCAATGTGGAAGTTTGCAATAGGTTCAGACTTGATTGTAGCCTTAGTTCCATATCTTGTTCTGAACATAGCATGTGTGACCAATCAACAGACAAATATCCCCCAATCTTGGCTGTGAAGTCCCTTGACAAGCATAGGGCAAAGAGTGGTGGGAGGTCTATGACTGATACATCTTGTAAAACAACAACATTTGGACATGCATGCAAGGTAAGACTCAAGTTCCTAATCACCCCAACTATTGCTACTGCTGTCCCATCTAGCTGCACTACCCCTTTGGATATTGTTTCATACTGGAGCCCTAGCTGATCAGCTATTTGTTTAGGCATTACCGAGCTACTTGCCCCGGAGTCTATCATGCAATTGTGCACTAGCTGATTTGCAATGATCAATGAAACATAGAAGAAGGGAGGAGGTTTCAAAACCTTACCTTGTTGTCCTCCATGTTTCCCTTCAGGTTGAGTAGCATTTGTAAGCAATTTGTCTTGCATCTGAACTTGCTGATTCAAAGTTGGCCAGTCCTTCATGGCAGCTTGCAGCAGATCTCTTTAGCCTGGGATGGATAGGGATTCCCACATTGATATATTGACGTTTGTCTTCTTCATCTGATAAATGATATTGAATGGTGATGAAGGATCTCTTTGCTATCCCTTGGTTTGCACACTCACTCCTTGCACGTGGGCAGCAACAACTGGTATTTGAGTTGGCCTAGGGGCTGTTCTTGGCTGCCCTTGTGCATTTGACAATTGGACTTTGTCTTGCCAACCACTTGTGGAACCATGGAGGGTCATGGATTGGTTGGGGCTAATGGATGTCTCTTCACCCAAATTCCTCCTTTTTGACCTTGTGTTGGCTGCAACACCTTGAGAAACTGCCTTGACTCATGCAACAAAAATCCTCTGCTTGCCAATTTACCAACGTGGTGTCATTTGGCGACTGATTGTTGTTGGAATGTTTCTTGTTGTTGGTTATTTCCTTGACTTGCCCTCACCCTCCACACCAGTAGTTTTCACCATTAGTGCTTGATTCAAAGCATCATTGAAGCACATGGATTGGTTATGAGGCTCATTGCATGGAAAACACCAATCATACTCCTGGGCAATGTTGTTTTGTGTTGGCACCAATGCCTTAAAGGTAGATATGGCATTTGGATTATAGGGCTGAAATGGTCTATTGGTAGGAGGCTTTGTTTGATTCATATTTACAACTGGATTAGGTGGCCTTTGTGGTTGGTATGGCTGCCTATTAGGCTGAGCTTGGGGTTGATAAGAAGGTCTAAAACCTTGGGCCTGCTGCCTTTTGAGAGTAACCAACTCATTTCCTAGGTTTTGCAATTGTTTCATGACTTCTTGAAGCTCATTTGGGGCACTTGGAGATGAAGTGGAAGCTTCATTTGAACTCTGATTTCTAGGAGTGGGAGAAGGAGCCAAATTAGGTGCTTGATTGGTGTTTGGACTCTCTAAACTTGGAAACAGTGGCATGGGAGGTCTAGGGGCAAGTTTTCTAGCTTGGATCAAATAATTTTCAGCCCTAATGGCAATGCTATAAGCCATAGGGACAGTTATGCCTCCCAAGGACTGAATCAACATAGAAATATCAGAATTTAGAGCTTTGAGATAGTAGAGAAAAGCACCTTCTGCTGTTGGCCTGACTGCCACTGGAATTCTCTCCCAAGTCTTTTGAAATTTGAAGTTGAAATCGGTCAGCTGCTCATTGGGAGCTCTCTTGATGGTTGTCAGCTGCTCCAAAAGAGACAAGTTATCTCCCTTCTCTCCAAATTGCTCATGAAGTGCTATAGACAGCTGATTCCAATTTGTGATAGAACCAGCTCCAAGGCTTCTAAACCATTGCAATGCTTTCCCCTTGAATGAAGATGCCAGTAACTTGACAGCCACTTGCATCTCATTGATTTCATGGATTGCACAAAGGTTAGCAATATCTTTAACATGATCACCTGGAGTAGTCTAATTTTCTCCAGTGAAGTACAGAATGTTCTTCAAGGCTGCAATAGGAATTGGATGTTGTGCATTGAGGCAAAGTGGGCTGCTGCCTGTGAAGTTGACATAAGGGTTGTTTTGTGCCATTCTAATTGGTCTTAAAACCCTTGTTGACTGAATGAAAGGCCTACCAGGTGGAGGAGTTGAGAGAGTTCTGTTTGGTAGGGATGGAGACCTTTGAGTCCTTCTTCTTCTTTGCCTTCTTCTTGGAGATAATTGCAGGTATTCAAACAACACTTCTTCTTCTCCAACTCTTGACCTTGTGGTGATTCTTCTCATGAGTTTTCAGGCCTGCACTGCTGAAGCCAGTTGATTCTTCCCCTTGGAGTCGCTAGATATGCAAATAATAGCTCTTTTTAAAGCAAGAAAATTGCAGCAGATGCACATAAACTTTGCTGAAATAAAAATGAGACCTCTAGTGTCCCACTGGGCGTGCCAAAACTGTTAGTGCAAAATCACAGCACCCCTAGACGTTGATCAAGATTTCTAGGTTGATCACTCTAGGCATCCAGTGTGATTACACAACATGGAAACCTCTCTCCAAGTGTGGGACTTGTGAAACTGAGAGAAGAATCTCCAGATTAGAGGCTGGTTCCTCAAACTCCTCTGATTTAGATCTATATTTGCACAACTACAGAGGTTCAAATCCTAATCCTACTTTAAATTACAAGGGGGTAGGGATAGAAATGCAAAAATTGAAACTAACTAAAGATGGTGATGCACCCAAAGGAGTGGTGAAACATTTTTTTCATGTAAATAGACACAGACCAAAGATTGCAACATAAAAACATACACAGGCTGATAAGATATAATTTAGGATCTGAAATGAAGCAAATAATACAATCAAAGGACTGAAACCCATTCACAAAGCTTGCATTATCATTTCCAATGTCAAAACCGCTGCATTACACCATCAGAGAGGTATAAACCTGTTACAATCCTTGAAAAAGGCCTAATACTTACAAAATTCACTTGTTTTCAGGTGAAAGAAGAAGTATACTGATGTTCAAAAGTGTTCCCCCCCTTTAGAAATGAGCCAAATCTAGCTTTTACATTGCATGGGTCGAGCCCAGGAGAGAGAAAACATACAAAACGTGGGAGCCCATTCCTCATTGACTGCAAATGCATTAAAACGGCATGGGGGACCTTACAAACCCATACCTTGCCATTTTTGACTGAATTGGAGGAGAATGTGACCCATTTTGCATTAAATTTGGTCGCTGAAATGTCATTTCTGGCCATGGACATGCGTCAGAGCTGTTTCTTAACTTTCTCTCTCTAGATTGAACCAAAATTCAAGATTGACCCTAGGAATCATGTAGAGAATTTTATAATCTTTCCAATGATATAAAGAACGTGCAAATCTGAGCTCTGGATCGAAAGATATGGCGATCTGAAGATTTAGGGCACAAAACAGGCAAAAATGGGTTTTGAAATTTTTTCCCGCGCTCCGCCACTTGGACGACACGTGTCGGGCGCTGATTGGATGAGCAATTCTCTCTTCCTTCCCTTACCTGCGGGTTTTCACTTGAAAGTTTTGACTTTTTGTAATTTTGGAAAATTTCCCATTTTTTCCCCGCGTCCCCGCCACTTGGGACACGTGGCATGATCTGGTTAGAGGATAAGGGTGCACGGGGTCATCCTTCACCTTTTAAGTTTTTGGTCCGACACTTTTGCCAAATTCTCTAATTCCTCCCCGAGATCTACACTCCCCTTCTCCTTAGGACACGTGTCCTCTTTTTCATTGGCTTGTGCCAATGCTTCAAAACCTTGCCCCTTTGAAATTTTGGATGTTTTCCCTTGTGACACGTGGCGTTTCCTGATTCATCCCGCGGGCCTGCCGGATTTTCACGTGCTTCATGTCCCTTTGGCCCGGTTGTCCTGAACTATCTGGGAAAAATTCCTCCAATCCGCCCGATTCGGGCTTCCCTGTCTCTCTTTGAGGCGAAGACACGTGGCCTGATTTGATTGGCTCTCGGCTCCTTCAGCTCTCCGTGTCCCGCACGTACTCTTGTCCCTCTTGTCCCAGACTGTCTGGGACAAATTCTTCCGATTCACCCGATTCGGGATTTCCTATCCCACTTTGAGGTGAAGACACGTGGCACGCTTTCATTGGCTCTCAGCTCTTCTAGCTTTCCGTGTCCCTTTGTTCCAACCGTCCCAGACGAAAGTTTCCTGCGCTGGCTGATCCGGATTGTTCGCGTCCTTCGTGTCCTCACGGCCCAAATGTCCCAGCCTGCTCTGCACAACAGTTAGCTAATTTTGCTTTTACCTTCAGCTGGTTCACCCTTTTGCATCCCGCGCGTCCCCACGGCCCCAGATGTCCCTTTGCTGCATGCAGACTGCCTGGTGGCCTTTCGACCGATTTGCGCCCCGACGTCCCAACTGTTCCAACTACTGCGAGGACTAGGACTTAGCCAATTTTCATGATTTTTTCCCGCCCCAAGCTTGTTTTTTGCAACTTTTTCACCCTTTTTTAGAACTTGCTCTTTTCTTCTTGGACAGGAGAGTTAGAAAAAAAGTCGAGAGGACCCCAGAAACATGATTTTTTGCCTTGAATCAATTTACTTGCCTGGGACTTGAATATTCTGATGCATGTTATCAAATTTACTCTAAGGGGTGAATTTTGGATAACAGTCATATTTTACATAATTCCTAAGTTTTCAAGGTGATCAAGATCTAAAAAACAAGAGGTCAAATGGTTCCCAGAATCATTTACTCCAACAAAACCCTCACTTCGTGCATCGGCTCACATTCGTCGAATTTCCCATCATTCCGACAATGGAAACAAGCTAAAAAATTACACATGAGTTCCAAATGAAAAACCTATCATAATGGATTTGTTTTCATTACAAATGGAGACAAAAACTAGATCTACAAATTTCAAGCTCCATTAATGTCCACCATGACAGCTCTGTGCCTGAAGCCACTGCCAGGTCAAAAATTCTAAATCTATTTCTAGGCATTCTAGTGGGCACAACTATGTGAAATTCAGAGGGTGTGATCGTAATGACAAGAAGAGTCCAAAAAATTATGTTCCATCATAAATTAAGCATTGGAAACACACTTTCTAAAAATAGTAAGTTTTCCTATACATTCTTGCTATTTTTGGAAAGTCTTCATCAAAAGTGGCTATGGAAAGAGTAGTGTGCACTGAAGATCTCCAAAAGGATAGAATGATTATCCAGAGCAGAAAATAGTGGAAATGACCATTTACTAAAAATAGTAAGTAACACTCAAAGGGTAGTTTTGACACAATGGGACATTCGGAACTTCACTGCATTTGGAGCTTTCCATCAATGAGGATCAACATACTTCACTGGGAAACATATCCTCTTCTTCTCTCTCTCTTTCTCTCTCCTCTTCCCCCCAACTTTCTCTAACTTTCAAATTTTCTAATTCTTCATTGGGGTTTGCACGTTTTGATATACCTTTAAGTCACTTAAAAGTGACTTTAGAAACATAATGTAAATTAAGTCACCTTACTATTATAAAAGGGACTTAAATATTTAAAGTGGAATATGAACAGTCTTAAGTCATATTAAGGTATTTGAAAGGTCATGAGGAAGATGAAGAGTTGTATTCTATTCTATAAATTTTATAGCCATTCCCATTTCAAAGGGTTGGTAATTGATTTTGTAAGCTCAAGAGTGTATTGAGAGAACAAAGGAGATAGCCAAATTATTCTATTTTCCCCTTCTCAAAAATGTCTTCTATTCCCACACTATGTACAAATTCTACTTGAGCTTCAATAAATGAAGAAGGAATTTTAGCCTCTTTGATTGAGGAGTTTATTGGTACTTTGTGTTCATTAAGCTCTATTTAGTCTTGTTGTTGTTTTGCAGATTTGTTTTCTTCTAAAATTCATGTGCATGTGATGAAATTCTGAATGGTGTGCGCAAGTCTATGATTTTCTACTTGTAACATTGGTTCTCCTACCTCAATTCTCATTCCCTTTCATGCATTCCAAGCAAAGTCATATCTTGTAGGTATATGCAAGCATTTGCTGCAGGATCAGTGGAGTGCCCCTGTTGGATCCTTGATCAAAAGGCCACCACAAAAATCCACCTTTTCACGCGCATGCACATATGACAGCTGCACCAGTTAAGTAGAGGGACTTAGATTCCTAGAGCATTGGCAAGAAATCCACAATTTTTTCCACTTGACAAATTTTCTTGCCAGTAGTTTTTGGTGCCCACCGTGGGGCAGATTTAGCAGCATCTCCACCCAATATACGACCGCAAGATCCCAAAAATTCAAAAAAAAATCAAATATTGAAAAAATAAAAAAAGGAGTTCATGAAAGTCCGTTGCCGAAAGATACACTACTGATTTCTGCACATGAATTTCACATTCCATAGTGCCCTTTCTTGTTCTGACTGCAAAAGTTTTCAAAAGCTAGTTGAAAGAAGATACACTAGGTTGAGTAGGTCGAGAGGTGTTGCTAATTCCAATTTTGAAGCTTTGAAAAATCAGCAAGAACAAATTAGAGATAACCCATACTTCTTCTCTCAAGCCTCCTCTCCATCTGGCACTTCACTAAACTATCACACCACATGCTCATGAATTTGTTTTTGAGCAGATTTAGGTTGAGTTAATGACTATCTATGGATGATATTAGGGAAAGTGGATAGGTTACAAGACTGAGTATATTAATGCACACTGTAAATGGAAACATGACACTAAGTAATGGATAAGTGTCAGGAAGTTGGAGATCAAGAAATTAGAAGAGGGGATTTATGCTTTGATGAAAGTGTCTAAGATAGAAATTGGCAACATATAAGATGAAATACATCCTCAACTAGATCATATGGAAAAAGAGAGCTTAGTGCCAGTTTAAAGAAAATGGAGTGAAGCTCAACATGTAACAAAGAGAGTGTTTTAACAATGAAAAACACAACATTATCTAAGGGGGAGTTACTAGCGATCAAGTGGATCTATTTTTATGCTAATGGGAGATAGAAAAGATGGAAAATAGTTCCAAGGGGGGCATTCTTAGGTAATATAATCTCTTATTCAGTGTAAATTTTTTCAGCATTTATGATAGGGGGAGCCAGTATGCTAGCTCAAGATACATATATATGCATAAAATAAAGGGGAGTATTTCCATAAGAATATCATGTCATATGAATCAAAATCATGTGCCAAGGGGGATACCCTTAAGGTAAGAACATGATGAATCTATCTTACCAATATTTTCTGTCTTACATGGCATAATTGTTCCTTTGTCATTTTTGTCAAAGGGAGAACAAAAACCATGTTAGCTAGTGTTTTTCTGTAACCATTTATAGATTTCTGGATATGTTGCGATAAATGAAAAATGGGTAGATTATTGAATCTTTTTCATTAATGTATATGTTGTCATTGATGTAAAAACTACAAAATATGGAAGAAGCGGCATTGATGGCAAAAAGGGTAAATTGGTAAGTGAACAAGTTGAAAATATGAAGGTTGATTGGTAGTTTCAGTGCATAGAGGCTTCAAGATGACTAAGGATAAGATATAAAGGACTTAGTCAATGTTTTTGCAAGCTGAGGAAATGAGGAGATATCCATTGAAGTCTACATGAAGCCACAAACCTCAAAGAACTCAAAGAAGAACTGTTGAAGACTTGGAGTAGAAGTAGAGTACTAGAAGAAGCTGTGGAAGGTAAGTAAGTTTTGTGGGTAAAGGAATGATGTCGAAAAAATGAAAGGAGTCAAGTAACAAGATCTAAGCATAAAAAATGAAGCCACAGAAGCTTAGCAAGTGCCGCGTGAAAAGGAATAAAGCTATTAAAGAAAAAGGAGCCAAAGGAAAATTCATGTGAGAGAAAGTTAAGGTCGTGGATGTGAAGGAAGAGCCATGGGAACTAGAAATTTTTAAGGAGAAGCCATGGAGTAAAGGAAGTCAGGAGTAATGCCACAAAAAAGTAGAAAAGATTCACAAAACAAGAAAATTCACTAAGGAAGAAAGCCACAGAAATAACAAAGCCGCATATAAAAGGATGAAGTCATCGATGTGAAACAAAGCTGTAAGAAGGTAGCGCAAATAAGAATAAAGAGCCATGTAAAAGGAATAAGCCGCAGAAAGGAAAATGACAAGGAGTATATCCGCGAGACATTGAATAATCCAAAAGAAGCATATGAGAACCATAAATAATTAAAAAGACACTGAGAAATGTGAAAAGCTGTAGAATAAAGAATATTGCTGCGATACAAAGGAAAAGGTCACAAAAGCCAAGGGAAGATGCATATTGAGAAAATATGAACTGGATATGGATCAAGGACAATAAAATAAAGTTTAAAATGGAAAAAGTGAGAGCCATTATCCAAAATCGATGACGATTTGATTGACCTAAAATTGTAGCTACGTGTACAGCTGGAACTCCATAAAGAGTGATTAAGTCCACTATTCCAGTTGTCAGAATTAAATGCATGTTAACCTCAGAGTAATTTAGTTACACTCTCCATAAAGATTCCTGATTCCAAAGCAAAAATTAAATATTTGAGAGGAAAGGGGTTCATTTATTCTTGATCACGAGGAAATCCTAAAAATACAATAAATTTATTTTTAGAAGTTCGCTCATTAATAATTTCTGGTAGATGCATAGAAGAAAGCGTAATCAAGTCTAATAAAGAAGGAGAAAAATGTAGAATGAGTGGCATGCATTTAATAGTCCATATTCTCAGGTGACAGAGTAGGAGAGATAACACAACATGTAAGATGAAGTGGCAAATTGGGTCGATTATTTATATAGAGAAAATTAGACACATTTGAGTGAGTTTCTTGAGTGGGAAAATTATGCATCGGAACTAAAGGAGAAACAAGAGAGAAGATGCTCAAGAGAAAAATGATGCACTCAAGATGAAGGAGCTAAAAGGAAGAAAGAGGTCGAAGGAGTAATGTAGCTATGAGTGTAGAGTCTGAGAATTTATTAAATGCATTATAGGTTGATGGAATCAACAAGAGAACTCTCGTGAACTTAATAGATGAAGAATTGAATATCTAAAGAACAGAGGAAAGAGAGAAAGGGAAATTGAGCGAAGGAGCTTCTCAGAGAAATAAATGACTCAGAACCATTTTTTAACATCCAATGCTAATGAAGATGAGATGAGTAGAGATTTGTGAAAAGAAAGAAGAGGTAGTTGCATGATGCAGATATGCTAAAGAGAAGAGCAAGGAGAAGATAAGGACAAAGGAATCACATAGAGGAAGAAAGGAGATGTGCAAGAATAATAGATATCCAATGTAGAGAGAAATAAAATAATTGTGTGCAGAAGGAAACAACATTATCAGATGAAGAACTGATGTGTAGAGAAAAGCAAAAAGTATGATAAGTCAAATGAGAAGAGGGACTAGAAAGAAGTAAAAAAACATTGCATATCTAACTATGAAAAGTGATTGTAAATGAATGAAAAAGTAAAGTGATCATAATCTGTTGTATGTACAAGATGGAAACTAGATGATCAAAAATTGTGTAAACCACAGGTCTAAGTTGTAGGTTAGTATTTCTAGGGGGTTACAGCCTCCTTGTGGGTTGGTGCATGTAGTAGATCAGTCGTAGCTGATTAAATTAGGGTTTGTTGCTCCTTGTGAGGTTGGTGCCTCGATAAAAAATCTCTAGTGATGTGTTATATTCACATGAGTTCTTTGTTGTGTGTAATATCAGAAAAGGTATAAGGGGTTAGTGATCCTTGTGGGGTTGGAGCCTCACTAAAAAAATCTTGTAGGATGTGTAATATTCCTTGCAAGTCCTTGATTTGAGGAATATAAGTAATGGTTTCAGTAGGTTTTTATCCCGAAAGGGTTTCCCACATTATATCTAGTCTACTGATGGGAATGTGTGTGTATGATTCTTATTCCTATAGTCTCATAATTAATATTACATGCTTATAAAAATAAATAATAGTCAACAAAAACAGATAAAAAAAGAAAAGAAGAAATTGATTGTAATTTTTATCAGCAATGATTTACCCCCTCTCTCTCAGTGCTTGAAATATCTAACATACCTTTGGTAAATTTTTAGGTGTTGGCCACTCAGTAATAGATTTTATTTTTTATGGGTCCACAAAAATCCCATATTTGTTTATGATGTGGTCAAGATATTGTATTTCATTTTGATAAAAATAACATTTCAAAATATTAACATAAATTCCTCTTTCTCAGTACTACCAATACTATTATTAAATGTTCATTGTGCTCCTCAATGCTCTTGTAGTAAATTAGAATGTCATCAAGGAAAAATAAACCAAATTTATCTAAGTATTTGTTTCACCAATATTGTAGTAGAGATGAAATAGAGAAGGTAACGGGCGTAAGAGGAATACCTATGTTACGTAGACAGAAGAAAGAGTTGTGCATGTGTTGTTATGCAAATGTGTAACAAGGTAATTAATGATTTCCAAGCATGACAACTATACCCATGTGTTAATATTTTCAAGTCTTACCATTCCAAGACACCCCAGGTCTATCCAATTAGTCCAAGGGACCTCCCAATTAATGTTATCTCACCCCCTAGTTTATTTAGGAAAGTCCATTCATTCCCCCAGGGTGATTTTTGAATTTATTTAAAAGTTGTAAGCTTCAGGAAGTTGTGAGAAGGGCTATCACTAGCCTTCCTAGGACTAGATAAATCCCATGGAGTGGAGAATAAAATCCAAAATAGGCATGGAGGTGATTCAAATTCCTTCGGACATCATGGAAGTGATTCAGTAAGATTCTCAAAGGACTCAGAGAAGTTGGGGTGGTTTCACCAAAATTAGGGTTCACATGCCTAGTTAGTGCACAGGCCAAAACAATTGCTGAACTTCTAAAGGTGATCTAGGGAGCTTTGGATGGAGTTAGGAGCAAAAAAAAAATCTATGGAAATATAATTCCAAGCCCTATAATATTGTGAAATTATTTTTTTCACAATACTTTGGCGCATTTGGTCTGAAATAAGTTTTTCTTCTGCACAAGTGGAGTATCAAATAAAATATATAATTTTTAAGGGACCAAATGGAAGAATAAATACCTTATATCCCCACCATTAGATTCAAAATTCCATTTCTAGTCATGATCATATAAAATTTCACCAAAAACATCTATCAGGAGCTCAAGTTATTATCGTTTCAAGTTGTCATCTTAGAGCGAGTTCAGTAGTTAGTCAAATTTTGGGAGGACACGTGTCAACTCCAGGAGCCTGGTGAGATTTTTTGTCCCTAATTTTCCTCAAGGTCAGGGATAGAAACAATGGAAAAATTCACCCATCCCCCATATGATCTATGGATCCTCATGCAACCTCCAGGATTGCAAGTTTATCCCTCGGGTGTTTGTAGTGGCTTAAATTCCTTTCCGTCAGATCTCCGCCATGTGTCAACTCTAGGATCACCCTGAAATTTTATGTACCTCATGTTCCTCATAGGTTAGGGACATAAAACATTGAAAAATGTTCCCAGCTCCGTAAGGGATACTTCTGGTCACCCATATGACCCACTTCCATCCCCTTAGTGTTTTAAAGCTGATTTTCTCACTTTCATTTCCTGTCATCGGATCCTTGCCAGGTGTCATCACATTTCTCAACATGGAATTTGATGTCCCTCACATACCTCACATGTAAGGGACATAAAACATTGAAAAATTCACCCATCTCCCATCTCAGCTAAATTTTAAAATTTTAAATACTAACCTGCTTCCCACTTCTAACTTTTAACATTCCCGTGCACAACCATATCTGCACACTATCTCTGTAACTTCCAGCCATCACTCAAGCATTGAAAAATATTAAACCAACTCCACCAAGGCATAAAAATACATTTCCCATGGTGATATGTAGTTCTTAGAAGGAGTTTTGAGAAAACAAGGAAGAAGAAGGTAAGAACGAAGAGAATAAAATAGTGAAAATCTCCATTGTCATGAAACAAAGATTCATCGAAATCTTACAAACCAGTGCATGAAACAACACACTATTTATTTTATTTTACTTCCTCTCTTAAAAACCAACATAAAAAAACCTTCAATCCCTCCTTGTGCTACATATAACATTCAGAATGAAATCTTCTTTTTGTCCCGATGAAGAAAAAGTTGGATTTCCCATCAAACCAGTTATCGAATTGAAACAAAATTTCACCTGAAGCATAAGAAGAAAAACCCCATATCAAAAATATAATTTTTTTCAAAAATGGAGGAGAAAACCAAACCTATAATTTTTGATGTCCATAAATGGATGCCATGTCTAGAAGCACTACTAGGTCGAAAAATTGAAAGTTTAAAATATCCAGGACTATTGAGCAGGGGCGATATTAGGAAAAAACTGTATCATAAAAGTTTTTTACACATCAATATGACCTCCAGAAGCCCAAATTTTAAAAATAGTAGGTCTTTTGCATAAGGGACTACTATTTTGGGAAAGCCATCAATAGAAGAAATTGTGAAGGATATGGAGACATTGAAGATGTATTGCAGCTGAGAATTATTCAAAACAACCATTTTGGCACTTACTAAAAATAGTAAGTGGTCCCACCAAGACCTACCAAAAATCTAAAGTTGATCCATAAGGAGAGAGGAATGCAGGGAGAAGGGGAAATTTGAGTCGCACCATTTAGTTGATGTTTGAGAGAGTTACTTTTTCACACTTGCTAAAAATAGTAAGTCGTTATTTCTAAGGAAAACATGAAGCAGAAGTGGACACGACAAAAGCTAGCACAACCCTTCACATATGAGTATGAGATAGACGACAACAATGTCTTGTACATGGACCTGAATTACCTTAGAACTTGAATGGAATCCAAGGACTGAAAGAATATTGAAGATTAGATATTCACAAGTGGCTTGTTCATTTCTGCGGGACACCCAGTGTCTGTGTAAAGACTTGGGTTGGTCCTATCCTGCTATCACCACTATGATCCTGAAACATGAACCATCCAAGATTACAATGGTATAATGATGGTGGTCATTAGCCCTAAAACCATTGCACTTTCATTGTAGATACCGACATCACCCAAAGTTTTTGTCATCTCAAAGGATAGAGCCTTGCATGATTGGGAAATTATGGATTCCTATGTATAAGGGGTTGCACTTGGTTCGTGGTTAAAAACATGAAGAAAACTCTCAAGGATGCCAAAGAAAATTCCAAGGTGTGAGTTATGAGAAGTATATTTAGATGCCATCACTCTCCTTAGTAGAGTTAAGGGTGAAGCTAGCACAAGAGACTTCCAATACTGGATTGGTCTTTTCATCTTGATGTTGACAGAAGGAAAACATAGAATTGAATTGGGACAGATCATCATTGACAACCTCCATCTAAAAATTCTCCAAGTACCCATGACAAAGAAGTTACACATGAATTATTACTTGGTCTATCTCCTTGCTATCTCAAGATCATTCAAAGGATTGGATATCATGCAAAACATTGCCACCAAGGTGCATGCATTCAAGAAACTCCCACAGTTGGTGATAGAGGAAAGCCATAGGAATTTTTCTCATGTGAACGATGCATTCATAATGTATGTGGTCCAAAGGTTAGAAGGGGATCTAGAAGCTAGGATGTCATCAAAAGCAACATTCTTGATAAAAAATTATGGCTCCTATTTCGTACAATTATCGAATTTCTCCTACCTATGAGTTTTTGTATTTGACCAAGCTATGATAAGGCTACCTAAGTACCTTAATGACCAAATTATATTGTTTGAGCTCTGAAGATAGATCATTAAAGTGAAAAATAATCTTAAAATCAAGATGAAGAATTTTATTCCATTTCCTATCTCTCTTGGGGTATTCACGTGCAAGATATCAAATGATACATCTCATCTAGAGGCCACTTTCACTCATTTGACTTTGCATTCCTACATTCTCAAGCCTAATTTTGACATCCGAGAAGATCCCGAATCTTTCTATGTCCTAGAATTACAAAATGAGCTGCAATTCAAGGACTACTGGGATAATTACGCCGATTAATTTGAAGTGCATGAAAATAACCATATGAGGATGACAATGAGTAAGATGAGGAAATTCAAGTTATCTTGGTATGAAGATATTTTTCACGATGATGTGATAGAGATGTATGATCATGAGTACATGGAAGTTAAGATGTCCCCTTTACCTCTAATCAACTGGTATGTTCATGAATCAGGGGATATACTAGATCAGACTGAGAAGGTGGTGAAAATAATGAGAAATTTGTTTCAAAAGAAGAGAACCATTATCATCAAGTCACGAGGAATTCCCCCAAATTAGAAGTAAGACTTCCATCATTCATCTACAAAATTCATAGAGTTGACTTCTAGTTCTAAACACTTCAGAGCAAGTTTGAAAAGGAAGGACATAGAATTGGAACCTTCTCCTCACAAGAAGATGCCAAATAAATCCACGGTAGAAGAAGACTCATTTGAGTCAATGTGAGAGGAATATTTGATTGCATAAATGCAAGAAGAAAATCTAGTGGCTAAGACAAAAGTTGAGGAAGAACACATGGTCTAAGACCTAGTATTCAAGCCACCACAAGAGGTCCCACATCTTTGTTTACAACCATACTTCTCTCATTCAATATTTTCATCTCCCTTTAGAACAGGGAACTGTTGGTACACATAGAATTGAGCTTGAATCTGATGAGATGTTTCCTTGGATGTAGGAAACAATTTTCCTTGACACTCACACTGTGTAACAAGTGGAAGAATCTAATTTATTAGCAATTCTCTCATTGGCCAAATAAAAAAGATCAAGAAATATTACACATACAACCTCATAGTTTTACAGTGGGGAAATGCATAACCAATACATCAAAGTTGATCAGCCCAAGGTAATCAATCTAGTGGATGAGATGACACCAAATGACTATGAGATGAGCATAATCTAACTAGGATTGGTAACTCATGAAGGGGATTTTCACATGTATTATCAATCTTCCACTCGGGTGGTGGCAAGGAATAAGGAGTATAAGAAGAAGATTGATGAGCTAAAAGATCAGGTGCAAACTCAGTCATTATATGTGAAACATCTATTTGATCCTAATGCCATGAAAATTACCACTGAGGAATTTGTACCCATTGGTAGCTTCAATCCATAATCCATCCAGAGGATGCACAAGTTCAAAATGTAGGGATGAGTG
Organism: Taxus chinensis; assembly: GCA_019776745.2. NCBI lineage: Eukaryota > Viridiplantae > Streptophyta > Pinopsida > Cupressales > Taxaceae > Taxus > Taxus chinensis. The sequence goes on along the minus strand of CM034147.1, from coordinate 93,129,439 downwards.
AATAATGAATGGATTAAATCAATTTCTAAAAAAGGGGAGTCAGTGTTCCAAGAAGTGGTCAAACTCTTTTCTTACATGTGTGTGACAATAAATAGGACATAGACATTTAGGGATGACTTGGAGAAAGAAAGGGACTATTGGGAACCTTTTCACCCAATAGTAGTTGAAATGAGAAACAATCATCACTAAGAGTTGACCGATAGGAAGATATTTGAAACTCCCTCAGAGGACTTATCACATGTATGGGCAAGGGACTTGGCAATAAGGTTTATGGAAATCAATCAGGTTATCACAGAGTTGGAGGAAATAAAAAAGCATAAAAACTGTAGGATAGTGTAAATAAGAAAAATTAGAAACTTTGAGTACCTGTAATGGGTAAGGATATAACTCATAATGAGTTGATTGGTCCATTTGAAGAATACATCAAGAAAAAGGTAGGAAACCCATCATCCTTCACTAAGGATACCCTTGCCTTCCTCTCAGATATTCGGGCCTCTATTACACTTATCGCAGAGAAACATTCATCATGGTTCGGGAAGTGCGAAGACATAAAAAATGTGACTAATGGATGAACACATACCTTGGGTTGTGTTTGCATTCCTCATGCCAGCAAAGTGCATCATGTAGAAACTCATTTCAAAAAAGAGTTTAGAGGAAAAAAGGCCTTCTCAGGAGCATGAAGTTTAAACCAGTTAGGGTGTTTCACTCAGAATGTTTCAGCTTCTGGGAATAGAGTTACTTCTATCCTTTCATTCCGTTTAGAAATAGATAAGGTTAGGGCTAGGAGGAATACCTGTTGAATGTCGAGATGGTGTGCGCGTACCGTAGAGAAAGATCAGGTTGACTACGAAGAACTCCTTTTTGTCTTGGAAGGACTACCTGCAAATAAGAACACAAGACCACAAGATTTTGATTAGACAATAAATGAGGGAACTGCCTTGGGCCCAGGAAATATAAAACTTCCTTTCGAAGGTGGTCATTTCCCCTGCTAATATGAATTAACACCAAAAACTGTAAAATATCAATTAAATTGCTTCGTTGAGACGGGTAGGGGAAAGGCTGATTTCTGGTTTTGAGTCACAATAACCGATATCGGTATGGTCTAGGATCTGTAGGTTGGTTGTTTTATGGGGTGGTTGTGTTGTAGGGTAACGGTGTTGTTGGTAAGGCTGGTATATGTGTAGACACCAAATTTGTGTCTTACGACCCCTTGTGACCTGCATCCCATTTCGCAACCTAACCTCATTACCTAAACCTTACACAATTATTTATTAATTACCTCATAATTGATAAATCCACATCACCTTACCCGCCACATCACTTTGCCACCTCATCATGACCTAGCCCTAACCCTAAACTAACCTAATTAAGGCCCGTGACTTGGTCTAGACTCACATCCATAACTAATGCCTCCTTACTCGCACCCAAAGCTGACCTTCTAGCCACTTGACCAAGCCCGCAACTGATCTCTTGGGAGAAAAGCAGGGAAGGCGGGCTATTTTAGTAAAAATAGCCTACTTTTTCCTTACCGATGCCAGTTCCTACTCGACCGCCATCGGTTACGCAACCGCCATCGGTTCCCTGTAAATGGGCTCCCAAAACCAAAACAACGGATCGGAATTTCATTTGGGAGATCAGTCGAATGATTTTGAATCAATGGAGGGCATTGCGAGCAAGAAACAGAGTCCAGATCTTCACTTAACCAAGCAGAGACAAGCGAAGAAACCAGAAGTGCTTGCAGTAGAGGATATGAACTTGCATCTTCGCCAAAACCAGTAAGTCACATCTTGCATGTCCTCTGTTATAACATTTCTTCTGCTCTGTGAATTTCAGTCCTCCTAAATCCGTCTCTGAATCTACTACCCAACGTGTCATTGCATCTAACTATTATCCTTTTACTTCTAATCATCCCATTTCTTAATATCATCCATAAACCAGCCTTACAAAACACCATAGCTACCAAGAAGATCCTAGAACATACCGGTATCGGTTATTAGTAACCGGCATCGGTTATCAGTAACCGGCATCGGTTCCTCTGATCAAAACCAAAAAACCAGCCTTTCCCCTACCCAGTTCAACGAAACAATTTAATTGATATTTTGCAGTCTTTTGTGTTAATTCATATTAGCAGGGGAACTGACCACCTTCGAAAGGAAGTTTTATATTTCCTGGGCCCAAGGCAGTTTCCTCATTTATTGTTTAATCAAAATCTTGTGGTCTTGTGTTCTTATTTGCGGGTAGTCCTTCCAAGACAAAAAGGAGTTCTCTGCAGTTAACCTGATCTTTCTCTATGGTACGCGCACACCATCTCGACATTCAACAGGTATTCCTCCTAACCCTAACCTCATCTGTTTCTAAAAGGAATGAAAGGATAGAAGCAACTCTATTCCCAGAAGCTGAAACATTCCGAGCGAAACAATATGAGTGATATTAGGTAATGAGATGGTGAGAGGTAAATGAATGATAGTTAGATGCAATGACACGTTGGGTAGTGGATCTAGGAATGGATTTATGGGGACTGTGATTCAAAAAGTCTAAGAAATGTTATTTAAAGAGGACATGCAAGATGTAACTTACTGGTTATTGATGAAGATGTAGGTCCAGGAACTCTGATGACAAAGGCAGAACTTAGGTAAGATGGCTTGACACACAGAAGATGAGAGATCTCCCTCCTAATGATCAGCTGAGTATCACAGGTTTCTGGCTATTCCGTTGTAGTTTTGGACTTGATCTCCTTTGCTGCAAACTCTTCTGGTTTCTTCACTCATCTCTGCTTGGCCAAGTAAAGATCCGGATTCTCTTGATCGCTCCTGATGTTCTGTTGATCCAAAAATCCTTCCAACTTTGTTTTTGGCTTGGGGAACCCATTTACAGGGAACCGATGGCGGTCGAGTAGGAACCGGTATTGGTTAGGAAAAAGTAGGCTATTTTTAATAAAATCACCCACCTTCCCTGCTTTTCTCCCGAGAGATTAGTTGTGGCCTTGGTCAAGTGACTAGAAGGTCAGTTTTGGGTGCGAGAAAGGGGTCATTAGTCATGGTTGTAGGTGTGGACCAAGTTATAGGTCTTAATTAGGTTAGTTTAGGGTTAGGACTAGGTCATGATGAGGTGGAAAAATGAGGTGGCAGGTAAGGTGATGTGGATTTATCAATTACAAGGTAATTAATAAATAATTGTGTAAGGTTTAGGTGATGAGGTTAGGTTGCGAAATGAGATGCGGGTCACAAGTGGTTGTAAGACACAAATTTGGTGTCTACATTAGCCCCTTATTGTCATGTAGCTTGTTTTGTAAAGCTACACGGATAATAATATGAAGTGGTTTCCCCTGTTAAGGGTATAGGTAATCCCCCTCAAATCTAGCACAGATTGAGATCACGTGAAATCAGGGATAGGGTTGATAAAGGGTAAATGGTGTAGAGATGATGGTGAGATGGTGGGGTAGGTCCAAGGAAGCAGACGCACGTTGAAATGCAATAATGCGACTAGGGTACATGATTTGATGAGCAAACCAGCAATGCATAGGCAAAGGTCGATAATTTATCCAAACAAGGGTGATATAATCCTGGTATCCAAGGCATAGGAAGTAGCTCCAGGGTATATAACAGGTAAGGTACAGGAACGTTTAGGCATGTTCGGCAGTACCAAATGGTTGGTTTGGTTGAGATAAACGTCACAGTCTAGGTCTAGGCAAAGTTGGTCTACAGATCAAGTCAAGGACCCTAATCAGGCTAAAACACGAACAGGTGAGCTCGATGGAACAAAAAGCTACATGATGGGTGGATAAAAGTGTATGTTGTTGATGTTGGGTAGGGTATTGAAGTGATACGGCCGTGGGTCGGGCCAAGTTGTTGGGTTGCGGCCTTGGGTCAGGCCAAATGGGTAGGGTGAGGCCTTGGGTCGGGCCAGATAGGTAGGTTGAGGCCTTGGGTCGGGTCAAATGGTTAGGGTGAGGCCTTGGGTCAGGCCAAGTTGTTAGGGTGGCGGCCTTGGGTCGGGCCAAATGGTTGGGTGACGACCTAAGGTTGGGCCGAATGGTTAGGGTGAGGCCTTGGGTTGGGCCAAATGGTTGGGGTGCGGCCTTGGATCGGGCCGGAGTGATTGGTTACGGCCTTGAGTCAGGCCGGTGAAGTCAAAAATAGCTAAAGAGCAATGGAGCATATAGGTGATGTGGTAAAGAGGCAATGTGGTGGGAAAGGGAAAGTAGTGAATAAGGGCAAAAAGTTGGGTAAAAAAAAGACAAAACCGATATCAGTTATCTATGACCGGTACCAGTTAGATAACCAATGTCGGTTCCTTAGGGCACGATTTGACCAGTATCGGTTCTATGTTAAAAACCTATAAAAAGAAAAATACGGCCGGTCATTGTCACTTTGTCAATTTGGAAACCAAATTAAGTTGTCTGAGGTGGAATATTGATATTGGTGTATTTGTTGGCTGAGGTGGCACTAGTTGAATGGAGAAGTGAGATGATTGGCAGGCCCGAGTGAGGAGGAGGTAGTAGTTGATTTGTTGAGGACCCAGAAGAGGACATTTGGAGCCATGGCACAACCAGGAGGAGTAGGAGGAGCTGGACTAGCTGGACCACCACCACCCATCCCACCATGACGACGTGTCGTCGTATCGATAAGTTTGAAACCTTGCATTGTGTTCATTTGATGTTATTAAGCTAGATTTGGGGTTTGGGTAGGAATGTACATGTTTTTAGGAAATAATTAGAAAATGGAAATAATTTGAAAAAGGGAGAGGGTAGATAGGTGAAATAAGCTGAGGCGGCTGGGTGGGTAGGTTTTTAGGGTGTTTGGGTGGGTAGAGAGGGAGAAAAATGAAAAAATGTAGGTTGGGGGCCGCGCGGGGGTTCGGCTCCGGGTAAATACAGCGACCGATGTCGGTCGCTAAGTGACCGGCATCAGTCTCAAATTTTCAGGTCACGGTTCTTTGTGTTTGACCGACGTCAGTCATATATCGGATCGGTGACGGTTGTGTTTTTTGTTTTGTTTTTGTGGTTTGGTTGTTTTTGTTTTTGTTTTTGTTTTTTTGTTTATGTGGTTTGGGTGTGTGGGCGTGGTTTGGGTTGTGTGGTTGAGTTGAGTTAGTGTTTTGGTATGATTGGGGTTAGATAGGGATGTTTTGATATGATTTAGGTTGTGTCAGTTGTTGGATTTGGTTGTTTGGGTATCGTTTTGGTTATGTGGTAGTATGGTGGGGGTTGTTTGTTTGGGTGTGAAAAGGGAGTGGGATATTGAAGAAGATAGGTGGGTAGAGGGGTGTGTTAGGGAGTCGGGATGAGGAGAAGGTAGGTGGGTAGAGGGGTGTGTTAGAGAGTCGGGGTGTGGTCGGGGGGATAAAAGGGGGTATAGAGGGTAAAGTAGATGTTGTGATAAAGAGTAGGGCTAAGGTTGTGGGTAGGTTTTGCAGGCACGTCAGCAGCTGACGATGTGGGACAAGATGCCCCCACTGTTGAGCCGGATGCGACCACATGTGTCTGCAGCACACTGGGCTATCATGCACGAGGTGGGACTCGACGGAGTCCAGTGATATAGAGTGATCGACAGAGATCATAGTTTGATGGTTGCCCTCATCGAGAGATGGGATCTGGCGACCAATGTGTTCCATCTCCCGACTGGAGAGATGACCATCACATTGGAGGATGTGTATCGCATCCTTCGATTACCTATTGATGGAGAGGTAGTCTTTCAGGTGGATGCAGAGACAGCCATGGATAGCATCCTACAGGTTTTTGGGGATGCAGCCGCGCTATTGACATATCACAGCGTGAGTATCAGGTATGGGGATATGTACTGTGCACACTGACATGAGACACGGCTTGCCATGTTGACGATGATCGGGATCACCTGCTTCGCCCTCCTAGACTCAGAGGGAGGCCGCTTTCCACGGGCGCTAATGGGGGTGCTACATGAGATGGTGGAGGAGCACACATGTTATGCTTGGGCACCAGTATACCTGGTGCAGTTATATAGAGAGCTGTGGGGCTATCGCCGGATGAGGTGATTTGGGATTTGATCAACATTTTTGCTTCACTGTTGGGCATATGAGCACATCATATGCATTAGACCAGTAGGATTATCCCAGCAGCCAAGGCCACAGGTCATATATAGATACGACTTTCAAAGGTGGTTGGAGGTCGTGGGTCAGCCACGAGCAGTGCTTGCAAGGCGAGACGTTACTTACTACAGGCATTTATTAGAGGGCCTGATAGCGGTAGATATTGTATGGAGACCATATAGAGGTCATCACCCCCGTGGAGGAGCCTGAGGACAGTTGCAGTGGATCCAGTACACATTCTGGATAGCGGGACGGAGGTCGGGAGAGTATGAGAGGATACCCCTGGAGAGGGTACGCAGGCAGATGGGGCTACGACAGGATATTCCTATGACATATAGACCATACATGAGGATCGACGCCGAGGCAGCATTCTCACCTGCCCCGACCTACACCTCCAGAAGGGCCAGAAGAGATAACAGCCGATCGTAGGGTGATGGATGCGGGAACGACAGAGGCCTATAGGTTATGGTGGGTAGCAGAGCTGCGAGGTGTACGTGATCGCCCTGACATAGCTGTGATTATAGCAGAGAGAGATTGTCTGCAGAGTTTAGTTCATCAGCTCCAAACGTAGATGAATGAGATAAGAGGATTGTTAGCGGTTGTGGAGTCACGAGCAGAGAGACTAGAGGGATGGATTCCTCCATGCGAGAGGGCGTATTCATATGTTACAGGAGAGATTGGTAGATCAGTGGGCGCTACCAATAGTTGCGGTACCTTTGAGGATAGAGAGGCCCGGCGAGAGGTGTCGACGATCACGATCATCTCCTGGGTCGGGATGAATCGTGAGGGTCTAAGTAAATGTTATAGAGGTATAAGAATAAATAAGGATGCCGACCTGCGTGTCGATGATAGAGAAGATGTATTTGTTTAACATCTAAATAAGACTGAATATGTATGTTGATTTGAGTTATGATAATAATAAGAATGTTTGCGTTGTGATTTTTGGTGTTTTGAAAAAGGATAAAGAGGAATGTGATTAAATAGAAATACACAAAAATACTTATATTTACCACACATGATAGGTTATGGTAGGGGATGGTCGATCTAACCTTGGGAGACCCCATGTCTCCTAAGTGCTGCCTACATAGCCCATTGCATAAAGCAAGGAGGGGCCTCAGACCGATGTAGTTCTCCCTTAGGACTAGGGAGAGGTGAATTTAGTAAATTTGGTATGGTTAGGAAATTGGTTGGTTGGTAAAAGTATTGATATTAATATTGGTAAGGTAAGGGTGATGGTGTTGGTAACGAATTGGTAATGTTGTAAAAGGTATAAGGGAAGCAAAAGTTATCCTACCCAAGTGGAATGGAACCATGTCCTGATTAAGATCAACACACAATCCTAGATGCGAGGCGAAGTGGAAAGAGTGCTCCGTAAGTGAAAAGAGCTAAACAAACCACACAACGTAGAATGAGCTTGAACCCCTAGGTGCCGTGCATAGATGAGAAGTCAATAGGTGAAAAGAGTTATAAAGATCACAATAGATATTGGGTCTACGTCACGTCCCTTGAGTTGAAACAAATGGTGAGGTGAGGTGGATGATATAACAGAGGTACAAAGAACTTGTTACAAAGCGAGTGTTCTGACAAAAGAGAAATTATCCTAAATAGACAAGTCCATGACTCAAAAGTTCTTTTGAACGAGGCTTTTATTTTACTGAATATAGACTAATCGATGCGGGAAGTCTACAAGGGATATTGATTATACTATTCTTGAGGTCTTCACAAAGCTGATCAATGTGAGAAGCTTCTGATAAAGGCTGACTGTGTATAGCTGTCCTTCGAGGGAGCAGTCTATTTATAGTAGCAGATATGATTTTAGTGCATAGCTGTCCTTTGGGGGAGTAGTCTATATATAATAGTAGTAATAGTTTGGCCTATAGCTGTCCTTCGAGGGAGCAGTCTATATATAAGGTAGATAGCTAGATGTCCTTTTGACGTGAAGCATCTAGTTTTTGTAGGAAGTTTGACTCAAGAAAATCCCATAAGAATACAGCTTATTTTAATACTTTGAAGTCATGGAATAGACTAAAAGGGAAGGCATTGCTGAGGTGAAGTGAGAATCAAACTATGTGAGCTTGATTTTTATTATGAGGTGTAGGGAACAAAGTGTATGTGGTGGTAAGTGAGCTCAAGGGACAAGCGGCGAGAGATAAGAAGTGATATAACACTAAATTCAACAGTAGAATGGTCAAAGATGCAAGACATTAAGGGGTTCAAGCTCGGGTTTACCATTAAGCGAAGCTAAACGATAAGTGCCTGATCCATAAGTGTGAGTGATTATATAAGGCCCAATCTAATTAGGAGAAAATTTTCCACGTTTGCTCTTTTCTAGTTTGGTTACATGTTGATTCTCTTTGAGGACAAGATCACCAACCTTAAAGGTACGCTCATGAAGTCGCTTATCATAAGCACGCTTGATACGTTTTTGATAGATTTGGAGGTGATCAAGAGCTGTAAGACGACGCTCGTCAAGAAGCTCCAATTGGGCTAACCGTTCTTGGCGGAAATCATCATTGGTGAGAATATCCTAAAGAGATATTCTAAGGGAGGGTATTTGTACTTCGAGAGGCAGGACAGCCTCAGTACCATATACCAAAGAAAAAGGTGTGGCATTAGTGGAGGTATGAATGCTAGTATGATAAGCCCAAAGGGCAAAGGGGATGCGATCATGCCAATTTCTTCCGGATTCATTGACAACTTTCATGAGGATTTTGGTTAGGGTTTTATTAGAGGATTCAGCTTGTCCATTTACTTGTGGATAGTAGGGTGATGAGAAGCTGAGTTTGATACCAAAGTTGTCGCAAAGGTCCTGCAACAACTTGTTTTTGAAAGATTTTCCATTATCTGTTATTAGGTGATGAGGAACACCAAAACGACAGATAATGTGGTGGTTAATGAACTCTACAATTTTTTCTTTTTTAGTTGAAATGAGCGGAATAGCCTCCACCCATTTTGTGTAATATTCGGTTGCTGTGATAATCCATCGGTGACGTTGTGAAGAGGACGGATGAATCTCACCAATAAGGTCTAAACCCCATTGTGAGAAAGGCCAAAGATCTCGGGTGACCTGTAGCGGGTGGCTAGGAGTATGTTGAAGGTTGGCATGTTGTTGACACATAACACAACGCTTAACATATTCGTAGCAGTCATTATTGAGAGTAGGCCAATAATAACCTAGGTGAAGGATTCGTTTAGCCACGGCAAGGCAACTAAAATGTCCACCACAAATCCCATCGTGGACTTGTTGGATGGTATAGGTGACCTCCGCGCCGGTTAGGCAGCGAAGGAGGATGCCATCAAAGCCACGTTTATAGAGGAGTCCCCCCAAGACAACATAACGAGAAACACTTTTAAGGAAAGCACGTTTGCTGTTACTAGTAAGGTTAGGTGGGAGAACAGAGGTTGTAAGGTAGTCGTGAAATTGGTGGTACCAAGTATCCTGCGAATTAGCAGACACATTATTTATCATACAAACAACCAGTGCTGAGTAAGATGGGGCAAAGAGTTGTTGGACCAAGACGAAAATGTCAGAGTCAGTTGATGAAGCTGGAATTTGCGAGGCTAAGCAGGCCATAGTATCCACAAATTTGTTAGTGGAGCGGGGAATGGTTTGGATAGAATAGCGAGTAAATAAGGCCAGAAGTGAATCCACGTAGTGTTTGTACTTTTGAAGTTCCTCATTTTTGCATTGGTAGATGCCCATAATTTGATTGACTACCAATTGAGAGTCGCCAAAAATATTAATAGATTTGATACTTTAGTGTAACGCAACTTGGAGACCCAGAACAAGGGCCTCGTATTCCACTGTATTATTAGTGCAAGGGAAATCGAGTCAGAATGAGAGAGGCATAGGCTCAGCGTCGAGAGGAATGAGAACAACACCGGCTCCTCCGCCACGCTGACATTTGGATCCATCGAAGAAGAGGGTCATTGGATATGACTCCTCCCTGAGTGAAAGAGTGGTGATGAGTTCGTCGGGGAATGTAAAATTGGTAAATTGTTCCCCTGGTAAAGGGGCTTCCGCAAGTTGGTCTGCGATGGTTTGTCCTTTGATTGATTTCTGGTGGACAAACTCAAGGTCGAGGTCGGCGAGGAGCATGAGCCATCTGGCGATGCGTTGGTTGAGATGAGGTTTGGCATACATGTAATGGATGGGGTCCGTGTTGGTAATGACGAAAGTTTTGTGATTCAGAAGGTAGTGTCGGAGTTTGGTGGCCACGAATGATAGGGCTAGGCACAACTTTTCTACATGTGTATACCTAGTCTCATAGTCCACCAAAGTACGACTTATATAATAAACAGCTTGTTCTCGATTCTCAGAGTCACGATGTGCAAGCATGGCCCCTACAGCGTGGTCGGGTGGCGGAAAGATAAAGGTAGAAAGGGCGGTCGTCCTGGGGTGGGATAAGCACGGGTGGCTGCAAGAGATAAGCTTTAAGAGCCTCAAAGGCTTGGTGGCATTCGTCACTCCATTGAAAGTCAATGTCTTTTTTAAGGAGGTGATGGAAAGGTTGACATTGATCCGAGAGTTGGGAGATGAAATGTTGGATAGATTGGAGCTTACCTTGTAAACTACACAATTGTTTAAGATTGGTAGGTGGGGGCATTTCTAGAATAGCTTTGACTTTAGATGGGTCGACCTCAATGCCACGCAGAGAGACAATAAAGCCAAGAAGTTTTCCCGAAAGGACACCAAAGACACATTTCTTTGGTTAAAGACAGACAGAATATTGTAACAGGTGATAAAAAATAATGGTTAAAACATCGAGATGTTCACTGCGATGTTTAGATTTTCCAAGAAGATCATCGACGTAATCTTCAAGGATAGTGTGCATAATGTCATGAAAAATGTAGGTCATAGCCCGCTAATAGGTTGCACCAGCATTCTTAAGGCCAAATGGCATTACACGATAACAGAAGGTTCCCCAAGGAGTTATGAAGGCAGTTTTATGTTGATCGGCAGGGGCAACCAAAATTTGGTTATATCCTGAAAAGCCATCCATGAGAGAGAGCATCTCATGGCCTACAGTGAGATTAACAAGTTGGTCAATACTAGGTAGGGGGAAGTCATCTTTAGGGTAAGTGAGGTTAAGATCCCAGAAATCCGTGCATATCCAAAGTCCCCCCGTCGCTTTAGTGACATGTATGATGTTAGAAATCCATTGAGGATAGTCAATAGGCAAGATGAAGGACACAGAAAGAAGGTCGTTGAAGCTACTATTTGACCAAGAGGGCAATGCGTGGATGTATTTTTCTCAGTTTTTATTTGACTGGTTTGGAATCGGGGTTTCAGGGTGATGTTATGGATGGCAATGGTCAGGATCAATTCCCGGCATGTCAACGTAGGACCAAGTGAAAGCTTGGTTGCGGGTACGGAGAAAGGTAGTAAAGGCAGCTTGTTCTGATGTGTTAAGGGATTGTCTGATCTTCACAATGTGAGGATCCTCCTCCGTGTGGATGTTGATTTCTATAGTAGATTCGTTCAGCATGGTTTGAGTTTCAGATGGTAAGGTGCGTTGAATATAAGAGTCATCCGCGCCAAGGTAAGTGAGGATGGAGTCATCATCCTGACACTCAACAATGTTAATTGAAGGTGAGTCCTCTTCAATCATGTCTGGATACAGAAGGGGGATAGAAGAGGGGTCCTCATTATCGCATTGATAAGTCAGAGGACCTAGGAAGATAACATTTATGAAAAAAAAAAAGTTAGAAGGGATAGATTCGGGATCTATCGACTCTGTGGGTGACGAAGGCAAAATGGGTGATGATGGTTCGGTAGGGGTGACGTCATTGTCTTCTAGAAGACAATTGACACGAGGTTCCTTCGATGTAAGTGTTCTCAGAAATCCGAGACCACTACGATCATTGTGCTTGTGTGTCGTTACGGGGATGATTGTATGTCGGCCTTGTTCATAAAGACCAAAACCAAAGCCTTTCCAAGCACAGTGAGTCAAAAAGGTGAGGGAAAAATGATGATTTTTCAGGTATTGAAAATTGGATTAGAAAGGAACCACACCAAGAGGTGGCTCAGGGACAACGGAAGATGCGTCGACACCTCCATATGTTAGGTTAGTGCAGAAGTGAGGTGGTCCGTAGGGGATTACTTCCCCCACACGACGGTCATAGGTAGGATGTGCATGTACCTGTCCGTACTCTTGTGGGGTATGGAAAGAACTAATGTTATATAGGCGATACTCCCCCAGCATAAGGCATTGAAAAAACATCTACTAAGGGGTCTGCGGTGGGATATTAACTGCAGGAAGGGAAGTGGTTTTTTGCGACAGTGGTTTCATTTGAAGGTGTAGGTGCGGTTGAGGTGGATGGTTGAGGCACATTTGAAGAGGATGGTTGGGTTGAATGAATGGGTGTCTTGATTGGTACAAGCACATCGTTAGGGCGGATATAACATATTGCAGGTTTTAAAGGGGGGAGGATCAGCTTTAACGGTGTAGGACTTCCCCTCGTACTCAAATTTTATGCATCTATGTAAGGTTGAGGGAACACATCCAATAGCCCGGATCCAAGGGCGACCTAGCAATATATTGTATTGAAACTCTCCCTCAAGGACATAGAAGAGTTCGGGTAAAGTACGTGGCCCTACACAAATGTTAAGAATCACGGTGCCTAAGGTAGAGGTAATAACGTCATTGAATGACTGCAACATGATGGGATTGGCACACATGTAGCCTAGAAGGGATATTCATTTGTTGGAAGGCTTTTAAAGAGATGATGTTTAGGCTAGTGCCCTCCCGTCAATCATAACACGACGTACCTGAATGTCTCGGACGTAAGCTGAGATGAAAAGAGTAAAGGTCAGGATCTTCTGTACCAAAGTCAACAATTTCGTCTTCAGAGAAACTAACTAGCAGCAGCTTGTTGTACAGAGATAGAAGTGGTTGGGGCAGTGGGTTGTTTGGTGAGAGAAGAAATGTGATTGGGTGTAAGAATGGAGGTAACAGGTAGGGTTTCATTAGGTAAGACCTCGATCCCTTGAAGAATTTCAATGAGAGCTTGTCGATGAGATTCAGAAGTCTGAATTAGATCATAAAGTGTCATTTTTACGGGTGATTGGTGAAGCTGTTTGATCATGGCTCGATGGGCAACTCCATTAGAGATGGGGTAAGTGGGTCCACGAAACAACCACTTTGGGCGGTGGTGTGATCGAGATGGTGGAAGGAGAAAGAGAGGACACAGGTGTGCTTTCTTTTGCTTTCTCGTTGTTTTTCTGTGCTCGAGTAGCAACACTAATCATATTAATCTCGTAGACCTAAGATGAGGAAGATGGTTGGGATAAATCATGGTCTTCAAGAGGTGGGGTTGTAATAATGATAGATCTTGGTGAAGGCGGGGACAGGTGGTATAGGAGAGGGAATTGAAGCTAAAGGTCTCTCCCTTCATAAGTTGTCTTTCTTAACCTTTCTATCTAAGAGAGGTGACTGACGAAGGATGGCTTTTAAAGATTTACATCCCTCCACATCATGTCCTGGTGTGCGGTGATAAGCGCAGATTTTAGACTCATCATAACCTATAGGTCGAGGTTTATATGGGTCATAAGGTCTAAGTGGGGGTAGGGAAATGGTCGCATTCTCCACCAATATAGCAAGGATTTTGGCGTAAGATCCTTTAAGTGGGTCAAAATCGGTGGAGGATGAGGGTATTGGTTGTACGGGTTTTGGTAATGTTTGGGCATAGGCTGGTTCATACAGGTGGTGGTTTAGCCAAGGGGTGTTGACACGTGGTTTTCACTAAATGTGGTTTCTTTGGCGCAGGAGCTACGTTCAGCTAGTCAGATGATGAGGCTACAGATAACGTGGTAGCGGGGAACAACCATGGAGAAAGGGGAGTGACAAAAAATAAATCCTTTGATGATGGAGTTCGTTTAGGGTTGATGGGTGGATAGGATACGTGGGGTGACAACGTTGATATATCCTTTGATCTCTATATGGGTGTAGGAGGCGTAGGTCGTTTTGAAGAAAACGCAGGAGGTATGATATATTGATGCAAGGTGGAGGGATGAGGTCCCAATATGGAAGGTAGGTGTGATGATGATGGTTTTGATTGTGATAGAGGCACGGATGGATTTTGTCTCCTAAGTGGCGGGGTGGCTTTATTTTTGGATAAATCTAGTCGCTTAGGTGGGTGTGTTAGGCTGAGTATTGGTGAGGTCCCAAGTGTAGGGGAAGATTTGGTTAGGTTAATAGAGGTGGATGAGATACTTGGTATAGATGCGGGGGATGGAGATGAGGACATAGGGATTTTGAGTTTCTGTAAACACTTAGGGTATATAGGTAGAGGTGTCTAGATCGGTCACCTGCATTTGAGTAGAATAGGGGGTACTCAAAACCGTTCCCACTCCAGGACTCATCTATCTTCTGGAGAATGACAATATTCAGGCGTGAATTGTAAATTTGTTAATGAAGAAAGATGGGTTGTGATTCCAGTCCACTGTGGGTGTGATACAGGGGGTAGATGAGGCACTATATCAATAGATGTTAAGAGATCGACTGGTCGTTGAAAAGATTTAGTCGATGAAGAACTAATAGGCAGGAGGGTATGTTTGAGAGGGTATGTTATGGTTAAAGAATTCGGTGATGTCGGTGCGAGAGATTTCTCATCTAAGGATGAAAAAAGGAGTGGTGAGCCTTCCTCTTGTGCAACAAGAGCGGTAGGAGGAGACGTTTGGGAAATAGATAAGCTAGATAACATCTGTTTGCAGTCTTGTGGGGATGTGGTATAAGAAGACTCATCGATGAGAAAGAAAAGTCTGGGTAGTTAACTCCTTTATGGGTAAAGGAATGATTTCACCTTGGTTTGATGGTGGTGAAGGAGGTTCGGGCCCCTGTGTTAGTGAAGAGGCTTGATTCAAAATTTTCTCGATAGAGGCTTTTGGCTGGGAGTCGAAGACTACATGGATCTCATGAACACTTTCCTCGGCTAAGATATCCTGGTTTACGTTACTGTTAGAAGAGTGATTTGGGAATGGTTTGTTGACTATTTTCAAATATCGGTTGGTAGGGGCATTAGGGTTATCGAGGGTTATATCACCTGCATCAACCATTTCTTGCACTATGTTTTTCAACATTTTGCAGTTTTCATGACTATGTCCTTTTACACGGTGAAAGTTACAGAAATCATTTTCTTTGTACCAGGAAGTTATAGCGTGGGTAGAATCAAACCCAGAGTGGGTTTTAACAGGAGGCAAGGTGATAGCTCCGGCTTTGAGAAATTTTTCCAAGATGACACCATAAGTTTCTCCCAAGGGAGTGTAATTGATGGGCTCGGCTTTGTACTTATAGGTGGTTTTTAATGGGGTATTAGACGGTGTTTGAGATTTGACCATCACCGCGTGGACAACTCCTTTTGATTTCGAAGAAGTGGATATGTGAGGAGGGGTGGTGTTTGGCTTATTGGTAGAATTTAGAGTTCAGAAATTGGGGTTTTTGTTGCGCAACCACAATTTCTCTTCTTCTAAGGCTCGAATTTCTAATTTTCGAGCCATGGTAAAGGCCTCATAAAATGTACGGAAAGTTTGAATTTGGAGGGTAGTAGAGATGTGTTTAGCGCAGGCCCGCGTAAAATTTTTGATAAGTTCAGCCTGAGGCAAGGCATATGTAAGTGTGGATTGATAAGGCCACGCCATCGTCCAACGAAATCTGCGATAGATTCGTCTTCGAATTGTCGGATGGCATAAAGGTCGGTGATAGATACTTTCTTGGTAATGTTAATGGAGAAATGATCCAAGAAAGATTGGGGCTAGTTGGTTAAAAGAGAAGATTGAGTGCTGGGTTAAAGCACTGTACCACTCCAAGGCGGGTCCTGATAAGGGACATGGGAAAGGTACGGAGTAACAAGGCATCATCATGAGCAATCAAATAACAAGCATGTCTAAATGATCGCAAGTGTTGTTGAGGGGTCCTTTCTTATTGTTAAAAATGGGTAAATTTTGGTAATTCCCATTAAGGAGGATATGAATGAAGGGGGACAGAAGGGTGAATAGGCTCCCGACAAACTTGCTCGTATGTCAAGGCACTACGACTTCCTAAAACAGAAGCCTCCAGATTATGCATTTTGTCCATCATTTGTTTGATGAAATTTGTGTGTTGGATGAGATGAGGGTGCGATTGTGGTAAACGGAGGCAAATTGGGCCAAGGGCCTCCGCTAAACAATGGTGGGGTTAAGTGTTGATAAGGTATGGAGGATGAATATGTTGAGGTGACCGAATAGGGATTTCCCATATAGGATGTTGAGGTCACTGGATACGTATATGGGAATGAAAAGGTAGGCGGAGCTTGAGAAGGAAAGCTCGTGTGGATAGGTGGTAGAGAGCAAGTCATGAACGGAGTGGCCTGCAAGAGAGATGAGGTAGGGGAAATCGGTGGTAGTGATATGTGGGGTCCAAGATTAACCAAAGGAAAGCTAATCTGTGTCGTATGAACCTCTGAAGCCATCGGATTGGGAGACGGGGCTAAAGATGCGGGAAGCAAGGTGGTATCATCAGGTGGAGTGGGAGCTAAATGAGTAGCTATACTAATAGGCATAGCAACAAGGAGCTGACCATCAGGCGTACAGTTAGGGGGCTTGAGACAAATAGTATTGTACAGCACTAGGATTAGCATCCAGAAACTTGGAAAATTCTTTATCTCCCATAGGAATTTTAGGAACCCTCACTGGTATCCCTAGGATTCCCCATAGAATGTGAAGGGGGTGATTCAAGAAAAGAAACAGAGCAAGCATGTGAAACCATGGCGGTGGCTTGCTTTCGAGTGATAACAACCATGGACAGGAGTTCACAGTAGGGTTTCAATCTGCCAGGAACATAAACAAACTCAGACTGGTAAAATTGGTAGGTTGCTGGTTTGTCAGGAATTAGAAAAGATAGTAACCAATATCGGTCTAGTAACCGATGTCAGTTATACTATAGCCGACGTCAGTCAGGTAACCGATGTCAGTGTAAGAAGTCTGGGCTAACAAGATATAAAAGGATGCTAATTTAATTTTTAACAACGTTTACTACACTTGTCAAATTATTGACCACAGAAGACAGAGTATGACAGAGAAAAAGGAACTGAAAACAAGCAAGATGCACACGCAAATCCAGAGACTAACCCTAGGGTTAATTTTAATTATCGTGGGCTTATGCCTTTAGACATAGAATGATGTCAGAATCCTAAACAAAAGACTTAGGGGAAATGTCAAGTTTGTTTTGGCTTATATAAGGTTACCTCAATCGGGTGGAGGAATACCGCGGAAAAGGG
The DNA here is from genome assembly GCA_019776745.2 of Taxus chinensis. Lineage (NCBI taxonomy): Eukaryota > Viridiplantae > Streptophyta > Pinopsida > Cupressales > Taxaceae > Taxus > Taxus chinensis. The sequence continues at coordinate 93,112,120 of CM034147.1, read as the reverse complement.
GGGATGTTTGAGCTATTGTGTTAATTATGAAGTGATTCGGTATGTGTTGTGCAGTGAATGTAAGATTAATTTCTTGTCAATACTATGGATATCACCCCCACGTGTACGACCTATTACTTAATCTATGTTCACTAGAATTGAAAACAACAAGCAGGAATGCAATGCACGTGTTTTAAACCCAAATCGAAAATGATATTCGATGAAGCAAAAGAAATGACTTTCACTAATGAAATATGAGGAAGAAAGATAAATTCTTTTACCTTAATAATAAAAAGCCTTGTGAATATCTTTAGAAGAATAAAACAGCAAGTATGCTCCCTATATGAAAGCAAGCAAGAAAGAAAGAAACCCAAAATGGGTCCCACCGGATGTGCCAAAATGTTTCACTCAGAATGTTTCAGCTTCTGGGAATAGAGTTAATTCTATCCTTTCATTCCTTTTAGAAACAGATAAGGTTAGGGCTAGGAGGAATGCCTCTTGAATGTCGAGATGGTGTGTGCTTACCGTAGAGAAAGATCAGGTTGACTGCGAAGAACTCCTTTTTGTCTTGGAAGGACTACCTGCAAATAAGAACACAAGACCACAAGATTTTGATTAGACAATAAATGAGGGAACTGCCTTGGGCCCAGGAAATATAAAACTTCCTTTCGAAGGTGGTCAGTTCCCCTGCTAATATGAATTAACACCAAAAACTGTAAAATATCAATTAAATTGCTTCGTTGAGACGGGTAGGGGAAAGGCTGATTTCTGGTTTTGAGTCACAATAACCGATACCGGTTACTGATAACCGATATCGGTATGGTCTAGGATCTGTAGGTTGGTTGTTTTATGGGGTGGTTGTTTTGTAGGGTAACGGTGTTATTGGTAAGGCTGGTATATGAGTGATATTAGGTAATGAGATGGTGAGAGGTAAATGAATGATAGTTAGATGCAATGACACGTTGGGTAGTGGATCTAGGAATGGATTTATGGGGACTGTGATTCAAAAGGTCTAAGAAATGTTATTAAAGAGGACATGCAAGATGTAACTTACTGGTTATTGACGAAGATGCAAGTCCAGGAACTCTGATGACAAAGGCAGAACTTAGGTAAGATGGCTTGACAAACAGAAGATGAGAGATCTCCCTCCCGATGATCAGCTGAGTATCACAGGTTTCTGGCTATTCCGTTACAGTTTTGAGCTTGATCTCCTTTGCTGCAAACTCTTTTAGTTTCTTCACTCATCTCTGCTCAGCCCAAGTAAAGATCTAGATTCTCTTGATCGCTCCTGCTGATCTCTGTTGATCCAAAAATCCTTCCACCTTTGTTTTTGGCTTGGGGAACCCATTTACAGGGAACCGATGGCGGTTACATAACCGACGGCGGTCGAGTAGGAACTGGTATCGGTTAGGAAAAATCAGGCTATTTTTAGTAAAATCACCCACTTTCCCTACTTTTCTCCCAAGAGATTAGTTGCGGGCTTGGTCAAGTGACTAGAAGGTCGGTTTTGGGTGCGAGAAAGGGGTCATTAGTCATGGGTGTAGATGTGGACCAAGTTATAGGTTCTTAATTAGGTTAGTTTAGGGTTAGGACTAGGTCATGACGAGGGTAGCAAAATGAAGGTGGTAGGTAAGGTGATGTGGATTTATCAATTACAAGGTAATTAATAAATAATTGTGTAAGGTTTAGGTGATGAGGTTAGGTTGCGAAATGAGATGTGGGTCACAAGGGGTCGTAAGACACAAATTTGGTGTCTACATAGGGAACGATATCAAATCCACTATAGTGGCTCATTCTTCTGCATAATTCTTATTCGTTCTCTTCTTCTTCCTGCTCCTCTTTCTCTCTCTCTCTCTCATAAATGTTATATTTTTACGTTGAGGTTTGCACTTTTAGATATAACTTTAAGTGACTTTAGAAACATAATGTAAAATTTAAGTCACCTTGATTTTATAAAAGGGACTTAAATATTTAAGTGGAATATGAATAGTCTAAAGTCAAATTAAAGTATCTAAAAAGTCACTGGGAAGATGAAGAGTTGCCTTCTCTTCTATACATTATAACAAGCTCCTCATTTGAGCTTCTTCTAAGAAAAATTCTTATACTTCTTAGATATTGGAGATGTCTTTTTTGAATTCATGATTTTTTTGAGATATAGTTCTAGATATGCACTTGGGATATCTTTATTCAGAGATCTTGTACATATGGAAATGTCTTCCAGTTTACCTAGTGTAAAACTGTCATCAATGTCTATGTTTTGTACAATTTTTGCTTGATGGTTCATGTCATGCAAGAATTGAATGTTAGATGCTTCAAATCATGTATAATTGAATGCTAGTTTGAATGGTACTTGGTGCTCATTAAATAATATTTGGTCTTGTATTACTGTGTAGTCAATCTTTTGATGTCTTCTAAATTCAAGTGTAGGTATTGAAATTTCTGGCTGAATGTCATGTTTTTTTCTGATATGGTTCTAGATATACAACATTGGTTTCTGTTATTCTAGACTCTTATACAATGGAATTTCCTAGCCTTCCTAAGTGTAAAATTCCTCTCTTACAGATATATGTTAGATTTTTCCATAGGGTCAGTGGAGTGCCCCTTGATGGATTCTTGTCTAAAAGCCCACCAGGATAAAAATGAATGTTTACTCATGCATGTCAAATCGTGCATCAATTGAATGCTAGTTTGAATGTAGAGGTGACTTTAGAATTTTCTTTTCTTACTGTGTAAGTTAATGACTTTGAATGTTTGAATATTTATGAATTCATTTTCTTACCATATAGTTTTAGATATGCACCATAAGGCATATTTAGCAATATCTACACCTGAATATGACCAAAAGCTGAGAAAATAAGTGTAGAACTCAGATAATGTTAGTAATTGAATGTTAGTTTAAGTGTAGAACTCAATAATGTTAGTTTTGAATGCTTCTTGTCTAGAATTGACCATGTGAGATGTACTGGTACAGTTCTCTTATTCATATACCTAAATGTCTCTTCCACATGTTAGTTTGAGTGCTTGATTGCTTCAGATCTTGTTAAGACTGAGTGTTAGTTTGACATGACAGTTGAAGTTTGAACCACTACTGTGATCGCTTTAAGAATGTGCATTAAGCTTGAAGAGCTAGTTTGAACTAAATTGGAAAGCTTTAATTCTTATTTGTGTGGCACTTTTGATGCTTCATAGATTTCCAAGCTGGAGTTATAGTTCTAAGATAAACATCAACAACAGAATGTTAAGTTTGAGTTTTTCATGTTCCTAGACCTTGTAGAACTAAATGTTTACTTCAGATTTTGTAGAACTGAATGAGCTGCTCCTAGTTTGAGTATGTGATGCTTTTCATCACACAGCTGGTCATTATTGGGAGTATGAGTAATTATGAATCCATTGGATGCTTTAAATCACATACTTGTGTGAGTATTTTGATGCTTCATGTTCAATGATGTTATAGTTCTAAATAATACAGTTATAGAACGAGAATGTAACTTTGAGGTGTTCCATGTTTTAAGACCTTATAGAACTAAATGAAATTGCTTGAGCTCAAGCATGTAGTTTTAGACACAAGTAGCAATTGAATGATATGTTAGTTTAGACAATGTGATGCTTTAAAATGTGCATTAATTAGGATGCTAGTTCGTGATCATGAGGACCATATGCTTTAAATCTTACCATAGTGTGGAACTTTTGACCCCATTCATGTTCTTGGGTTCTACCACTTCTACGAGATACCAACAGGCTCAAGAACGGATATGTTCCAGTAATTTAGAGTGTTTCATATGTTTTCAGACTCCCCGTAGAACATGTAACATTATTTATCACCACTTGTAGTGTATTGCAGCATTCAGTATGAATATGTAGAACTGAATCCGATGTTAGTTTTGAGTATGTGATGCTTTAAGAACGTGCTATTAATTGAATTTTACATGCTACCCCCTGAGGTATTTGAGGCTGCTGGGAAGATCTTAAAAAGTGTTAGGTCTAATTTGATGCTTTATGTTAGCCTAAATGGGTTAATTAGTTCTAATATAGGTACACTTGAGTTCTATATATTGTTATAATAGTTGTAGAATTGAATGTTTGTTGAATTGATATCATATTGTTTGAGTGCATCATGTTTGCAGATATTGTTAGAAATGATACTTGATGTTTAGTCTGAGTATGTGATGCTTTAAAGATGTGCATTAATTAGAATGTTAGTTATGAACATTTGAGGCTTGTAAATCTTACTTGTGTGATCTTTTGATGCTTGTATGTTCAATGGGATGGTTCATAGTTCCTATAATAATTGCACTTGAGTTCTTTATTTATATATTGTAGAATTGAATGTTTGATTGAACTATAATGTTTGCAGCTTGAGTGCATCATGCTTTCAGATATTGGTACCAGAGCTGAATGATGTTAGACTTGTGAGTATGTGATGCTTTGGAAAGATATGCATTAATTGAATGCTAGTTTGAGGATATTTGAGAAGAATTTGTAATCTTATTTGTGTGGTATTTTGATGCTTAATGTTCTTGGGTTATAGTTCTAAGCTCCATACACTTGAGTTCTTTATTTATATATTTTGTAGAATTGAATGTTCGTTTAAATGTAGAACTGCATAATTGTTAGTTTGAGTGCTTGGTGGTTCATATCTTGTACCAATTGCAATGTTAGATGTGCTGATAGGAGTTCCTTATTCATATATTGTAGTTGAATGTCCCCAGTTTTGAGTGTTTCATGCATTAGATCTTGATAGAACTTGTGTGGTCTTTTGATTGTTCATGTTCTTGCAGTTATAGTTCTAAATATACACTTGAGGGGCTTTATTTATATTGTTACTGTTAAATTTTATTATCTCTACAATTAATTATGGAAACCTGAGTTAGATTTGTTTCTATATCGATTTTAGTTAATTAAATTGGGCCAATATACTGTTGTATGGTTAATCAACCATATTCCTACTTTACCATTCAGATTGTTACCATTGTTTTAAGACAATATATTTGTCGAGTTACTTGATAATTCCTGCTTCCCGAGATGTTATTGGAAGCATTGCATTCATTTTGGCATTTGCATTGCACCTGTGCAACTTATTCTCCTGATAAGTGTATTCAAGTCCCTGTTTCAATATCTAGTAAATATTGCCTATACCCATTCTCTGATAATTGTTTACTGATTGAGATCTACATAAATTATATACCACGAGCTTAAACGTCCCTGTGAAATCCATCGAATCTACCATGTTGGTTGATCAGAGCTCCCTTGAGATGGCAGATTCTGCAGGATAAACTGCTATACAGAGAAGTTGTAGTTGAGCCATATGGAATAAAGCTTTTGCAAGCAGAGGAGAAGCCAGAGTTGCACTCCTGCAACTTCCCAGCCCCATCCGAGGCAATACCACATAACCAAATTCTTCAAAACTTGCATATTAAATCTATGTAAAACCGTGTATGGTCTTTGCAATTCAAGCACAAAGGAGGCAATTAATAATTTTGAGATCAATAGAAGGCAGATTGCAAGCTCAAAGGAGGGGAGAAAATGCGTCTCAGAAGTGTTATACACAGTCAAAACCACCTTCTTGCACTTGCAGAAACCGCCTTCAAAAACCGCATGGTCGCTTTTCTCTTACATGCACGTAGGAAAATGTGGTCTCAAAACCGGATTTGCCAAAACCGTGGTTTTATGAAAAGGTATGGTTTTACAGTTTGGAAGTGTTTAATTATAAATTTCTCTTTACATATACTTGTTTAGCTTAGCATTGCCCAAGTGGCTTAGCATGGACTTTTGTAAAGACACTTCCCATAAAGAGAGGTCAAGGGGTCAAATCCCACCTCCAACTCACCCACTAAACCAATTTGACTTTGGCGGCAAATTTTTGGCGGAAAACCTCCAAAATTGGAGGAAAAACTAATGGAATAACCTTAGCCAAAACCGTTAGTTATCACTAAAGTCATCCCTGAAATTTTAGTGAGAAAAACCCTAATTCTAGGGTAAAAAAAAAATTTTTCTCCCAGATCGGCCCTGGTTTTTCATTTCCGGACATTTTGTTGCAAGCAGGTAGACCCATCTAAAAATTGCATTTTCAGGCTATTTGTCTTGCAATTTTTAGCATAAAAGGGTCGTGATTGGGCTCTAGGAGGCCACCAGGACCCGCGAAACAGAACATTTTTTTCCTGTCATTCAAATTGTACAATTTTTTGAATGTAAATTATATACTGCTGCATATTGTACTAATTTGCAGGTTGTCATAGTCAACTACAAACTTTGTAACTGCTCAAAAAATGGCAGAGAGTTGTAATAAAAAATAATAAAAAATTGGTTCTGTAACACTCACGAGATCCTAGATCTCATTCGCATCGTTCGGTATATACAGTGCCTCGGGGAAGCGCTTACGGGTAATACCGTCGCGACTACTACTGCACTTAACGCCTAATATAGCTGCAACAACGTCGTCTAGGCATCGACCCTATAAATCGACGGGGAGTAATAAGGTCACAGTGCACCCACTATGAACCATCCCATCCGTCTATGAACGATTGCAAGACATAAATCCGGACTGAGAAATTATCCGAGTATATAGCGAAGTTACGCGCGCGTATGAGGATATTTCTTTGAGCCGGTGTCAATAATCGCACAGACCCCATCAGTACTGTCTTGGTACCACGTATCGAATTCTTTCACATACGTTAATGCCTCTTTCACGTACCGCTGGGTATATAGAAAGGGCGAGCTTCTTCCACATACCGATGGGTATATCGGAAGGGTGCATATATAGAAAGGTTTGGTATATCAGGCTGATGGTATATATATTGGGAGACCTTATACCTAGAGTAATAATATCCTAACCCTATCAGTTATTTCTACAAAATGGGCACCAATTCCCCCAAATTTTTCTTCTAGATTCACAACTACTCAGAGGAAACAATTATGCTAAATGGAAGAAAAAAATCAAGACACAACTTGAGTTTGAAGAGATCTAGCATGTTGTGAATGGTACTCTGACCAGATAAACTACTGATACAATACAACAACCACAGTTTGATAGATTAGATCATAATTCCAAACTCATCATCTTGTTTGGATTGTCCAACGATGTGCAACCCCATATTTGAGATGTCAAAACAACTAAAGAAGCATGGGATAAGTTAAGCACAATATATGAGGCTAAAACCAAGAATTTCATTCTGAATTTGTAGAGTCAGTTACACACACTAAAGTTCAAGAAAAATGAGAAAATCAAAGATTTATTGAGAAGAGTTGTAGAGTTGAGGGCTTCACTTCTAGCCATGGGAGTAGTGGTCACATATGAAGCTCTCATTCCCATTATTCTGATAGCTCTCCCTTCTTCTTACCACATTTTTGTAACAACACTAAAATTGTGAGATATGATAGTTGGTTTTGACAAGTTGGTAAACCTACTACAACAAGAGGAAGACATGAATAACATAGATGATGAAGAGGAGAAGGAAATTTATTCTCATTAAAAATGGAAAGGAAAATGAAAAGGTACACGTAATTTCTATCAAAAGTTCCAACATCAAAATCAATATCAATATCAAGATGGACAAACAACAGAAGAAGTAATGTCCAATCTATAAAAGAGGACATGAGTTAAAATATTATTGGTATAAAACATATAAGAAAGGTTCATCAAGTAATTCTGGACCTAAACATAAAAAATATCACAAGGGGCATACAAGTTACAATCAAGGGTAGGAAAAGGGGAACTGGGAAAGAAGACTCCATCAATAAGGAAATATTACTGAACAAGAAGAACATTCATATAATAAAGACTACTTGTACATTTCTTGATCAAGTGAACCCTCCACATCATCTAGTGATGTTTGGTATGTTGATTCAGGAGCCACTCAACACATGACTGGCCACAGAGTTTGGTTTACTTCAATGAGGGACATGATTTCAAGAAACCATGTTTTGTTGGGTGATGATTCATCATATATTGTTCAAGGGATTGGGAAAATTTATCTACCCCTTGGTTCTTGAAACTATAGACTATTAAATGTCTTATATGTCCCTGGGTTGATTAAAAATCTGCTATCAGTAAGTCAAATCCTAGATCACAACTTAAAAATTGAATTTGATAGTCATTCTAGCAAGAAAATGTGTTTAATTCGAGAAAAATCATGAGGATCGAAAATAGTTACAAAACACTCCAATGTGGGATGCATGTTCCAACTTGATTTTGTCCATAGATATGATCAGGTACTTGTGGCTAAGAAATCTACCTCATCATAGTTGTTGCATTAGAGACTTGGTCATGTCATTTTCAAGTATCTCGAGACACTTTTCCAGTGCAATATGGTACATGGGTTACCATCTCTTCAGAAGGATAAATACAAGTGTCCTCACTACCTAGTAGGAAAATTAGATAGAGATTAATTCTATAAGAGTAATTTTTGAGCTCATGGAAAAATTGATTTGGTTTATACTGATATTTTTAGTTTGATGCAATCGAGTCATTCTAGATTTCCATATTTCATGATTTGTGTTGATGACTATTCAAGAAAAATATGAATTTTTCGTCTTCATAAGAAAAATGAATCTTTTGAAACCTTGAAGAAGTTCAAAGTATCTATTGAGAATGAAACTGGTCATCACATCATAACTCTCGACTCAGATTGAGGGGGGAAATTCACTAGTAATGAGTTCGAAAACTACTTACAAGCTCACAAGATTTGTCGACAAATTCCTCCTCCACACACACCACATAAAAATGGTGTTGTTGAAAGAAGAAATTGTAATATCATGGAAATGGTGTGATGTATGATCGATGACTCTAGACTACTAAAGACCTTCTGGGAAAAAAGTAATAAAGAAAGTTGTGTATTTGTTGAACAGAGTGCCCACAGTTTCTCTTTATGGAGTAACACCACATGAATCATGGTCAAAGAAAAAATCATCTGTTGCACATCTTAGAGTATTCAAGTAGAAATAAAGTATGCACAAACCCAAACAAGATAGAAATAAATTGGATATGAAATAAAAAAACTCATCTTCACTGGGTATAATGAAGAGACTCTTGGGTACAGATTGATGGATCCTAAGACTAGGAAAGTCTACACCAGAATATATGTTGAGTTCTTTGAGAATAATGAAGCAGAGTCTCCTCCTCCAGACTCACCTGATGTATATTCTTCACCAGTTGCAAAAACTGAAGATGATGTTCCCACAGATGATGAAAGTGATGATGAGGATGATGATGATGATCTAATAGAACCACGAGCCACAGGAATAGTTTAGTGTATGCCCAAGTGGTATAATAGCATGTTACAATATGCAAGAATGGATGCTACATTAGATACATCCACCCCTAGACCACGGACTTGCAGTAAAGCAAGAGAAGAAGTGAAATTCTCTTTTATGAGTAGAGTTATTGAGTCTGATGAGCCCTCTACAGTTTAGGAATCCCTATAGTCAAAATCTTAGAAAGATGCCATGGCTGTTGAGTATCAATCAATGATGAAAAACAACACTTGGCAGCTTGTCGATCTTCCACCAGGGAAGAAACTCATTAGATGTAGATGGATATTTAAAATAAGGTACAAAGAAAATGTAATGCCCGCTTCAAACAACCACTCGAGACCAAGAAACAAACTAGGAATTAGCTGGGAAAATTATGGAATAATTTTTTTTTATTAGAAGAGTCTACAACCAAGTTGTGAGGCATCAGTTTGAACTAACAGGTTCTAGAACATATTCTAATTACCCAACACAATATTTTCATTTTGGACTTATAACAAGTTCATAAATTTCAAATTTTAGGGTTACATGTTTTGCTTAGGTTCAGGGAGCAATTTACCCCCATGCCTGCTCTCTAACAGGCTCAGAAATTCAACAAGATTTTTTATCACATTTAGAGTCATCAAACCTTTCCTCAATTATTCTCATTGGATAGGAAATTCTCTCACCTTTCCAACCATATAAAGAAGTCCTCCTAACTCCTTGTAGAACTCGAATTATGGCTCAGTGCAGAGTTTTTAAGGGAAAATTTTCCCTTGGGAAGTCCGCGGGCTTGGGGGGGAAATTTAAAATTTTTCCCGAACACAAATCCAAATTTTTCCAAAGGAAAAATTTGTCTTCGAACCCTTGACCACGACAATTAGGGCCACGTGACATCCCTTGATTAGACACAGGTAAACGGGGTCAGTGGAGGTAAAATTGATTTCATGCGCCAACGGGGTCGAAAAACCCCATATGATTTGCATGGCCCGCGCGCCCATGGGGACACGTGTCATCACCCCATTGGTCATGCGGGGGTACAGAGGCCGATGGAGGAAAAATTAAAATTTTTTTCCCAAAGACCAAAAGTTGGAGATTTTTCTTCCGTGCGAAAACGTCCAAGCCACATGTAAACACATGATTGGTGCGGTGACCACGGGAATGTGGAGAAAAATGTGAAATTTCTCCCAAGTCAAAAAGTTAAGTTTTCCATTTTTACACGTGGGCCCTCCCTGCCATGTGTTAGCACGTGATTGGCGAGACCGCAGAGCTGCGGGGAAAGTTTGGAAAATTTTCCAAATATAAAATTTTCAAAAAAATCTAAGTCTTTAAAAAGTCCACCCCTCCAAGATGTCACGTGGCATCACCTGATTGGATGAGAGAGTGGCGGGCTGGGGACATTTTTGGGAAATTTTTCCAAAGTCAAAATTTAAATTTTTCTAAGGTTATATTAATTCATTTTCAATCTGGGATGGCCATTTTGAAGTGAAACTTCAAATGACCATAAATTTTGATAGAAAACTCCATTTTGGGCAAACGAGGACTTTCTAGAAAGCTCTCTGAGTCCTCTTTGCACAGGAGTCATCAATTTTAGAATTTGATGAAGTTTTAAATGTCAAATTTTAGAAAACAATCTGCAGGGTTTTAAATTTGAAAATTGGTAGTCTCAAACTTGCAAATTTTAATAACATTTGAACTCTTCCTTATCTCAACATGCCAACCAGACATGGAGGATCATAATAGGGAAGATTTAGAATGTTTTAGTGAAGAAAATTTGTTTAATTTATTCATTTGTGTTTTTCTCCAACAAGAGACAGAAAAACGTCTTAGGAAGGAAATTGATTCAAAATTGAAATGGTTGAATTGATTCTTCGAGATCTCTTTGACAAGCTAGGTTTAAATAGGTCCTAGCATGTTAACTTGCAACCTTTTTAAGTTGATTATGAATTATAAATGTGAAATGTTCTTTTATTTAAAATGTACATTGCCAGATATAAATTTAAAACAGTAAGTTGTTTCCTTTAAATTGATTTAACAATTTGTCTTTTGAATGTGCATAAATTTCTAACTTAATCAATTACAATGCTTCTTAAATCATCCATATAATTCTAAATGAAACTAAATTTCTGATTTCAACTTTAATATACATATTTTCAAGGAAAAATAATGTTGTTTTCCATACCATATGCATATTTTTTCAACATTTCAAAAACAGAGGATTCTATTTCTTTTTCAAAACAAAATTTCATTCATGGACAGCAATACAATCTAGCATACATTGCCATACCAATTCTCAAAGTAACAATACCATTCTTTATTGGTCATTCAACTAAATTTACAATTGAATTCCTTTCCAATTTGATTGATTTTCACATTTCAAAATACAAAGTATAGAATATCAATTACATTTATTTCCAAAGTAAGACAGAGAATTGTATTTATTCTCTATATTTCTCAAAACAATTACAACTTCTAATTTCAATGCAAACACTTCACATTTCAATATCAATGCATTCATCCACTCTAAGTGGGAAGGATTACATTCAATTTTACTCAAGGAGATGACTGTCAAACAGTTAAAAAAAAAATCTCTCCTCCAAACAGCAGCATGCTGATTTTACCTTCTTTCATCTTCATCGCAACTTTGATCACAACAAAGAAGGGGAAAAGGCAACGCTCTCCACCCAACCAAGATACCCAATGGGAAAATAGAAGCCATCTTTCCCCATTGGCCCCCGATTCCCAACCATATTGAAATGGAGCATGATTTACAACACATGGCAACATGGGCTTCTTTCACATACAACAAACATTTTTTTCATATTGCATAACAACAATACAAGGCATAGTTAAACAAGAAAACCGTTCCCAACTACAATTGAAAACAATCATACAACACATAGGCTTGAACAAGCAAGCCAAACAAGAGCAAGAGCTATGGAGGTCTCCTTATGCCTCCCATGTTGGAATTGGGCATCCACCAAAACAAACCACCAAAAAACATAACCATCTCATAAACCTTATCCCTCCTCAACCCCACCTTATCCCTCCTCCAAATTTATCCCTTATACACCCCCCCCCCCCAAAAAAAAGTAAGAAATGCAAGCATATTATTTTCCTAGGTGGATCCTAAACCAACATTCCCACCTCAAAGAACAGGTGCCAATGGAAAATCCCTTATCCCTCCTCTGACAAAACCTCATAGTCTTCTCTCTACACCTTGCCCTAAGCATTCTACCCATCCCTCCAAGAATGCAAACACATACCCATTCAATAATACATGCAAGAAAGGGGATAAACAATAGATTAAAATGGATAAGAGCCTACCTCTCCATAATGGAGGTTTGTTTTCCAAAACAACAGTTCTTTGATGATCAAATGTAGTCCCAAAACAACAAGAAGAAAGCATGCACAAGAAAATTCACTTCTTCCACAAAGCAAGCTCCAACAAGAAGAAAATTCGGCCCAAGGGGAGAGAGTGAAATGTTTCACCAACCTCAAAATGAGGAGGAATTTGAATTTTTAAAGGAGAGGGTGGGAAGAGGATGATTTGGATTTCAAGTGGGATGCCACATCATTTTCCCTCAACCCCCAAGAAAGGATCAACATTAACAAGTAAATCACCATAAATGTCAATGAAAAACCACTTACATACTTCAATTTAGCCCATACTCCAAAAGGAATTGAATTTAAAATTTTTAAGATAATAACAATCAATTCTTACACAACATCATATAAAAACATAATAAAATAGATTTATTTTGACTCCAAGACCATAAGCATAGTACGTGGAGGTTTCTGAGAGGTGTGGAATAAGAGATAAAATATGCAAAATAATCCCTTACAGAATCACAACAGTAGAAATTAATATGCAGAAAATATTACAGATCTCAAATAAAAGTGCAGAATAAATAACACAACACAGAGAGACAAGATTTGACATGGTTCACCCAATTTGGGCTACGTCCACCAAGAATCACTTGCTCAGATTTTATTACAAGCCTCCACTCTCTCAATACAATACCCAGATCCGTTTGGAGCTATGCTCAACAAACTCTACAGAATTCACACCCGAATTCAAAACACATCTGCAATACATTTACTTGTACATCTATCATATGAATAAGACCATATAAATAGACAACTGCTTAAGCAGTTTGATACAAAACTGTGGGTATCAAAATCAAGGGCAAAAACCGTGGGTATCAAAACAATGGGCAAACAACCGAAAAAAAAATGGGCCCAAAAACAACCCATAACGGTTACCCATTACCCATGGGTTAATAAACCACCCATGAAAATTTGCTTCGGGGGCTTCGTCCCCGAACCCCCCTTCCATCGGGGGGGCTTCACCCCCTGACCCACTCACCGACGAGCGGGGACCGCCGTTAAAAATACCCGAGTGTAACACATAGAAGGTGTACCACATTCTAACATGCAAATGGGCTCCACAAACATAACATATTTATTTATTTATCATAAGGTTATAAATCAAATTTAATTATTAATTAAGACTACAACTTTAATTCTTACATCCCTCATCTCAATTATTTTTAATTAAAATTTAACTATATGACTCCCACATTAAACTATCACATTTAAATTAATTAAAAGAAAGAACACCTTACAAATAAAAATACACACAACAATAATAAAAGGGAACATACAGATAAAACACACATATGCCCCATGGTCACAATAATAGAAATTTCTCCCCATGTGAAATCCTAACACAAATCAAACACATTTGCCATGGTGACCTTGTTGATTTTACACAAAATTCCAATATGGTTAGTCTCCATTCCCCTGACATTATTGTGATTTTTAACCTACAAAATAACAATACCTCCTTCGGCCTCATGGCCACATCAGAACATCCAAATGATATAAGCAACATATAAAGATTAAATCCAAATCACAACAATATCAAGAATTTAAAATCATCATTTGAATTCCAGTTGTAACTATATCATTATCCAATGAATCTCTATACTTGAGCTATTTATAACATCAAATGTCACATGTCTAAAATCAATCATTAATAACCTATCCATGTCAACAAGTATATCATCATCCACATAATAATAGTAATGTCTCAATTATCATCAAGCATAATAACTGAATCCAAATCAATACTAATCCATAGTCTAACATCTAACCATCATGATAAAAAAAACATAATAATATCCATAATAACCCATGATCTAGCATATACACATCATACTACATCAACACATAATAATGTCCCAAAAAATTATCAGTAGTGTCAAAATCAGTATCTAAACAATGTTAAAGGAAAGTGGGCACTACATCCTCCTCCCCTTAGACTCGACTTCCTCCTAGAAGTCACTAGAACAAATGTGGAAACTACACTCATAAAATAGTAGCATCCTCCCAAGTGGTTGCAGTCTCATCGTATCTGTCCCACTATACTTGTACCTGATCAATCTCTCTACCTCGAAGGCCCAGGGTCCTGCAATCTATAATACGGACGGGATCCACAATCACCTACCCCTGATCATGTACCTATAATGATGTCTAATCCAGCACATGAGAAGAATCTGTGATGTATCTCCTAAGAATATAAACATGAAACACATCATGTACGCGAGACAAGCTGGGTGGCAATGCTAGATGGTAAGCCAACGAGCCGATACGCTCCAAGATCTCAAAAGGTCCAACGAACCGAGGAGCTAACTTAGAACCTTTTCCATAGTAGATCGGGCTCTTAATGTGGCCTAACACAAAGGAATACCTTCATGCTCACATCAAAATTATGCTCGGTTCTATGCTGATCAGCATACTTCTTTTGCCTATCCTGTGCCTCTTGCAATCTCTACCTGATCAGCACTACCTGCTGCTCCATGTCCTATAAAAGAGCTGGCCCAAGAGATACTCTATCCTCGAACCTATCCCAGCTAAGGGGTGTCCTGCACTCGCTACCATACAATTCCTGAAAAGGTGTCATACATATATAACTCTAAAAACTATTATTGTAGGAAAACTCCACTAAGTACAGCTACTCCTCCCACTTAGACTACTGATCCATCATGTACATCCTGAGCATATCCTCCAAAATCTGCAACTTGACGATCTCATTTACTCGTGCCACTGCTCTAGCTATATAAGTGGCCTTCACCTGAGAAAAGTGAGCTACTTTTGTCAATTTATCCACTGTGACCATAATGGCATCGTGGTGATATCTCGACATAGGTATTCCAACAATGAAATCCATGGAAATGGTGTCCCACTTCCATTCTGGTATGGCATGAGGATAAAGAAGACCTGCTGGATGCTAATGCTTGGCCTTAACCCTCTGGTACTCTAAACACCATGATACAAACTGAGCTACATCTCGACGAAGTCCTCTCCAGTGATACAACTGTCGTAAAGTGGCGTTCATCTTCTTCACCCCAAGATGGGCTGAATAGGGTGCACGATGTGCCTCTACCAAGATGTCCTGCCTCAAGCCTCCATCTCTAGGAACATATATCCAACCTCTGTTCCTGAGAAGGCCATCTTCCTCTAGTGAGAAACCATCAAACTTCCCTTCAAGGGGTCTCTGAGACTCGATCTCTACTCGTACTGTCATGTAGAAGCTGTCAAGAGGAAGTTGCTGAAGAATCCTACTCTGTAAATTTGTGCTCACTGTAGTGGCCATAGCCACATGTCTCCATCTGCTGAGAGTTTCTGCTACTACATTAGCCTTCCCCTTCACATGCTTTACCTCCATGTCATACTCGTAAAGCAACTCCATCCAACGCCTCTATCGAGCATTTAGATTGGGTTGCGTGAAGAGGTGGCGAAGACTCAAATGATCTTTCCTAAGTGTGAATCTTCATCCAAGAAGGAAATGTCTCCACATAACCAAGGCATGTAAAACTACCGCAAGCTCAAGGTCATGGGTAGGATAATTAATCTCGTGATCCTTGAGTTTATGAGACTCAAAAGCTACAACCCTGCCATCCTGCATCAACACACCTCCAAGCCATGCTAAAGAAGCATCTATGCATACAAAGAACTTACCCTATGGATCTGGCACTGCAAGAATGGGTCTTGTAGTGAGGTACTCCTTCAGTTTCCTGAAGGCCTTCTCACATTTGTCTGTCCAAACAAACTTCTTCCCTTTCCTCTGAAGGGAAGTGATAAGGTGTGCAATCTGAGAGACATCCTGAACAAATCTCTGGTAGTATCCTGCTAAACCCATGAAACTGCACACCTCAGTCACCGTAGTGGGTGTTGGCCAATCCATAATGGCTCTAATCTTGGAAGGATCGACTGCGATACCTTTCCCGGAAATAACATGTCCCAAATATTGCACCTTTTTCTAGAAGAAAGCACACTTCTCCAAGTTCCTGTAAAGCTGCTGCTCACGAAGACACTGAAGAACTTGTTGAATGTGCCCCTCGTGGTCCTCACGTGCTCGTGAGTATACCAAGATGTCATCAAGGAAGATGAGCATGAAGCGATCTAGAAAGGTTTTGAATACCCCATTCATCAAACTCATAAACATTGTAGGGGCATTCATCAAACCAAAAGGCACCACTATGAACTCATAGTGCCCATACCTCATGTAGAAGATGGTCTTATGGATGTCCGCCTCTGACATCCTCAACTAATGGTAGCCTGACTTGAGATCAATCTTAGAGAACACAGTGGCTCCCTTCATCTGGTCAAATAAGTCATCAATATGAGGAAGTGGGTAACGATTCTTGATCGTCACTTTGTTCAACTGGTGGTAATCAATATACAGCCGCAATGATCCATCCTTCTTCTTCATGAAAATTACCAGTGCACCCCAAGGGGATACACTAGGATGGATAAGGCCCTTCTCCAGAAGGCCTTAAAGTTGCAACTTGAGCTCACAGAGCTCTGGGGTGGGTCATTCGATAAGGAGCTCGTGAGATAGGCTCTGCTCCCAGGAACCAGATCAATATGGAATTCAATCTCATGTGGGGGGTGGCATCCCTGGTAGCTCCCCTGGGAAGACATCTGCATGCTCTCTTCAGAATGGGGATGATCATCTAGTGACGTCCCACTAGACCCATCCTCTATCCTATCACTGACTGTCACTGCATACATCTAAAACCCCCACCACACACACCGCTTGAGCTACATAGCGGAGATGGTGTGAATAGAAACGGGTCTCTTGACTACCGAAATTACCGACTCAACTCCAAGATCATCTACACAAGATATAGTCTTATGATAGCAATCCATCCTAACCCTATGTGCAGATAACCAATCCATGCCTAAAATGACTCCATACGAGCCCTAAGGAAGAATACGAAGATCTGAGGTGGTGGTGAAAGGTCCCAAATCCACTACACACTCTTTAACTAAGGATTCCACAGAGATCTTGGCTCCAGAATCCATATCAACATCCCAACTATGACCTTACCTAACTACCACTAGCTTGCATCACTCTACTAAGGATGTTGCAATAAATGAATTAGAATAACTAGAGTCAAACAATACGGAGGTAGGAACACCTCCAACACTACCTGTAGTCTTGATGATTGTGCTCTGGTGCTCGACCTAGTGATTCTCAACCACTGCATAGATCCTGTGACTTCATCCCATGTCTCTAAATGTAGGCTCTGAAATGGGTGCCTTACCCTTATTAGGGTTCTGGGGGAAATCTCTCCAAAAGTTTCCTGTTACTCCACACTTGAAACAACCACCTAAGACTCTCCAAGAAGAAGCACATCTAGAAGGTTCCCTAGAGGTAGGTGTCATGGATCCTAATGATCCAGCTATAGTCTGTTATGGGCTCTAAAGTCGAGATCCTACTGATTGAGCTCTAACTTCACCCTGTGTCCTGGTGGAACCCCTAGGAGGACGCCCCATACTATGACCTCTCTGTGCATCAATTCTCTGAGGAGGTGTAAAAGGTGGGCAGGATTGCTGTTGCTGCTGCTGTGGCTTGAAAGATGATTAAAAAGAATGCTGACCACCATGAGGAGGAGCTAACCCCCTTGATCTGCTATCCTGTAGTTGTTGAATATAGCTCCTGACACGATCTCTAGCCTACTGGGTTTTACCCTGAGTCTCCTCTGCAATGTAGGCCTTCTCAATGGCCTCTGCTAAGATCTGTGGGCAATAGATCTGAAATGCACCTCCAATATCTAAATTAAGGCCCCAAATGAACCTGTGGATCTGCACCTACTCATCTTGCATGTAATAAATGTACTGAAGTAGGTCCAGGAACCTACTCTCATATTCTGCCACTATAAGGGATAGCCTATCGAAGATCGTGGAACTCATCAATCCTCTGTTGTATGAATCTTTGTGACAAGTATCTACTCCTGAATCTCTCCTCAAATAGCTCTTAGGTGACTATCTCTGAATCAATATGGAGCTTTTTCTCCTCTGTCCTACACCATACTCCAGCTCCATCCATTAGTAGATGGATCACAACACGAGCTTTCGTGTTGCTAGAATAAGGATAAAGCTTGAAGCAACTGCTCAAGCTAACCAACCAAGCCTCTACCTAGAATCCTCCTGTATCACCTGAATAATGTGATGGCCTAAGCTTCAGGATCTCCCTGATGTGATCCGCAGCTATGGTCTGACAACCTCTGGGCCACTCTGCCTACCTATCCTCAAGCCTAGGGCTCTGAGACCTCTCTCTCTATCCTCAAATATGGTCACCATGTCCCCTCGAAGGAGACTCTACTCTATCTGACTCTCCATGATAATTCTATCCTCCATGCTCCTCACCGAGTGAAGGAGGTGCATGTCCCTCTATGGAAATATCTTTTTCATGCCCACCTGAATGCCCTCCTATTGATCCTCCACGTAGGGCAGCATTAACATCCTGGAGGGTCTACAAAATCTATGGTAGGATAGCTGTTAAACCCTGATCTAGTGGTGGTGGTGGTAGTGGTGGAGGTGGTGGTGGTGGTGACTCTAGGTCTCTGTGAATTTTCCTCTCCCTCCTTCTGAGCCTCCTGCATAGACCAAAGTGAGAGTTAGTTCAATACTTCAAACCTTCTTCAGTTTTCTAACTTTACTATCATGAACAATTTTCAAATAGTTTTGTTGTTCTAAGTTAACAGATTTATTAGTTTGAAAGTCCCAAGTCTCAATTTTCTAGTGTGCCCAATGGTTCAAGCTTTTGAACCACTGCTTTGATACCAAGTCTAATGCCCTCTTCAAACTACCACTTGAGACCAAGAAACAAACTAGGAATTAGCTCAGAAAATTATGGAATAATTTTTTTTATTAGAAGAGTCTACAACCAAGTTGCAAGGCATCAATTTGAACTAATAGGTTCTGGAATAGATTCTAATTACCCAACACAAGATTTCCATTTTGGACTTATAACAAGTTCATAAGTTTCAAATTTTAGGGTTACATGTTTTGTTTAGGTTCAAGGAGCAATTTACCGCCATGCCTGCTCTCTAACAGGCTCATAACTTCAACTAGATTTTTCTCACATTTAGATTCATCAAAACTTTTCTCAATTATTCTCATTAGATAGAAAATTATCTCACCTTTCCAACCATATAAAGAAGTCCTCCTAACTCCTTGTAGAACTGGAGTTATGGCTCGGCAGAGTTTTAGGGGGAAATTTTCCCTTAGGAAGTCCACGGGCTTGGGGGGGAAATTTAAAATTTTTACCAAACACAAATCCAAATTTTTCCAAAGGAAAAATTTGTCTTCGAACCCCCGACCATGCAAAGAGGGCCACATGGCATCCCGTGATTGGACGTGGATCAACAGGTCAGTGGAGGTAAAATTGATTTTGCGCCAAAGGGGCCGAAAAACCCAAAAGATTTGTGTGGCCCGTGTGTCCATGGGGACAGGTGTCATCACCTCATTGGTCACGGGGGTATGAGGCCACGAAGGAAAATTAAATTTTTTTCCAAAGACCAAAATTTGGAGTTTTCTTCCATGCGACCGCTAAGCCACGTGTCAGCACGTGATTGGTGCGGGGCTGCAAGAATGCTAAGAAAAATGTGAAATTTCTCCCAAGTCAAAAAGTTAAGTTTTCAATTTTTACACACGAGCCCTCCCTGCCATGTGTCAACACATGATTGGCTCAAGACCGCGGAGCTGCGGGGAAAGTTTGGAAAATTTTCCAAAGACAAAATTTTCAAAAAAATCTAAGCATTTAAAAAGTCCGCCCCTCTAAGATGCCACGTGGCATCACTTGATTGGATGAGAGGGTGGCGGGGCCGCGGACCTTTTTGGGAAATTTTTCCAAAGTCAAAATTTTCAAAAAAATCTAAGTCTTTAAAAATTCTGCCCCTCTAAGATGCCATGTGGCATCACTTGATTGGATGAGAGGGTGGCGGGGACGCGGAAATTTTTGGAAAATTTTTCCAAAGTCAAAATTTAAATTTTTCTAAGCTTATATTAATTCATTTTCAGTTTGGGATGGCCATTTTGAAGTGAAACTTCAAATGGCCATAAATTTTGATAAAAAACTCCATTTTGGGCAAACAAGGACTTTCCGGAAAGCTCTCGGAGTCCTCTTTGCACATGAGTAATCAATTTTGGAATTTGATGAATTTTTTAAGGTCAAATTTTAGAAAACAATCTACAGGGTTTTAAATTTGAAAACTGGCAGTTTCAAACTTGCAAATTTTAATAACATTTGAACTCTTCCTTCTCTCAACATGCCAACTAGACATGGAGGATCATAATAGGGAAGATTTGGAATGTTTTAGTGAAGTCAATTTTTTCAATTTATTCAGTTGTGTTTTTCTCCAACAAGAGACAGAAAAATGTCTTAGGAAAGGAAATTGATTCAAATTTGGAATGGTTGAATTGATTTCTTCGAGATCTCTTTGACAAGTTGGGTTTAATATAGGTCCTAGCATGTTAACATATGCAACCCTTTTAAAGTTGATTTCTGAAGTATAACTGTTAACTTGCTCATTTTATTTTAAATGTAAGATTGCCATATATAAATTTAAAACAGTAAGTTGTTTTCTTTAAATTGATTTAACAATTTGTCTTTTGAATGTGCATAAATTTCTAACTTAATCAATTACAATGCTTCTTAAATCATCCATCCAATTCTAAATGAAACTACATTTCTGATTTCAACTTTAATATACATATTTGCACGGAAAAATAACGTTGGTTTCCATACCATATGCATCTTTTTCCAACATTCCAAAAACAGAGGATTCTATTTCTTTTTCAAAACAAAGATTCATTCATGGATAGCAATACAATCTAGCATACATTGCCATACCAACTTTAAAAGTAACAATACCATTCTTTATTGGTCATTCAAATAACTTTACAATTGAATTTCTTTCCAATTTGATTTATTTTCACATTTCAAAATACAAAGTATAGAATATCAATTACATTTCCTTCCAAAGTAAAACAGAGAATTGCATTTCTTCTCTACATTTCTCAAATCAATTACAACTTCTAATTTCAATGCAAACACTTCACATTTCAATATCAATACATTCATCCACTCTAAGTGGGAAGGGTTACATTCAATTTTACTCAAGGAGATGACTGTCAAACAGTTAAAAAAAAAATCTCTCCTCCAAACAGCAACATGCTAATTTTACCTTCTTTCATCTTCATCGCAACTTTGATCACAAAAAAGAAGGGGAAAAGGAAACGCTCTCCACCCAACCAAGATACCCAATGGGAAAAGAGAAGCCATCTTTCCCCATTGGCCCCCCGATTCCCCAACCATATTGGAAATGGAGCATGAACATACAACACATGGCAACATGGGCTTCTTTCACATACAAACAAACATTTTTTTCATATTAACATAACAACAATACAAGGCATAGTTCAAACAAGAATGGTACCGTTCCCAACTACAATTGAAAACAATCATGCAACACATAGGCTTGAACAAGCAAACCAAACAAGAGCAAGAGCTATGGAGGTCTCCTTATGCCTCCCATGTTGGAATTGAGCATCCACCAAAACAAACCACCAAAAAAAAACATAACCATCCCATAAACCATATCCCTCCTCAACCCCTCCTTATCCCTCCTCCAAATTTATCCCTTATAACCCCCCCCGCCCCCTCAAAGTAAGAAATTCAAGCATATTCTTTTCCTAGGTGGATCCCAAACCAACATTCCCTCCACAAAGAACAAGTGCCAATGGAAATTTCCTTATCGCTCCTCTGATAAAACCTTATAGTCTTCTCTCTACACCTTGCCCTAAGAATTCTACCCATTCATCCAAGAATGCAAACACAAAACCATTGAATAATACATGAAAGAAAGGGGAGAAACAACAAATTAAAATGGATAAGAACCTACCTCTCCATAATGGAGATTTGTTTTAAAAAATAGTAGTTCTTTGATGATCAAATGTAGTCCCAAAACAACAAGAAGAAATTATGTAAAAGAAAATCCACTTCTTCCATAAAGAAAGCTTCAACACGAAGAAAATTTGGCCCAAGGGGAGAGAGTGAAGTGTTTCAACAACCTCAAAATGAGGAGGAATTCAAATTTTTAAAGGAGAGGGTGGGGAGAGGATGATGTGGATTCCAAGTGGGATGCCACATCATTTTTCCTCAACCCCTAAGAAAGGATCAACATCAACAAATAAATCACAATAAATGTGAATGAAAAACCACTTACATACTTCAATTTAGCCTATACTCCGAAAATGAATGCACTAAAATTTGTAAGACAATAACAATAAATTCTTACACAAAATCATATCAAAGCATAATAAAATAGATTTATTTTGACTCCAAGACCATAGGCGTGGTCGGTGGAGGTTTTTGAGAGGTGTGGGACAAGTTTAACTTGTCCCATAGGCCTCCAATTTTGTCCTCCAAGGTGGAGTTCGAATTTCAAAAGAGATGGAGTGTTTGACCTTCCAAAATCTGCCTTACAACTCTTACAAATTCTTACACATCCTTACATGGTAACTTACACACTCTTTTATATCCTCCTACACATGCATTAATATCTATGACATTTATTTATTACAATCTTTGACACAAAGATTTATTTATTTATCATAAGGTTATAAATCAAATTTAATTATTAATTAAGACTACAACTTTAATTCTTACATCCCTCATCCCAATTATTTTAATTAAAATTTAACTATATGATTCCCACATTAACTATCACATTTAAATTAATTAAAAGAAAGAACACCTTACAAAAATAAAAATACACACAAAAATAATTAAAGGGAACATACAAATAGAACACACATATTCCCCATGGTCACAATAATGGAAATTCTCCCCCCCCCCCCCCACACCCCCCCCATGGGAAATCCTAACACAACTCAACACACAAAACAAACACAATTGCCATGGTGACCTTGTTGATTTCACATAGAATTCCAATATGGTTAGTCTCCAGTCCACTAACATTGTTGTGATTTTTAACCTACAAAATAACAATACCTCCTTCTTCCTTATGGCCACATCAGAACATCCAAATGATATAAGAAACATATAAAGATTAAATCAAAATCACGACAATATCAAGAATTTAACATCATCATTTGAATTCCATTTGTAACTATATCATTATCTAATGATTCTCTATACTAGAGATATTCATAACATCAAATGTCACATGTCTAAAATCAATCATTAATAACCTATCCATGTCAACTAGTATATCATCATCCACATAATAATAGTAACGTCTCAATGATCATCAAGCATAATAACTGAATCCAGATCAATACTAATCCATGATAACTCATGATCTAGCATATACACATCATACTACATCAAAACATAATAATGTCCCAACATATGATCAGTAGTGTCAAAATGAGTATCTAAACAGTGTTAAAGGGAAGTGGGCACTATATCATATGGGACAATAGACACATATAAAGTGAGACTTGTAGTAAAGGGGTATGCATAAAAAGAAGAAATTGACTAGGAGGAGAAATTTTCTCCGACAACTAAGATCAAAGTGATCAGGATGATCTTTGATCTAGCTACATAGTTTGGTTGGGAAGTCCATCAGATGGATGTAAAAAGTGCCTTCCTAAATGAATATTTACAAGAAGAAGTATATATGATTCAACCTAAGGGATATGTTGTACCTAGTCAAGAAGTAAAGGTATGCAGACTCAAGAAATATCTGTATGGCCTTAAACATGCACCCCGGGCATGGTACATATAAATTGATGAGCATCTCGTATAACATGAATTTTTTAGAAATCCATATGATCCCAATATTTACCTCAAAAAGCAAGGGGGTAAGATTGTGATTTTTGTTGTTTATGTCAATGATCTAGTCATCATTGGCAGTTCACTGAGGATGATTGATGTAACGAAGAAAGATATTAATCGATCATTTGACATGAGAGATCTCAGGATGATGCAGTATTGTCTTGGATTGGAAGTATGGTATAAATATAATCACATATTTGTTTCTTAGATGAAATATACTAGGACAATGATCAAGAAATTTAGGATGATGGATTTCACATCAATTACTACACATATGGAGAATAGATTACAGTTATCTAGTTTAGATCCATCTCCTAAATTAAATACCACTCTTTATCCAAAGTTGATTGGGAATCTCATTTACCTGACCTATACTAGACTAGATATCATATTTTTAGTAAGCTATCTATCTAGGTTCATGCAGGAACCCAAATTTTTTCATTAGAAAGCATCAAGGTGCATCTTGAGATATCTCAAAGGATCAATGAATCTTGGTCTAGAATATAGGAAGAAGTTGTTTTTCTTCTTGTATTCTAGACCAAGATCCAATGATCCTTTGAGATATCTCAAGATGTACCTTTCTACTTTCCAATGACAAACTTTGGGTTCTTGCATGAACCTGGATAGATAGCTTACTGCAAAGCTGATATCTGGTCTAGTGTAGGTCATGTAAATGAGACTCCCAATCAATTTTCGATAGAGAGTCACATTTCCCTCAGGAGATAGATTTGTCACCTGCTAGGAAGATATAAAAAGTGCATTTGAACATAGGTTCAAGACCATGGAAGACCGTTAGAATCTCTTGGTCCAATTGGTACAAATGAAGAAAGAAACCTTTGAATCAATGAGAGACTTCATAACAAGATATAACAAAGTGATAAGAATAATCCTTGAAGATTTGGTGCCTCCTAAAAATAATTTGAAGAGATTATTCATCATTTCCTTGCCATCAGAAGTAGGTTTCTTCCTTAGAAGAACCCAACCGAGAACATTGAGGGAAGCTCAGGACTACCCGATTGAAACCGATGATGATATAATCCTATCCGATAAAGTGAAAGCCCCAAATGGAAAATTCAAGATCAGTCAACGCAGACCCAATTTTCTAAAAAAATGGAAAATGAATTGGTCTCCTTAAAGAAATATCTATGCCAGATCACAATGTGGAACACTCCAAGTAAACCAAATCCTCCTAATAGACCAAGGATTGCTCCACTTCCTCTTCGACTTGTTCTTGAAGCATCACCAGTCAATGCCACCTGTGACACTGAAGAACCTAATGAGGAAGTGGAAATTTAAGAACATGAAGAAGAAAATGCGAGGGATGATAAAAACTATCTTAAGGTCGAAGAATTTGATGGTGATATGCACAATGTCCTAATTGAGTACGTTGATGATTATGAAGAAGCTCCAAGCTTCTCATGTGCATTTTTCACTCACACATAGTCCAAGAAAGGTGCTCCATCCTCAACAGCTACAGTGAAGGAAAAGAAGAAGAAATAAGATTCTTCTGTAGAGGTTACACAAAATAAAATCATCAACAGAGGATCACCACTCCCACCTTCAATGGAGTCAGATAAAGAAAAAGCAGACCCACTAGTTAGCAAGTATCATGTTACCATACCAAGTAAGTCATCCGGTCCTTCTCCCAACTCAAAAATTACTAAAAATAATTCTCCTTCAAATTTTGTTTCTACAAAAACATCTAAGGTTCCATCAAAACCTACATCCCCACCTCCTTCCAAGCCAATTACTGCACCCGCGAAGGAAAATTCAACCCCCAAAGTAGAAAAACCTTCACCATGTAAATATTATGTCATTCTTAGAACCTCTACCTTCCCCACCATAACCCCATTTGACTTTGTGGAACACGAAAGAAGAACTAAATTCCATCTCACAGAAATATAATACCTATAAATGAATCCTCCCCAATTTGATAGGTTCATTGATGTAGTCCATGGTGATAATCCTATAACCTCAGGTCTGAATTCCAAAGGCTTACTCCCCACACTATCCACACCACCTTATTAAAACTTGATAGCCCCCAATGCCTCCAAAACCAAAAAGGTTGAACCTTTATACCTATCACTCATCATTAAAGGATTTCAACTAAATAATTATATCATACATTCCAAAGCCTCAAATAATGTGATGCCCCTCAAAGTTGTAAATTCTCTAGGCCTCACCTTGACCCAGTAAAATGACACTTGCTATTGTATAGAATATAAACAAGTGCCATTGGTAAGAAGAATCAAATATGAACAAGTAGCATTAGCTAATTTTCCAGATAAGAAGGTGCTTCTAACCATCCTGGTGGTGGACATCCCAACATCTTTTGGCATGCTACTGAGCTGAAGCTTCTGTAGAGACTTGGGTGGAGAAATAAAAATTGATTGGTCATATGCAACTATTCTAGTGAAAGGTGAGAAGAAGAAGCTGATTTCAGTAAGAAAGATGAAATACAAAGTACAAAAGTCTAATGATCTAAAGGAAAAAATTCTATTTTAGGAAAATGGGCTAGGTAACTACTTCCTCACATCAGAAAAAGATGAGAACTGTCCACTTCTTATGGAAGAAGAAGAAGATCAAGTTTGGATGATGGAATTTGATGGTAGTTATTCTAGTGCAGGTTTGGAAGCAGGTGTGGTGTTGTATTCTCCTTTTAGTGAATGGTACCCATTTGTCTATAAGCTGCAATTTGACAATACAAATAACATTCAAAAGTATGAAATTAGGAATGGGAGTGGTAGAAGACATCAATAAGTTGAGATGCTAGGGTGATGCAGAGGTATTTCACTGAATTTTTGTAGATAATGGAACATATAAGGGTAAATAGGCCAATAAGGAATACCTATAGTCATGTGGTAGAAGGTTGAGTGTGTGCATTCTGATTTCTAATCCAAACTAATTGTGTGAGCTTCCCTTTGGCTAGGAGGAACTACCTATAATGTAAAGCAAGACCAAAAGATACAATTAATAGCAAAAGGTTAGTGGATTTCCTAGCATGACCTAGATCCAAGAAGTTTGATACTTCCTTGACAGTAGTTAATCCACTGATATATATATATATATATATATATATATATATATATATATATATATAATTTCATATAAAATAAATGAACATGCGAATAAGAGAATCTAATGCTAGTGTTATGATTTAGGTATCTTAGATTACTATAAATGTAAATCCAATTAAATGATTTAATAATTAAACTGGTGAAGGTCGCAAGTCAAGTTGCAGGTTGGGTAGGTGGTTTAAGGGTCACAAACAAGGTTTTGGTAAGATCTAGTGTAGTTTGGGTTGATTTTGGATGATTAGGAAGCTTGCTGGTTTAAGGCAGTTTACCAGGCATAAAGATTGATGCCGGTTAGGGTGTGATCGATGTCAGTTCAAGATGGCTAGGCTCATAAAAATGCTAGGAAGGATCAGGAATGCCTAAAATTCAACTACAGAGAGGCAGAAGGTGGTGGGTGGTAGGTTGGGTAGATTGGTAGGAAATTATGGGTGGCGGAATGTAGGAAAGAATAAGATCCAGTAATAAAAAGATAAAGAACCTATTAAATAAGTACATAAATGATGTAATTTAAATACACTTGTATTTGTAAGCCTGGTTGGTGAAGGATGGTAGTGGTTGATCTATGAAGAACTTAGGGGTCAACATCTCGAAAATGCTTCCTGAAGTGATCCCATGAATGCAAATGTATGTGGAAGAGTATCACGTACTTTCTTTGCCTGTGGTTGAATGTATTCCGTCATCTGGATGCTAAGAAAATCTATAGTTCATGTTTGAATATAGACAGCTATCTCTCAAAAATTTAAGTGAAAAACTTGGGTAAAAGGTTACCAAAATGTATATACAGTAACTAATGATGGTCAAGGTGACCGGTGTCAGTTGAGGGATAACCAACATTGGTTAAGGTGAGAAATCCTAGGTTTTCCAAAAATAAGAAAATCTTGCTAGTTTTGGCATGCTTTGATTGTCAGTCCATGTCTCAAGTGAGGGTTAGCACTTAGATAAGAGTGAGTGTTAGTGGAGAAGGAATAAGAATTTAATTTTAGGGTTAGACTAAGTCCTAGTTGGTTAAGATAAGTGGAGAATCAATCCTAGTTAATTAACAGACTAAGAATAAATCCATGATGAGGTGTCTCGGTGATGTGGCTAGGTGAGGTGTAAATTAATTTAATTAAAGTAATTAAATTATTTAATAGTGTGAGGATGAGCATTAATTAATTTTAAGTAATTAAATTAATATGAATGTGGGGTAAGGGGTCATGGTTAGGTGAATATGTTACGTTAATTAATTAAAGGGGACCAAGGGGAGTGCGACCCAAATTTGGAGTCTACATTTTCCCCTTTATGGTATGTAGCTTGTATTGGTAAGCGATGTTGACAAAAACAGGAAGTGGTTGCCTCAAATATAGGTGAGAGTGGGGTTTCCCCAAGTATGGTTGAAGGTGAGGTTTCCCCAAGTGTGGGTAGAGGTGATCCCCCTCAAACCGAGAGCTAATGAGGTGTTAGATGAAGTCAGTGAGTGGTTTGATAAATGGGTAAGTGATGAAAATAAGGGTAGGTGGTTTGTTGGTAAGGGTAAGGTCACTATGGGTAATGGGTAAGGGTATATTGGGTAATAGGTAAGGGTCATATTGGGTAATGGGTAATGGAAATCAAATGCATGCACACGTATAGATTGCGATATGGTACCAGGTGGAAGAGATTTCAGAATCTACATCATCCAAGGTTGATAGGTTATCCAAATGAGGTTGAAGTGATTCTGGTATCTAGGGTACATGATATGGTTTGGAAACAAAACTTAGGTTAGGTTTAGTAGTTTTTAGGTATGATTGGGTACGCCAAAGGTTTGGTCGGGATAAACAACAAGATAATAGGCAAGGTAAGATCATTAGGCTAAAAACAATGGGTAACAACATCGTGAGGTATAACAAATACACAAATTCATATTGACATTAGGGTGATGTATTTTAGGTCAGGGTATGTTGGGTTGGGTACAAGTAAGGCTGAGGTGTAGGTGAGTTAGGCCAAGTTAGGCATGATGGAGTTAAGGTGAGTTAGGCATGATTTGGTCATGTTTTTGGGTTTGATTTAATTTTTAAGTGATTAGTTGTATGGAAAATAAATGATGATGTATATGTATGTTGTGGTGTAAATTTCCAATTGTTTGATATAAAGGAAATGTGGAATGTATGATATGATGCTATAATCAAATGGTAGGTATGTATGTTTATATGTTTGCTTAATTTCCAAGTGTTGTGTAAAATGGAAACTAAGTAAGGTAGAATATGAAAATAAAAAGGGGGAAAACTGGTTAGGGTATAGAGTGGCTGAGCTAACCTCCAAAGGCCCCATGCCCTCAAAGTGCTGCCTACATAGCCTTGACAAAAAGGGTCCTCATGCTAATGTAGTTCTCCCATAAGCTAGGGAAGAATATGATGAGGTAGAGGGATGGGTTGGTAGGTTTTAGGTATTCTTGAGTCTAGGTTAGTTAGGCATGGTTGAGTTTAGGTCATTTAGGCATGGTTGAGTTTAGCTTATTTAAGTATGGTTGAATTTAGGTCATTTAGGCATGGTTGAGTTTAGGTCATTTAGGTATGGTTGAGTTTAGGTCTCGAAGGCTTGGTCTTGTATAGGATAATCAACAAGTAATGAAGAAGGTGATTGATAATAGGTGAGAAAAAGCTTCCTAATTGACATGAACCATAACAAGTCTATCATACCAAATATGGGCTTATGAATGTAAGACCCTAAAGGAATTGCATGGTTGACTATTATAAGGGTGAAGAAAGTCACATGATCACGAAATGTGTGATGCCTGTTAAAACAACCCACTTGAGACCTAAGAAACAACCTAGGGTTAGTTAGAAAATTATGGAATAATTTTTTTTGATTAGAAGTGTCCACAACCAAGTTGCAAGACAACAGTTAACCCTATTGGGTTTCGGAACAAATTTAAATTACTAGAACATAATTTTTCTTTAAAATAATTATCAGAGGTCACTGTTGATGTCGAAACGCAGCACCCCTGGGACTCTGCAACGTGACGGGTTGAAAGTCTCAGTGCGATTGCACAACATGGAGCTTTTCCCAAGTGTGGGACCTTACGAAATCAGAAAAGCTCTCCGGATGAAGGCCAGTTCCTATTCCTCTGTTCAGATGCACACATAAAAATGTAGAGGGTCTACTCAAAACCTAATCTAATTTTTGAAGGAGACAGGTTAAGAAGATGCATAAAAATAAACCTAAACTAACAAAGGTGATGCACCGAGGAATGAAGAACAACTGTCTTGCCAATAAACA
The DNA here is from genome assembly GCA_019776745.2 of Taxus chinensis. Taxonomy (NCBI): domain Eukaryota; kingdom Viridiplantae; phylum Streptophyta; class Pinopsida; order Cupressales; family Taxaceae; genus Taxus; species Taxus chinensis. The sequence continues at coordinate 93,081,439 of CM034147.1, read as the reverse complement.
CAAACTATTGAAACGCGATGCAAGATCATGCACATATAACAGATTTGTAGTGAAAGATCAGGAAGATGAAAATAAACACAGAGAGGTTTGATAATCATCCACAGACATGCATTATTTTCTCCCAAAGATTGATACAATACACCACAAAATGCCAAGAGACAAGGTTGCATTACAGTTTTAGATAGGAGGTTTTGAACTCAAAAGATTCACCTGCCAAAGAGAAGAAGCGAGGGGAAAAACAAGAATGTCCAACCTTTAGAAAGAAGCCCCTCCTTACAATTTATAGGAAGAATGAGAGAGAAAAAGAGAGAGGAATTCGAAATCTACCCCAACCACCTCCAGAATGCACTTAACTCATCTCATAATGATGGTAGGTGAGAACCCAACGAACCCAAAAGTGGCGAAGTATATTTTTCATTTTTAAGAATTTATTCTCACCCAATTAAAGATATCCAGTCGTAGTTGGATAGAGGACCTTGTAAGATTTCCAGAAATTCTAACCTTGCATGAATCTGAGCTCCCAGTCAAAAGTTATGGCCATCTGAATATCTGCACCAGGGTCTACTTCCTGTCAGTGCTCAAAATGTTGCGCCTCCTGAAGGTACGCCTTGGCGCATCCCTGTGTGTGTCGACATCCATTTCCATGTGCCAAGGGCACATACATTTCCCTATCAACACTCATTTCTGTGCGCTCCTTCTGTGCGCCAAGGGTGCATACATTTCATTGTCGACACTCATTTCTGTGCGCCAATGGCGCATACATTTCATTATCGACACTCATTTCTGTGCACCACTTCTGTGCGCCAAGGGCACATACATTTCCCTGTTGACACTCATTTATGTGCGCTAGTTCTATGCACCAAGGGCACATACATTTCCCTGTCGACACTCATTCTTGTGCGCCACTTCTGTGCGCCAAGGGCGCATACATTGCCCTGTCAACACTCATTTCTGTGCGCCAAGGGCAAATACATTTCATTTTCGACACTCATTTCTGTGCGCCACTTCTGTGTGCCAAGGTGCAACTTTCTCTGTGTTGACACTCCGTGTCATGCGCCATTTCTGTGTGCCAAGGCGGAACTTTCTCTCTGTTGACACTCCGTGTCATGCGCCATTTCTGTGTGCCAAGAAGCAACTTTCTTTGTGTTGACACTCCGTGTCATGCGCCATTTCTGTGTGCCAAGGTGCATCTATATTTATATTCTTCTACTTGTCTATATCCTCGCAAGGGGGGATATATATACAATAGTCACAAGGTTCACATTTTAGGGTTAGAAGTTTCAGTTAGGTTCAGGGAGAAATTTACCCCCATACCCACATTCTAAACAGATCAGAGTTTTAACTTAATTTTTCTCATTCCTGGTGCTTCCAAAATTTCCCTAAATCATTTCCATTGGATAGGAAATTTTCTCATCTTTTTGGTGATATAAAGAAGTCCTCCTAACTCCTTATAGAACTCAAGTTATGAACACGCAGACTTTAGGGGTCAAATTTTCCCCAAGGGGACATGTGTCAAGCAGGGGTGAAAGGAAAATTTTGGGATGGCAGGTTGTGGGGTGGCATTTGGATTTTTTTCCTTGCATGGGAGAAATTTTCCATTTGCACCCACCCCTTTGCGAGTCCTCCAAGGACACGTGGCAGCCTCAGAGTCAACGCCAGGAAAAAGGGAAGGGCAGAGCGACGGAAGAATTTGGGGCATTTCACCCAAGAGGGAGAGAAACCAAAGCAATGCCCACATACCCATGGGTTTGCTAGGGATATGTGGCACTCCTCAGGCCATCGTGGAGGTGAAGGATAAGGAAAGGAAGGTGGCGAAGATTATTGGTGAATTTCACCGAAGGGGGAAATAAGGTGAAAGTTAGGTGCACGGGTCTGTGCATGCATAGGAGGATTTCAAAAGGGCAGGAGTGGGTGTGCAGTGTCGTGGGAAAGTTTAGGAAAAATTTACAAAACAAATTTTCTAAAGGTAAAGTTTTCAAAGGTTCCGCCCCTCCGTCATGTCGCGTGGTAGCTTGTGATTGGCTACGGGCCAGTGGGGAAAGTTAAGAAAATTTTCCAAAATTTTAAAAAAGTGCTAAGGAAGAAAAAGTGCCAAGCCTCCGCCAGTACCCCGTGAGGACACGTGGCAGCATATGATTGGTTGTGGGCCAGCGGAGAAAAATTCAAAATTTTTCCCAAGTAAATTTTTCAAATTTTTTTCTAAGGGTAATTTCGACAGGAAATTTTCGGGCTGTGGGCCCACCAGGGAAAATTTTCCCAAATTTTCCTGTCAAGGCAAGAAAACTTCAGAGTGTCATAAATTGAGCTAGAAAGCTCAGTTTTTGGAAAACAAGGACTTTTTGGAAATATCTTGATGCCCTCTTTGCAACAAAAAACATAATTTTTACATTTTGATAAGGTTTAAGGGATAAATTTTACAAAAACAATCTGTAGGATTTTAAAAAGCCAACTGGTAATTTCCAACTTTCAAATTTGATTAAATTGTATCTCCTCCTTCACTCAACATGCCAAAAAGACATGGAGGATTGATCTAGGGAGGGTTTAAAGTGTTTTAGGAAGGTAAATTTGTTCAATTGATTTTAAGTTGCATTTTTCCAACAATTGACAGAAAAATGACTGTTAGAGGGATTAGATTCAATTTTTCCCCTTTTTGTTGTGTAGCTTGTATTGGTAAGTGATGCTGACAAAAAGTAAGATGTGGTTGACCCATGTGTGGGTGAAGGTGATCCCCCTCAAACTAGGAACTGATGAGGTGGAAGACAAAATCAGTGAGTGGTTTGATAAAAATTGAGTGTGATGAAGATGATGGTAGGTAGATGGGGTAATCGGTGAAAGGTCAAATTGGGAAAATAGGGAAATGGGCCAGGGTAAAATGTAGTGATAGTTAAAAGAATGTACACATATAAAATTTGGAAAGGTACCAGATATAAGATCTTACAAACTCTACATCGTCCAAGGTTGATAAATTTATCCCAACAAAGTTGAAGTGATTTCGTCATCCAAGGTATAGGATATGGTACGGGAGCACAATGCAGGATAGGTGTATGAACATTTAGGTATGTTCTGGTACTGTAACACCTTGATTTTTGTAAGTTATCATGGTAATTAATTTTCATAATATTGTAACTGCTGAAATGAAGATAAATATGTTAAGATATATCTTTGATCTTAAAGGAATGTGTTGCTAATCTGGACCCTTATTTGTTGTAATTTGTTTACTTGGGACAGAAGTTATTATTACTTGTGTGATTGATGATGAGACAATAGACTTATCGTATGCTTGATGAAATCTATTTTCTGATTGACAGCACACATTGAATCAATTCCATTGATCCAAGGTATGCTGTGGCTTTCTTGTGATCGCTTTGACAATTTACTTCTAAACCAGACTGAAGGTTGATATAAAGGTTGCAACACCTGGTTTCAGGTATGAATATCTGGTACATAGATGCCAATGAAAAAGGTTAGATTCTCAAACCACACACCATTGTAATGATAGACAGTGTAAGACGATAAGGACCTGGAAGCAAGTGGCACAAGTATCTGGAACATAGGGTGAAATGTCTTGCATTGTGTTGAATACATTTCCCTGTCGACACTCATTTTTGTGCGCCACTTCTGTGCGCCAAGGGCGCATACATTACTCTGTCAACACTCATTTTTGTGCACCACTTCTATGTGCCAAGGGTGCATACATTGCCCTGTCGACACTCATTTCTGTGCGCCACTTCTATGCGCCAAGGGCGCATACATTTCATTGTCGAAACTCGTTTCTGTGCACCACTTCTGTGCGCCAAGGTGCAAATTTCTCTGTGTTGACACTCCGTGTCATGCGCCATTTCTGTGTGCCAAGGCATAAATTTCTCTGTGTTGACACTCCGTGTCATGTGCCATTTCTGTGCGCCAAGGCACAACTTTCTCTGTGTTGACAGTCCGTGTGATGCGCCATTTCTGTGCGCTAAGGTGCATCTATCTTCATATTCTTCTGCTTGTCTATATCCTCCCAAGGGGGGATATATATACAACAATTGGCGACTCAACGGGATCACCTGCCTGCTAGGTAGAAGATCAGTGGCCTTTTAGTAATCCATTGGGCATGGAGTCATAAGCAATAACCTGAAACCAACTTGATATCTGATCCCGAGCCTGATACTACAACTTCTTCTCTGACAACACTCTGAACTGTAGAAAACAACCTGAGAGTAGCAAAACCTGTGCCGGAGCACTTAGGGAAATAGAAACCTAACTACCACAAGACAATGTGCATACGCACTTAGAGGAATTGAAAACTAAGCTAATATTTACAAGGGTAAACCTTTTCCTTTTAGTAGCAATGTTTAAGATAGGTTCCGTTAACCGGAATCGGAAGTTCCTCTCCATCCAATGTAGACAATTGGAAGGCATTACTATTTTTACATCCCGTGACCATGTATGGGCCACTCCAAATGGCATCAAACTTGGAATGCCTTCCTGGTTTTGCTCGATCTGCATCCCACTTTAGAACTAGGTCCCCTTCTTGGAAGGTTCTTGCTCTCGCTTTCTTATCAAACCATCTTTTTACTAAGGCCTGATCCTTTTTAATCACCTGAACTGCATGTTCTCTTATTTCTTCCAATTCCATCAACTCTGCATACCTAGCCTCCATTGGTTCAAACTCAGACAACTCCAACTGCTTCATGAGCTCCAATGCTGGCAATTCTAATGATATAGGCAACACTGCCTCTTTCCCATATACCAACTTGTAGGGAGAATTACCTGTAGATATCTTTGGCGTTATCCTGTCAGCCCATAATGCTGATTTTAGCTTGGTATGCCATGTCCTTTGGTTTTCATCTAGAGTCCTTCTGATGATTCTTAACAAATTCTTATTCATGGACTCTGCCTGTCCATTACCTTGCGGGTAATAATTTGAAGAGGTGCTCAAATAGATTCCATTCTTGACAGCCCATTCTGTAATCTTGGAACCTATGAATGCCAATGTATTATCTGATATGATAGTGGCCGGCACACTAAACTTGGTCACTATTCCTTCATAAAACTCTAGTATGTTAGACTCATTTACTTCCTTGAGCGCTACTGCTTCGGTCCACTTGGTGAAATAGTCTGTTGCCATGAGAATCCACTTGTGGCCTTGGCTTGAGTTTGGATTGATGACCCTGATGAAGTCCAATCCCCATTACATAAATGGTTGGTCAACCAGAATTGGGTGCAATGGAAGTGTTGCTAGTCTTTATTTTCCTGTGAAGAGTGCACATTCCCTACACTTTCTTATCCATGTATAGCAGTCACTGAAGACTGTCGGCCAATAATATCGTGCCTTCATTATCTTGAGAGCTGTTACTCGTGGGGAAAAATGTCCTCCAGAATCTCCATCATGAAAATCTCGTAACACCCTCTCAATTTGGCTTGTGAAGATGCACCTCAGTAGAACTCCATTGATGTCTTTCTTAAACAAAACACCACCAACAAGTACATATGGAATGGCTTGTAATCTGAAGTATCTCCTCTTTGCTTTTCTCATTTCTAGAGGGCATAGGCCTGTCTGTAGGAAGTGTATCACATTCTGAGTCCAACAGGGAATGGGCACATCATCATTTTTTTGTTCTTGGTTATCCTGTAGTACCAAGACAACCTCTTTTTCATCACCTGCTTCAACTTGTTGACTCAAGGCTAGCTGCTCACATAGTCCCTTCCCACGGACTAGTTTGGTGACCTTGATCTTGATGTCGTATTCCATGACATGAGTTATCCATTCTGCACATTTCTCATTCAGATCCTTGTTTAGAAGGAAGTCCCTGACTCCCGCATGAGAGACCAATAATTGGATCTTGTTGTTTGAGACTAGGTGCTTGAATTTCTTTAAGCTTCTGATTACTGCAAGGACATGCTTTTCAATGAAAGAGTACCTAGTTTCATATTCCTCCAAGCCTTGACTGAAGAAAGCAACTGGTTGTTCTAATCCTCCTTTGTTTTTTTGTACCAGGATTGCAGAAATCATGTCCCCACCACCAAAGGCATATAGCACGAAGTCCTTGGAGAAGTCTGGATTGACGAGAGTCAGAGCTTGGGATATAGCCTTTTTTATTGCCTCAATACTTGCCTTGCCTTCAGATGTCCACTTAAATTCCATGCTCTTATTTAACATCAGCATTATTGGCTTCACAAGAGCAGCAAAATTTGGAACAAATCTGTAGACAAAATTGATCCTTCCCAAGAAGCTTTGAAGAGCCTTCTTATGACTTGGCAAAGGAAATGCTCGAATTGCTTCAACTCTTTCTGGGTCAATCGTCAACCCCTCCCTTAAAACAATATGGCCTAGAAGTTTTCCCTCGTGAGCCAAAAATATGTATTTTTTGGGATTCAAAGATACCCCAAATCTTCTACACCTCTGAAATACTTGCCTCAAATGACAGAGGTGATCTGCTGCATTTTTTGAGAATACAGTGATGTCGTCAAGATATATCAAAACTATTTTATTGATCAACCCCTTAAATGCCATATCCATTGCCCTTTGGAAAGTGGCTCCAACATTTGATAGCCCAAATGGCATTTTTTTGTAGGCATAGGTCCCCCATTTGGTGGTGAAAGTCATCTTGAATTGGTCATCTTCTTTCACCATCACCTGATTGTACCCTGAGTAGCCATCTAGGAGAGAGAATCTCTCTGAACTGGATACTACTTGCAATATTTGTTCCATTGAAGGAAGTGGGTAATGATCTTTGAGAGATGCCCTGTTTAAGTCTCGGAAATCCATGCACAACCTGATTTCTCCACTCTTCTTCTTGACCGGAACCAAGTTTTCAACCCATCTTGAGTGCTTGATCGGGAATATAATGCTTGCCTCTATTAGCTTATTTAGTTCTTTCTTCATTAGAGGCTCAATGTGGGGGTAGACCGGTCTCTGTTTCTGCCTGACGAGCTTAGCATTTGGATCCAATTCGATGGTATGTTGTGCCAGATTTGGATCAAATCCTCTTAAGTCTTCATAGCTCCAATCGAAGACATCTGGAAATTCTTGGCAAAGCTATATGAAATCTGATTTCTCCTGCTCAGTGGCCACTTTACTAATTTGAAGTGCATTTCCTTCCCCAACCGGAATCGGCTCTGAGTCTTCTCTCTTGACCCGTATGTTTTCCTTTTCCTTACGAAACTGGTCGTTAGGGGTGAAGATAGACTCCAATGTTACCAAACCCTTAGGAAGCTTGTTTGTCTGCAGCTGTACTACTTGATCCCCATACTGCTGCTCTAATCTATCCTGATTCCTAGCTGAGAATTCAGCCTCTTCTTGTAAGAAATTGACAATCTGTTGATCGTTCTCAAACACCTGCCAACTTGTGTTATTATCTGGAACTGCTGGCCTCACAATCACATGGATATGTGGCTGTGTTTTTTCCCTTCTGATGTTGTCAACCATATCAAATGTTGCTCCAACTTTTGCGAGCCTATTTACGACTTCATTTTTCTTCCTAGGTATGGAAACAATGTTGAAATCTTCGAAATCCTCAATGAGGTCCAATAACCTATTCTTGTAGCTCCTCAGCAAGTCGTTCTTTGTAGCATGTTGTCCCCTAACTTGGTTGACAATCAACTCACTATCTCCAAACACCTGCAAGTTCTTTATGCCCCTTTTCCTGGCCCAATGAATTCCATGAATCAAGGCCTCATATTCAGACGTGTTGTTTGAACAAGAAAACTAGAAATGAAAAGCTGAATAATACTTGATGTCTTGTGGTGAAATCAACACTGCACCACCTCCAACACCTTGCCTACTCCTTGATCCATCGAAAAATAATTTCCATACCTCATTGTTTTCGTCCTTTTGTTTAGGCTGAAGGATGTCAGGAATGGGTGGATTTTCTTCGTGTACACAATACACACCCAATTCAGATTCTTAAATTTCCTTGTAGGGGTCAAATTCATGACTTTTGTTTGCCCATTCATCCAAAGTCAAATCAGGAATTCCCTCGACCTTAGTACCTGCTTCTAGATCACTTGAACACTCCTCTTGATCAAAAGCTGAGAAATTTGCATTGATAGGACCTGGTACATGAGGCTCAATATGGAAATTGGCAATTGGTTCTGATCTGATTATTGCTTTAGCTCCATACCTTGTCCTGAAAATCATGTGTGACCAATCTGCAAATAAATACCCACCGATTTTTGCAGTGAAGTCTCTTGATAGACACAATGCAAAGAGTGGCGGGAGGTCAATTACAGACACATCTTGCAAGACTGTAACATTAGGACATGAATTTAGTGTTAGGCTTAGCCCTTTGATGACCCCAACTATTCCCACTGCCATTCCATCTAGTTGCACTACTCCTTTCAACACTGGCTCGTACTTCAGACTCAGTTGATCCGCTATTTGCTTCGGCATCACTGAACTACTTGCTCCTAAATCTATCATGCAGTTGTGTACCAAGTGGTTTCCAACAATCAATGAAACATAGAATGGTGGAGGCTTCAAATTTTTCCTTGTCTGGCCCCCATCATGCTGCACTACATTAGTGAGAACTTTCTCATGTCCCTGGTTTGATACATTTGTGGCAGACCAATTAGCCATTGCAGCTTGCAATAAATCTCATTGCCCCGGGATCGCAAGTGATTCCCACATGGAAATGTTCACATGTGTCTTCTTCATTTGATCGATGATGTTGAAGGGGGATGAATTGTCCTTTTGCTGTCCCTTACTTGGTGCAAGCTTTTCTAGAGCTTGAACAAGTGTATGTGTTGCTACAATGGGTACCTTAAGCTGATTTTGCACATTTGGAGCTATGTTTGGTCTACTGAACCCTTGTTGTGTAAGAGTGGGCTGAGAAACAACTAGATTAGACGGTTGTCCCTCTACTATGCTTCTCTTCTTTGACCATGTGTTGGCAGCCACGCCTTGAAAAGGTTGTTGGTTAACTCCACAGAAGTCTTCTGTTTGCCAATTGGCCAATGTGGTTTCTGTCGGAGGTCCTTCTTGTTGCATTCCCTGCTGCTGATTCTCTTCCTGGCTTGGTTCTTGAGGAACACCAATGGTTTGCACCATTGAAACATGCTGACTGATTGTGAGCTAGATTGCAAGGGTAACACCAGTCGTACTCCTGTACCATGTTGTTTTACGTTGGAACCAAGGCTCTTGAGGATGTCGCTGTATTTGGATCATACGGCTGAAATGGCCTGGCAGCTTGAGGCTGTCCTTGGTTTTGGTTTTGATTTACAGCCTGAGGTGGTGGTGGTCTATTCTGTTGGTATGAGGGCCTAGTCTGGTACTGCGCTTGAGGTTGATATGGTCTAGCACTTTGAGCTTGCTGTCTTTTGATAGTCACAAGCTCATTTCCAAGGTTCTGCAGTTATTTCATGACCTCCTGCAATTCCTTTGAAGTATTTGAAGATGTGGATGCCTCATTATTGCTTTGATTTCTAGGAGTTGGAATGGGATTCAACTCTGGTGCTTGACTGGTTGTAGGATTTCCCATATTTGGATAGAGAGGCATTGGTGGCCTTGGTGCAAGCTTGCCATCTTGGATCAAACAGTTCTCTGCTCTGATAGCTCTGTCGTAGGCCCCTGGCAGCGTTGTCCATCTCATTGATTGGATCATCATGGCTATGTCTGAATTTATAGCCTTTAAAAAATAAAGGAATGCTGCTTCGGTGGTTGGTCTAACGGCTATTGGAATCCTGTCCCATGTCTGTTGGAATCTAAAGTTGAAATCTGCCATTTTTTCGTTAGGAGCCCTTTTGATTGTTGTTAGCTGTTCCAATAAAGATAAATTGTCTACCCTCTCCCCGAATTGGCTACAAAGAGCAGAACAAAGTTGGTTCCAATTCGTAATAGACCCTACTGTAAGGCTCCTAAACCATTGTAAGGCCTTTCCTTTGAAAGATGAAGCCAACAGCTTGACCGCAACATCCATTTCATTTATTTCGTGAATTGCACATGCATTAGCAATATCCTGGATGTGATCAATAGGAGTAGTGTGATTTTCTCTTGTGAAATAGGGTATGTTCTTTAGTGCTACAACTGGAATTTGATTATGAGCATTTAGGGCAAGTGGACTACTACCCGTGAAATTGAAAAAGGGATTCAGTGGTAGATGTGCCATTATGATTGGCCTAAGAACCCTGGTCGATGCGAGAAAAGGCCTACCAGGTGGAGGTGTAGACAAAGTCCTGTTAGGTGGAGATGGTGATCTTTGTGGTCTTCTTCCTCTCCTTCCTTTACCTGGTGAAAGTTGCAAGTGGACAAATATCCCCTCTTCTTGGGTATTGGACCTGGTTTGAATTCTTCTCATATGCCTAGGCAGCCTTTGCTGCTACACCGCTGAATTCTATCCCCTTCGGAGTCACCAGATGTGTTAGAAAGTGAGCCTCAAAAGGCTAGATCATGCCAAGTTACACACCAAACCTGACAATCTTTAAAAATAGAAATTTGAAAGACCTGTATTTTTGATATTGTAGAGTTTGGAATGGGATTTGGAATGACAGTCCCGAAAATCCAAAAATGCCAGACTTCCAAAAACCTGAAAATCAGAAAACCATGAAATTTTGAAAGTCAAAATCTGAAAAATATAAGAATACCCTTTTGAAGATTATCCCCCGATCTATCAACTGGTGAAATTTTGACTTGTTTCAAGCAAGTTAAGTCCTTGAAAATTGATTTCAAAGTTCAGCCTGGAAGGTGAAAAAAAACTGAAACTGTAAAACCTGTAATTTTTTAAGTCCGAATTTCTTGAAAGTTCCTTCAAATCTTGATGGAATGACCTCTTGGTCCCACCGGGCATTCCAAAACTATTGATGTTGAAATGCATCACCCCTGGGACTCTGCAACGTGACGGGTTGAAAGTCTCAGTGCGATTGCACAACATGGAGCTTTTCCCAAGTGCGGGACCTTGTGAAATCGGAAAAGCTCTCCGGATGAAGGCCGGTTCCTATTCCTCTGTTCAGATGCACACATAAAAATGCAGAGGGTCTACTCAAAACCTAATATAATTTTCAAAGGAGACAGGGTAAGAAGATGCATAAAAATAAACCTAAACTAACAAAGGTGATGCACCGAGGAATGAAGAACAATTGTCTTGCCAATAAACACAAACTATTGAAACACGATGCAAGATCATGCACAGATAACAGATTTGCAGTGAAAGATTAGGAAGATGCAAATAAACACAGAGAGGGTTAAGAATCATCCACAGACATGCATTATTTTCTCCAAAGATTGATACAATACACCACAAAATGCCAAGAGACAAGGTTGCATTACAGTTTTAGATAGGAGGTTTTAACTCCACAGATTCACCTGCCAAAGAGAAGAAGGGAGGGAAAAAACAAGAATGTCCAACCTTTAGAAAGAAGCCCCTCCTTACAATTTATAGGAAGAATGAGAGAGAAAAGAGAGAGGAATTCGAAATCTACCCCAACCACCTCCAGAATGCACTTAACTCATCTCATAATGATGGTAGGTGAGAACCCAGCGAACCCAAAAGTGGTGAACTATATTTTTCATTTTTAAGAATTTATTCTCACCCAATTAAAGATATCCAGTCGCAGTTAGATAGAGGACCTTGTAAGCTTTCCAAAAATTTTAAACTTGCATGAATCCGAGCTCCCAGTCAAAAGTTATGGCCATCTGAATATCTGCGCCAGGGTCTGCTTCCTGTCAGCGCTCAAAATGTTGTGCCTCCTGAAGGTGCGCCTTGGCGCATCCCTGTGTGTGTCAACATCCATTTCCATGTGCCAAGGGCACATACATTTCCCTATCGACACTCATTTCTGTGCACTCCTGTGCGCCAAGGGCGCATACATTTCATTGTCGACACTCATTTCTGTGTGCCATTTCTATGCGCCAAGGGCGCATACATTTCATTGTCGACACTCATTTCTATGCGCCAAGGGCGCATACATTTCCCTGTCGACACTCATTTCTGTGCGCCACTTCTATGCACTAAGGGCACATACATTGCCTTGTCGACACTCATTTCTGTGCACCACTTCTATGCGCTAAGGGCGCATACATTTCCCTGTCGACACTCATTTTTGTGTGCCACTTTTGTGCGCCAAGGACGCATACATTTCATTGTCGACACTCATTTCTATGTGCCACTTCTGTGCACCAAGGTGCAACTTTCTCTGTGTTGACACTCCGTATCATGTACCATTTCTGTGTGCCAAGGCGCAACTTTCTCTGTGTAGACACTCCGTGTCATGCGCCATTTCTGTGCGCCAAGGTGCAACTTTCTCTGTGTTGACACTCCATGTCATGCGCCATTTCTATGCGCCAAGGTGCAACTTTCTCTATGTTGACACTCCGTGTCATGTGCCATTTCTATGCACCAAGGTGCATCTATCTTCATATTCTTCTACTTGTCTATATCCTCCTAAGGGGAGATATATATACAACAGTCACAAGGTTCACATTTTAGGGTTAGAAGTTTCAGTTAGGTTCAGGGAGAAATTTACCCCCATACCCACTCTCTAAACAGATCAGAGTTTTAACTTAATTTTTCTCATTCCTAGTGCTTCCAAAATTTCCCTAAATCATTTCCATTGGATAGGAAATTTTCTCATCTTTTTGGTGATATAAAGAAGTCCTCCTAACTCCTTATAGAACTCAAGTTATGAACACGCAGACTTTAGGGGTCAAATTTTCCCCAAGGGGACATGTGTCAAGCAGGGGTGAAAGGAAAATTTTAGGATGGCGGGTCGTGGGGTGGCATTTGGATTTTTTTCCTTGCATGGGAGAAATTTTCCATTTGCACCCACCCCTCTGCGAGTCCTCCAAGGACACGTGGTAGCCTCAGAGTCAACGCCAGGAAAAAGGGAAGGGCAGAGCGACGGAAGAATTTGGGGCATTTCACCCAAGAGGGAGGGAAACCAAAACAACGCCCACATACCCATGGGTCTGCTAAGGATATGTGGCACTCCTCGGGCCATCGCGGAGGTGAAGGATAAGGAAAGGAAGGTGGCGAAGATTATTGGTGAATTTCACCGAAGGGGGAAATAAGGTGAAAGTTAGGTGCGCGGGTCTGTGCATCCATATAAGGATTTCAAAAGGGCAGGAGTGGGTGTGCAGGGTCACAGGAAAGTTTAGGAAAAATTTACAAAATTTTTTTTCTAAAGGTAAAGTTTTCAAAGGTTCCGCCCCTCCGTCATGTCGTGTGGCAGCTTGTGATTGGCTGCGGGCCAGCGGGGAAAGTTAAGAAAATTTTCCAAAATTTTAAAAAAGTGCTAAGGAAGAAAAAGTGCCAAGCCTCTGCTACTACCCCGTGAGGACACGTGGCAGCATATGATTGGTTGTGGGCTAGCAGAGAAAAATTCAAAATTTTTCCCAAGTAAATTTTTCAAAATTATTTCTAAGGGTAATTTTGATAGGAAATTTTCGGGCTGTGGGCCCGCCAGGGAAAATTTTCCCAAATTTTCTTGTCAAGGCAAGAAAATTTCAGAGTGTCATAAATTGAGCTAGAAAGCTCAGTTTTTGGAAAACGAGGACTTTTTGGCAATATCTTGATGCCCTCTTTGCAACAAAAAACATAATTTTTACATTTTGATAAGGTTTAAGGGATAAATTTTACAAAAACAATCTGCAGGATTTTAAAAAGCCAACTGGTAATTTCTAACTTTCAAATTTGATTAAATTGTATCTCCTCCTTCACTCAACATGCCAAAAAGACATGGAGGATTGATCTAGGGAGGGTTTAAATTGTTTTAGGAAGGTAATTTTGTTCAATTGATTTTAAGTTGCATTTTTCCAACAATTGACAGAAAAATGACTGTTAGAGGGATTAGATTCAATTTTTCCCCTTTTTGTTGTGTAGCTTGTATTAGTAAGTGATGCTGAAAAAAATTAAGATGTGGTTGACCCATGTGTGGGTGAAGGTGATCCCCCTCAAACTAGGAACTGATGAGGTGGAAGACAAAATCAGTGAGTGGTTTGATAAAAATTGAGTGTGATGAAGATGATGGTAGGTAGATGGGGTAATCGGTGAAAGGTCAAATTGGGAAAATAGGGAAATGGGCCAGGGTAAAATGTAGTGACAGTTAAAAGAATGTACACATATAAAATTTGGAAAGGTACCAGATATAAGATCTTATAAACTCTACATCGTCCAAGGTTGATAAGTTTATCCCAACAAGGTTGAAGTGATTTCGTCATCCAAGGTATAGGATATGGTACGGGAGCACAATGCAGGATAGGTGTATGAACATTTAGGTATGTTTTGGTACTGTAACACCTTGATTTTTGTAAGTTATCATGGTAATTAATTTTCATAATATTGTAACTGCTGAAATGAAGATAAATATGTTAAGATATATCTTTGATCTTAAAGGAATGTGTTGCTAATCTGGACCCTTGTTTGCTGTAATTTGTTTATTTGGGACAGAAGTTATTATTACTTGTGTGATTGATGATGAGACAATAGACTTATCGTATGCTTGATGAAGTCTATTTTCTGATTGACAGCACACCTTGAATCAATTCCATTGATCCAAGGTATGCTGTGGCTTTCTTGTGATCGCTTTGACGATTTACTTCTAAACCAGACTGAAGGTTGATATAAAGGTTGCAACACCTAGTTTTAGGTATGAATATCTGGTACATAGATGCCAATGAAAAAGGTTAGATTCTCAAACCACACACCGTTGTAATGATAGACAGTGTAAGACGATAAGGATCTGGAAGCAAGTGGCACAAGTATATGGAACATAGGACGAAACGTCCTGCATTGTGTTGAATACGACTGTCAGGAGGAAAGACTTGATTAGAAACTAATTAATTAAATATTAGGAGATTAAACCCTAACCTACCCCTAAGTTTTATCTTATACCCTAAGTACTATCCTATATGGATTTTAGATTTTATAAGGGTCAAAATAGATATAAATTCTGTTAATCTATGAACTAGGTGAATGACCTAGATATGGATTATTAAAATCCTAAACTAATCCTAACCCAAGGAAGGGGACGCATGGACCCATGTGGAAGGAAAGGATAAGGAGGGAAGGTTGGAAATTTATTAGGATAATGAATGGCATCCTTACAGGTTGCAGCACCAAAATTGGCGGGAACATGGAAAAGTTGGAGGTATCTAACTAGCTATGATGCTAAACTATGATTGCAAGCAAAATTTAAAATTAGAAACTCGTCAACTTGAGTTGGCGGTGGCGTGAGGATAGAGGAAAAAGGAATGCATTCAATGCATTAAATGGCATTGGTCTTAATGACCATCTCACCTTGGAAAGAGGTTTGGGAAGGAAGTTTGTTTGTTGTTGTGTGCATTGGGTTTTTAGTTGCTCTGTATTTTGTTCTTCCATGGTTCTATCGAACCTGCTGTAATTTGGTTATTATCTCTGTTATTAGAGAAGTGAGGCTATTTTTGGAGCTTGTGGAAGTTAGGGGACTGGTTGGAAAGCCTAGCTAAGGATGCCGTGGAGAGAAACAACTCCAGTGGGCATGGTTTTCTTCAAATTGTAAAAAAAAAAACAGGCATGTTAAGCCCTTCTCCTTAAACTGTTTGCTTTTGCTTAATAGTCTCATTAAAACAACCCTACTCTTATGATGGGAGTTTTGGCTATTGGATTTGATTGTTATGTTGAAGCGATTTTGGTTGAGTCGTTTTTCCTTGCTGAGTATGACTTGGATAATTATTTTGTGAAATAGGTGAATGAAATAAGTCTATTCTTGAGGGGCGATTTAATTTATTGATGTTGTTGTTTTGAATAGAATGGTTGATTAGTTAATGTGATTTTCGGGTTGAAATGTCTGTTGGGAAAGAATTCGAATTGGGTATTTCTTTGCAATGGGTAAATTGAATGAAATTGTTCAACCTGTGTGAGTTTGTTTTGACAAGTGTTAGACATTTGTTCTATTGCAAATATGGGTTTGAGTGGTGGAATGTATTAGCTATGCGTGCATTATTTCTGAGTGTTGTGATTTTTTTTGTAAAAATGGAAGGATGAAATGATTTGTATGATGTCTGGTTTGAGCTGTCATTATAAAACGAACTCGACTTGAGTATTCTTGTTGTGTTTTGAGGAAAATGAGTGTTTTCTTATTGAAATAATTAATGGAATGAATTTTCTCTTCCTGTTGTTTGAATTCTGGAATAATGGCAGTAGAGCTTCACTCTGCATTACGGGTTGAACTTTCTGTAGGTAACAACAAAGTGCAATTTGTTATTTATGAATTGTGTGCATTGATGGATATAGAAAGCTGTGAAAATATTTGACAAGGCGGCTGTATAACTGTTCCTCTGGTTAACAGTGTAAGAGGTATGAATTCTTCTAGTAACAGTAAGACCATAGTAGCATCCTTACATTGTTTTCTCTATGATGGATACGATGTTTTACCTACTTGTTCTTGGTATTTATATGTGCCTGATTGAAAGGAAGTTTTGATATGGATGGGAATAGGATAGCCAGTCTATAGAATGGACTGGGTAGAACATGTAAGTTATATGTTGGGTCTTGCTGAACTCAATATATATATTTATATATATAATATACAGATGATAAATTATTTATTGTTTTCATTAAAAGTAGAATATGAATGGATTTATTCCTTGTTGCTGGAAAGTGAATTCTCTCATTATTAGGATGAAAGTGTGACTTGTTGTGATTGTTGTACAATCTACATGTTATAAAGATGTAAATGTCTGTAGAGTGAATTATTTTAAAGGGAAATATATTATGCGGAAAGAATCATATTGTTGGATCATGTCTGTGCTAAATAGCGGATATTTGGGTTAAACAGTGAAAATAGGTAATATGATCCTTCTTCCTTGTATCCGATTAATGATTATATATATTTCACTTGAATTGTTACCATTGATTGGTATCATGCCTGGATTAAATAATCAGTGTACCTAAGAGAAAAGAAAAAGAGTGTGGATGGATAATTTGAATTAGTGTTCAATTCTTCTTTCATACCGTTGGTAAATCTGTAACTATTATGAAATGAATTTTGTATTGCCTTGCTTTAAACATTTGCATTTAATTACTGTTTACTTTTCCCTTCAGCGTTTGATTATTGAAATTAGATGGGTAGCATGAAAGGAAAGGGAATGGTTCTGCTGGAAGTCTTATTAAAAAAATCTAATTGTGAATCTTTCTCTAACTAATGTAAGGGAATGGAAATTATAGCATTTATGATTAGAACAGCAGTTTGCATAATTGTATTTTCAGTTCTTACAGTTGTTTGTAATTTGGAAATGTTAGAAGGAAATTACTTCTTGTAATAATTATTCGGGAAAGAGGGAAGTAATCCTTTGTCTGATTGGGATGGTAATTAGATGATTGATTTGTTATGCTATTCATCCTTTTCGGTACTTAATTCTTGGATGATGTTCATTTTTAACGTTTCATAAAAGCAGGGTTCTTTTATTGAGACAGTTAATTAAAAGAACCTCATTTTAATGACAAGTGCTTAATATGCTCAGTTCAAAGAACTAACCTGTGCAAGTAATTTTGCAGATGGAACTTGATTACAAATGAAGACATGGTTGTTTTCTGATACTTCTTTGATTAACTGAAGATGGACTGTTTTGATAGCTATTACTTCTTTACGAGGAAATGAGAAAGGAAGAAATTACATCCTTCTATCTTTTTGAGTTGTAATGTTGTTTGATATAAACAAAGTCCAGTCGTTTGGACTGGAAAATGTATAGATTGTAAAACTGGTGGATGAATACAAGTAAAAGTGTGATATTTTTAATGACTATATCAGTTTGATATTGTTGAATAAGTTTGAGAATATAGCATTATTCCTTGATTTGGAATTATCCAATGTTAATGGATGAATTTTAAAGGAAATAACATCTATTCTTACCTGAATGTAACCTTTACGTTGAAATGTACAATTAGTTCATACTTGGGTTAAGATGAATTTTAAATTGACATTAAAAGGATTTAGGTAAGCATGATCTCCTAATTGAAAGGTATTCAGGATTAGCTTGAAAGCTAAGGAATATCAAATAACTTAAGAGCAGCCGAACCTTGTATTTGGACTCCGTTAATAGCCTCGAATGTTTAAATTCAGAAAATATAGATATGGGAAAACATATCTATTATAACGGACCTTAACTAAGTAGGGTTAAGTAGAACAAATGAATAATTTCATTTAAAAATTAGACCTCATTTAAATGACGTCTAATAAGATGGAATTCTGAATTTGTTTACAGTTGTGGAAAAACTTGGTTAAGTTTAATAGGTTAAACTTATTAAGTTTATCGATAATGGACTGATTAGTTTGAAGATTAAGAAAGGAACCAAGAATAGAATATGCAACCCTTTGGTATGAAGGAGGAGATGCGTATTAAGCTAGAAGACAGATTAAGTCTCTCTTAGCTACATACAACTGTAACGAGAACGAGGTTTAAGGATCAGCATGGGTGCTGAAAGTAGATCTTAAATATTAAGATTATAACCAAGTCACACTAAGCTGGATGTGTACTCTCGATGAGAGGATTCTGTAGGACATTGACATACGCTAGCTACAATATGGTGTCTTCATGAAGGTGGGACCTTCATGATGACACAATGCTATAGCTGACATATTACAATGCCCTCTTGGATTAATTCATCAAGTTTACATAAGCTGAATACTAAGTTCTTGGCTGGGGATAGGAATGTGATCACGTATACGGAGTGACTCTAGAGGAATAAAGGTAACTAAACACATGGAATCATCTAGGGATGATGCCATATGTCTGCGTATCTTTAGTTACCATGAGTAACTTCCTATACTCGTTCATATTGCTAGTTGGGGATTAGAGCTTGACCTTAAATGAAAGGACTGGAAGAGACCAGGAAAGACCATTCTAGATAAAAAATGAAGTGAGGTGAAGGACGTATTCCAATGATGTGTACCACATCCATGAATATGATCATGCAAAACATGTGAAAATCTTTGGCCAAAGTATCGCAAGTGCTGGTTGCGTTGTCCTAATCACCTAGTTTAAGATGTAGGATGTCAGACAAATATCAATAACAAATATTTAGATAGGCTTCTTAAATGGATCACTTCGATAATCGGAAATGGTAAGAGAACCCTGTATATTCATTATACAATGCATGGATTAACATGAAGGATCGGTAAGTCACCGAGTCATGAAATGAGAGATCATTGAAACTCTGAGCCATAAAATGGGAGATCGGTAGTTTTTCGAGTCATTTACAGCAGCATATGGTAACTGTTATATGATTAAATGGCATTAAATGTGTCTTCCATATTGCAAGTATGTGAACAGAGAACATTGGTTTTAAAAGGAAATTGTGTGATCCAAATTACATTAGTTGGACAGAGAACAATTATTAAAACTTGAACGTGTGTTTGAATTATATAATTCATAACAGGGAACGTTGTATAAAAAAATAAAAATAAATTTCCCTTGTTCTAGCATCTTAAAATGGGGATGTTACAGGTACACCAAAGGGTGGGTTGGGATAAACAACACAACAATAGGCAATGTAAGATCATTAGGTCAAACAACACAGGTGACAATGTCACAAGGTATAACAAGCACATTGGTTCAAAGGTCATTAACAATGTACCGAGTCTAGGAATATAGGTCACGGCACGGGTAAGGCCGAGGTACAGGGTAAAAGAAAAAGGTCCTAAACACAAATAAAGATAGGTGTATGTAATGGATGCTTGTAGGTAGGTTGTAATAAGGTTGGGTAAGGTCAAATGGTGGTGGGATTGGATAATTTGTAGTTAAAAAATAGGTAAAATGGTATATAAGTGAAATGGCATATAACCAATGTCGGTTTAGGTATAACCATCATCGGTTTAGTAGGGCACAGCCCTGACTAGCGTCGGTCAGGTCAGGTTGGGTTTATAAGGTAAAAATTCTATATTTTATGGAATCATTGTTGTCGCGTGTCTTCTGAGAAAATGACAGAGCACTTTAGAATTTTTCACTTGTCATGGAGAAAAGGAAAAGGTAGCATACCTAGCTAAGGTAGAGAGTACCGGTTGGTGAGAGGAGTCAGATAGATGGGTCCACAAGATCAGTGTGGTTGATTTGATTGGGTAGAGAAGAGAATTGGATTTGGTGATTTGGACATGGCAGAGGTGGGAGAAGGTTTGGGTAGACCACCGGCTCAGTGGTCAAACATGCCCCCACAGAGATGACATCTCGACGAGGTAAGATTCAATCCCATTCCTCATTTGTTATGTAGATTGGTTTATAGAAATTGGGTTAGGGTAAAATGGATGATTTAGGGGGGGTTGATTTGTAATTTAGGAAGAAAATGACTGAAATAGGCATGTAGGAAGGTGCAATTAGGTGAATGAGGATGGGGGAGGAGTTGAGGGGGGATTTGGGTAGGAATGGGTGGGTAGTTAGAGAGAAATGGGAAATTTGGAGAGAATTAGGGTAGGGTTTTCACAGATTATCACTGCGACAGTGACTAACATCAGTTGAGGGTTGGCCAACATCAGTGGGAATTAGCTAGAATTGGTCATGAAGGGGGTGACTCATGTCAGTTTTGGAAGACCAGGGTCAGTTGATATTAACCGATGCCAGTCATCATTTAGAGGAAATTGGGCCAAAAATGAAGGTTATTTGGTGGGTGAGTGTAGTCATTTTTATACCCACCAAAGAACAAGGGAATCCCATGCATGCTGGCCTATCACCCAATGGGTGCTGGAAACTCTCCTGAGGAACGCACGGTCACTAAGTCTCTCTTCTATGTGAGTTAAGTGGGAAACAACAACTATGATAGGAACTTAAAAAGAGTGAGTGGGAATGAGGCATACATTTATCATATAACCCAGAATGACTTCCCGACAAATGCAGTCATCCCAGACTAAATGATACTTAAAAAATTATAGATAGGAACTAAAAATGAAAGGAAATGCATAAGGATTCATATTCATTCCATAAAAATTCATGAATCATAACTATAAGCTATAAACATGGACCAAACTCATTAATAGACATATTGAATCAAGTTTGGTTACCTCATTATATTCATTGGATTCATTACAGATTATCATAGCTATGTAGACCAAAGTCATACATCATAGATGAATTTATATCCATTAGTTCTCAAGAGAAAATTTACAATCCCAACCCCTTATTACATTATTTTCCTATATATCCCTACCCAACTTATGAAGCTCTCATATTATTCCTGCATGGATTCACTTCCTTCTGCTTCTGTCCCTTTTTCCTCTAGTGGGTGGTTGTATTTATAGCCCTTCTTGACATCATCAAGCCTTCGCAGGGGTTATAAATCCATTGCCAAGTGTGTAAGGTGGTCCTTCATGGGAGCATGCTTCTTCATGTCTGAGCTCTCCACTCTTTGCAATGATGGCCTTATAGAAACTTCCACCGTATGGTATATTCCTACTTAGGCCAACCTGTCGCCATGCTGGCACCTTATCCATTCCACACGTGCGGTCAGACCATGCTTTTCTCATGTTTTGCTTAATGTTTAGAATATGACTAAGTCTTGAAACCTTTTTTCTGTCTCGTGCACATGCCACTTTCTCTGTTAAAACATCATAGAACCCTGTCTTATGCACTTTATCCTTGCACACCCACGTGCCTTCTTGTACTTGGCCAATATTTTAGGGACCCAACAGTGAGATAGGTTAGGAGATAGGAAGGTATAGTTTCCTGAAAAGGTTTGGGTAAGAGGGATAAATAGGTTGGTCGAGGGGTAAGAAATTGAGATTGGGGGGAGAGGAAGTTGGTTAGGGGTGGGGTGGGTAGCTAGGATATGAGATAGGAGAGGTTTTGGTTAAGGGCAGAGTTGAGTATGGTGGGGGTCCAATGATTTTATGATTTGTTGTATGTAGGTGAGGGACCAATTATAGATGTGGGATAGGGTGTTGCCTCTATTACTAGATGTTTGAGGGGATGTGACCGATGAGGAGTGGAGGCACATGACCGAGGTGGGTTTGATTGGGATTCAAAATTATAGGTGTATAGATCGTTATCTGAGTTTGATGGTCACTCTCATCAATATATAGGATTCTATGACCAACATGTTCCATTTTCTGATAGGTGAGATGACCGTACCTTGGAGGACCTTTACAAGATTCTATGGCTGCCGATAGTAGGAACGCAGGTGTATTCTATTTCTTCAGAGGCATTAGAGGAGCTGATGCTGAAAATATTTGGAGAGGGGATGGTGGAGATGAGGTCTCATAATGTTAGCATGAGCTATGGAGAGATGTACACGGCCCATCCTAAGGAGATGAGGCTAGTGGTATTGATTATGGAGGCAATGGGTTTCATTGCATTGCCTGATGTAGAGGGTGGTATATTCCCACAAGAACTAATGGGAGTCATTCATGATATGATGGAGGAGAGGACTTACTTTTCCTGGGCACCAACCTACTTGGTACAACTATATAGGGAGCTATTGGCCTACGAGAGGCTACGAAGGTTCAAATTTTGCTGCATGTTTCTTCTTCACTGTTGGCCATACGAGCACATTGTGCATGTTAATCTAATTGGTTTGCCCCAAATTGATGCATTTGAGCCAGGTATGGTCCAGGTTGGTTACAGGTGGTGGGTACTTGTTGGTGGGGTGTGCCAGGGGGCTAGGGCTACACATGATGTAGCCCACTACATGCAGATACTAGAGGGATTGTCTAGGGTAGACATCATTTGGAGGTCTTATGTGGGCTTCCCATCATACAGGTAGATGGCCATAGAGTTAGAAGAGCTACAGTTTATCTGATTGATAGAGGGGCACCATGTAAGAGAGCATGATATGATACCCATTGATAGGTTTAGATGACAGTTTGGGTTGCCACAAGAGGTACCTCCACCATTCCTAAAGTACAGGAGGGATGACATGGAGAGGCCTTTGCATCTACCATAGCCAAAAGTGTCTATAGGGTAGGAGGAGTAGGTGGTAGACTGGTGGATTGATGATGTCAGAGATAAAAATAGGTACAAATAGTGGTGGGAAGCACAACTGCGAGTAGTACCACTGAGGCTGGGGTAGCCGGATTTGGCCACCATCATAGTTTAGAGAGATGCCCTACAATGGATGGTGGTGACTCTAGTCACAAAATTAGGGATATTGTAGGGAAAACTAATAGGGTTAGAGGCATAGGTTGCCACATTATAGGCATAGGTGATAGGGCTACAAAGCTAGTTGGTCACTGGACATGCATAGATTGTTGTCCTATAGGCCTATGTATAGGCACAGAGACCCCCAAACTCTCAGGGACAGGGGCCCATTTTATAGACAGGGGTAGGATAGGGTCACTCAATATAGGCATAGGTGCAGGGACAAGGTCCCTCATTACAGGTACCTGTGGGACAGGTTCCCAAGAGATAGGTACAGGGGCCGAGACCGATGACACCTCTATAGACCATACCGATGGCTCGGTTTAGGGATGCCTTGGGTAAGGCACGATACTATCAAGACCACTTGATGGCTACATGGATAGATGTCCTATCCTATGCAGAGTACAGAGCACAAAAGGCCTCGAGTGAGAGGACACAGTCTTATATGCACAATCTAGAGAGTACAGGGGGCCAACGAGCCCCGAGATAGGGTTAGGGAAAGACTACCAGTGCATGGAGGCTAGCTCCAGGTGAGGGGCCATCAGAGGATAGATTGAGGTGAGGTGGAGAGAGGTTGGAGGGGAACTCGAGAGAGGGGATATGGAGGATACTGATGAGATAGGGATGGATATCATGTGGGGTGATGACTAGTCACAATTTATGATTAGTGTATCCATGTTTTTGACACATTTTTGATATATATACCAGCATGCATGCCAAAGATAGCGATGATGTACGTGAGAGTTTTGTTTTGAGATTTTTGATCATATATCAGCCTATGTGCCGAAGATGGTGAGGATGTGTATGAGATTTGTTGAGATACCTACATTTATTTGTATCCATGTACACATGTATTTATATATAGACTTTTTGATTTATGTATGATGGTATGTATAGTATGGATGGTGTATTTGCTTTCAATTTTTGTTATTATGTGTGTATGTGATGGAAACTAGGTGGATTAGGCATGATGGAGTCAGGTCAGTTTAGGCATGATGGAGTTAGGTTAGTGTAGGCATGATTGAGTCAGGTCAATGTAGGCATGATTGAGTTAGGTTGGTTTAGGCATGGTGGAGTGAGGTTGGTTTAGACATGGTGGAGTCAGGTCAGTTTAGGTATGGTGGAGTTAGATTAATTTAGGCATGATTGAGTGTCCCAGTTGTAAGTAACATGGGGGAAAAGTGGTGATGTATATATAGGTTATGACTTAAATTCCCAAATATGTGCTATAATGGAAATGTGAAAATGATAAATGAATGATTTGATGATGTGATAAAAATTTGTATTAATTGATGCTTGTTTGGTTTAATTTCTAGTTATTGATATAGAATGGAAAATAACTAGGGTAGAATGTGAATAGGAAAGTGAAAGGGAGAATTGGTTAGGGTAAAGAGTGGCAAAGATAACCTCATAGGGCCCCATGCCCTCGAAGTGCTACGTACATAGCCCCAACGGCAAGGGGCCTCAGGCCGATGTAGTTCTCCCATAAGCTAGGGAAGATTATGATGAAGTGGAGGAATGGGTTGGTAGGTATTAGGCATGGTTGAATGTAGGTCATAGAAATGGGTGAATGTATGTCATAGGCATGGTTGAATGTAGGACGTAGGCATGGATGAATTTTTTTAAATGTAGGTGTTGATGATCAAGTCCTGTATAGGATAATCAATAAGTAATGGGGAAGGTGAATGTTAAGAGGTGGTAAAAGAGTTACTTAATTGATAAAGACCCAAATGAGTCTACCATACCCCAGATGGGCTTATGAGCATAAGATCCTAAAGGCATTGAATAATGGACCATTGTAAGGGTAAAGAAAGTCACATAATCATGAGATGGTGTGGTTGCGGCAAGTACCTTGAGTAAGGAGGAAATTAGGATAAAAAGGCAATGAGGTGAGAATGGGTAGTTTAATGTAACGTAGTGTATGAAAACATGTTTCTCCTAGTAAGAAATCCAAGATAAAAAATAGGCAATTCCATGAAAAAAATGTATCATTTTCTTCATTTGTTTATTGTTAATAGACTGATCGATGTAGGAAGTATATATGGGATGAGTATAGTATCTCCTTGAGGTCTTCATGAAGATGATCAATGCGGGAATCTTTTGGATATTTTTGTTGGATTTTGGTAATGACTTTATATAGCTGTCCTTCAAGGGAGAAGTCTATTTATAGCAGTGGAAATAGAGTGAAGAGATGTCCCTTTTGAGGGAGTTTTCTTGTCCTGGAAGTTTGACTCAAGGAGTTGTATCCCATTTTTATTTTTAAGTTTTAAGTCATAGAAAAGACTATAAATGAAGGTTAGGTTCTTGTTTATAGAAAAAAACCATAGCACACAGATGTTAACCATGAAAGAGGTTGGTTTGAGTGATGAATGACCATGTGATTCCAACTTAAATAAGATGAAAAGTATCCATGAGAATCATGCTATGAGTAGATTCATGGCACTCATATTGAAGATAAGGTTGAAAGGTGATGGGTGATCACATCATTCTTGTTTAGTTGTAGATCCCAAAAAATGGGTAATATGGAGAGTAAAAAGCACTCAAGGGACGAGTGAGCAAATGAAAAAAAGTAATATAGGACTTTTCATCAAAAATAAAATGGTAGAAGATGCAAGGCATTGAGGGGCTCATATTTGGGCTTACCTTCAAGTGATGACAAATGATAAGCACCTGATCCATAGGCATGGGTAATGATACAGGGTCCAAGCCAATTAGGAGAAAATTTTCCCCGCTTAATTTTCTCTTCTTTGGTTACATGTTGATTTTCTTTCAGGACAAGGTTACCGACCTAAAAGGTTCATTTGTGAACACTTTTTTCATAGGCACATTTGATAAATTTTTGGTAGATTTGGAGATGGTCAAGAGAATTGAGTCATCGTTCATCTAGTAACTCAAGTTGCACCAAACGATCTTAGTGAAAGTCATCATCGTTGAGCATATCTTGTAGTGTGATGCAGAGAGATGGAATTTGGAGTTTGAGAGGTAAGACAACCTCAATACTATATACCAGAGAAAAAGGTGTGGCAGTAGTTGAAGTGTGAATACTAGTGCAATAAGCACACAAGGTGAAAGGAATGTGCATATGTCAATCATTTCCAGTATCATTGACTACCTTCATAAGAATTGTTTTCAATGTTTTATTGGTTGTTTCTGCTTGGCCATTAGTTTACGAGTAATAAGGTGATGAGAAAATGAATTGGATGCCATAAGCGTTGCATAGTTTTTTTAGGGTTTTGTTTTTCAATTTCTTTCCATTATTGGTGATGAGGTGGTGAGGAACACCAAAGTGAAAAATGATGTGATGGTTAATAAATTCACATATTTTCTCAGCTTTTGTAGAAATGAGGGGAATGGCCTCTACCCATTTAGTGTAATATTTAGCAATGGTTATGATCCATTGGTGGTGTTGTGAAGAATGGGGATTGATCTCACTGATAAGATATAAACCCCATTGAGAGAAATACTAAAGGTCTCATGACCTGTAAGGCATGAATAGGTGTGTGATGAAGGTTAGCATCTTGCAGGAATTTCACACAACGTTTGACATAATCACAACATCACAACAGTCATGGTTTAAGGTTTGTCAATAATAACCAAGGTGAAGAATACATTTTTTGATAGCTAAACCACTAAAGTGGCCTCTGTAAATTCCATCGGGAACCTCCTTAATGGTGTAGGGAATTTCAAAACTTGTAAGGCATCGTAAGATAATACCATAAAATACGTGCTTATAAAGAAGACCACCCATGATGACATAATGAGAGACACTTTTAAGAAAGGCACATTGTCCATTATGAGTGAGATTGGCAGGTAGAATGGAAAGGGAAAGATAGTCTTCATATTACTTATACTAAAGGTCACATGGGTCAGGTGCAATGGTTCTGATGGAGTAGGCCTCATGAGGTACACAAGAGGGTGATTGTAGCCTTTGTATTGTGACAAAGATTTTAAATTCAGTGGGTGAAGTAGGTATCTGAGAAGCTAAGTAGGCCATGGTATCTACAAATTTATTGGTAGATCATGGGGTGGTTTGAAGTTCGTAGCAGTAAAAGGTGGTCAAAAGTATATCTATATGATGTATATACTTTTAAAGTATCTCATTATGACACTGGTATGTACCATTGAATTGGTTTGCAACTAGTTAAGAATCACCAAAGATATTGGCGGAATTAACATCCAAGGCATAAGCATCCTAGAGGCCCAATGCAAGTGCTTCATATTTAGTGATATTATTTGTACGATAAAAATTGAGTTTGAAAGTCAATGACATAGGTTCACCATCAAGAAGAATGAGGATAACCCCATCCCCACCCCCACATTGACACTTGGAGCCATTGAAGAAGAGTGTCATTTGGTAAGCGGGTTCACCTATAGAGAGGGTAGCTATGGATTCGTCTGGGAAATCAAAGTTAGAGGGTTGATTCCCGGAAAGAGGTATAACAGCTAGTTAGTCAACGATATCCTGACCCTTGATGGAATTTTAATGAATGAATTTTAGGTCAAGGTTGGAAAGAAGTATAAGCCAACATGTGACACATTAATGTTGATAGGGTTTGGTGTACATATAGTGTAATGGATCCGTATTAGTAATGATAAAGGTTTTTTGGTTGAGTAGGTAATGGTGGAGTTTAATGGCAACAAAAACTATGGCTAAGCAGAGTTTTTCAGCATGGGTATATCTAGTTTTGTAGTCCAGAAGGGTACGGCTTATGTAATAAACTACTTGCTCTCTGTGCTGCTCATCATGATGAGTGAGCATGACACCTAAAGAATGGTCAGTGGCAGAAATATATAGGTAAAATGGTTGGTCATCTTTAGTTAGAATGAGCACTAGTGGTTGAAGGAGATATGGTTTTAAAGATTCAAAGGATTTATGGCATTCCTCATCCCATTTGAAGGAAACATATTTCTTGAGAAGATGATGAAATGGTTGATGGTGGTTAGAGATCTGCGAGATAAAACGATGACTGGATTGTAACTTACCTTGCAGACTTCATAGTTGATGGAGATTAGTAGGTGGAGGCATTTCTAGAATATCCTTGAATTTAGCAAGATCAACTTCTATGCCATGCAAATAAATGATAAAACCCAGAAGTTTTACAGAAAGCACCAAAAATACACACTTCTCTGGTTGAAGGAAAATAAAATACTTGATGAGGTGGTCAAATATGACCGTAAGGATGGGAAGGTGTTCAGTTTGATGTTAGTATTTGGAAAGAAGATCATCTACATAATCTTCTAATATGTGATGCATGTTGTCATGGAAGATGTAAGTCGTGGCTCATTGGTAGGTAGCACCGACATTTTTAAGGCCAAAAGGCATGACCTGATAGTAGAAAGCCCCCCGGTGATGAAGGTAGTCTTGTGTTGATCTTATGGAGCTAGTAATATTTGATGGTAGCCTGAGAAAATGTCAATGTGTGATAGAATTTCATGACCAGCGATGAGATCAACTAATTGGTCGATGCCTGGTAGGGGAAAATCATATTTGGGATAATCTAGGTTGAGGTCATGGAAGTCCATGCAAATGTGGAATCCTCCTGTCACCTTTTTGATAGGAATGATGTTAGAAATCCATTGGGGATAGTCAATGGGTATGATGAAGGAAATTGAGAGAAGGTGCTGAAGCTCTTCTTTGACTAGAAGAGAAATGTGGGGATGCATTTTCCACAACTTTTGTTTGATGGGTTTGGCATCAGAAATGGTTACAATATTATGGACCATGATTTTTGGGTCAATACCAGACATATCGACATAGGACCAAGCAAACGTGTTGCTCTGGTCTCAAAGGAAAGAGGCGAAGGCTTCCTGTTCAGTAGCATCTAAGGATTGGATGATCTTTAGAATGTGCGGGTCATTGTGAGTGTTGATGTTGATTTTGATGGTAGATTCATTTAGCATGGTTTGCTTCTCAGAAGGTAATGACCAGTGAATATAAGAATCTTATGCACACAGGTAAGTGAGAATGGATTCATCATCTTGACAGTGAACGACATTAATAGAAGGTGTATCATCATCGATCATGTAAGGATACAGGAATGGGAGAGAAGAGGGAGCCTTGCCATCACGTTGATAGGTCAGAGGTCCTAGGGAAATGGTGTTTATGAAATTTTTTTTTAGGAAGAATAGATTCAGGATCTATGGAATCCATCGGTGAAGATGGTAATGTGGGTGAATGAGGTGGGGAATGTGTTTTATCCTAAATGAGGTCGTGGTGTGTCAAAACCAATGCCACTGGAGTCATTGTGTTTATGAGAGGTACATGAAATGATAGTATGGTGGCCTTATTCATAAAAACCAAAGCCAAATCCTTTCCACGTGCACCGGTGGAGGAAAGTGTGAACAAAGTGGTAGTTAGTGGGTGAGTGTAGGTCGAATGAAAATGGCTTGGTTTGGGATGGAGGTCTAGGTTTATAGGTGGCAATATCAAGTCCCCCATATGTTAGATTAGTGTGAAGGTGGGGAGGGTCATAAGGAAAAACTCCACCTATGTGGATGTCATAATTGGGGTGTTGATGCAGGTTCCTATACTCTTGTGGGGTGAGGAAGGTGTCGATATTGTATAGGTGGTATTCCCCCAGAATGAGGTGTTGAAAAATGCCTTCTATGGGATAAGTAGTAAATATGTGGGTAGCGGGGATAGATGAATCGATAGATGATGGGGAAACATGTGAGTTAGCTGTAGAGGCTGTGACAATAGTAGGAATATCAAGGTTAGATGTGGGAGAGGTGGTGGTAGTCTTAGTGGATGGGTGTGTAGGTGAAGGTGAACTAGGGATAGTGGCATATGCCTTTACTGGTACTATAGACACTAAAAACATGTCACATTTCATCATTCTCCTCCAAAATGACCAAATGACCACATTCTACATAGGTGATTGATTTAACCCTAATTCAATCACTCACACCCCCTTTAACACACCATAATGATCCTCATTCACACACCCAAAGATTTAATTAAAATCAATTAATTAAATTCCCCCTTTTTACCCACTCACTAGGACACCTCACCTTGCCACTAGACTAGCCACCTTACCTAACCACATCACCCTTCCACTACCCCACTTGCCCCTCCACCTCACCATTCCACTTCCTCACCTTGCCCATACCAAGTCCATACTCTTCTAGAAGCCCTAATAGTGGTCACCCCACTCATAGGACCCCTTGTTGTCCTTTTCTTCATTCTAAGGGCAGAGGATACATGTTCTATGCCACTAAAAATCAAGTGGGGAAGGCATATTCCTCATTATTGAAAAAACAAACCCCCCTAACATAACCGGTGTCGGTCATAGTCTAACCGATGTCGGTCAGGTGGGACCAGAATCGGTCACCTATAAATTCTCAGTTTAAGCCCTTTCCAAAGGGTTGGTTGGTTGATTTGGAATTTGGCTTGGGAACTAGCATTTTTATTCTCCTTTGGCACTCTCATTGGAACATGATAGAGCCATCAAAACTCGAAGTTGAGACTAGAGGTGGAAGAATTCACAAGAACATTTGTGAGATCAAGCACTGAAGGGACCTAAAGCCAGACGGAGCTCAATCAGGAGCTCTCTAACCACCTCCCAGCCTTCATAAACACTCATCACTTCTATTCATTAGATGCTCAAAGTTCTACACACGTTGGACTCTGAGTAAGTGGATC
The DNA here is from genome assembly GCA_019776745.2 of Taxus chinensis. Taxonomy (NCBI): domain Eukaryota; kingdom Viridiplantae; phylum Streptophyta; class Pinopsida; order Cupressales; family Taxaceae; genus Taxus; species Taxus chinensis. The sequence goes on along the minus strand of CM034147.1, from coordinate 93,050,780 downwards.
CCTTCATACTTAACTGGTGTTTTTAGGCTTTGTTTCTCTACTTTCCTCCCTCAAGATAAAAACCTCTCCCCTACTCCTTAAATCATCACATATCCTCGCAAAACCATGTTTATCATCTTGTATCCATCTACAAAACCCCTTTTCATCCCATAACACTCCCTAATAACATTTTGTCCAAACATAGAGAGAACCCCAACCTCCACTTTCAAAATCTAGCCAAATCATAGTAACCGTCACCGATTAACCATAACTATGGTCAATTAAAATTGATCGTCGTCAGTTACCCTACTATCTATCAACTCCCCACCTTCTACCCAAACATACCCAAAACATACCTAAAACACAAAACACATACCCTAAACCTACCCTTCATCTGTATCTCACCCATACCCTTCCAACCCTCTATTATGAGACAAAGTAGAACCCCAAATACCATCTATATAAACTTTTGTCATTTATATAGTAACTAATACTGGTCATCCTTAACCAGCATCGGTCACACCTTAACCGCCATTAGTCACACCTCAACCGACATCAGTCAGACAGACCAATGTTGGTCTCTATGTCTACTAGCACAATGTAGACCAGAAACTTACCTTCTTAACCAAACAACCTAAAATACCCTACCAGACCCCACCAAGACCTTATTTGTGACCTGCATACCACCCGAACTACCTGTGACCTGACCCAAAGACCTTTTACCTGTGTAGTTCTAGTATTTAATTAGATCGATGCTGATAGTAATCTGAGGTACCCAAATAATAATACTAGCACTAGATTCTCTTATTTACATGTTTCAATCATTTAATATTAATTTATAAAATAGTGGATTGACATCCCTCTAGGAAGTATCACACTTTCCAGATCTAGAATACACTAGGCATTCCACTACCATATACTGTTTAACTCTCTCTTGTGGTCTTGTTTTCTATTACAGGGTATTCCTTCCCATCCAAAAAGGCATTCACATGATTGACCAAGATCATAAGTATACACGGGTGCATTCCACCTTCTACCCATCACCAAACATCATGTATTCCTCCTACAACCTAAATCCTTATCTGTTTAAGTCTCTAATTATATCAAAAAAAGGATCAAAATAGGTACAAGCACATCATTGGGTCGGTATAGCTTCTTACAGGTCTTGAAAGGTGATGGGTTGGTAGGGATGGTCTAATTATGTCCCTCATGATCAAATTTAAGACAACGGTGTAAAGTCAAAGGGAAAAAACCCATGGTGTAGATCCAAGGTTGGTCGAGTAACAAGTTATAATGGAAATCTCCTTCTAGGATTTAGAATAGTTTCAAGATAGTGCGGGGACCTATGCAGACATGGAGAATGATGGTACCTAGGGTAGAGGTCATGGCATTATTAAAGGAGAGGACCATGACTGGGTTACTATGCATGCAATTGGAAGGTATGCACATTTGGTTGTATGCATGAGAGGAGATGATGTTAATACTAGCACCACCATCGATCATAACACATTGTATGTGTATATTATCGATAAAGAATGAGATGAAAAGAGTAGGTCTGGGGTTGTCAGACTGGAAGGGAGAGATATCTTCATCTAAAAATCTGACAGAGGCTACTCGGTGAGTAGGTGGAAGCGTAGAGGAAGGCGATGACCTAGTGAGAGAGGCTACATGGTGAGGGGTAATGATGGAGGCCATGGGTGTGGGCTCATTTGGTAAAACCTCAATAGATTGAAGGACCTCCATGAGGGCTTGATGATGTGACTCCGAGTTTTAGATGAGGTCTTATAAATACATTTTGAGGGGGAATTGGTGCAGCTGTTTTAGTATTGTGTGATGTGTGACCTCATCAGAAATAGGATATGTAGGACCTCGAATGGTGACTTTGGGTGTGAGTGTAGATGGTATGTGGGGTACAGGGTTGGTTGATGGGCTATCCACCTTTTCTTTGCATTTGTATTTCTGGGTGTGGGTGGAAATGTTGATCATGTTGATATTGAATATTGGGGGTAGATCAAAGAGTTGCGGGGGTAGAGATATTGGTTTCTGAGTAGGTAATGGAATAAGATCTAGGGAAATTGGTGAAGTTGAAATGAGGTCCTCATCAAGAAGATCGCTGTCATCAAAATTTTCTTCGGGAGGACATAATTAGACAAGAGAGGTTTTTAAATCTTTATAGTTCTCGACATTGTGTCCTGACACACAATGGTAGGCACAAATTTAAGTTTCGTCAAACCCTTTGGGTTTGGTTTTGAGTGGGTCATAAGGTCTAAGAGGTGGTAATGTGATGATAGAAGTTTTGAGGAGATTTGTTAAGATTTTGGTGTAGGACCCTGCTAGTGGATCGTAATGGGAGGTGAATGCGGGTTTAGGTACATGTGTGGATGATTGTGGAGGAAGAGGCTTTATAGGAGGGGGAATGGGTTGGTCCACTAGTTTGGTGTGTGGAGTGGTCTTATGTCTTGGTTTCATCTTCTTGGGTACGATCATGGTAGAAGAGCCGGTAATGGAAGATTTGGTTGATTTAACTACCTTATTAGAGGGTAGCATATTTTTAGCTTTAGGTTGATTCTTCTTAGGAAAAGGTGACATGAGGGTGTGGGATGTAGAAGGAAAATAATATGGTGGAAGAGGATGGGCTACCCTTGGGGGTAACCACAGTGTAGTAGTGGTCGTTAGAAGAGATCACATGGAAGGTGCGAATGGAAGAGAGGAGAGTGTGATGGGTAGTGAAGAACTTATAAAAGGTAGTGGTGGTATGGGTGGTAAGAAGGTCATGGGTGATATTAGGGGTTGTGTGGATCTCTTGGGTGTAATAGAGGTTCATGATGAGGAGGTGGGCTACTGTATTCTTGGTTTACTAATGGAAGGAGGTTGTTTGGCCAATGTCAAGGGGTGAGGTCCTAGGATGGATGGAAGGGGTGAAGGGGATAATGGCGTGGTAGGTTAGGTTGGTGTATATGGTCTAGGAGGTTGGATTTTATTTTTAGGGACTAGAATAAGTTTAGTGTTGATTTAGGAAGATGTGGATAAATCTAATCTGATGGGTGGGTGAGTAAGGTTCAATGTCGGTATGACCCATAAGGTAGTGATGGGTTTAGGTAAGGGAGATGATATAGGCATGGGTAGGTGTTTTGGCGTATATGTATATTGGGTTGTGGGAAGAGGTGTGTGTTGAGATGTGGGTGATGACATGGAAGGTGTTGTAATATTCATGGTTGTGTTTGGTTTGGTCACTTGAAACACTTTTGGATAGATTATGTCTGAGAGTCAGTGAGTGACAACTACATTTGGGTTGAAGCAGGAAGTAGAAGACGTCCCCAAAGTAAGGCTCTATCAACATAATCTAGGTGATCAACCAAGTGTGAAAATGGTGTTGTTGTAAGTGTGGCCAATGTGGATCAAGTAGAAACCCATGTAAAATGTATTTGAGGCATAGGGAAATGGCTAGCCTCAGACTCTTTGGGTAAGAGAGATGAAAGTAGATCAGAAGGATCTTGAAGGTCTGATGGAGAATGGTCATCTAAAGGAAATGATATTTTGACAGGATCCTCCATGGGTAGAGGAGAGGATGGGCCAAATGAGGTGGAATCTTCTTGTCATGGTGTAGGTTGTGGACATGTATCTCCTATGAGTAGGAGAGGTGCCATTGACAACTACTTGATAATTTGAGGGACCAAAGGCGGAGTGATAATTATAGGTTCTTCCATAAGTGAAGGAGAAAATGAAGGGGGTTCCTCTATGGGTAGAGGATTAGATGAAAGAGGTTCCTATGCAAGCAGGGGAACTTGGGCTAAGATTTCATCTATGGAAAGAACATGGGGAAATTGGGAAGCAAATAGTATGTCCTAAAAAATGGCTTGGAATTCATAGACATTGCTATCATTGGTTGGAGTGCCACCAATTTGGTTGGAATATGGGGCATGATTAAGGAATGGTTTTTGAAGATATGTAGGTTTTGGTTAGCAAGTGCATTTGGGTTATCCAAGACTAGATATCCGTTGTCTAACATTTCTTCAATGATATTATTAAAAGTGATGTAGTTATCATCATTATGACCTTTGACACGATGATGGTTTCAAAATTCATGTTCTTTATACCACGCGGGCATGGGGTGATCAAGGTAAGAACCAGTATGTGGTTTTATAGGTGGAAGGGTAATGGTACTAGCCTTAATAAGCTTTTCCAAAATAGAAGAATAAGGTTCTCCTATTGAAGTGTACTTTCGTTGTTCTCATCTTAATTAGAAAGCTTGGAGGGGAGAGAGATTAGAAGAAGGTTTGGCTTGGTTTGATGGGTGAGAGGGTCTAGCCTTGAGAACTACGGCATTGGAAGATCCTTTGGGTTTTGAATAGTTTTTTTGGGGTTTTGAATATGAAGAAGTATCATTTGATTTGAACGCGATGTTCTTGTTACATAGCTGAATTTTCTTCTCTTTGATAGCATGAATATCCAATCTTTGTGCCATGGTGAATGCCTCGTCAAAGGTGTGGAAGGTCTGCACCTATAGGGTTGGTGAGATGTGTATAGTGCAAGACCATGTAAACAACTCTATGATTTTAGTTTGAGGTAATTGAAATGTGATCTGGTTAATTAGGCTACGCCAATGAGTGAAAAAGTTAGTGATAGATTCATAGTTGTACTGTTGTGTGGAGTAAAGATTAGTCATGGCGACTTTCTTGAAAAAGTTGATTGATAAGTGGTCTAAGAAGGCTTGGGATACTTGATTAAATGAGTAGATGGAATGTATGGGTAGCCCACTATACTAGTCCAACGTAGGTCCTATCAGGGACATCGGGAAGGTCTGTAAGAGTAAAGTATCATCATAGGCGATCACATAACACCCATGCTTGAAAGACTGTATATGTTGTTGTGGGTCTTCTTTACTATTAAAACGGTTGAATTTTGGCATTTCCCAATGTACAAGATATGGGTGAATAAGAATGGATGGATGAATGGGCTCATCACAGATTTCATCATAGGTGAGAGAATTACATGATCTAGAAACTGATGCTTATAGTGTCTGCATCCTTTCCATCATTAATTTGATGAGGTCATTAGTTTTGATGAGGTCATTAGTAGGTTGTGATGGAAGTTCTTCTCATGTGGCGTAGGAGGGCTGGTACTGAACATTTGATGTGGGTGACATGCTAGTGTATGGAGGTTCTAAATAGGAAGGTTGAGAATAGGGGATTGACATATAGGCCATATATCCAGAATGGGTGACATATGAGATAGGGGGTTGTTGATAGTATGTATATGTAGGTGGGACGGTTGCAGTGCCTCTAGTAGCGATTGGCAGAAGAGACTACGGGATGGAGAGGACAAGATTATGGAATGGAGTAGGGGTCATCAACACCATGGGTGGTTGTGTTGTAATCAGTATTTGTGAGACAATGGGTGCAGATGGGGTTATGGTCTAGGTGGTCAATGAGGGAACAACATATACTAAAGGTGTGTCTGATAGTGCAGATGCAATGGTTATAATGGGTATGGGGCCTAGCTACGAAACCACTGGGGGTATAGAAGGTGAAGGTAATGCTAAGTTAGTAGGGGTTGATGCAAAAGTGGAGATAAGGGTAGGAGAGATGGATACAAACATGTCATATATCAATTGACCTGAGGAGTCCTGGGTGGAAGAGTGGGAAAGGTAGAATTGTAAGGCCGTGGGATTCTGATCGAGGAGTTGTGGAAATTCTTCATCGCATGTGGAAATGGTGGTAGGTAAGGTTGGATACATGGGTTATAGGAAAAAGGGTGGTGAAGGAATAGAAGGGAGTGGTTGATGAATAACATGGAATATAAGAGCGTTATCTTGGTTACAAGTCAATACCATGTGAATAAATGTATATCAGGTGATGTTGTAGCCTACAAATGACACAACAAGTAGTAGGAATGAGAAAAATAGGTGTTTGTAGGTAGATTTGAGTAATGTATTAGTTGAGAAGTAGCACACGGTACCTGACACTAGTTAAGGATGAGTGATGATGGTTTAGGGGTAACCGAGTTCGGTTATTATGAGAAAAGAATAGTTTGACTAAAGGGGGCAAAAACTGATGAATGTAAGATAAATAAGTTGTATGATGACTATTTATTAGAATACTGAGAGTACATAGACTAAAAAAAACTCTAAATAGTATAGAAGATGAAATAGGTGTCCCTTGGGAAAGTTAACCAAAAGGACAAGGAACTGACGTTGGTTAGGTGGAACCAATGACGGTGAGGTGTAAACCGACACCGAAAGATAAACCAATGCCGGTTACTATGAAAATTTGAAGAATGTAATAAAATAGATTGTTGTGAATTGAGATCAGACGAATGATCATCCTAGAAGCCTAGAGATGATATAATGAGGTCTTGACACACTCAGAATAAGTCAGAATACTCCAACTATGATTTTGGAGTGTGCAAGGCAAAGGAATGGAAAATGGAGAAATGTATCCTCACCCTCAAAAAACATGTCGATCAAATACTAAAAACATGTGTCCAACAAGTGATTTTTAATGTGTTGATCTTATGTTATTTAAAACATTGACTCATGAAGTTAGAGTAGAGTTTTTGGTGAGGAAGGCTTCCTACAAAGAAGGATATATAAAAGGTGAGGTTTTAGGTTATGTTATGGCGGGGGCAGGCCATCCTTTGAGGTAATGACTAGACATAATTAACTAGCTAGGTGCCCACTATCAATCCACTGATCATGTGATCGTTGATAACTTCTTCCAGATCAAATTTTGTTTAAGAAAATGTGTATTTTTTCAATTTTGTGTAGTTTGGTAGAAGAAGAAGAAAGAGAGTGCTTTTCTATGATTCTTTGCGTCAACCATCAATTGGGTATGACTTCCAACATATAGGTTTACCTCATTTTAATGTGAGATAAATGCAACATACAAGGATGAAATGCAATTGATTTTAAACCCAAATTGACAAATTACATTTGATGAAGCAAATGATGAACAAGTAGGAACATGCTCTTTCACTGCGTATGCAAATGCAAAAAAGAAGAAATGTTTTGTTTTAAGCATCATAAAATAGATATGGTTTTAGATCATTAGAAGAAGAGAAGATTACCAGGGAAAGAGATTTATTGTGAATACATTTAGAAAATAAAAAAACACACCATCTTTACCTAGGAATGAAGAAAAATGCAAGGAACCATGGATGGGTCCCACTAGGCATGCCAAAATGTTTCACCATTTTATTTACATTATTGAGATGAAACAAATAAGGGTTATGGGATGAGGAGGAATACATGTTTATGCTAGTTAGTTGATGGTTCTTGCGTGTTACCTGACTTCTCAATCTAATGATAACTTTGAGAGCTTCCTTTTTACTGGGAGGAATTACCTGAAATAGAAAACAAGACCACCAAAGAAGAGTTAAACAATAAATAACAGTGGACTTCCTAGCGTGCGCTAGATTTGAGAAGTGTGATACTCCCTAGATGGTTGTCAATCCACTATTTAAAACAAATTAATTCGATAAATACAAAATTTCCTACTGTATTTGATACGATTTAGGTATCTCATTCAAGAACAGTAAGAAAATCTAACATAATAGGCTAGGCTATAGTCAGACTTAAATGGTAGGTAGTTGTCAAGGTGTTGGAACTAGTCAGGGTTAGGTTTTGAGTTGTTTGGGTCACTTGGTAGAAGATAGGTTAGATCTGTTATTGGAAAAGGTGTAAAATACAGAGACTGACATTGGTCTAGTATGACCAATGATGGTTTAGGAGAGGTTGAAAATGGTCATGGGTAACCGGTGTCGGTACATTCAGGTGATAGTAGTTCAATAAAAACCCGATTGAAGAGTTTGGGTGAGGTTAGATAGAGCTAAAGGAGGGGATGGCAAGGTCTATGGGAATGTTGAGAATACTCAGAGAGGTGGAAGGGCTAGGATGGGTGATCTGATAAAAGGGTGGGTGAGGTTTGAGTTTGTTAGAAAGTTGATTATGAAGGAATGGGAATATTAATGGAAGAATGGTAATAGAAATGACAACTCTATGTATACAATAAGAATGGAAATGATTAGTGATAAAATCACTTACAAATTTTGTAGGTCCAATGGTTAGGTGGTGGTGATGATCAGTTGGTGGGATGGAGCTTGGTGTAATAGTGATGCTTCCTGGAATGTCACCATGAGTGCAATTCTTATCGATCTATCTTGGTGTTGGCTATGAATATTTGTAGGTGCGAAAAAGATTTGATTCTACTTGCATGTAGTTCTCTTCTCCTCCCTCTAATCTCAGAATGTGCCAACCCAAAAACAAGGTTGTTAAGGTGAATAAATGGTAACTAACGATGGTTTTGGGTTGACCGGCATTGATTTCGAGGTGACTGGCGTCGGTAAAGGTGAGATTCCCTAGGTTTACTAAAAATAACAGATCTTAGCAATCATTTCCACCAGATCTATCTATTCTCCCAGATTAAACTGGAAGTTACGTTTTCCATGAGTTGGAATGTGGTTAGAGGGATAATAGGCATAGATTTTTAGGGTTGAAATAATTCTTAGCTCATTAAGGTAAGTGAGACAAAGTCTTAGTTAGTTATGGAAACATGCCAAGAATAGGTCTAGGGTGAGGTGGAAATTATCTTAATTAAAATAATTAAGTAATGAATATTGTGAGGATGGGTATTAATTTAATTAAGTTAACTAAATTAATATTAATATTAATTCTACGGGGGGCCAAGGGGAGTGTGACCCAATTTTGGTGTCTACATGGCCAACTTTTAAAACTACCACATTGGCAGATCCTTTGTCTTTGGAATAATTATTTTGGGGTTTGGAAGAGGAAGAGGCATTTTTTGACTTGAATGTAGCATTTTTGTTATGCACTTGAATTTTTTGCTCTTCTATGGCACATATTTCAAGTTGTCTAGCCATGGTGAATGCCTTGTTGAACATGTGGAAGTTTTGAAATTAGAGAGTTAGTGAGATGTTTCTGGCACAAGCCATGGTGAAAAAATCTATAAGATTAGTTTGAGGTAGTTGGTATGTGAGATGGTAATGAGGCTTCACCAACGAGTGACAAAATATGCAATAGATTCATCTTCGTATTGTCATTTTGAGTACAAGTCAGTAATGGTGACCTTCTTGACAATATTGATCAAAAAATGGTCCAGGAAGGCTTAAGCCATTTGGTTGAATGAGTAAATGGAATGTTTAGGTAAAAAACTATACCAATCCAATTCAGGTAATGTCAAGGACATTAGGAATGTTTGTAAGAGTAGAGCATCATCATGAGTGAGTAGATAACACCCATTTTTGAAAGACCGCAAGTGTTGCTGTGGGTCTTCTTTGCTATTGAACCGGTTGAATTTGGGCATTTCCCAATGCATAAGGTATGGAAAAATGGGAATAGATAGATGAATGGGATCATTACATATTTCATCGTATGTCAAAGAGTTGCGAGAGCTAGAAACGGATGTTTCCATATTTCATCGTATGTCAAAGAGTTGCGAGAGCTAGAAACGGATGTTTCCAATGTTTGCATATTTTCCATCATCATTTTAATAAGGTCATTAATAGGTTGTGATGACTAGGCACCCCTTGTAGTATAAGGGGGTGGATGATGAATGTATGATGAGGAAGGCATCCCAATATATGGTGGTTATGAGTCCAAGGAATTGCAAGGGGGGAATAGATGTAGTTGGAAAATATCCTAAATATGTGATAGACAAGATAGGGGGTTATTGGTGATATGTGTAAGTAGGTGGGGTGGATGTAATGAATCTTGTAGTTATTGGAGGTAAAGAATGTGGGATGGAGATGGAAATGTTTTGGAATGGATTATGGGTTTCCAACACCATGGGTGGCTGTAATGTAATAGGTATATATGAGGTGGCGGGTGTAGATGGGCCTATGCTCAAGGTGGTTAATGAAGGAATTGTTGACACCATTGGAGAAAATGATGTAAATGGTGTGATAGATGCAAAAAGTATAGATTTTATGGGGTAAATCTATGACACCACAGGTGGTAAGGTAGAAGAAGGTAATGCTGAGTAAGTAGTAGCTGACACAGAAGTGGGGGTGAGGGTAGGGGGAATAGACACAAACATATCGTATACTAGTTGTCCTGATGAGTCCCGAGTAGATGAATGTGATAAATAGTATTGTAAGGTAGTGGGATTTTGGTCAAGCATTCTTGTGAACTCCTCATCACTAGTACTGATAATGATGGGATTACAGAGATCCATAGGTGACATGATGGAAGGCAACGATGGGCTAGGTGGGAGTGGATGAAGGCTATTGTGGAACACGAGGCCGTTGGCTTCGCTATGAGTCAAAACCATGTGAGTTAGTGTAGACCTAGTAATATGATCTCTATAAATGACACAAAGGCACAAAGTAAATGGAGAGAATATGTTTTGGGAGGTAAAAATAATCACTATTTTAATTAAAAATTAAAACATAGGAATCGATGATGGTTGGGTTAATTGATGACGACGATAGAGGGTGACCGATGATGGTTAGGGTGGCTGATACTAGCTACTATGGAATAGTCAAAAGTTTGATAAATGTGGTAATAACTAATTAAAATGAAGACAACTTTGGATTTGATAGTTATTTCAAAGGTCCAGAGGTATGATGATGTATCTGAGAAACCCTATAAAGAATAGAAATGTGATGAGTGTTCTTTTGGTGAAATAACCCAAAAATTAGGAAACCAACAATGGTTTGATAAACCTATGACAGTCATATGTAAACCAATGACAGTCACTGGACTGATGCCGGTCACTGTGAAATTTGAAAAGATGAAGAAAAATGGAATTTAGTGACTTAGATCAGATAAAATACCAACCCAGAAACCTGAGTATGGTAATGATGAACCCTGACACACTAAGAAATGTTAGGAATACTCCAACTATGATTATGGAGTGTGAAAGGAAGAGAATAATTAAGAATACAACCTCACAACTCAAAACACAAATCAAGTAAAAACTAAGAAACACAAAATCCTATTGGTGAATTTTATGTTTTAGCTTATGATTTTTAGGACTAATTTCTGAATAGAAAAAAGTTTTTGGTTTGATACAAGGCACCCTATGAAAATAAAAGAAATAAGGATGATTTTAGGTAAATTTTTGGTGGGGGTGGTCCTTTCTCTGAGATAATGATAGGACAAAGAAACCAGATAAGTGTCCACTGTCAATCCTCTGATTGTGTGATCCCTAACAACTTTTTCCAGGTAGGATGATATTTAAGAAAATGTGTAAATTATTTAAGTTTTTTGGTATAGAGAGTGTGCAGAGTAAACTATAATTAAATTAGTCAACCATCAGCTAGGTATTACTTCTAGCATATAGGTTTCCTCAAATTAATGTGAGCTAGAATACAATAAATCATAATGAAATGCAAATGTTTTAAGCCCAAATCCAAAATTATGTTCGATGTAGTAAATAGAGAACATGAAGAGGAATGTTATTTCACTAATGCAACACAGTAGAATGAAAGATGTGTTCTTTTTAGAGCCACCAAAAACAAAATTTATTTTATACAATAGAAAGAAGGATAAGATTCCAAAGAAGAAAAATTAATGTGAATACTTTTCAAATGGAAATAAACACACAATTTTTACCTAGGAATAAAAAAAATACAAAAGAAGCCCAGATGGGTCCCACCGGGTGTGTCAAAAATTTTCACCGAATTGTTGTAGATAATGGAATAGATAAGGGTAAATAGGTCAAGGAGGAATACCTGTAGTCACATGGTTGAAGGTTGAGTGTGTGTGTTCTGATTTCTGATCCAAATTAATTGTGCGAGCTTTCCTTTGGCTATGGGGAACTACTTGTAATATAAAAAAATACCACAAGTACATTCAATAGAAAAAGGTTAGTGGATTTAATAGCTTTAGCTAGACACAGGAAGTGTGATACTTCCTCAATGGGTTTCAATCCACTGATATATATAACTCAATATAAACTAAATGAACATGCAAATAAGAGAATCTAATGTTTGTGTTCTGATTTAGGTATCTCAGATTACTATCAATGTCAATCCAATTAAATGGTTTAATAATTAAAATGGTTAAGGTCACGGGTCATGTTGCATGTTGGGTAGGTGTTTAGAGGGTAACAGACAGGGTATAGATAAGATTTGGTGCAGGTTGGGTTGATTTTGGACGATTAGGAAGCTTTCTAGTTTAAGGTAGTTTACTAGGAATAGAGACTGACACCGGTCAGGGTGTGACTGATGTTTGTTCAGGATAACTAATATCAGTTATTGTGGATAATGGTAGAATTTTAAAAGTGGGTTTCTAAGCTCTCTCTGTACCTACACATAGAGTTGGGTAGGCTTGTGGTGAGGTATCGGATTTGGGTAAGGTTGTATGAGGTTTTAGGGACATCAAGGGAAGTTCAGTGAAAATTGACAGGGGAGACAGTAACTGATGTCAGTCGGGTGACCGATGCTGGTGAAGAAGACAAACCGATGACGATTAAGGTAACCATCGTTAGCAGGGGCAAAATGGTGGTAATTAAATAAAATTGGTTTTTGGGATTCTCTGTGATTACAAAGAGAATGGAGGGAGGATGGTTAGACCTGTAAAAATGTTAGGATGGATCAGGAATTCCTAAAAGTCAGCTATAGAGAGGTAGAAGGTGGTGGGTGGTAGGTTGGGTAGATTGGAAATAAAGTGGGGGTGGAGAAATGTAGGAAATAACAAGATTGAGTAACAAAAATATAAAGAACCTATTAAGTAAGTAAAAAAATTATGCAAGTCAAATACACTTACTTGTATTTACAAGCCTGGATAGTGAAGGATGGCAGTGGTTAATCTATGAAGAACTTAGTGTTCAGTGCCACAAAAATGCTTCCTAGAGTGTTCCCGTCAATGCAAATTCATATGGACAAGTATCAAATACTTGTTTGGGCCTGTGGTTGAATTTATTCCATCATCTGGATGTTGAGAAAATATTTGGTTCATGCTTGAATATAGAGAGCTCTCTCTCAAAACTTGAAGCAACCAACCCAGGTAAAAGGTTAGAAAAATGTATATAAGGTAACCAATGACATTCAAGGTGATCGATGTCAGTTGAGGGATAACCGACGTCGGTTAAGGCGGAAAATCCTAGGTTTTCCAAAAATAGGCAAATCTTGCTATTTTTGGCATGCTTTAATTGTCAGTTCATGTCTCAAGTAAAGGTTAGCGCTTAGATAATTGAGAGTGTTGTTGGAGAAGGAATATGACTTTAATTTTAGGGTTATACTAAGTCCTAGTTGGTTAAGATAAGTGGAGACTCAGTCCTAGTTAATTAATAGACTAAGAATAAGTCCATGATGAGGTGCCTAGGTGAGGTGTAAATTAATTTAATTAAAGTAATTAAATTAAATAATAGTGTGAGGATGAGCATAATTTTCAATTATAATTAATTAAATTAATATGAAGGTGGGGTAAGGGGTCATGGTTAGTTGAATAAGTTACGTTAATTAATTAAAGCGGACCAAGGGGAGTGTGACCCAATTTTGGTGTCTACCAGAGGTGATAGTAAAGTAAGTCCGACAATAATATTAGGTGAAAATAAAACTCTGTCATTATAGAAAAAAAGTATGGGATTATATTGAGTCTTTTAATGCATTTTACATCAAATCTATCTCATGAGAAAAGAATGAAAAAGCTTATTCTCTTGCGGTATCAGCTTTCCTAGTGACACCTCATCATTATTTTGGTAAAGAAAAGGTGACCATTGAAATGGTGTTAGGCTTAGTGTATCAGATAATGTAAATCATTGGAATGTCTTCAATGATGATAACTAGATTCTAGCATTCTTAGAACAAAGGGATAGTTTCAATAATCTCTTCTTTGAAGGAAGTGAGAATCCACACCGAGAAGTGATAGATGAAGAAGAGAAAGAAGGAATTGAAGGGATTGATGAAGAATGTGTGATCAAATTGAAAGGAAAAAAGATTCCCAGAGGCCTAGTTTCTCTAGAGGACCTATTTGACAAACAAAATGGATTCATTCAAGAGAAAGAAAAACAATCTTCTCGGTGCCCAGCTGATTTTGAGAAGGATAACATTGGCATCCCGAAGGAGCAAAGGATGGTCAATATTGGAAAATGGTTTTCAGCCAATGAGAAGAGAAGGTTTTTTGCGTTACTCAAGAAATATTCAGATGTTTTGGCTTACTCTTATGATGAATTCAAATCCTTCCAACTGAAGGAAATGCATCACTCGATTCCCTTGAAGCAATATGCCAAACCATTCAGGAAAAAACAAAGGGAATATAACCCAAAGATTGTTGATACCATTAAAGAGGAGGCAATGAAGATGCTTAATGCAAGAATTATCTTTCCCATCCATCATTCAACATGGGTGGCCAAAATTGTACCAGTACGGAAGAAGAATGCTGAAATAAAAATATGTGTAGATTTCTAAAACTTGAACCAGGCATCACTAAAAGATAATTATCCTCTCCCTATCATGGATTTCATTTTTCAAGAAGTCACTAGATATAAAATATTTTGCTTTCTCGATGGATTCTCAGGGTACAATCAAATCAAAGTGGTAAAAGAGGATCACACTAAGAAAAACTTCACAATGCCTTGGGGAATTTTTGCGTACAATAGAATTCCTTTCAGCCTAATCAATGTAGGAGATACATTTCAAATGGTGATGGATTTAGCATTCAAATATTTAAAACATTGCATCGTCCTATACCTCGATGATCTCATGGTATTTTCAAAAAAGGAGGGAAGACCATATCCATCACTTAGAACAAGTAATTGTAAGGTTATTGGCAAGAAAATTTGTCAGGTAGACAAAATTTCAGATTTGTTGACAACACTCTGGGAATATAAGTCCATCTACTTAACCGATGCAGCTACCGTATATGCATGTGCATGAATAGGTGGATTTCTATGGTAGCATTTCTGCCAGGGATCTAATAACGACAGTCGACTGACCCTATGGTAAAGCTTGTAGATATCTACAAGAGAGGACTTTATCTATAGAGAGGGAAAGAGGAGTGATAAATTAGATAGGAAAACTAACGTTACAGGAAAAAATCAGATTCCTGCATGCATCAATTAGAATTTTTATCACATGCATTAAAATTAGGAGGAAACAACTCTACACGTAACAATAAGACCAAATGGAATTTATGATTACAAAGTATCAATAAACCCCTTAGTTAAAAAAGGCTCGAAACTCCTCCTTGTATTGATTTTTTAAACGAATATTTACATAGTTTAAGAATGGAGGGAAAATAGAGAGTGGGGGAAAGGAATAATTTGGCTATTTCCTTTGTTCTCTCAAGGTAGAATGCACTCTTGAGCTTAAAAAATTAATGACCAACCCTTTGAAAAGGGAATGGCGTTAAAATTTATAGAATGAGAGGTGACTTATCATTTACCCCCAATGGCTTTTCATATGTCCTTGTGCAACTTAAAATTTTTTAACTTCCTAAGAGAATATTAAGTCCCTTTTTATAACATAAAAGTGAATTATTACATTAGGGTAAGTCCATCAAGTTGGGGGACAAAAAAGGGGTCATAAGTGGACGTGATATTGTAAATAACAACATAATATCAACTTGTAAGGATTATTAGCAATGCATACACTCAAAATTAGAAAAAAATTATATCAATATGAATCGTAGCATCCGAAATCTAGTTTCTAAACTACTATTTTTTTTAAAAATGGACAAGTTTAGCTATATTAAACACTCAAAATTCAATGAGTTGGTATTTTTAAAAAAAATACCTATAAGATTGTAGTTTTTTTGCCTGCAATTTGGATGACCAAAAATTGATATATATATTTTTACTTTGGTGAGAAGTTAAATTCCACTATCTATCTTTGGATAGATTTTATTTTGTATTTTTTTGAGCAATATTTTATTTTTTATGATTTTTTCCGTGAAAGTGGTTTGAAAACATAAAGAAAACAGAGCACTTTCCGTTTGCCCGCCATAACTTCATCAAAAATATTGAAATCAAATAATTTTTTTTTAAAATGTATATAATTTCACCACGGTTGGTATGGTATAAGTTTTATCACATTTTGACAAGTGAAACAAAATTTGTAGTCCTAAACATAGACATAAACATTCACGGGAAAAAGTGTCTTAAAGAACTACTATTAGTAAAAAATTATAAAATGATATTTATCCTATTCTATTCACTGTAAAATAAATATTTCTACAAAGCTAACAGTCTCCCCTACACAATGGTACCATTTTTCTGACATATTTTTTGAATTTTCAGCATGGTTCAAGTCCGTGAAAGACTAAATTTGATGTTTTTTTGTTTTTGATGTAAAATTCAGGATTTGATGTCCACTTAATTGTCCCCCAACTTGCTGCACTTACCAATTAGAAACATTAGGACATATGAAAAATTGCAACCCCAACACAAAATTAGAATATTGGAAAGTGAGAGAAATTTAGGGGGAAGAGGAGAGAGAAAGAGAGAGAGAAGAAGAAGAGGAGATGTCATTCCCAATGAAGTTCGTTAGTCCTCATTGATGGAAAGCTCCAAATGTAGTGAAAATATGAATCTTTGAACTCCTTGCATACTTTGAAACTCTTTAAAATTAGCTCATGAATTCTTGCCAAGTTGAGTAAACTCTTCCGTTGTTGACTGCAACTCCTAGCCTACTTATGATATACCTATAACCTAAAATATGTAGTGAGTATCGAAAAACATTGTCTAGTTCCTTGAGATGATCACCTCTCTATGTATCAATGTGCCAATTTTTCCCTTTTGAGAATAACCTACTGTTAATAGTAAGTGTCCAGATGGAAGGCTTACTATTTTTAGTGAGAGGTGATTTTTGCCTCTTCTCGACCATCGTGATGTGATGAACTCCCTCATTAAATCTTGTGCACACTGCCTTTACTTTAACCACTTCTTGGGGTGACTTACTATTTTTAGTAAGTTTTGTCACCAAATCACTACACCCTTTGAATGGATAGATTGTGAATAGAAAGTTCGGTGTGATTGGGACACATGGGATCACCTCTTAAGCAATGGGACTTGGGGCTTGAGGTGAACCTTCGGAGAAGGCCAACTTCCTCTTTCTAAACTAAGTGTTGTAATACTAGTGTAATAAAATTACTATCTAATCCTATGCTAACATTGTCATGGGTTTTAGGGAAAGAGATTTACAGAAATGAAACTATTCTAGGGATGGTGATGAACCAAATAAGGGGTGTTGCCAAATTAAGGAAGGGTTAATTTGAAGAGGGTGTTTTGCTCAGAATGTTTCGTTCCTTTTAGAAATAGATAAGGGTTGGGGCTAGGAGGAATACCTGTAGAATGTCGAGATGGTGTGCGCGTACCGTAGAGAAAGATCAGGCTGACTGCGAAGAACTCCTTTTTGTCTTGGAAGGACTACCTGCAAATAAGAACACAAGACCACAAGATTTTAATTAGATAATAAATGAGGAAACTGCCTTGGGCCCAGGAAATATAAAACTTCCTTTCGAAGGTGGTCAGTTCCCCTGCTAATATGAATTAACACAAAAGACTATAAGATATTAATTAAATTGCTTTGTTGAACTGGGTAGGGGAAAGGCTGGTTATTGGTTATAGTCAGTATAACCGATGCCGGTTACTGATAACCGATGGCGGTTACTGATGACCGATATCGGTAGAGTCTAGGATCTGAAGGTTAGTTGTTTTGTGGGGTGGTGGTGTTATTTGGTAGTTGGGTTATTTGTAAGGCTGTAAATGGGTGATATTAGGAAATGAGGTGATGAGAGGTAGATGAATGATGGTTAGATGAAATGGCACGCTGGGTAGTGGATTCAGAAATTGATTTATGAGGACTGTGATTCAAAAGGCATAAGAAATGTTATAACAGAAGACATGCAAGATGTGACTTACTGGTTTTGACAAAGATGCAAGTTGATCTCCTTTGCTGTAAATGCTTCTGGTTTCTTCACTTGTCTCTGCTCGGTCAGGTGAAGATCTGGACTCTGTTGATCGCTCCCAATGATCTCTATTGATTCAAAATCCTTCGACCTTGATCCAAAAATGAAATTCCGATCCTTTGTTTTTGGTTTGGGGAGGCCATTTACAGGGAACCGATGGCGGTTACGTAACCGACGGCGGTCGAGTAGGAACCGGCATCGGTAAGGAAAAAGTAGGCTATTTTTAGTAAAATAGCCCACCTTCCCTGCTTTTCTCCCGAGAGATTAGTTGCGGGCTTGGTCAAGTGACTAGAAGGTCGGTTTTGGGTGCGAGAAAGGGGTCATTAGTCATGGGTGTAGGTATAGACCAAGTTTTAGGTCTTAATTAGGTTAGTTTAGGATTAGGGCTAGGTCATGATGAGGTGGCAAAATGAGGTGGTAGGTGAGGTGATGGGGATTTATCAATTACAAGGTAATTAATAAATAATTGTGTAAGGTTTAGGTAATGAGGTTAGGTTGCGAAATGGGATGCGGGTCACAAGGGGTCGTAAGACACGAATTTGGTGTCTACATTAGCCCCTTATTGTCGTGTAGCTTGTGTTGTAAAGCTGCACGGACAATAATATGAAGTGGTTTCTCCTGTTAAGGATATAGGTAATCCCCCTCAAATCTAGCACAGATTGAGCGAACGGGAAATCAGGGATAGGGTTGATAAAGGGTGAATGTTGTAGAGGGGATGGTAAGGTGGTGGGGTAGGTCCAAGGAAGCAGACGCATGTTGAAATGCAATCGTACGACTAGGGTACATGATTTGACGAGCAAACCAGCAATGTATAGGCAAAGGTCGATAGTTTATCCAAACAAGGGTGATATAATCCTGGTATCCAAGGCATAGGAAGTAGCTCCAGGGTATATAACAGGTAAGGTACAGGAACGTTTAGGCATGTTCGGCAGTACCAAATGGTTGGTTTGGTTGAGATAAACGTCACGGTCTAGGTCTAGGCAAAGTTGGTCGACAGATCAAGTCAAGGACCCTAATCATGCTAAAACACGAACAGGTGAGCTCGATTGAACAAAAGGTACAGGATGGATGGATAAAATAAAACGTTGATTGTGGGTATGGTATTGAAGTGATACGGCCGTGGGTCGGGCCAAGTTGTTAGGTTACAGCCTTGGGTCCTTGGGTCGGGCCAAGGATGGTTAGGGTGAGGCCTTGGGTCGGGCCAAGTTGTTGGGTGGGCCAAATAGGTAGGTTGAGGCGGCTAAATTGGGTCGGGTCGGAAATGGGTAGGGTGAGGCCTTGGGTTGGGCCAAATGGGTAGGTTGAGGCCTTGGGTCGGGCCAAATGGGTAGGTTGAGGCCTTGGGTCGGGCCAAATGGGTAGGGCGAGGCCTTGGGTCGGGCCAAATGGGTAGGTTGAGGCGAGGCCTTGGGTCGGGCCAAATGGGTAGGTTGAGGCCTTGGGTCGGGCCGAATGGGTAGGTTGAGGCCTTGGGTCGGGCCAAATTGGGTCAGGCCGAATGGGTAGGGCGAGGCCTTGGGTCAGGCCAAATGGGTAGGTTGAGGCCTTGGGTTGGGCCAGGCCTTGGGTCGGGCCAAATGGGTAGGGCGAGGCCTTGGGTCGGGCCGAATGGGTAGGTTGAGGCCTTGGGTCGGGCCGAATGGGTAGGTTGAGGCCTTGGGTCGGGCCGAATGGGTAGGTTGAGGCCTTGGGTCGGGCCGAATAGGTAGGTTGAGGCCTTGGGTCAGGCCGAATAGGTAAACAAATGGTGTTCAGCAAAGGTGGATATAGGCGATATGTGGTTAAAAAGGGGCAAATGGTAAATAAGGGCAAAAAAATTGGGGGAAAGTTGGCAGAAAAACCGATGTCGATTCTACATGACCGATATCGGTTAAGGGACCGATACCGGTTCATTAGGGCAAAATAAAACCGATATCGGTTATGGGCGAAAAACCTATAAAAAGAAAAATACGGCTTGTCATTGTCACTTTTGTTATTTGAAAACCAAATTGATTTGTCTGACATGGAGAGTTGAGATTGGAGGTTTTATTGAGTGAGGTGGAGCTATTTTGCTAGAGGAGTGAGTTGTTTGCGGGCCCGAGTGAGGAGGAGGCAGCAGTTGATTGGCCGGGGACCCAGCAGATCAGAATTGGAGCTATGGCACAGGCAGGAGGAGCAGGAGGGGCTGGACCAGCTGGACCACCACCACCCATCCCACCACGACGACGTGTCGTCGTTCGGGTATGTTCGGAACTCTGTATTTTGTGCATTTGAATGGTATTAAGCTAAATTGGGGGTTTGGGTAGGAATTGACATGTTTTAGGAAATAATGAGTAAATGGACGTAATTTGAAAAATGAAGAGGATAGATGGGTAAAATAGGGCAAGGCGGCTGGGTGGGTAGGTTTTTAGGGTGTTTGGGTGGGTAGATAAGTAGAAAAATGCAAAAATGTGGGTGGGGGGGGTCGCGCGGGGGTTCGGCTCTGGGAAATGACAGTGACCGATGTCGGTCGCTAAGCGACCGGCATCGGTCGCAAAATTTTAGGGGCTGGGTTCTGTGTGGTTGACCGGCGTCGGTCGGTGGTTGACCGGCGTCGGTGGGAAGAGGGCCGTGGTCGGTTGTTTGGGGACCGATACCGGTCCGAAGTGTTTGTGTTGTTTTGTTTTGGTTTGTTTTGTTTGTTTTTGCTTTGGCTTGTGTGGGTTTATTGGGGGTTTGTGTGGGTTTGTTTTGTTTTGGGGTTGGGTGGGTTTGGGTTTGGGTTGGGCTTGTTTTGTGTTGGTGTGTTTTGGGGTGTGGGTGGGGTTTGTTTTGGGTTGGGTTGGTTTGTTTTGGGTAGATTTTGGGCTTTGGGTCGGGTAGTGGTTTGGGTGGGTTGAGTTGGGGTAGATATTGGGCTTTGTATCGGGTAGTGGTTTGGGTGGGTTTTGGGTTGGGTGGTTGAAGGTAGGTTGCGAGAGGGGGGTGGTAGAGAGTTGGGGTGTGGTCGGGGGGATAAAAGGGGGTTTAGAGGGTAAAGTAGATGTTGTGATAAAGAGTAGGTCTAAGGATGTGGGTTGGTTTTGCAGGCACGTCAGCAGTTGACGATGCGGGATAGGATGCCCCCGCTGTTGGTGCGGATGCGGCCACACGTATCTGCGGCTCATTGGGCGATCATGCGTGAGGTGGGACTCGGCGGAGTCCAGCGATACAGAGCTATTGATAGAGATCACAGCCTGATGGTCGCCCTCATCGAGAGATGGGATCCGGTGACCAATGTGTTCCATCTCCCGACTGGGGAGATGACTATCACATTGGAGGATGTGTATCGCATCCTTCGACTGCCGATCGAGGGAGAGGCAGTGTTCCAGGTAGATTCGGAGACGGCGATGGACAGCATCCTGCAGGTTTTTGGAGATGCAGCCGCGCTACTTACCTATCACAGCGCGAGTATCGGGTATGGTGACATGTACCGTGCGCACCGACACGAGACACGACTGGCCGTGCTGATGATGATTGGGATCACCTGCTTCACCCTCCCGGACTCAGAGGGAGGCCGTTTTCCATGGGCATTGATGGGGGTGCTGCTTGAGATGGTGGAGGAGCATACTTGCTATGCGTGGGCACCAGTGTATCTGGTGCAGCTATACAGAGAGCTCTGGGGTTATCGCCGGATGCGGCGATTTGGTATTTGTTCGACTTTTTTACTTCACTGTTGGGCATATGAGCACATCATATGCATCAGACCAGTAGGGTTACCCCAGCAGCCAGGGCCACAGGTTATATATAGATACGGCTTTCAGAGGTGGTTGGGAGTCGTGGGGCAGCCACGAGCAGTGCTTGCGGGGAGAGACGTTGCCTACTACAGGCATTTATTAGAGGGCCTGACAGTGGTAGATATTGTATGGAGACCTTACAGAGGTCATCACCCTCGCGGAGGAGCCCGCTTACAGTTGCGTCTGATCCAGTACACATTCTGGATAGCAGGACGGAGGCCGGGAGAGTACGAGAGGATACCCCTAGAGAGGGTACGCAGGCAGATGGGGCTGCGACAGGACGAGCCACCTCCCTTCCCTCAGTACAGGAGGGATGATGTAGAGGCCCCACTGCCTGCACCACAGCCCTTGGATCCAGATTGGGTTGCTGAGAGGCCAGCAGATGACACAGTAGATGATGCTGGTTGTACAGGAGCATACATGGTGTGGTGGGCTGGTCAGAGAGCGGCGAGGGTAGCACAGCCCGCACAGCCAGACTTGGCAGCTGTGACGGCAGAGAGAGATCAGCTCAGGGGTCAGGTGCAGCTCTTACAGGGGCATCTTGCTGCTGCGCAGGCACAGATAGGGGTCTTACAGGGGCAGCTAGCCCAGGCTCAGGGACAGGCACAGGCAGCACCACCACCAGCAGCACAGCCACAGGTGCAGGTACAGGTACAGGTAGCAGTACCAGCAGCAGCACAGGTACCGGCACCACCACCAGCAGCGGCGCAGCCACAGCCCCAGGCACAGGTACAGATACCACCGCCAGCAGCGGCACAGCCACAGGCACCACCAGCACAGGCACAGGGGGTACTAGTATTAGGTGCCAGGGGACCAGCCCCAGCTCCTTCAGTGGCTCGAGAGCGCTATATGGAGGTTAGAGCGGAGGCCCGATACTATCAGGATATTCTTGATGGTACCGGAGTTGAGTATCAGCCTTATGCAGCTCATAGAGCAGAGACCTCTCACAGCCAGAGATCTCAGGGAGGTGCAGCCACAGCCGGCGTGTCTGTGACAGGCAGGAGGCGAGAGGCACCACAGGGACCAGCGGGGAGAGGCGCTGAGGGCGGTGGGGAGAGCTGAGGGAGCCCGGCATGGTTTTTGTATTTGTATATTGGATATGGGCACCGGTCTGCGAACCGGTTATGTTTATAGAGGCCTGCGTGCCTACATATTACTCATTTATTCATTCATTCATTTATTGTATACCGGCCTGCGAGCCGAGTACGGGTTGTACAGTTGGTACCGGCCTGCGAGCTGAGTATATTTTTGATATGAGGGACCGGCCTGCGAGCCGAGTCGAGATTATTGATAGTTATTGCGGCCTGCGTGCCGGCTTTGTTGGATTATGAGATCACAGAGGCCCCGATGTAGGGCACAGTGTATATTTGAAAACTTGTATATATATATAGAGATGATGTTTTGATCCACATGTTGTGTTCAAAATGTTTTTAAGTATTTCGTCAATGGTTTGTGGTATATAGAATGTATGATGAGTTTAATTGACATGTTGATATATGGATGATGTGTTATATGATGAAATGTTGCATGTTTTGGGCTGGTTTTGTGACATTGTTATATATGTATCTGATGAGTTGGATCCAAATGATGTATAGATAGATAGTTTTTTGTTTTGTTTTGGTATCCTTAGTTGATGACTTGTTTGTTTTTGTAAAATAGATGATGTTAATGAAATTGTAATGATATGTGTGGTGGATGGACAAATATGGATAATGGTGATGAGATGCAGGAAAAGAGGCGGGCGCGACAAAAATTAGGTAAAAAACGAAGAAAAGAACCATGTTTCAAAAAGGCAGGTGTATAACCGATATCGGTTGGATAACCGACGGCGGTAGTTAGTAGACCGATATCGGTTACATAACCGATACCGGTTATTTAGGTATGAGCTTTTCTAAAAATAAAAAAGCTAAGGTGGCAACTTAAGTTCTAATTTTGAGAGCCATGCAAGAAGTTAAATACGCGAACGCGACGCTTTTTGACGACTGAGACAGGTAATTGCATGAGAAATTTGAGTGATTAGGAGTAAAGAGACAGGGAAAGTGATTGTGATCTGAGATTCAGAAGACAGAAAGGCAGGTTTGAAAAAGGTGGTGATAATGGCAGGACGAGGAGAAACATCCAGCAGGCAGGGACGAGAGGGAAGACAAGGGCCACCTCAAGCTGCTGCAACTCTAGAGGTAAACGTTTTGGTTGTGATTTGATTTCTGCATGTTTTGTGAATAAGATGGGGGAGAGTATGTGGGTAGATATGAGAAAGAAAAGATGATAACAAGGGTTATAAATGAGGTGAGTGTTACGTGGTAGGTAATCAAGGGTTTCGGGTATGTCTGTGTATACAGAGAGGAATAAACGAGCAATTTATTGTCGTAGGTGGTTGTTTTAGGCAAGGTGTATGAAAGTAACAGTGACCGATATCGGTTAGGGATAACCGGTATCGGTTACTCAACCGGTACCGGTTAGCTGTAAACGATACCGGTTGCTGTAGGAATTTCCAGAATTTGAGAAAAAACCCAGGGGGATTTGAGGAATTGAATGGTTGTTTGTTATTTGGATGTATGCAGGCAGAGGCAGGGTTGAGGATGAATGATAGTGTACCAGCGCTGTTGTCACGAATCCGAGCGGATGTAACGCCAGCTGAATGGACATTGATAAATCGTTTGGGGTTAAGTGGAATCCGCTATTATTCACGAATCGCACGTAACCATGCTATGTTACAGGTGTTGATTGAGAGATGGAATCCTGAGACAAATACCTTCTATCTGCCAACAGGGGAAATGACAGTAACATTGGAAGATGTGTTCCGTATTTTGAGACTCCCAATTACAGGAAAACCAGTATATCAGGCATTACCTAGCGCGGCACGGGGAGCGATAACAGCAGTATTTGGTCCATACGCACGAGATTTAACACAGCGAGGTTTGTCATTTACGTATGGGATAATGTATGCAGCACATCCTGAGGAGACAAGGTTAGCAGTAATATTAATGATAGCGGTAGGGTATTATGCATTACCGAGGGCAGAAGGGGGAAGATTTCCAAAGGCATTGATGTGTGTTATCTGGGAGATGATAGAAAGGGACGTGACTTTTGCATGGGCACCTGCATATTTGGCGGAGCTATACAGGGGTCTATGGGCTTGTAGGTGAAATCACAGGACGACGCTGGATTGTTCATACTTATTACACTGTTGGGCCTATGAGCACATTGTTTGTGTGCGACCAATAGGCCGACCCATCCAGTCAGGAGAGACCGGAGTACAGAGGTTGGGATTCAGACGATGGGTCCAGACAGAACAAGAGGCAAGATCTCAGGCCGTGACGGGTGACATTGAGTATTACAGGCAGGTATGGGAGAGGGTGACGGTTGCGGATATCTGTTGGAGGCCTTACGGGAACTATATGGTAACAGAGAACATAGCTGAGGAGTTGAGGGGTGTAGAGCGATTGAGGTGGATCGCAGGGCACAGGCCAGGTGAGTATGAGAGGATTCCTCTAGATCACGTGCGGCGACAATTTGGATTGGTGCAAGACATACCGCAGGCTTATAGACCATATATGAGGATCGACGCAGAGGCAGCATTCTCACCTCCCCAGCCAACACCTCCAGAAGGTCCTGAAGAAGTAGCAGCCGATCGCAGGGTAATGGACGCAGGAACGACAGAGGCCTATAGATTATGGTGGGTAGCAGAGCTGCAAGGTGTACGTGATCGTCCTGACATAGCGGTGATTACAGCAGAGAGGGATCGTCTGCAGTGTTTGGTTCAGCAGCTCCAAACGCAGGTGAATGAGACAAGAGGATTGTTAGCGGTTGCGGAGTCACGGGCGGAGAGACTAGAGGCTGGAGTCCTCCATGCGAGAGGGCGTATTCATATGTTACAGGAGAGATTGGCAGATCAGTGGGCGGTACCAATAGCTGTGGTACCTTTGAGGACAGAGAGGCCTGGCGAGAGGGGTCGACGATCACGATCATCACCTAGTTCGGGATGAGGCGTGAGGGTCTAAATAAATGTTAGCAAGGTATAAGAATAAATAAGAGTACCGACCTGCGTGTCGATGATAGAGAAGATGTATTTGTTTAACATCTAAATAAAACAAGATATGTATGTTGATTTGAGTTATAATAATAAGAATGTTTTCGTTTTGACTTTCGGTGTTTTGAAAAAGGATAAAGAGGAATGTGATTAAATAGAAATACACAAAAATATTTATATTTACCACACATGATAGGTTATGGTAGGGGATGGTCGAGCTAACCTTGGGAGACCCCATGTCTCCGAAGTGCTGCCTACATAGCCCATTGCACAAAGCAAGGAGGGGCCTCAGACCGATGTAGTTCTCCCTTAGGATCAGGGAGAGGCGAATTCAGGCAATTTGGTACGGTTTAGGCAATTGGTTGGTTGGTAAGAATATTGATATTAATATTGGTAAGGTAAGGTTGTTGGTGTCGGTAATGAATTGGTGATGTTGTAAAAGGTATAAGGGAAGCGAAGGTTAGCCTACCCAAGTAGAAGGGAACCATGTCCTGATTAAGATCAACACACAATCCTAGATGCGAGGCAAAGCGGAAAGAGTGCTCCGTAGGTGAAAAGAGCTAAACAAACCACACAACGTAGAACGAGCTTGAAGCCCTAGGTACCGTGCATAGACGAGAAGTCAATAGGTGAAAAGAGTTGTATGATCACAACCTATCAGGTGTACGACGCGTCCCTTGAGTTGAATAAATAATGAGGTGAGGTGAATGGTATAGTTGAGGTACGGAGAACTCATTACAAAGTGAGTGTTCTGATGAAAGAGAACCTACCCTAAATAGACAAGTCCATGACCCAAAAAGTTCTTTTGAATGAGGCTTTTATTTGACTGAATATAGACTGATCGATGCGGGAAGTCTACAAGGGATATTGATTGTACTATTCTTGAGGTCTTCACGAAGCTGATCAATGCGAGAAGCTTCTGATAAAGGCTGACTGTGTATAGCTGTCCTTCGAGGGAGCAGTCTATTTATAGTAGCAGATATGATTTTAATGCATAGCTGTCCTTCGGGGGAGCAGTCTATATATAATAGCAGCAATAGTTTGGCATATAGCTGTCCTTCGAGGGAGCAGTCTATATTAAATTTAGATGACTAGATGTTTTTTTTTTTTTTTTTTTTTTGGCGTGAAGCATCTAGTTTGGTAGGAAGTTTGACTCAAGAAAATCCCATAAGAATACGGCTTATTTTAATACTTTGAAGTCATGGACTAGACTAAAAAAGGGGAAGGCATCATTGAGGGGAGGTGAGAAGTGAGCTTGATTTTATTTTGAGATGTAGAAAACAAAGTGTATGTAGCGGTAAATGAGCTCAAGGGACGAGCAGTAGGTAGATAAGAAGTGATATAACACTAAATTCAATAGTAGAATGGTCGAAGATGCAAGGCATTAAGGGGCTCAGGCTCAGGTTTACCATTAAGCGAAGCTAAACGATAAGTGCCTGATCCATAAGTGTGAGTGATTATATAAGGCCCAATCCAATTGGGAGCAAATTTTCCACGTTTGCTCTTTTCTAGTTTGGTTACATGTTGATTCTCTTTGAGGACAAGATCACCAACCTTAAAGGTACGCTCATGAAGTCGCTTATCATAAGCACGCTTGATGCGTTTTTGATAGATTTGAAGGTGATCGAGAGCTGTAAGACGTCGTTCGTCAAGAAGCTCCAATTGGGCTAACCGCTCTTGGCGGAAATCATCGTTGGTGAGAATATCCTGAAGGGATATTCTGAGGGAGGGTATTTGTATTTCGAGAGGCAAGACGGCCTCGGTACCATATACCAAAGAAAAAGGTGTAGCGTTAGTAGAGGTACGAATGCTAGTACGATAAGCCCAAAGGGCAAAGGGAATGTGATCGTGCCAATTTCTTCCGGATTCATTGACAACTTTCATGAGGATTTTGGTTAGGGTTTTATTAGAAGATTCAGCCTGACCATTGGCCTGCGGATAGTAAGGCGATGAGAAACTAAGTTTGATACCAAAGTTGTCACAAAGGTCTTGTAACAACTTGTTTTTAAAAGATTTACCATTATCTGTTATTAGGCGATGAGGAATACCAAAACGACAGATAATGTGATGGTTAATGAATTCGACAATTTTTTCCTTTTTGATCGAAACGAGTGGAATGGCCTCCACCCATTTTGTGTAATATTCGGTGGCTGTGATTATCCATCGGTGACGTTGTGAAGAGGACGGGTGAATCTCACCAATAAGGTCTAAACCCCATTGTGAGAAAGGCCAAAGATCTTGTGCGACCTGCAGCGGATGGCTAGGAGTATGTTGAAGGTTAGCATGTTGTTGACACATAACACAACGCTTAACATATTCGTAGCAGTCGTTATTGAGAGTAGGCCAATAATAACCTAGGCGAAGGATTCGTTTAGCCACGGCAAGGCCACTAAAATGTCCACCACAAATACCGTCATGGACCTGTTGGATGGTATGGGTGACCTCTGCGCCGGTGAGACATCGAAGGAGAATGCCATCAAAGCCACGTTTATAAAGGAGTCCCCCCATAACTACATAACGAGAAACACGTTTAAGAAAAGCACGTTTACCAGTACTAGTAAGGTCAGATGGGAGAACAGAGGTTGTAAGGTAGTCGTGAAATTGGTGATACCAAGTATCCTGTGAATTAGCAGACACAGTATTTATCATACAAACTACCGGGGTTGAGTAGGATGGGGCAAAAAGTTGTTGGACCACGACGAATAATTCAGAGTCAGTTGATGAAGCTGGAATTTGCGAGGCTAAGCAAGCCATAGTATCCGCAAATTTGTTAGTGGAGCGGGGAATGGTTTGGATAGAATAGTGAGTAAATAAGGCTAAAAGTGAGTCCACGTAGTATTTGTACTTTTGAAGTTCCTCATTTTTACATTGGTAGATGCCCATAACTTGATTGACTACCAATTGAGAGTCGCCAAAAATATTGATAGATTTGATACCTAAGTGTATCGCAACTTGGAGACCCAGAACAAGGGCCTCGTATTCCACTGTATTATTGGTGCAGGGGAAATCAAGCCGGAATGAAAGAGGCATAGGTTCAGCGTCAAGAGGGATGAGAACAACGCCGGCTCCTCCGCCGCGCTGGCATTTAGATCCATCGAATAAGAGGGTCATTTGATACGACTCTTCCCCGAGTGAAAGAGTGGCGATGAGTTCGTCGGGGAATGTAAAATTGGTAAATTGTTCCCCAGGTAAAGGGGCTTCCGCAAGTTGGTCTGCGATGGTTTGTCCTTTGATTGATTTCTGGTGGACGAACTCAAGGTCGAGGTCGGCGAGGAGCATGAGCCATCGGGCGATGCGTTGGTTTAGATGAGGTTTGGCATACATGTAATGGATGGGGTCCGTGTTGGTGATGATGAAAGTTTTGTGATTCAGAAGGTAGTGTCGGAGTTTGGTAGCCACGAATGATAGGGCTAGGCACAACCTTTCTACATGTGTATACCTAGTCTCATAGTCCACCAAAGTACGACTTATATAATAAACGGCTTGTTCTCGATTTTCAGAGTCACGATGTGCAAGCATGGCCCCTACAGCGTGGTCAGTGGCGGAAAGGTAAAGGTAGAAAGGGCGGTCGTCTTGAGGTGGGATAAGCACGGGTGGCTGCAAGAGATAAGTTTTGAGAGCTTCAAAGGCTTGGTGGCACTCTTCGCTCCATTGAAATTCAATGTCCTTTTTAAGGAGGTGATGGAAAGGTTGACATCGATCCGAGAGTTGGGAGATGAAACGTCGGATAGATTGAAGTTTACCCTGCAAACTACGCAATTGTTTGAGGTTTTTGGGTGGGGGAATTTCTAGGATAGCTTTTACTTTAGATGGATCGACCTCAATGCCACGCAAAGAGACGATAAAGCCAAGAATTTTTCCCGAAAGAACACCAAAGACACATTTCTTTGGTTGAAGGCGGACAGAATATTGTAACAGGCGATCAAAGATAATGGTTAAAACATCGAGATGTTCACTGCGATGTTTAGACTTGCCAAGAAGATCGTCGACGTAATCTTCAAGGATTGTGTGCATAATGTCATGAAAAATGTAGGTCATAGCCCGCTGATAGGTGGCACCAGCATTCTTAAGGCCGAATGGCATTACACGGTAACAGAAGGTTCCCCAAGGAGTTATGAAGGTAGTTTTGTGTTGATCGGCAGGGGCAACCAAAATTTGGTTGTATCCTGAAAAGCCATCCATGAGAGAAAGCATTTCATGACCCGCAGTGAGATCAACAAGTTGATCAATGCTTGGTAGGGGGAAGTCATCCTTAGGGCAAGCGAGGTTAAGATCCCAGAAATCCGTGCATATCCGAAGTCCCCCCGTCGCTTTAGTGACAGGTACGATGTTAGAAATCCATTGAGGATAGTCAATAGGCAGAATGAAGGAAACAGAAAGGAGTCGTTGGAGCTCCTCTTTGACCAAGAGGGCAATGCGTGGATGCATTTTTCTCAATTTCTGTTTAATTGGCTTGGAATCGGGTTTCAGTGTAATGTTATGGACAGCAATGTCAGGATCAATTCCTGGCATGTCAGCGTAGGACCAAGCGAAAGCTTGGTTGCGAGCACGGAGGAAAGTAGTAAAGGCGACTTGTTCTGATGCGTTAAGGGATTGTCCAATCTTCACAATGTGAGGATCCTCCTCCGTGTGGATGTTGATTTCTATAGTAGACTCGTTCAGCATGGTTTGGGTTTCCGATGGTAAGGCTCGTTGAATATAAGAGTCATCCGCGCCAAGGTAAGTGAGGATGGAGCCATCATCCTGGCACTCAACAACGTTAATTGAAGGGGAGTCCTCTTCAATCATGTCTGGATATAGAAGGGGAATAGAAGAGGGGTGCTCATTATCGCGTTGATAAGTGAGGGGACCTAGGAAGATAGCATTTATGAAAAAAAAAAGTTAGGAGGGATAGATTCAGGATCTATCGACTCTGTGGGAGACGAAGGCAAAATGGGTGATGATGGTTTGGTAGGGGTAACGTCATCGTCTTCTAGAAGACAACTGACGCGAGGTTCCGTCGATGTAAGTGTTTCCAGAAATCCGAGACCACTACGATCATTATGTTTGCGTGTGGTGATGGGGATGAGCGTATGTCGGCCTTGTTCATAAAGACCAAAACCAAAGCCTTTCCAAGCACAGCGAGTCAAGAAGGTGAGGGCGAAGCGACGATTTGTCAGGTATTGAAAATCGGATTGGAAGGGAACCACACCAAGAGGAGGTTCAGGGGTAATGGAGGATGCGTCAACACCCCCATACGTTAGGTTGGTGCGGCAATGGGGTGGTCCGTAAGAGATTACCTCCCCCACGCGACGGTCGTAGGTGGGATGTGCATGTAATTGTCCGTACTCCTGCGGGGTAGGGAAAGAACTAACGTTATATAGGCGGTACTCCCCCAGCGTAAGGCGTTGAAAAACATCTACTAAGGGGTCGGAGGTTGGGATGTTAGCTGCGGGAAGGGAAGTGGTTTTTGCGACGGTGGTTTCATCAGTTGAAGGCGTAGGCGCGGTTGAGGTGGATGGTTGAGGTACATTTGAAGAGGATGGTTGGGTTGAATGTATGGGTGTCTTGATTGGTATAAGCACATCGTTAGGGCGGTATAACATATTGCAGGTTTTAAAGGGGGGAGGATCAGCTTTTACGGTGTAGGACTTCCCCTCGTACTCAAATTTTATGCATCTATGTAATGTTGAGGGAACGCATCCCATAGCCCGGATCCAAGGACGACCCAGCAATATATTATATTGGAACTCTCCCTCAAGGACATAGAAGAGTTCGGGTAAAGTACGTGGTCCTACCCGAATGTTGAGGATCACGGTGCCTAAGGTAGAGGTAATAGCATCATTGAATGATCGCAACATGATGGGGTTGGCGCACATGCAACTGGAAGGGATATTCATTTGTTGGAAGGCTTTTGAAGAGATGATGTTTAGGCTAGCGCCCCCGTCAATCATAACACGACGTACCCGAATGTCCCGAATGTACGCTGAGATAAAAAGAGCAGGGTCAGGATCTTCGGTACCAAAGTCGATAATTTCATCTTCAGAGAAACTGACTGCAGCAGCTTGTGGTACAGAGACGGAAGTGGTTGGGGCGGTGGGTTGTTTGGTGAGAGAGGCAACGTGATTGGGTGTCAGAATGGAGGCAACGGGAAGGGTTTCATTAGGTAAGACCTCGATCCCCTGAAGAATTTCAATGAGAGCTTGTCGATGAGATTCAGAAGTCTGAATGAGATCATATAGTGTCATTTTTACAGGTGATTGGTGAAGCTGTTTGATCATGGCTCGATGGGCAGCTCCATTAGAGACGGGGTAAGCGGGTCCACGAATAACCACTTTGGGTGGTGGTGCAATCGGGATGCTGGACGGAGAAGGAGAGGACGCAGGTGTGCTTTCTTTCACTTT
Source organism: Taxus chinensis (assembly GCA_019776745.2). Lineage (NCBI taxonomy): Eukaryota > Viridiplantae > Streptophyta > Pinopsida > Cupressales > Taxaceae > Taxus > Taxus chinensis. The sequence goes on along the minus strand of CM034147.1, from coordinate 93,018,785 downwards.
CTCATTGTTTTTCTGCGCTCGAGTAGCAACACTAATCATATTAATCTCGTAGACCGGAGATGAAGAAGATGATTGGGATAAATCATGGTCTTCAAGAGGTGGGGTTGTAATAATGACAGATCTTGGTGAGGCGGGGACAGATGGTATAGGAGAGGGAATGGAAACTAAAGGTCTCCCCCTTCGTAAGTTGTCTTTCTTAACCTTTCTATCTGGGAGAGGTGACTGACGAAGGATGGTTTTTAAAGCTTTGCATCCCTCCACATCATGTCCTGGTGTGCGGTGATAAGCGCAGATCTTAGACTCATCATAACCTATAGGTCGAGGTTTAGACGGGTCATAAGGTCTAAGTGGGGGTAGGGAAATGGTCGCATTCTCTACTAACATAGCAAGGATTTTGGCGTAAGATCCTTTGAGTGGGTCAAAATCAGAAGAGGATGAGGGTATTGATTGCGCTGGTTTTGGTAATGTTTGGGCGTGGTTGGTTTGTATGGGTGGTGGTTTAGCCGAGGGGTGTTGATACGTGTTTTTCACTAAACGTGGTTTCTTTGGTGCAGAAGCTATATTGGATGATGAGGCCACAGATGGTGTGGTATCAGAAAACAACCACGGGGAAATAGGAGTGACCGAAAACAAATCTTTTGATGATGGAATTTGTTTAGGGTTGATAGGTGGACAGGATACGCGGAGTGACGGTGTTGCTATACCCTGGGATCTCTGTATGTGTGCAGAAGGCGTAGGTCACTTTAAAGGAAACGCAGGAGGTATGATATATTGATGTAAGGTAGAGGGATGGGGTCCCAATATGGAAGGTAGGTGTGACGATGATGGTTTTAGTTGTGATAGAGGCATAGGTTGAGGAGATTGAGTCTGTCTCTTAATGGGGTGGACGGCTTTATTTTTAGATAAATCAAGCCGCTTAGGTGGGTGTGTTAGACTGGGTATGGGTAAGGTCCCAAGCGTAGGGGAAGATTTGGCTAAGTTAATAGAAGTGGATGGGGCATTTGGTAGAGGTGAGGGGGGTGAAGGTGAGAATATGGGCATTTTAAGCTTCTATAAACACTTTGGGTATATGGTGGAGGCCTCAGGATCGGTCATTTGCATTTGAGTAGAATATGGTGTACTCAAACGTTCCCATAGGGCCTGTCTATCTTCTGTGGAATGACAGTCCTCATGTGTGAATGTGAACTTTTATACGGAAGAAAGACGGGTTGTGATTCCAGTCCACTGTGGGTGTGATACAGGGGGTAATGAGGTACTGTATCAATAGATATTAAGAGGTCGACCGGTTGTTGAAAAGATTTAGGTGATGAAGGACTAATAGGCAGGAGGGCATGTTTGAGAGGGTCTGTCATGGTTAAAGAATTTGGTGATGTCGGTGCAAGAGATTTCTCATCTAAGGATGTCAAAAGGAGTGGCGTACCCTCCTCTTATGCAGCAAGAGTGGTAGAAGGAGAAGTTTGGGAAATAGATAGGTTAGATAACATCCGTTCGCAGTCTTGTAGGGATGTGGTATAAGAAGACTCATCGATGGGAAGAGAAGTCTGGGCAGTTAACTCCTTTATGGGTAAAGGAATGATTTCGCTTTGGTTCGATGGTGGTAAAGGAGGTTCGGGCTCCTGTGTTAGTGAAGAGGCTTGATTCAAAATTTTCTCGATAGAGGCTTTGGGCTGGGTATCAAAGACTGCATGGATCTCATGAACACTCTCCTCGGCTAAGATATCCTGGTTTACGTTGCTGTTGGAAGAGTGATTCGGGAATGGTTTGTTAAAGATTTTCAAATTTCGGTTGGCAGGGGCATTAGGATTATCGAGGGTTATATCCCCTGCGTCAACCATTTCCTGCACTATGTTTTTCAACATCTTGCAGTTTTCATGACTATGTCCTTTTACGCGGTGGAAGTTACAGAAGTCATTTTCTTTGTACCAGGAAGGTATGGCGCGAGTGGAATCAAACCCGGAATGAGGTTTAACAGGAGGTAATGTAATGGCTCCTGCTTTGAGCAATTTTTCCAAGATGACGCCATAGGTTTCTCCTAAGGGAGTGTAATTGATGGGCTCTGCTTTATACTTATAGGTGGTTTTTGGTGGGGTATTAGACGGTGTTTGAGATTTAACCATCACCGTGTGGACAGCTCCTTTTGATTTAGAAGAAGTGGACGCGTGAGGAGTGGTGGTATTTGGTTTATTGGTAGAATCAGGAGTTCGGAAATTGGGGTTTTTGTTGCGCAACCGCAATTTCTCTTCCTCTAAGGCTCGAATTTCTAGTTTCCGAGCCATGGTAAAGGCTTCATCGAATGTACGGAAAGTTTGAATTTTAAGAGTAGGAGAAATGTTCTTAGCGCATGCCCACGTGAAACAGTTCGATAAGTTCAGCCTGAGGTAAGGAAAATGTAAGTTGGTTGATAAGGCCGCGCCATCATCCGACGAAATCTGCGATAGATTCGTCTTCGAATTGTTGAATGGCATAAAGGTCGGTGATGGATACTTTCTTGGCAATGTTAATGGAGAAATGATCCAAGAAATATTGGGCTATTTAGTTAAAAGAGAAGATTGAGTGCTAGGTTAAAGCACTGTACCACTCCAAGGCAGGTCTTGATAAGGACATGGGAAAGGTGCGGAGTAATAAGGCATCATCATGGGCAATCAAATAACAAGCATGTCTAAATGATCGTAAGTGTTGTTGAGGATCCTCTTTACTATTAAAACAAGTAAATTTCGGCAACTCCCATTGAGGAGGATATGAATAAAGGGGGGACAGAAGGGTGAATGGGCTCCCGACAAACTTGCTCGTATGTCAAGGTGCTACGACTTCTTGAAACAGAAGCCTCCAGGTTTTGCATTTTGTCCATCATTTGTTTAATTAGATCAGTAGTTGGATGAGATGATGGTGTGGTTGTGGTAAACGGAGGCAAATTGGGCCAAGGACCACCGCTAGACCCTGGTGGGGTTAATTGTTGATAAGGTGTGGAGGATGAATATGTTGAGGCAACCGAATAGGGATGTCCCATATAGGATGTTGAGGTCACTGGATACATGTATGGGAATGAAAAGGTAGGCGGAGCTTGAGAAGGAAAGCTCGTGTGGATAGGTGGTAGAGAGCAAGTCATGAACGGAGCAGTCTGCAAGAGAGATGAGGTAGGGGTAGTTGGCGGTAATGGTATGTGGGGTCCGAGGTTAACCAACGGAAAGCCAATCTGAGTCGTATGAACCTCTGAAGCCGTCGGATTGGGAGATGGGGCTAGAGATGCAGGAAGCAAGGCGGTATTATCAGGCGGAGTGGGAGCTAAATGAGCAGCTATACTAATAGGCATACCCACAAGGAGCTGACCATCAGGCGTACGGTCAGGGGTATGAGACAAATAGTATTATACAGCACTAGGATTAGCATCTAGAAATTTGGCAAAGTCCTTATCTCCCACAGGAATTTTAGGAACCTCGCTGGTATCCGTAGGATTCCCCACAGAATGTGAAGGGGGTGATTCAGGCAAAGAAACAGAGCAAGCATGTGAAACCATGGCGGCGGCTTGCTTTCGAGTGATAACAACCATGGACAGCGAGTTCACAGTAGGGTTTCAATCTGTCAGGAATAGAAACAAACTCAGACTGGTAAAATTGGTAGGTTGCTGGTTTGTCAGGAATTGGAAAAGAGAGTAACCGATATCGGTCTAGTAACCGATGTCGGTTACACTATAGCCGACGTTGGTCAGGTAACCGATGTCAGTGTAAGAAGTCTGGGCTAACAAGATATAAAAAGGCTGCTAATTTGATTTTTAACAACGTTTAGTATACTTGTCCAATTATTGATCACAGAAGACAGAGTATGAGAAAGAAAACAGAACTAAAAACAAGCAAGATGCACACACAAATCCAGAGATTAACCCTAGGGTTAATTTTAATTATCGTGGGCTTATGCCTTTAGATGTAGAATGATGTCAGAATCCTAAACAAGAGACTTAGGGGAAATGTCAAGTTGTTTTGGCTTATAAGGTTACCTCAATCGGGCGGAGGAATACCGCGGAAAAGGGGGGATGTTTGAGCTGTTGTGTTAATTGTGAAGTGATTCGGTATGTGTTGTGCAGTGAATGTAAGATTAATTTCCTGTCAATACCGTGGATATCACCCCCACGTGTACGACCTGTTACTTAATCTACGTTCACTAGAATTGAAAAACAACAAGCAGGAATGCAATGCACGTGTTTTAAACCCAAATCGAAAATTATGTTCGATGAAGCAAGAGAGATGACTTTCACTAATGCGAAACTAGGAAAGCAAGACAAATTCTTTACGAAATATATAACAAAAGCAGCAACAGCAAGTATGCTTCCTAAAATGAAAATAAGCAAGAGAAACAGAAACCCAAAATGGGTCCCACCGGGCGTGCCAAAATGTTTCACTCAGAATGTTTCGTTCCTTTTAGAAACAGATAAGGGTTGGGCTAGGAGGAATACCTGTAGAATGTCGAGATGGTGTGCGCGTACCGTAGAGAAAGATCAGGCTGACTGCGAAGAACTCCTTTTTGTCTTGGAAGGACTACCTGCAAATAAGAACACAAGACCACAAGATTTTAATTAGACAATAAATGAGGAAACTGCCTTGGGCCCAGGAAATATAAAACTTCCTTTCGAAGGTGGTCAGTTCCCCTGCTAATATGAATTAACACAAAAGACTATAAGATATCAATTAAATTGCTTTGTTGAACTGGGTAGGGGAAAAGTCTGGTTATTGGTTATAGTCAGTATATCCGATGCCGGTTACTGATAACCGATGGCGGTTACTGATGACCGATATCGGTAGAGTCTAGGATCTGAAGGTTAGTTGTTTTGTGGGGTGGTGGTGTTATTTGGTAGTTGTGTTATTTGTAGGGCTGTATATAGGTGATATTAGGAAATAGGGTGATGAGAGGTAGATGAATGATAGTTAGATGCAATGACACGTTGGGTAGTGGATCCAAGAATGGATTTGTGGGGACTTATGATTCAAAAAGTCGAAGAAATGTTATTAAAGAGGACATGCAAGATGTAACTTACTGATTATTCATGAAATACAGGTCCAAGAGCTCTGATGGCAAAGGCAGAACTGAGGTAGGATGGTCTGGCACACAGCAGATCAAATCAGCTGAGTATCACAGGGCTCTGGTATCCAGTTGCAGTCCTTGGCTTACTCTCCTTGTCTCTTTCACTTGTCTCTGCTCGGTCAAGTGAAGATCTGGACTCTCTTGATCACTCCCAAATGATCTCTGTTGATTCAAAAATCCTTCGACCTTGATCCAAAAATGAAATTCCGATCCTTTGTTTTTGGTTTGGGGAGGCCATTTACAGGGAACCGATGGCGGTTACGTAACCGACGGCGGTCGAGTAGGAACCGGCATCGGTAAGGAAAAAGTAGGCTATTTTTAGTAAAATAGCCCACCTTCCCTGCTTTTCTCCCGAGAGATTAGTTGCGGGCTTGGTCAAGTGACTAGAAGGTCGGTTTTGGGTGCGAGAAAGGGGTCATTAGTCATGGGTGTAGGTATAGACCAAGTTTTAGGTCTTAATTAGGTTAGTTTAGGATTAGGGCTAGGTCATGATGAGGTGGCAAAATGAGGTGGTAGGTGAGGTGACGGGGATTTATCAATTACAAGGTAATTAATAAATAATTGTGTAAGGTTTAGGTAATGAGGTTAGGTTGCAAAATGGGATGTGGGTCACAAGGGGTCGTAAGACATGAATTTGGTGTCTACAGAGGGTATAAGCACCACAGGTCAACTTCACCTACTTCAACTTAGAGAGGGTAGAAAATACCACAGACTAGGAAGCACACGTTTTCTTTCTTAAACTTGATCAGACAAACAAGTTATTAGTCTTCCAATGAATAAAGATGAACTTTAGAAGGGTTAAAGGGCACCACAACTCAACTGCATGTAATGCTCCACCACTTGATAAGCATAGAAATCCAAGAACCTGTTATAGAAACGTGAACTTGCACAATATACCTATAAGCATGAGAAAAGGCACAAAGAAGTATAGAAGGATGAAAGGACTAAGATTAGTCACAAAAAACACACTTTTATTGCTTCAATAATGTGCATAATGCATCATACATTCAGTAAATGAAATTTTTTCCATTACAATCACGAAGAGGAGGCTTGAAAGTTCTCTCAACACACAAAGACAACTTGCAGAAGAGAGAGGACTCTTGAAAATTTTCACTTGCCTAAGATGTCTAACTTTCCAACCTATTTGACCTATTGGAGCTCTTTGGAATGAGCTTCCAACTTACATTTATAGAATAATATGTGAGAGAGAAGAGGAAAGGTCATAATTATATTGCTAAATTGAAGGTACAGGATGGCTCATTTATTAAAGTTCATTGAGCCACTTTGCGAAGCTTCCATCATGTGTCATTAATGCCTGGTTGACCTGGTCTTCTCAATTAATTAAAATAATATTTAAATAATAATAATAAATATTATTATTAAAACATTTAAATAAAAATATTAATTAAATTAATAATTTTCAAATGGGACCCCGAGGAGTTGTTTTGCACTAAAGGGATTCATGAGAACCAGTAAAAAAAGAGACCAACTCAGTGGTTGGCTCGCCGAACCAACTCATTGAGTTAGTGTCAAACTCCTCTATGCCGCACCAAGCTCCTTTTCACATGACAACAAGCTCTTTGTTCACCATGGTGGGTTTCTTGTTATGTTATTGTGCATCACTTTTTTTTTTGGCGAGCTCCTCTCATTGCATGGCTCAACTCGGAGAGTCAAGCTCCTTCACATGGATCTTCCAATCTCTACATGCGAATCATGAAAATAAACAACCATCTCTACTTACTTTCTTAGCTCATGAGTTCCATTGAATCTTACATGCATTGAATCAACTATCTCGATTGAGCTTATCATTTTTGTGACTTGACTTACTTCCACAAACTATGTTTCACATGTTGACCCACAAACCCAGTTGGCTCAACTTGGCCTCTCACATGCCTATGTATTGAGCTCATATTTAATTCCAAGGAAAGATTTCATGGTGAGTTGAATCAAAACTACAAGCATCCTATGGACTTAACCTCGACTCATTAATATGATACTTGATCCTTCCCAATATTCCAAACTTTGAGCTATTAATTCATTTGTTACGAGATACATTTCATTTAATCACGTATGTCAAGACTACTCACTTATACCCAAGCCAATTTGAAGTGGCTTAGTCTTATGTTCGAGTAACTCACTACGATTTGAAAAAATCAACTCATTCTACATGTACCTAATTATCTCTAAGCTTGTTAAGCTCCAGATTCACTTGTTCGTTATGACCATTCATCAAGAGTTTTGTGTTAAACAAACTGGTCATAGATTTGAGTCACCAAGTTGTGAGAGATATCAAATCAATCGATGAGGCTTTACTTTGAGCCAAAAGTTAGCCATGCTTGAAATTTTTTTTTTACTTCCATCATTTCATTCCTCAAATACCTGAGTCCCATGACACTCATCTTGACACAATTGTCACCTCGCTCAAGTTTTGCCGATAGATTATGCAACGAGCTCTTTCCACTGATGAATTTGACACCTAAATCAGTTCCATGAGCCATCTTTGTTGATAGATCTTATGTGTTTGCATGTGTATCTCGACTCTAAACATAAATTTTTTTGTAACTTGTTAATGAACGTTCAAACATGTTGAATGCATCTTCTAGCGTTGAGCCTGTTGTGCACCAATGAGCTCTCAGATGAAATAGGATTTGTTTGTGCCATTTGTGTCATGGCCGAAATGATATCCTCATCACATCACAACCAAGCCACTGAAATCTATGCCAATCTCCCCTTATCTATGCATTAAATCTCAAGAGTTAGGCTTCACTTTACTCCATGAGTTACTCATCGCCGAGTCGAAGGTGAAGGCCAAGCCATCTCTACATTCCATTACTGAAATCAATTGCACCCTTCAAAATTTGCATCGAGATCCTCTATTTTAAGCCGAGCTTATCAGCCTCCACTCCTTGTTACCCACTGACTTGTTAAGATATTTGATTCAAGCATTTGAGCTCCTTTCTGTCATGGCTCAGACAACTCTAGTTCCTTGCCTTGAGTGATCTCTACTGAGTTAAATGTGATCTCCACTGTCGAGCTCTCCTACCAACTGAGCTTCGTTATGTGGACTGTGTCTCATCTTATATAGAGGTCACTTCACTACATCCATTTCTGTGGAATAGCTTGGCTGTGCATGAGCTATCATACATCCTCCAATTTGAGAGCTACTCATTCATATATCACTTCCCTCCATGAGATCATTGCAACCTGGGTTCTTTCCAAGATAAGACGAGCTATAAGTTTGAGCATTTGAACCAACACGCTGGACATTTCACAGATGCGCTGAATTCTTTAGCTCGATCCCAAGCCCAATTCCAACTTTCACATACTTGACGGGATTTTTATTTAATCTCTACACTAGTTCTAATGTCACCATTTTTTAGGAGCTGCGAACACTCCTGTGTTTAACTGTGATCTTATTTTTGAAAGCATTCAAGGCCAGATACTTGATTCGTTCTAAGTTTACATCACTCAGCATCTTCATTTTGACTTGCATAATCACTTGATAGTGATATAGCTTCTATGAATGGTGTTTAACTCACTTCTTCATTGACTCAAGGGAACTCGTCAGCCTATCCTCCATGGCTGAGATTGTCAGACAAAGCTCCCTTGATGATGCATCCTGATATTATGTCAAACTTGATGAATTGGTAGAGCTCAAACCCAATCTCATAAGCTACCATCTCAATATTGGTTGGCAGATGAACTATTCTTTGTTGTGATCAGTGACTACCTGGGTTCACCACTTGTCGTGGCTTCAATTTTTTTGATTTAGCTAAGACCGAGCTTTCCTAATTCACTTCTACTGGCTTCATTTTGCATGTTGCATATATCTAGCTTGAGCTCTGAACTTGTCTCATGCTAAATCAAGCTCATTTATGCCGAGTCTATCAAACCAAACTAATGCACCATTTTCACCAAATTCATCGTGTTTCTTGGTCTCGAACATGTTCTTCCACTTATCTCAGAAAATTTTGCACCTTCTGAACTGTAACTACCCAACACTCTTAAATTCCCTAGTTAATTGGAAACCGACTTAGACTTATTCTTTGCGTGGAACCTCACGATGGCTTGATTTTAAAAATTTTCCACCATGGTAATCAGGATGAATGTATCCCATATGCAGAGCTCTTATGTTGAATTTCCATCTTCGAACCTCTCCTGTGTAGAATTCATGCTTTGGTTTTCCATTAACGAAAACCCACTTGGAAATCATTGTAAATTTTTCCCCCACGATTGGAAATTTCATCTTGGCTCTCCATGGCATTATCACCACCATGGCTATAGGCCCTAAAATCCCCTCGAGTGTGTTGGATCACCATGATTCTTTTCCTCCTACCAAGTCAAGATGGATGACATCCTCCATCCCATGACATGTCCAAACCTCTCGAGCTCACTAACTCTAGTCAGCCCAACTTGTGTAACCACTGATTCAAATATTTGCTAAATTCTCCTAGATTGATCTCAACCTTGATTCCTCCTAAAAATTCTTGAAGTGGACTTCCTGTTATGATCTCAGCTAAGATGGAAACTTTCAGACCTCAAGCTAGAACTTCTTTTACTTCTCATGAGCCATTTTCAAACACTTGATGCACCTGCAAGTTTCATTGATTTCTATTAGAATCATCTCCTTCTTTTATATTATAAATTCATTTGAAAATAGATTGAACCGAGCTCATCACAAGTTCGCTGTATGGAGACCCTTCCGTGAGCTCACTTTCTCTGCATACAGACTCACCCATAAACTCATTCCATTGAGCTCCACATCAAGCTCCATACTGAGTCAAGTTCATGATATGATCTCCCTCCCCCCAAACTTATTCGACACATAACCTTTAGAAAATGCATTGCAACATGTTAGTCAACTTGTTGAGCAGCTCGCTGAGCTACTTGGTGAGTTTTTTTGGGTTCAAGACCCTATTAGATATTTTCACATTTGTCTTTATAAACTTTTGAACATCCCTAAATATGCTTAAACCATGAAGATCATGAAATGACAAAAATATCCCTTTAAATTTGATTAGTTAATTTTGACCACCTGTGCCCTCGTTAGCTAGAAGTGGGTCCGGTATAGAAAATTCTTCATATCATGCAAAACTTCAGTTTTCAAAACCTTGGAAAGGGAAAAACTAACCCATGATGATCCTGAATACACTCAAAACACTATGAAAGTTCTTAAAATGAAAATTTTTGGTTTGTAGGCCTCCAAGTTCTTCCATTAATCCCTCTTCTATTCAAAGATACAATTGTTCTCATTGTTCAATTTTTCTCCAAGGGAAAAAATTAGATAACATTTTTTTCGACATCTTGGGGATGACTGCCTATTAAGCATAATTCCAGTAGCCTTAAGTCATCCATTGGGCATGGAGTCAATATTGGAATCTTGAAAGTGATTTGATCTTCTATGATACATCCCAAAATCACCTTTAGCATAGCCGATCTTGGACCTCCCTGGAATGCTAAGCATGAAGTATACTGAAACTATTGAATGCTTGGCATCTATGGAACACTACAAAATTTTGAATGAGGTAGATCATGAAACTCTTATGGAAAACTTAAATATTCCATCTCCTTTAACACCTCTAATGTTGAAATAATGTGCAACAACAACAAAAAAACAAAACAATAAGGAAATAAAAATAACAATAATACACACAACAATGTTCCTAAGCACTTGGAGGAAAACACCTAACTAACTATACATGGGTGGAACGCTACTCAAAAGAAAGATTTGAGATGTATCCCATTCACGTGAATGGGTAGTTCTTCTCAATTGATCCTAGATAGATAAAATTAATTTACCTCTTTGTAACTCATGATGATGTATGGCCTACTCCAGAGAGTGTCAAACTTGGTGTGCTTTCCTGGCTTGGCCCTATCTTCATCCCATTTGAGGAATAAATCTCCCTATTAAAAATGCCTATCGGATGCCTTATTATCAAAATATTTCTTAACCTGAGCTTGATGTTGCTCCAAAGTATTCATAGCCTTGTTTTGTACTTCCTCTAACTCCATGAGTTCAACAAACCTTACTGTCAGAGGATCACTCTCCATAACTTCAAGTTGATGAGATAACTCCAAAGAAGGTAATTCTAAGGAAAGTGGAAGTTTTTATTCCCTTCCATATACAATCAAAAAAGGAGAATTCCCAATGGCCCTTTTAGGTTTGATTCGATATTCCCATAAGGCAGTCTTAAGATGTGTTTGCCAAGTCCTCTTGTTAGTCTCCATTGTGTGCTTAATAATTCTTATGAGGTTTTTGTTACTAGACTCAGCCACTCCCTTTCCTTACAGATAGTAATAGGAAAAAGTCTTGATGTAGAACCCATTTTAAGAGCCCATTCACTCAACTTCATACCAACAAAATCCACCGTGTTGTCTAAAATGTCTGTAAAAGGAACACCGAACCTTGTCATTATACCTTCCAAGAAATCCAGAACTACCTTTTCATTGCTCTCTTTCAATGCTACTGCCTCCATTCATTAAGTAAAATATTCTATTACAGTAAGGGCCCATTTATGTCCATCAATGGATGGGGGATTAATCATTCTAATGAATTCCAACCCCCATTGAACAAATGGTTGATCCAATTGGATTGGATGTAGTAGAAGGGCTTCCTGTAGACACTAAAATTAGCTCACTCCCTTTGATCCATCGACAAATAAGCACCCTTCATCACATTCACCTAGCCATGGCCCCCTTCACCCCACTAATATTAATTTAATTAAATTAATTCATTATCATCACCATATTTATTATTTAAATATCTTAATTTAAATAATATCCACACATACACTTCACTTAGACAACTCACCCTAAAAAACCTATTCCTAGTAAGTTGCCATAACTAACTAAGACTTACCTAAACCCTGAAAATCAATGCCTACATTCCCTCTAAACACATTCCCGCATGCTTATAAGAAGATCCCAGTCTAATCCGTGGGTTAACAGCACGAGATCCAAGGAAATCAAGAGGATCTCCTTAGTTTAGTAAACCTAGGAAATCCCACCTTGACTGATGCCAGTTACCCCTAACCGTCACCGGTTAAGCAGGAACCGCCGTCGGTTACCCTTTTTACCCCAAAACAACCTTATTCTCAAGGTTGGTAGAAGGTTGGAAAAATATTGGAAAATTTGGAAAACATTAGCACATTCCAGAGAGATATCGCATCTTCTGAGAGTGAATTCCAGCGAGAAAACACATGCAAGGAAGGAGATCAAGTATATTTTCTTGCACAACCATCCCAGCAATGATCTAATCTAACCAAGCAAAGAGGAATGTACATGCAACCCATGCAGAAGCTTCCCTTCAATTGGTGACCACCTGTAGCCTTCAAACCTCTCATTGACACCTCCATCCCTCACTCATAGGCATCCAGGACTAGAATCCTAGTAAGTAAAACATTCTACTTATCTGATTCACTTCATTTTGTCACTATATTATCACCTATTGTTTACCTAGCCATCCATTGACCTTCCTTCAACATTCCCCCTCCATATACCCATCAAAACCTTACCAAATATCTCCCTAAATCAACCCAATACCTTATCCCAACCAACCCAAAATCCTTTGTGCAATTGCAAAGGAGACCCAAAACTCGCATTATGTGGCATTTCCTAGTTTTCCACAGTAATCAGCACCGGTTACACCCAACCACCATCGGTCACCCGTAACTGACACTGGTCTCTGTATTTACCCATACAACCCAGAACAATGACCTATCCACCTAATTCCCTCTAACCCTCATTCACCTATGATCTACCTGAGACCTCTGTCAGACTTGCAGAGACCCAAAACTAGTTATTTGACCTTCGGATCCTATTCTAGCCTAGCCTGTTAGATTAGATCTATTTCTTATTGTGTTTTAAGTGAGATACCTAAATCATTTCGAATTACAATAGGATTCACCTTATTTACCACATTAAATTGTTTAAAACAATGGATTGATAACCATCTAGGAAGTATCACTCTTCCTGGATCTAGCATACGCCAGGCAGTTCACTGCATATATTGTTTAACTTTTTCTATTGCTCTTTCTTCATATTACAGGTAGTTCCTCCTAGCCAAAAGGAAGCTCTCATAATTAACTATGGATTTAGAAGTCATACATGTGCAATAACCCATAAACCAACATTGGAATAGGTATTCCTCCTATGCCCATTACCCTATTTGTTTCGTCAATACTTCAAAGAAAGGATCTAGAAAACGGTGAAACTTTTGGGCATGCCCGGTGGGACCCATACAGGGTTCCTTGCATTTCATTCATTCCTAGGAAAAATTGTGTGTGTTGTTTCCCTTTTGAAAAGCATACACATTAATTTTCTTCCTTGGTAACCCACCTTTTCTTTCTATTTTGCTCTAAAGGAAACCTTTCTTTTGGTGTAATTAAAAAGAACCATTTCTTCATGTTTTCTAGCATTGTAGTGAAAGAGCATCTGGTCTTCTCTTCATAGGAATTGTTTCATCTAGAATTCAACACTTCAATTTGGGCTTAAAAATAAGTGCATTGTATTATGATTTATCGCATTAGCTTCACATTAATCTGAGGGCAACCTTATTTACGCTAGAGGTACATGACCATTATTTTATGGTTGACAAACTTGCACTATTACGAAAGCACTGTTCTTTCTACAAGGATTCTCTCTTACACAAGAGTCTTACCAAACCTCACATTAGAAGATTGGCAGAATAGCACACATTCTTAAACATACATCTTACCTGGAAGAATTCTATAGTGTCATGCGACATGATTCAAAGGCACAGTGGGCACCCAGATCATTTGCGTTGCTCTGAATCAGAGTCATATTGCAAAGCGAGGCCCGCCCCCACCATAACATAACCTCAAACCTCAGACTTGTTAATCAAGGACACAAAGTTCCTTCTTGGTTGTAGGAAGCCATCACTGTATTTGCAAAACTGACTCTATTATCACAATTCATGTGTCAGTCCTTAACGAGTTAGGAACATAATGATCTAAACAAACATTAATAGAAGAAGGCACTCCTAGGATTGTATTTTTCTTAATGTTTCTGCTTGGCAAAGCATTTTGAGGCGAGAGATCATGTTCTGTAATTGATTTCTTTAAGTTCTATCCTTGCATGCTCCTCATCACATGTCCAAGTATCTTCAGCTTCACCTCGTAAAATGGAGCCTGGAAAGGCCATTATATAGATTACAAATCCGTTACTCCTCATAATTCTATGTCTGATTAACTACATCAGATTTTAATTCACAACCACCTTTCAATTGCAATGCACTGTTTCTAATTTCACAGTGACCATACGATTGGTTACCCTCTGACCGTCATTGAGTTATACCCAACTGACGTTGGTTCCAGGTGTCCAGTTCTGAGAAGGACCTACTGTCTTCAAAAGGAAAATTTATTCAGTTTTCTTCCACTTTTCAGCAACGTCCCTGTCACGAGGGACATCATTCCATGGACATTCTAAAACACCATCAAGATGTCAATGGCATATCCTTGTCAAATTGATGTAACCTTCGTCCCTGATATTTTCATCCTCACGTAACTGCATTTTCTGACAGTTGACCTTTGACAATGGTTACCATCTGAGCCGCAACGTCAGTTCATTCCTTGGAAAACAACATATTCGGTTCGAGCCTGTTTCACTAAGTGTCCAACCACCATTTGGTACGCTTGGGATCCCCTTTTTACACGAATGTGCGATTCACGCTGCTCGGCCTGTTGTTTTCTGTGTCGATTTACAGGGAGAAGTACGCCCTACCTGATCAATACTGGTTCACATGGTGCTGAACCAAATATAAGCAAGGTACACGATTCGGGTGTTTCACGCCGAAATTGTCAACCAGCGGGCCCGTTTGGACCTAGTCCATTCGGGACCAAAAGTTCCGATTTTACGCGACTCGAGCCATGGATCGGCCGAAATAGGGAAAGCTATCACTATCTCTACCAGAAATGAGGCAGTTGGGACACAAATCCTACGCGAAAAACCCTGCCGCCTTGCGGTTTTAACTTTCCCAAAATGGAACACTTGAGCAATTTGGAACTCGGGTCAGTTGGGACATATATGGCGGGCCTGTATCTATCGGCCGAAACTCTCACTCCCAGGTCCGTGCTATCTTGGCCCCATTCTAGACTCTATGCTACCCGCATCTACGTAGTTACCCCCAGTCCGGTTCACAGATAGGCGCTATACCCGCTATGACTCGCACGTCTTACTTGGGACCTCCGTTACCCCTATCACAGTCCGACCAGTACCCTCAAAGGACTGATTCGGCCAAAATGTAACAGTCATCCACCCCTAATGTCTTTCGGGCACATATCCGTAGCTACACTACCACCTCCGACAGTGTCTGGTGACCTGGGACCACTTTTCAGAGGTGTCGGTCCGATTTCGGATTCCAGAATCATTACTATTCGTACCTAATGGGACTGGTGGGACCCAAAGTTCTGACAGGTTCCTTGCATTTCATTCAAAACGACCTAGGAACATAGTTATGTGTTTGTTTCCCTTCTGAAAAGCATGCACATTAATTTTCTTCCTCAGAGTAACCCACTTAAGACTTTCTATTTTTCTCTAAAGGAAACCTTTCTTTTGGTGTAATTAAAAAGAACCATTTCTTCATGTTTTCTGCATTATAGTGAAAGAGCATCCCTCTTCCTTTTCATATTTTTGTGTCATCCAACTTCACACTTCCATTTGGGCTTAAAAATAAGTGCATTGCATTCTGATTTATCGCATTAGCTCACATTAATTGAGGGAAACCTATACACTGGAGGTCATGACCAACTGATGGTTGACAAATGAATCATAGAAAGCACTTTCTTTCTCTTTCTCTCTCTCTTAGAGAGTCTTACCAAACCTCAAAAAAATTGAAAATACACACATTCTTAAACAAAATCTTACCTAGAAGAAGCTGTAGGTGATCACATGATCATGGCACAATGGGCACCCAGCTCGCTATTCTATCGAGTCATACTTCAGAGTGAGGCCTACCCCCACCATAACATACCTGAAACCTCACCTTTTAGATCTCCTTCTTTGTAGGAAGTCATCCTCAATGAAAAAAACTCTATTTCACAATTCATGTGTTAGTCCTTAAATGGCATAAGCTAAACAAACATAATAGAAAAGGTGCTCCTACGATCACATGTTTCTTAGTGTTTCTGCTTGGCTTATATTTTGAGGTGAGAGATCACGTTCTTCATTTTTCTTGTTCATCCTTACATGCTCCTCATTATAGTTGGTGTATTCTAGCTTCACTTGAGTGTTCTTGGGCCATATCATCATCATTCTCAAAATTTCGGGTTTGATTCTACATCATATTTTAATTCACAACCACTTTTATTTCATCACTATTTCAATTTCACAGTAACCATCGTTGGTTACCCTCTGAACGTCATTGGTTATACCCAACTGACATTGGTTCTAGGTCCTTTTGTTAACCTACCAAAAAGGACATTTTATTCATTTTCTTCCACTTTTCACAGTCCCTGTCACTGCCATCATTCCCATTGACATTGTAAAACCCCATCAGATTTGGCATACCTGTTACATTTGACCTTCTCCCTAATTTTTCACTCACTGACCATTTTTTATAGTGACTGGAAGCAGTTACCCCTGACCAGCGTCGGTTTGACTTAACTGGAATCAGTTAGCCTATTTCACTTTCCAACCACCATTTGGTACCTAATCCACTTTTTACCATCAGATTCACCTATTCCTATTGTTTTTTGTCATTTATAGAGAAGCAACCCTACCTGATCAGTACTGGTTCACATGGTGTTGACCCGAAGATAAGTAAGCACACTTGTGTTTCATACCAATTGTCAACCATTCCCACCTAGTCCTTCACCACCTTCCATTTTATCACCATCCATGGATCCCATCCAACATATCACTATCGCTATCAGAGATGAGGAGTTCACACGACTCCTTGACCAAAACCCTGTCGCCTTGAAGTTTTACCTTTCCCACTCGTCTAATCAAGATTCCTTAGGTAAGTTGATATACATAATGCCCATATTTATCCCCCTAACTCTCACTCCAACTCCTACATCGGCCCCATCTAGCTTTGTGCTTCCCACATCTACCTTACCCCATGTCGTTTCACAACTAGGTCCTATACCCACTATGAATGATGCGTCTGCCAGCTCTGTTACCCCCACCACATCCAGCATACCCTCGACAACTACCCAAAATGCAACCTCATCCGCCCCTAATGTCTCACACATACTTGTAGCTACATTACCACCTCCTGTGTCAGTGACCCCTACCCCTTTTCAAAACATGGTCCTTTCCATTCCAAAATCGTTAGCCCCCATTGCCGCTAGGGTTACCATAACTCTTCCATATTCGTATACATACTATAAGTAGCCTCTTGTTTCCTCCATTATTCACTCAAGGCACATACCCCCTATTTCACTGCCTTCTTCCCAATCAACCTACATGGCAGCACCATACACTGGAGTGCCTCCCCCATTATATGCCTAATACCAACCCTCTTATGCTACTGGAGGCACCCAATCATCGCAACCTACCAATGACCTAATCAAATTGATGTTAGACAAGATGTAAATATTAGAGGCATCAGTTTCTTGCTCCCGCAATACTCTCACCTATGATGAGATTTACAACGAGCCCATCCACCCATCCATTCCTATTTGCCCATACCCCGTGCATTGGGAAATGCCTAAATTCAATCATTTTAATAGCAAAGAAGACCCATAGTAGCAGCATTTGTGGTTGTTTAAAAATGGGTGTTATCTAATCACTCACAATGATGCCTTACTCTTGAGAACCTTTCCCATGTCTCTGACTGGACCTACATTAGATTGGTATAGTGGGTTACTTAGACACTCCATATTCTCATTCAATCAGGTAGCCCAAGCCTTCTTGGATCATTTCTCTATCAATATCATCAAGAAGGTTACCATGACTGACCTATACTCCACATGTCAATATGAGGATGAATCTATCACAGATTTTGTCGCTCACTGGCGTAGCTTGATCAACCAACTCACTTTCCAACTGCCACAAATAGAACTCATTGAGCTCTTCACACAGGCTTGTGCTAGACATATCTCACTGACCTTGTAGGTCCACACCTTCTAAACATTCGATGAAGCATTCACTATGGCATGAAAGTTAGAGATTCGGGCCATCGAAGAGAAGAAAATCAAATTACACAATAAGAATTCAGCATTCAAGTCAAATGATACCTCTTCCTCTTCCAAACTACAATATAATTATTCAAAAGCTAAGGGCACTGCTAACGCAGTGGTACTCAAGGCTAGACCATCTCATCTGTCAAATCAAGCTACCCCCTCATCTAATCTCTCACCCATCTAAACTTTTCAATTCATAAGAGAGCAATGGAAATACACCCCAATTGGGGAACCTTACTATTATGTCTTAGAAAAGTTTATCAAAGCTAGGGCCATTTCCCTTCCACCCATAAAACCACACACTGGTTTTGACCCTACTTGCCCCATGCCTACATGGTATAAAGAACATGACTTCTATAACTATCATTGAGTAAAGGGTCATAGTGATGGTAATTCCATCACTTTCAAAAATATTGTCCAATAAATGCTTGAGAAAGGTGAGTTAACCATGGATAATCCTAACGCATGTACCAACCAAAACCTACACATCTTCAAGAAACAATTCCCTAACCATGCCCCTTTGTCTGATCAAACCGGTGAGACCTCAACTCATGATATCTATACCCGTGAGGTCCATGCTATCTTTAATGACATACCTGTCACCTCCCAATTACCTCACATTCCTTCCATAGAGGAAATCCTAGCCCAAAATCCTCCTTCCACATCAGAACATACCTCCTCTATTCATTCACCCAAAGAGGAACATCTTTCATCTCCTTCATCACCTACAGAGGAATCCCCCAATAACATCAAGACCATCTCACCCCTGACTTCTCCACTTAGAGAACCTTTACCCACAGTACCTCCTCCACCCACAGAGGAGCACCCATTACCTCCTCCACCCATAGAGGAGCACCCATAATCTCCTCCACCTATAGAGGAGATCCCATCATCTCCTCCACCTATCATAGACCTAGTTGAGATACCTTTTCCTCTTGGTGAGCATTCTCCATGAGCTACCCAAAATCTTGCAAACCTACTTTCGGCTCTCCTACCCATGGAAGATGAAGCTAGCCAATTTCCGGTCTCTAAGACATATTTTACAGGAATTACCATTAGGCCATCACCAACTCCACCTACAGATGTGTCGTTATCATGTTTAGCCAATCACTTAGATTATGTGGATAGAGCCTTACTATGGGGATGCCTTTTTCTCCCTGTCTCAACCCAAATGTAGAGGTCACTTGCTGATACCTCCACTATCTACCCAAAAATATTTCGACCAATTGAACCAAACACAACCACCTCTATCACAACTCCTTCCATGACACCTGTCATAGCTCAAACCACATCCTTACCCATAGCCCAATCTATATCTAAAGCTAAACTATTATGCCCTTAATTATATATCATACATGGGATGGATAGAGCCAACTTATTGCTATCATAACTTAATATCATGATGTATCACTTTTATATGTGATCTATTATCATTGGTTGGTCGGCCTTACTGATGGCCATAACATAGGAATAGTATAAAAATGGGTTATACGTAGTGGATGATCATTATGTTGAGTATTTGAGTCTTATTATATGTTATGGAGGTTTCCCCATCGAATTGGCTAAGCTATTATAATTTCATATTGAGAGAATTTATCTACAATATTGTGTTATTTGGTGTTATATTGCTGGTGATAATCATAATCAATCAAATAATTTCATTACAAGTGTTATCAGAGATTGATCTTGGCTAGGACAACGTCAAACCCTAATTCTGAAGGTTCGGCTATATCTCAAGATTGGTAGCTATTTTTTCTACAAATTTTTTTGTGGTGAGGTGAAATAAGTCAAGTAAGCTTCTTTGTGAATTTCAATAAGTTTTGACTTGTTTTTTAAAAGTTATTACGGTTCTATATTTATTCATAATTTGGCTCCCTAGGGCGTAATTTTTGGAAAATTTTCAAATTTCTTATATTTTCAGAAACCCCTCCAAAAAATAGCTATGGTTTCTATTTTATAAATTCCTATATTTGTTAGAGTAGGTATTTACCTTAGCTCATGTTCACCTAATAATTTATTTACCTTTATTGTATTTATCCTCAGGCCCACTTATGTGTGTGGATATTTCTTTTTATTTATTTAGATATTAGGATATATTATCTAGTTGTTAGGTATAGTTCTTTCCTTGATCTATGGTATTGACTAGTTCTTTCCTAGATCTATGGTATTGACTAGATCCTTGATGTCTAGTTCTCTCATAAATCTATGGACTGACTAGTTATTTGATGACTAATTCTTTCCATGATTTATGGCTTGATATACAACCTTGACTAGTTCTTAGATTGTTATTCCTTGCTTATATAAGCAAGGCCCATTCTCATTATATTTCATTGAGTTCCATAATATTATATGATATTGCTGCTCATTTGTTTGCAAAGGTTTATGTAAAGTTATTCTAGCAAATTTCTTTCATCTTATTGATCGTGATGTTTGATTAGCATCTGTGTTCTTGGCTTGGCATGATCTGGTTATCATTCCTTTCAT
Source organism: Taxus chinensis (assembly GCA_019776745.2). Classification (NCBI taxonomy): domain Eukaryota; kingdom Viridiplantae; phylum Streptophyta; class Pinopsida; order Cupressales; family Taxaceae; genus Taxus; species Taxus chinensis. Next base: position 92,998,083 of record CM034147.1, on the reverse strand, counting down.
GGTATCAAAGTAGGAGATTACTGTTGACATCCATTTGTAACTTTTATTTTGTAAATAAATTCATTGTATATTCATATATTTGGGATTTGGTTGTATTATTTTGTTGCATGTATTTTTATGTAAAAATAAGGCTTCCATTGGATTTAGAAGGCGGAAAAACCCTAAGATTGACTGTAAACTTGACCATTTCTGGAGGCATTCATTTTTCTGGGTTTTTTGTATTGTTGTAAAAAAGCACATCAGACTGCCTCATGATCTGTACGGCGAAGGAAAAAAATGTGGGATTATTTTTCAGGTCTACTAGATTTCTCGAGGCCTACATAGGGAAATTTTCTGTTGCAGCATATCTATCTCGTTTTGTGCATAGGAAGGTTTTCGGTTCTTTCCTTTTTTAGTAGGGATCCACAAATTCTGTGCACAGTTTTTACTATTTCAGGAAAATTTGCAAGTTGTTATTTTTAGAAAATAAAGGTCATTATCTACACAGTCTAGAAATAGTAATTTTTACCATAACAGGTAGTTGGATGTGACTTTCTCGAAAACACGCAACACACCCCAGAATAGTAAGTTGTGTAAACACCCATTAAAATCCTTAGCCCTTGGTCATATGGTATGGTCTATTCTGGTGCATTCCGGTGTTAGTTTGTTAGTGTTTGAGTAGTTTTTTTGACAACTCATACAGATTTGTATCATCACTCCACCCATTCAGCAGTATGGGAGGGTGTGGTGTTGATCCTGTTTCTTCAAGTTTCATGTCCTTGCCTTGTTACCTTGGCTTTTCTTGGATCGTGACACTCTTAGATTTGTGTGTCCTTGCCTTGTTGCTTTGTTTTTTATTCTTGGATCATGGAACACCTATTTGCAGCAGTTGATCGAATCATGTTTGGTGTTTTTTTTTCACTTTCGACATCACTCCGTTGATAGTCTCCTTGAATGGAGTGATTCCAGTGAAACCCAGTGTCAGTTGTTTTTGAGTTTTGTGATCGAGCAGTGGATTTAGACCATAGTGCACACCAAAATTCTTCAGTATTGTATGATTTTTTGAGCCAAGCTTCTTGGGATGCCTTGGAGTGGGTCTTTACTCTCTTTACTTTATTGTTACTGGTTTTGGGTACCTTGCGATGTCCCTTTTTTCCCAGTTATTATACATGTGTACCTCATCAGGTCTAGTTGCTAGGACTCATATTCTAGTGGACATGCCACTTCTATTTTGGCCCTTAGCTTCACTTGAGAGGGGGTGTTATAGTAGGTATTTACCTTAGCTCATGTTCACCTAGGTACTTTATTTACCTTTATTGTATTTATCCTCACCCACTTATGTGTGTGGATATTTCAACTTTTATTTATTTAGATATTAGGAGATATTATCTAGTTGTTAGGTATAGTTTTTTCCTTGATCTATGGTATTGACTAGTTCTTTCCTAGATCTATGGTATTGACTAGATCCTTGATGTCTAGTTCTCTCATAAATCTATGGATTGAATAGTTCTTTGATGACTAGTTCTTTCCATGATTTATGGCTTGATCTATGACCTTGACTAGTTCTTAGATTGTTATTCCTTTCCTATATAAGCAAGGCCCATTCTCATTGTATTTCATTGAGTTCCATAATATAATATGATATTACTACTCATTTGTTTGCAAATTTTTATGTAAAGTTATTCTGGTGAATTTATTTCATCTTATTGATCGTGACGTTTGATTAGCATCTGTGTTCTTGGCTTGGCATGATCTGGTTATCGTTCCTTTTAATATTCGGCCAAAAAAATTACGAAACCCTAAACCCTAAAATTCTGCCATATTAATTCTACCCCTAGGCCCACATCCTTCATCATGGCTGGATGAGATCTACTTGAGGCCAAGGAAAAAGACAAGCAACTCCAGGAATGACCCCAAATAAGGAATATATGGCCTCAGATTCTACTGGTTTAGGAGTATCTGAGGTGGTCATCCAACTCCAAGAAAGGGTAAACAATATGGTGAGTAAGGATGACCTTAATGTTGAGCTTCATCAACTAAAAGGTAGTCTTAGGAGTGACTATTAAGAAGGATTTTCATGCAATGCAGCAGGAGTTGTTGAATGCTATTTCTAATACAACTTCCAATGCTAGTCATATGGGTTCTACTAGAAATGGTCACATAGATCCAAATCACTCAAATTAGGGAGGATCCTTTAATCATTCAAGTAGATTTTCTCACCAATGGAGGGGCATGATTGGTAAAATTGAAATGCCATAAATTTTATGGATACAGGATCTGGACTCAACTTGGATTATTTCAAATTCTTTAATTTCTGTGTGATCATCCATCAGATCCTAGGAGGACAAAAGGTAACTACTGGAATCCTTATACCTAGAACCTACCAATTTGTTTGGTCATTGTTGGTTATGTGCTCAAAGGTAGAAGAATGCAGCCTAAATGTCACATCATAATAGTGTTCACTGAAGAGCTTATAATTACACTATAGTTCTAGTGTTTCGAGAATTACTTTAGCCAATTAGCAAAGTTATGCCAAACTGGTTCTACTTAAGGAGTATGTCTCTTGATAGAATTCTAAACTTTGTAACCTAAGCTCGGTGTGGACGGATATTATAGAAGGTTAGTAGGTATTGAATGAACCTAAATTCTTGGGGGCTACAAGGTACCACATTGAGCATGAGGTACCTACGTGTTTTAAACTCACTCAAGGTTGCTGATTCTATTTATCTATGGCACGGAGTAGATCTAAACCTAATTTCTAAGGCCTAAGGTAGGGTTAGTTGTTAGTGTTATTTCCTAACATATAAATTTGTAACACCTTGTCTACCTAAGATCTTACCCTCGGTCAATCTAATCTGACACCTTAAACTAATTGATATGAAAAAAGACCAAAGGGTCGCATGCTTTAACTATGATGGAGGCAAATATGGAAGTATCACTAAAAATGGAAACTCATGTTAATTTGGATTTGGTAGGTGGTGGCAAGGAGGATTGAGAGGGAGATTTGGAATTAATGAGATTAATTTTTTTTGGTTCATGAGCCCAAACCGTCTTGGTAGGCATGCCAACGGATTTTTGTTGGGTTGTTTCATTTTTCATGTTCTCTGATTTTCTTTCTACATGCGCTCTAGTTTTTCGAACCAGCAGAGTAAACTGCACTTCATGGCTATTTGTGAGGTTTTGAATCTATTTTATTTTCATGGAATGTATAAGAGGCATTGTGGAAGAAGTATCTGGTTGTTTGATCTTTCGTGGAGAAGAGGTGAAGAAGTGAGCTCAGCTAGAGGTATTCTTCGACTTGACAGAGACACTATTAGGTAGGATAGACTAACTGTTAAAATCTCTTTCTTTCCTCTAAGTTTTTTCATTAAAGCAACTTTGCTCTAATGATTTTTTTGCATTTCATGCTTTATCTGGTTAATTGATTGATGGGTTTAGTAAAACTTACATTCTGGGTTTCTTATAATCTATAATCATCCCAATCTATAGTTCTTACAGTGATGCATTGGAACACTGTCGAGATAGTTCTACCTTAACTATTGGAAAATTTTGAGTGTAGCATCTACTCAGATTTCTTATCTCTTGATGGGTCCAATAAATGAAAGTTAAGTTTGGAAGATTAATTGTGATTCAAACTTGACTGTGGGCTGTGTTTTGAGCTTCACAATTTTCTCATCGAGTTTAAAAAGGGAAAATTAATGGTAAGGATTGAAGGAACTTCACTATTTGATAGTAAATAGTTCTAAGAAAGAGAAATGTTAACATATTTTCTTCTTATCTTGAGGTTGTTCTAGTCTAATGAAATAATGTTAGGTCTTTAAAAGATACACTGTGAATCTTTACTAGCCATGGAATGTGTATGAGCTTCATTGTTACAATGTTCCTAATGGAAAGTAGAATTCATGCATTATAATGGTAAGATTTAGAAAGGAAGATAACATTTAGTATTCTCTTTCCTTGAAGTGGTCCTTTCTCTCTTTCCTTGGAACTCTTGAATGAACTTAAACTGTATGTATAAGAGGAGGTAAAACTATTTAATTAAGTTGTAAGAAATGATTATAGATGGGGATCTTAGAGAAAATTCAACTTTATTCTAAGCCTTCAAAGTGTTCTTTTGGGGTACATGAAGTGGAATACTTGGGCCATATTGTTTCTCATGAAGGTGTTAAGGTGGACCCTCACAAGATCCATGCCATGGTGGAATGGAAAACCCCAAGAACCCTCAAACATTTACGAGGTTTCTTAGGTCTCACAGGGTATTTTCATAGATTTTTCAAAAAATATGGCAGTGTAGCATCACCACTCACAAAATTATTGAAGAAGGACTCCTTTCAGTGGAATGAGGAAGCATCTAGAGCATTTGAAAAATTGAAGGTAGCTATGTGCACCACTCCAGTATTGGCAACCCTAGATTTCTTCAAAACTTTCGTAGTTGAGTGTTATGCTTCAGGAAATGGAATCAGAGTAGTACTAATGCAATAAGGACACCCCATTTCTTTGGAGAGTTGACAACTAAAAGGAAAGAATTTGTTAAAACCCACATATGAAAAGGAAATGATGGCAATACTACATGTAGTCAAACAATGGAGACCATACTTGATGGGTAGACATTTTAAGATAAAAGCTGATCATGATAGTTTGAAATATTTCTTAGAACAATGTCTATCTTCATAAAAACAACAAAAATGGGTCACTAAGATGTTGGGATATGAATTTGAGATCTTTTATAAGAAAGGAAAGGAAAATTTGGTCGATGATGCTCTGTCTAGGAGGGATGAGTCCTCCGAAGCATTGTTATGTTCCATATCTATACTACATGTAGATTGGGTAGATCAAGCATGAGAAGAATGAAAGAAATATGCAACCAAACATACTCTCATTCAATATCCCCAGGAAGATTCATCCATATCAGATCAATATATATGGAAGGGGGATACATTGTGGTACAAATATCAGTTATATCTATGTAAGAACTCTACACTTAAACACCATCTTATTTCAGAGCTACATTCTTCTCCAATAGGTGGCCATGCTAGGGTCTTGAAAACATATCATAGAGTTAAGAAGGATTTATTTTGGGAGGGGTTGAAAGGAGATGTTCAAAAAATTGTGGTAGAATGTTTGGTTTGCCAAAAAAATAAGGGCGAGACCATTAAGACACCTGGTCTTCTCCAACCTCTGTCTATTCCTAGTGAGAGATGGGAAGAGGTATCAATGGATTTCATCACAAGATTACCTAAATCAGAAGGGAAAAGTGTCATCATGGTTGTGGTAGACATACTTACCAAATATGCTCATTTTTGTGCCATTTCTCATCCTTTCACAGCTAGTATCATTGCCATATCTTTTATGGATATATTTAAAAAGCTCCATGGCACGCCAAAAATTATAGTAATTGATCGTGATCCAATATTTACAAGTAACTTTTGGACTAATCTGTTCTCTTGTCTAGGTACCCAACTAGCCCAGAGTTCCTCTTATCATCCCCAATCCGATGGGAAAACTGAGGTGGTAAATAAATGTTTAGAGGGATATCTTTGATGTTTTACTTCAGATAAACAAGAACATTGGGTGCAATGGTTGCCACTGGCAGAATGGTGGTACAATAATTCATTTCATACTTCCTCCAAAATGTCTCCATTTCTAGCACTTTATGGGTACCATCCTCCATCACTCATATCTATCTTGAAGGTCAAACCAAAGGTGATAGCAGTTTAAGATCACATTCAACATCAACATGAGGTACTCTATAGTCTTAGAGAAAATTTGGCACCAGGACCAAACCGTATGAAGCAACAGGCTGATCAACATAGGAGCGAGCGACACTTTGAAGAGGGAGACTTTTTTTTGTAAGGTTACAGCCATATAAGCAATTATCCTTGAAACAAGAGCAAAAGGATAATAAGCTTGCTCCTAAATACTATGGTTCTTACTAAGTTTTGTAGAAAATTGGTAGTGTGGCATATAAGCTAGAGCTCCTGTTGATGCAAAATCACAACACCCCTGGATATTGATCAGTTTTCCAGGTTGATCATATTAATATCCAGTGTGATAGCATAACATTGAATCCTTTCTCCAAGTGTGGGACTTGAAGAGTGAGAAAGGAATATCTAGAGAAAGGCTGGTTCCTATTCCTCTGTTCAGGTGCACACAAAATATGCAAAGGGTTTTCTCAAAATCTAATCTAATCTGCCAAGGAGACAAGGTAAGAAGATGCATAAAATAAATCTAAGCTAATAGAGGTGATGCACTGAGGAATGAAGAACATATGCTTTGCCACATTAAACACAGACCATGTAGATATAACACAACACCATGCACAGATAGCAAAAATGCAATGAAAGATCAAGAATGACATTAATAAATATGTAAGAGGGTTTAGAAGCAACCACAGACACATATATATTGTTCAAGGATCGATTCAATACATTGCAATGGCCAAAATCAAGAAACGGTGTTACAGTCTATATGGGAGGTTTGAAAACTCCACAAATCTTCTTATGAACAGGAGAGAAGGGAGGGTGCAAAGCAGAAATGTCCAACCCAGAAAGAAACCCCCTCCCTTACAATATATAGGAAGAATGGGAGAGAAAAGAGAGAGGAATTAAAACTGCCCCAACCACCTCTAGGTTGCATTTAATTTGTCCATCATGGCAGAAGCGGCGGGGGTTCTGGGGAAAGTGGCGGTTTGCCTAACAGAAGCGGCGGGTTGTCTGCTGCATTAAAGTTGTTAGTTGAGCATCACTTCTACTTATTATTTCGTGCCAGATACGTCTTCTGGTTTTCTTTCTTCAAACTGAACCAAAATGCAAGATTGACCCTGGAAACGTGTAGAGAATCTCACAAGCTTTCCGTTGATATCAAGAACGTGTAAATCCGAGCTCTGGATTGAAAGATATGTCAATCTGAAGATTTAGGACACGGAACAGGTGGAAGGGGGAACGGAATTTTTGAATTTCTTCCCGCGCTCTGCCACTTGGATGACACGTGGCGCACTCTGATTCGCTGAATAATTCTCTCTCCTCTACTTTTCGGCAGGCTTTCCTTTGAATTTTCCTCGTGGGTTCTTAAATGGGACACGTGGCACAATCCTATTTGTTCGGCTCGGTGCTCGAAAATTCGCCCTTTGACTTTTCTGACCTTTACTCCTATGAGGACACGTGGCAATTTCTCAATGGTTCTCAGGCCTGCTGGGTCTTCCGCGTACTTCGCGTCCATCCGTCCTGGACTTCCCTTTTGATTTTGGACCTCTTGGGACAATTTCGGCCGATTCAGCCGGTTCGTGTATTTCTGGCCCGCTTGTTCCACTTTTTTCGGACTGACTTGACTCCTTTCGGCCGGTTTGGCCGGTTCGGGTCCTTTTGTCCCACGCGTCCCAATTTCTTTTGGGCTCCTTGTGCTGATTTCGGCCGATTCAGACATTTCACGCATTTTTGTCCCGCTTGTCCCGAAGGCGATCCTCTTCAGCAGTTAGCCAAATTTCTCCTCGGCTGGATCGGCTTTTCGCGCCCGTCGCGTACTTCTGTCCCACTTGTCCCATTTTCTTTTGGACTGCTTGTGCTCATTTCGGCCGAACCGGCCAGTTCGGGCATTTTTGTCCCGCTTGTCCCGAGCAACACTTAGGACTAGGACTTAGCCGATTTTCGTGATTTTTTCTGGATTGACCTATTTGCCTTTCTGCAACCTTTGATGCATGTTATCGAAATTTTACCCTGGGGGGTGAAATTTTGACAACAATTTTGACGACTCAGCGGGGGTTACCTGCCTGCTAGGTAGAAGATTAGTGGCCTTTTAGCGGGTCCATTGGGCATGGAGTTAAGCATTATCCTGAAACAAGCCTGATACTGCTACTTCCCCTTCAGCAACACTCTGAACTGTAGGAAAACAACCTGGAGAGCAGCAAAACCTATGCCAAAGCACTTAGGGAAAACAAAACTAATCTACAGCAAAACAATGTGCAAAAGCACTTGGAGGAAAGAAAATCTAAACTAGTATTTACAGATGTAGTGAACCTCCCTCTAGAAGCAACGCTTGAGATAGATTCCATTTACTGGAATCTGCAGTTCTTCACCATCCAATGAGGCCAATTGGAAAGCATTGTTGTTCTTGCACTTTGTGACCATGTATGGGCCACTCCAAATGGCATCAAATTTTGAATGCCTTCCTGGTTTTGCCCGATCTGCATCCCATTTCAGAACTAGGTCCCCTTCCTGGAAGGTCCTTGCCCTAGCTCTCTTATCATACCATATTTTTACTACGGCTTGATCCTTTTCAATCGTCTGAACCGCATGTTCTCTGATTTCTTCTAATTCCATCAATTCTGCATACCTGGCCTCCATTGGTTCGAATTCAGATAACTCAAGCTGCTTCATGAGCTCCAAGGCTGGCAATTCTAATGATATAGGCAATACTGCCTCCTTCCCATAGACCAACTTGTAGGGAGAATTACCTGTAGAACTCTTTGGTGTTATTTTGTCAGCCCATAACGCTGATTTTAGCCTTGTAGGCCATGTTCTTTGATTTTCATTCAGAGTCCTTCTGATGATTTTTAGCAAATTCTTGTTTGTGGACTCTGCCTGTCCATTACCCTGCGGGTAATAATTTGAAGAGGTGCTCAAATAGATTCCATTCTTGACAGCCCATTATGTAATTTTTGAACCTATGAATGCTAATGCATTATCTGATATGATGGTGGCTGGCACACCGAATCTGGTTATTATCCCTTCATAAAAGTCTAGTATGCTAGACTCACTTGCCTCTTTGAGCGCTACTGCCTCGGTCCACTTGGTGAAATAGTCTGTTGCTGTAAGAATCCACTTGTGGCCTTGACTCGAATTGGGATTGATGACTCCAATGAAGTCCAATCCCCATTGCATGAATGGATGATCTACTGAAATTGGATGAAGGGGAAGTGCTGCTAACCTTCCTTTCCCTGTGAAGAACGCACATTTCTTGCATTTTTTAACCCATGAGTAGCAATCATTGAATACAATAGGCCAATAGTAACCAGCTTTCATGATTTTGAGAGTTGTTACTCATGGGGTGAAATGGCCTCCTGCCTCCCCGTCATGGAACTCTTGTAAGATCCTCTCGATCTGACCTGTCCCGATGCATCTCAATAGAACACCGTTGATGTCCGTTTTAAACAAAACATTATCAACAAGCACATAAGGAATTGCTTTGTAATCTGAAGTACCTTCTTTTCGCTTTGCTCATTTCTGGAGGGCACATGCCTGTTTGTAGGAAATGTATCATATTCTGAGTCCAACAGGGGGGTGAACACATCATCATTTTCCTGTTTTTGATCTTCTTGTAATAGCAGGACAACGTCTTCTTCATCTTTTGGGCTGTCTGGTTGTTTGGAAGCGAGCTACTCACACAGACCTTTGCCTCTTACCAGCTTGGTGATCCTTATCTCAATGTCATACTCCATGACACGGGTGATCCATCCTACCCTTTTCTCATTCAAAATCTTTGTTGAGGAGGAAGTCCTTAACCCCAACATGTGAGACTAATAACTAGACCTTGTTATTTGAGACCAAATGCTTGAATTTCTTCAAGCTTCTGATTACTGCAAGCACATGCTTTTCAATAAAAGAGTACCTTAATTCGCAGTCATTTAGGCTCTGGCTGAAGAAAGCAATCGGCTGCTCCTCATTATATTTGTTCTGTTGTACCAGAATAGCAGAAATAGTGTCATCACCTCCAAACGCATAGAGGATGAAATCCTTAGAAAAGTCAGGGTTGATGAGAGTAGGTGCCTGGGAGATGGCTTCTTTGATTGCTTCAAAACTCTCCTTGCCTTCTGCCATCCATTTGAAAACCATGCTTTTCCTTAACATTTTGGTGATGGGCTTGACAAGGGCTGCAAAGTTTGGGACAAACCTTCGAACAAAGTTTATCCTTCCCAGGAAACTCTAAAGGGCTTTCTTGTGACTTGGCAATGGTAGAGCTCTTATGGCTTCAACCCCCTCTAGATCAATTGCTAATCCTTCCTTGGAGACAATGTGGCCAAGGAGTTTTCCCCTTCATGTGCAAGAAAGATGCATTTCTTAGGATTCAAAGACACTCCAAACTTTCTACACCTCTGAAAAACTTGCCTGAGGTGAAAGAGATGGTCTGCAGTATTTTTGAGAAGACAATAATGTCATCTAAGTATATCAGTACTGCCTTGTTGATCAAGCCTTTGAATGCCATATCCATAGCTCGCTGGAATGTTGCTCCGGCATTCAACGGTCCAAATGGCATCTTCTTGTAAGCATACGTGCCCCATTTGGTTGTGAAGGCTGTCTTGAATTGGTCTTCCTCCTTCACCATAATTTGATTGAAGCCTGAGTAACCATCAAGTAGCGAAAACCTTTCTGATCCAGCTACGACCTGCAATATTTGCTCCATGGAAGGGAGTGGATAATGGTCCTTGAGAGATGCCCTATTGAGGTCTCAGAAGTCAACACATAGCCTAATCTCTCCACTTTTCTTTCTGATCGGAACCAAGTTCGCAACCCAGCTTGAGTGCTTGATAGGGAATATAATTGCTGACTCAATCAGCTTGTCCAGCTCCTTCCTCATGAGAGGCTCCATGTGTGGATTGACTGGTCTCTGTTTCTGCCTGACAGGATTAGTATTTGGATCCAACTCGATGGTATGCTGAGTTAAGTTAGGATTGAAGCCCTTCAAGTCTTCATAGCTCCAAGCAAACACGTCAGGGGAATTCTTGACAAAGCTGTATGAACTCATATCTCTCTTGCTCAGTTGTCATTTTTCCAATTTGTAATGGCTTGTTCTCTTTTACCAAGATGGATACCGAATCTTCCCTCTTGACCTGAATATTTTCTTTCTCGTTTCTAAACTGATCATTGGGGTTAAAAAATGGACTCCAAGGTGACAAGTCCCTTGGGTAGCTTGTCAGTTCTCAGCTGTATCACCTGGTCACCATATTGCTGTTCCAACTTCTCTTGATTCTTAGCTGAGAACTCAGCTTCTTCCTGCAAGAAGCGGATGATTTGTTGATCATTCTCAAATACCTTCCAACTGACATCGTTTATCCGGCACTGAAGGCCTCACAATCACGTGGATGTTTGGCTATACCTTGTCTTGTTGAATGTTTTCTACGATGTCAAAGGATGCCCCTACTGCTGCAAGCCTGTCAGCAGCTTGATTCTCTTTTCTGGGAATGGCCTTGATGCCGAAACCTTCAAAATACTCCATGAGGTCCCCACACCCTGTTCTTGTAGCATCTGAGTAGATCATTTTTGGCAGTATGCTGTCCCTTGACCTGATTTACAATCAGCTCACTGTCCCCAAAAAACTTGCAAGTTATTTATTTTTCTTTTTATTGCCCAATGCATCCCCTGCACCAAGGCTTCATATTCAGCAGTGTTATTGGAGCATGCAAATTGAAATCTAAAAGATGAATAATACTTTACTCCTTGCGGGTGAAATAAGCATGACTCCTCCTCCTGCGCCTTGTCTACTCCTTGATCCATCAAAAAACAATTGCCATACCTCGTTCTCATCCTTGTGGTTTGGCTTGGTGATGCTAGGAATAAGTTTGACTTTCTTCGTGTATACAATAGACCCCCAGCTCAGATTCTTCTACTTCTTGATAAGGATCAAAATCATGCACCTTGCTTGCCCATTCATCAAGAGTCAAATCCGGGATACTTCCAACCTTAGTGTCGGCTTCATCAGTGCCGAGGTGATCTTCTTGATCAAATGCTGAGCAATTGGTATTAATATGACTTGGAGTATAGGGTTCAATGTGGAAGTCTGCAATAGGTTCTGACCTAATTGTAGCTTTAGTTCCATACCTTGTTCTAAACAGCATGTGTGACCAATCAACGGACAAATATCCCCCAATCCTGGCAGTAAAAGTCCCTTGACAAGCATAGGGGAAAAAGAGTGGTGGAAGGTCTATGACTGAGATGTCTTGCAAAACAACCACGTTGGGACATGCATGCAAGGTAAGACTCAAGTTTTTTATAATTCCAACTGTGGCTACTACTGTCCCATCTAATTGCACTACTCCCTTAGTTTTTATTTCATACTGGAGCCCTAGCTGATCAGCTATCTATTTAGGCATTACTGAACTACTTGCCCCAGAGTCAATCATACAATTATGTACCAACTTGTCTCCTATGATCAATGAAACATAAAATGGAGGGGGGCTTCAGCATTTTACCTTGTTGTGCTCCATGATTTCCTTCAGGCTGGGGCAGCATTTGTAAGCACTTTGTCTTGCCTTTGAACTTGCTGATTCGAAATTGGCCAGTCCTTCATAGCAGCTTGCAGCAGATCTATTTGGCCTGGGATGGATAGGGATTCCCACATAGATATATTGATGTTTGTTTTCTTCATCTGATCAATGATATTGAATGGTGATGAAGGATCTCTCTGCTGTCCCTTGATTTGCACATTTGCTCCTTGAATATGGGCAGCAACAGCTGGAATTTGATTTGGCCAAGGGGCTGTTCTTGGCTACCCTCGTGCATTTGAAACTGGGTTTTGCTTGCCAATCATTTGTGGAGCTGTGGAAGGTTGTGGATTGGCTGGGGGCTAACGGCTGTTCCTCACCCAAATTTCTCCTTTTTGACCTTGTGTTGGCTACAACACCTTGAGAGACTGCCTGATTCATACCACAGAAATCCTTTGCCTGCCAATTTACCAATGTGGTGTCATTTGGGGCAGGTTGCTGTTGGAATGTTTCTTGTTGTTGGCTGTTTTCTTGACTACTTTCACCCTCCACACTAGCACTTGTTACCATTAAAGCTTGGGTTAAAGCACTATTATAGCACATGGATTGATTATGGGGTTCATTACATGGAAAACACCATTCATACTCCTGGGCAATATTGTTTTGTGCTGGGTACTAATGCCTTAGAGGCAGATATGGCATTTGGATTATAGGGCTGGAATGGTCTATTGACAGGAGGCCTTGTTTGATTCATATTTTGCAGCTGGATTAGGTGGCCTTTTGAGGCTGATATGGCTGCCTATTAGGTTGAGCTTGAGGCTGATACGAAGGTCTAAAACCTTGAGTTTGCTGTCTTGAGTGTGACCAGCTCATTACCTAAATTTTTCAGTTGCTTCATGACTTCTTGAAGCTCATTTGGGGCACTTGGAGATGAAGTGGAAGCTTCATTTGAACTCTGATTTCTAGGAGTGGGGAGAAGGAGCTAAGACAGGTGCCTGACTAGTACTTGGGCTCTCTAAACTTGGATATAATGGCATTGGAGGCCTAGGAGCTAGCTTGCCAGCTTGAATCAGACAATTTTCAGCTCTAATGGCAATACTATAAGCAGTAGGGATAGTTGTGCCTCCCATGGATTGAATCAACATAGAAATATCAGAATTTAAAGCCTTAAGGTAGTATAGAAAAGCACCTTCTGCTGTTGGTCTGACTGCTACTGGAATTCTATCCCAAGATCTTTGAAATATGAAGTTGAAGTCAGTTAGCTGCTCATTGGAAGCTCTCTTGATGGTTGTCAGCTACTCCAAAAGAGACAAGTTGTCTCCCTTCTCTCCAAATTGATTACGAAGTGCAATACACAGCTGATTCCAGTTCGTGATAGAAGCAGCTTCAAGGCTCCTAAACCATTGCAATGCTTTTCCCTTGAATGAAGACGCCAACAATTTGACAGCTACTTGCATCTCATTAATCTCATGGATTACACAAATGTTAGCAATGTCCTTGACATGATCACCAGGAGTGGTCTGGGTTTTCTCCAGTAAAATATGGAATGTTCTTCAATGCTACAACTGGGATTGGATTTTGTGCATTGAGAGCAAGTGGGATGCTGCCTGTGAAGTTGACATAGGGATTCACTGGTTGTGCCATTCTGAGTGGTCTTAAAACCCTTGTATATTGAAAGAAAGGCCTGTCAAGTGGAGGAGTTGAGAGAGTTCTGTTTGGTGGAGATGGAGACCTTTGAATCCTTCTTCCTCTTTGCCTTCTTCTTGGAGATAGTTGCAGGTATTCAAATGGTACTTCCTCTTCTCCAGCTCTTGACCTTGTGATTCTTCTCATAAGCTTTTAGGCCTGACTGCTGAAACTTAGTTGATTCTTCCCTCTGGAGTCGCCAGATATGCAAATAATAGCTCTTTTTAAGCAAGGAAAATTGCAGCAGATGCACATCAACCTTGCTGCAATAAAAAATGAGACCTCTAGGTCCCACCCGGCGTCCCAAAACTGTTGTTACTGTCTTAATCACAGGGTGCTAGCCCTGCATGTTCATAAGTTTTCCAGGTTGATCAAAGTACATATCTCAGTGTGATAGCATAATCATTGACTATCAATTCTCAAAGTGTGGGACATAATAGAGTGAAAACATGTAATCTCCACATAAAGGATTAATACCGGATTCCATACAATAACCATAACTAGAGACATCAACATATGCAGAGGGTATCCATCCATAATGATCCATAATATTAAATCATGACCAAGGAGACAGTAGCTAAGATACATGCATAAAATATCATCTAAGCAAATTCAGGTGATGCCACTGAGGACATGACTAACATCATAACTCTGTTACAATCCATATCTCAGTCTCATGTAAATATAGTGCAACACCATGCACATATATGTATGTATGTAATGTATGATCAAGTATGACATGTATGTATGTATGTATGTATGGTATGTATGTATGCATGCACAGACATGTATCTAGGGTTGCTGGGGGCTTGCCCTTCACCACCCATTGCACTGGCTCAAAAGCAGGAAACGCTTGATTAAAATATACATGGGAGGTTTGCAAACTCCACAAATATTCTTACTGAACAGGAGAGCATGTAGGCTTCACCTAATAATAAATTATCGGACAATTAGCTCCAAAAATAATCCTATTATTAGCTCACAATCTGCATGACTCTTAATCTTCCACATTTTCCCAAAATAGCCTTTTCTTAGCCTTGCATTTAATTCATCCATCATGGCAGAAGCGGTGGTGAGTTCTGGCAAAGCGGCAGTTTGCCTAACAGAAGCAGAAGGTTGTCTGCTGCATTAAAGTTGTTAGGTGAGCATCACTTCTGCTTATTATTTCGTGCCAGAGGCATCTTCTGATTTTATTTCTTCAAACTGAACCAAAATGCAAGATTGAACCTGGAAACGTGTAGAGAATCTCACAAGCTTTCTGTTGATATCAAGAACGTGTAAATCCGAGCTCTGGATCGAAAGATATGTCAATCTGAAGATTTAGGACACGGAACAGGTGAAAAAAAGATTTTTGAATTTCTTCCCGCGCTCTGCCACTTGGATGACACGTGGCGCGCTCTGATTCACTGAATAATTCTCTCTCTCTCCTCTACTTTTCGGCGGGCTTTTCTTTGAATTTTCCTTGTGGGTTATTAAATGGGACACGTGGCACAATCCTATTTGTTCGGCTCGGTGCTCAAAAATTCACCCTTTGACTTTTCTGACCTTTACTCCTAGAGGACACGTGGCAATTTCTCAATGGTTCTCTGGCCTGCCGGGTCTTCCGCGTACTTCGCGTCCATCCGTCCTGGACGTCCCTTTTGATTTTGGACCTCTTGGGACAATTTCGGCCGATTCGGCCGGTTCGGGTATTTCTAGCCCGCTTGTTCCACTTTTTTCGGACTGACTTGACTCCTTTCGACCGGTTCGGCCGGTTCGGGTCCTTTTGTCCCACGTTGTCCCAATTGCTTTTGGGCTCCTTGTGCTGATTTCGGCCGGTTCGGACATTTCGCGCATTTTTGTCCCGCTTGTCCTGAAGGTGATCCTCTTTAGCAGTTAGCCAATTTTTCTCCTCGGCTGGGCTGGATTGACTTTTCGCGCCCGTCGCGTACTTCTGTCCCACTTGTCCCATTTTCTTTTGGACTGCTTGTGCTCATTTTGGCCGAACCGGCCGGTTCGGGCATTTTTGTCCTGGTTGTCCCGAGCAACACTTAGGACTAGGACTTAGCCGATTTTCGCGATTTTTTCTGGATTGACCTATTTGGCTTTCTGCAACCTTTGATGCATGTTATCAAAATTTTACCCTGGGGGGTGAAATTTTGACAACAGCTCCCTCCAGGAAGTAGAATACATCCAGTCTTCCATGTTTCTTTCTTAAAGAAAGTTATTGGGTAGCACATTTTTCCACCCAATTAGTGCTTCTAGAACTAGATGAGGAAGGAAGGATCATATTGGAACCTAAAGGCATTCTTCAGACACACACCAAAAGACCGAGGACCAAATTCATTACTAAGTACCTGATCAAGTGGAAGAATATGAATATTGAGGATGCATCATGGGAAGATGAAGCATTCATGCAGTAGCATCTAGGGCTTCCCAACATTGGGGACAATGTTTCTTTGAAGGGGAGGGGCATGTTATGCCCCTAAAATTATATATCTTACATGGGATGGATATATGTGACTTGTTTGCTATCATAACTTAATATCATGATGGGGATATGACTTTGAGATTGTTTATAAGAAAGGAAAGGAAAATTTGGTCATTGATGCTCTATCTAGGAGGGATGAGTCCGCCAAAGCATTGTTATGTGCCATATCTATACTACATGCAGATTGGGTAGATCAAGCATGAGAAGAATGGAAGAAAGATGCAACCACACATACTCTCATTCAAAATCTCTAGGTAGATCCGTCCATATCAGATCAATTTATATGGAAGGGGGATACATTTTGGTACAAAGATCAGTTATATCTATGTAAGAACTCTACACTTAAACACCATGTTCTTTCATAGCTACATTCTTCTCCAATAGGGGGGACATGCTGGGGTCTTGAAAAAATATCATAGAGTTAAGAAGGATTTATTTTGGGAGTGGTTGAAAGGAGATATTAAAAAATTTGTGGCAGAATGTTTGATTTTCCAAAAAAATAAGGGCGAGCCCATTAAGACACCTGGTCTTCTCCAACCTCTGTCTATTCCTAGTGAGATATTGGAAGAGGTATCAATGGATTTCATCATAGGATTACCTAAATTAGAAGGGAAAAGTGTCATCATGGTCGTGGTAGACAGACTTATCAAATATGCTCATTTTTGTGCCATGGCTCATCCTTTCACAACTAGTATCAGTTTCCATCTCTTTTATGGATACATTTCAAAATAGCTCCATGGCATGAGCCAAAAATTATAGTAAGTGATCATGATCGAATATTTACAAGTAACTTTTGGACTGATGTGTTCTCTTGTCTAGGTACCCAACTAGCCCAGAGTTCTTCTTATCATCCCCAATCAGATGGGAAAACTAAGGTGGTAAATAAATGTTTAGAGGGATATCTTCGATGTTTTACTTTAGATAAGACAAGAACATTGGGTGCAATGGTTGCCATTGGCAGAATGGTGGTACAATACTTCATTTCATACCTCCTCCAAAATGTCACCATTTCCGGAACTTTATGGGTAGCATCCTCCATCACTCATATCTAGCTTGAAGGTCAAACCAAATGTGAGAGTAGTGGAAGTTCACATTCAACATCAACATGAGGTACTCTCTAGTCTTAGAGAAAATTTGGGACCAGGAAAAAAACCATATGAAGCAACAGGCTGATCAACATAGGAGTGAACGAAAATTTGAAGAGGGAGACTTTGTTTTTGTAAAGCTACAACAATATAAGAAATTATCCTTGAAACAACAACAAAAGGTTAATAAGCTTGCTCCTAAATACTATGGTCCTTGCTGAGTTTTGCAAAAAAATTGGTAGTGTGGCATATAAGCTAGAGCTCCTGTTGATGCAAAATCACAACACCCCTGGATATTGATCAGTTTTCCAGGTTGATCATATTAATATCCAGTGTGATAGCATAACATTGAATCCTTTCTCCAAGTGTGGGACTTGAAGAGTGAGAAAGGAATATCTAGAGAAAGGCTGGTTCCTATTCCTCTGTTCAGGTGCACACAAAATATGCAAAGGGTTTTCTCAAAATCTAATCTAATCTGCCAAGGAGACAAGGTAAGAAGATGCATAAAATAAATCTAAGCTAATAGAGGTGATGCACTGAGGAATGAAGAACATATGCTTTGCCACATTAAACACAGACCATGTAGATATAACACAACACCATGCACAGATAGCAAAAATGCAATGAAAGATCAAGAATGACATTAATAATATGTAAGAGGGTTTAGAAGCAACCACAGACACATATATATTGTTCAAGGATCGATTCAATACATTGCAATGGCCAAATCAAGAAACGGTGTTACAGTCTATATGGGAGGTTTGAAAACTCCACAAATCTTCTTATGAACAGGAGAGAAGGGAGGGTGCAAAGCAGAAATGTCCAACCCAGAAAGAAACCCCTCCTTACAATATATAGGAAGAATGGGAGAGAAAAGAGAGAGGAATTAAAACTGCCCCAACCACCTCTAGGTTGCATTTAATTTGTCCATCATGGCAGAAGCGGCGGGTTCTGGGAAAGTGGCGGTTTGCCTAACAGAAGCGGCGGGTTGTCTGCTGCATTAAAGTTGTTAGTTGAGCATCACTTCTACTTATTATTTCGTGCCAGATACGTCTTCTGGTTTTCTTTCTTCAAACTGAACCAAAATGCAAGATTGACCCTGGAAACGTGTAGAGAATCTCACAAGCTTTCCGTTGATATCAAGAACGTGTAAATCCGAGCTCTGGATTGAAAGATATGTCAATCTGAAGATTTAGGACACGGAACAGGTGAAAACGGATTTTTGAATTTCTTCCCGCGCTCTGCCACTTGGATGACACGTGGCGCACTCTGATTCGCTGAATAATTCTCTCTCCTCTACTTTTCGGCAGGCTTTCCTTTGAATTTTCCTCGTGGGTTCTTAAATGGGACACGTGGCACAATCCTATTTGTTCGGCTCGGTGCTCGAAAATTCGCCCTTTGACTTTCTGACCTTTACTCCTATGAGGACACGTGGCAATTTCTCAATGGTTCTCAGGCCTGCTGGGTCTTCCGCGTACTTCGCGTCCATCCGTCCTGGACTTCCCTTTTGATTTTGGACCTCTTGGGACAATTTCGGCCGATTCAGCCGGTTCGTGTATTTCTGGCCCGCTTGTTCCACTTTTTTCGGACTGACTTGACTCCTTTCGGCCGGTTTGGCCGGTTCGGGTCCTTTTGTCCCACGCGTCCCAATTTCTTTTGGGCTCCTTGTGCTGATTTCGGCCGATTCAGACATTTCACGCATTTTTGTCCCGCTTGTCCCGAAGGCGATCCTCTTCAGCAGTTAGCCAAATTTCTCCTCGGCTGGATCGGCTTTTCGCGCCCGTCGCGTACTTCTGTCCCACTTGTCCCATTTTCTTTTGGACTGCTTGTGCTCATTTCGGCCGAACCGGCCAGTTCGGGCATTTTTGTCCCGCTTTGTCCCGAGCAACACTTAGGACTAGGACTTAGCCGATTTTCGTGATTTTTTCTGGATTGACCTATTTGCCTTTCTGCAACCTTTGATGCATGTTATCGAAATTTTACCCTGGGGGGTGAAATTTTGACAACAATTTTGACGACTCAGCGGGGTTACCTGCCTGCTAGGTAGAAGATTAGTGGCCTTTTAGCGGTCCATTGGGCATGGAGTTAAGCATTATCCTGAAACAAGCCTGATACTGCTACTTCCCCTTCAGCAACACTCTGAACTGTAGAGAAACAACCTGAGAGCAGCAAACCTATGCCAAGCACTTAGGGAAAACAAAACTAATCTACAGCAAAACAATGTGCAAAAGCACTTGGAGGAAAGAAAATCTAAACTAGTATTTACAGATGTAGTGAACCTCCCTCTAGAAGCAACGCTTGAGATAGATTCCATTTACTGGAATCTGCAGTTCTTCACCATCCAATGAGGCCAATTGGAAAGCATTGTTGTTCTTGCACTTTGTGACCATGTATGGGCCACTCCAAATGGCATCAAATTTTGAATGCCTTCCTGGTTTTGCCCGATCTGCATCCCATTTCAGAACTAGGTCCCCTTCCTGGAAGGTCCTTGCCCTAGCTCTCTTATCATACCATATTTTTACTACGGCTTGATCCTTTTCAATCGTCTGAACCGCATGTTCTCTGATTTCTTCTAATTCCATCAATTCTGCATACCTGGCCTCCATTGGTTCGAATTCAGATAACTCAAGCTGCTTCATGAGCTCCAAGGCTGGCAATTCTAATGATATAGGCAATACTGCCTCCTTCCCATAGACCAACTTGTAGGGAGAATTACCTGTAGAACTCTTTGGTGTTATTTTGTCAGCCCATAACGCTGATTTTAGCCTTGTAGGCCATGTTCTTTGATTTTCATTCAGAGTCCTTCTGATGATTTTTAGCAAATTCTTGTTTGTGGACTCTGCTGTCCATTACCCTGCGGGTAATAATTTGAAGAGGTGCTCAAATAGATTCCATTCTTGACAGCCCATTATGTAATTTTTGAACCTATGAATGCTAATGCATTATCTGATATGATGGTGGCTGGCACACCGAATCTGGTTATTATCCCTTCATAAAAGTCTAGTATGCTAGACTCACTTGCCTCTTTGAGCGCTACTGCCTCGGTCCACTTGGTGAAATAGTCTGTTGCTGTAAGAATCCACTTGTGGCCTTGACTCGAATTGGGATTGATGACTCCAATGAAGTCCAATCCCCATTGCATGAATGGATGATCTACTGAAATTGGATGAAGGGGAAGTGCTGCTAACCTTCCTTTCCCTGTGAAGAACGCACATTTCTTGCATTTTTTAACCCATGAGTAGCAATCATTGAATACAATAGGCCAATAGTAACCAGCTTTCATGATTTTGAGAGTTGTTACTCATGGGGTGAAATGGCCTCCTGCCTCCCCGTCATGGAACTCTTGTAAGATCCTCTCGATCTGACCTGTCCCGATGCATCTCAATAGAACACCGTTGATGTCCGTTTTAAACAAAACATTATCAACAAGCACATAAGGAATTGCTTGTAATCTGAAGTACCTTCTTTTCGCTTTGCTCATTTCTGGAGGGCACATGCCTGTTTGTAGGAAATGTATCATATTCTGAGTCCAACAGGGGGTGAACACATCATCATTTTCCTGTTTTTGATCTTCTTGTAATAGCAGGACAACGTCTTCTTCATCTTTTGGGCTGTCTGGTTGTTTGGAAGCGAGCTACTCACACAGACCTTTGCCTCTTACCAGCTTGGTGATCCTTATCTCAATGTCATACTCCATGACACGGGTGATCCATCCTACCCTTTTCTCATTCAAATCTTTGTTGAGGAGGAAGTCCTTAACCCCAACATGTGAGACTAATAACTAGACCTTGTTATTTGAGACCAAATGCTTGAATTTCTTCAAGCTTCTGATTACTGCAAGCACATGCTTTTCAATAAAAGAGTACCTTAATTCGCAGTCATTTAGGCTCTGGCTGAAGAAAGCAATCGGCTGCTCCTCATTATATTTGTTCTGTTGTACCAGAATAGCAGAAATAGTGTTCATCACCTCCAAACGCATAGAGGATGAAATCCTTAGAAAAGTCAGGGTTGATGAGAGTAGGTGCCTGGGAGATGGCTTCTTTGATTGCTTCAAAACTCTCCTTGCCTTCTGCCATCCATTTGAAAACCATGCTTTTCCTTAACATTTTGGTGATGGGCTTGACAAGGGCTGCAAAGTTTGGGACAAACCTTCGAACAAAGTTTATCCTTCCCAGGAAACTCTAAAGGGCTTTCTTGTGACTTGGCAATGGTAGAGCTCTTATGGCTTCAACCCCCTCTAGATCAATTGCTAATCCTTCCTTGGAGACAATGTGGCCAAGGAGTTTCCCTTCATGTGCAAGAAAGATGCATTTCTTAGGATTCAAAGACACTCCAAACTTTCTACACCTCTGAAAAACTTGCCTGAGGTGAAAGAGATGGTCTGCAGTATTTTTGAGAAGACAATAATGTCATCTAAGTATATCAGTACTGCCTTGTTGATCAAGCCTTTGAATGCCATATCCATAGCTCGCTGGAATGTTGCTCCGGCATTCAACGGTCCAAATGGCATCTTCTTGTAAGCATACGTGCCCCATTTGGTTGTGAAGGCTGTCTTGAATTGGTCTTCCTCCTTCACCATAATTTGATTGAAGCCTGAGTAACCATCAAGTAGCGAAAACCTTTCTGATCCAGCTACGACCTGCAATATTTGCTCCATGGAAGGGAGTGGATAATGGTCCTTGAGAGATGCCCTATTGAGGTCTCAGAAGTCAACACATAGCCTAATCTCTCCACTTTTCTTTTCTGATCGGAACCAAGTTCGCAACCCAGCTTGAGTGCTTGATAGGGAATATAATTGCTGACTCAATCAGCTTGTCCAGCTCCTTCCTCATGAGAGGCTCCATGTGTGGATTGACTGGTCTCTGTTTCTGCCTGACAGGATTAGTATTTGGATCCAACTCGATGGTATGCTGAGTTAAGTTAGGATTGAAGCCCTTCAAGTCTTCATAGCTCCAAGCAAACACGTCAGGGAATTCTTGACAAAGCTGTATGAACTCATATCTCTCTTGCTCAGTTGTCATTTTTCCAATTTGTAATGGCTTGTTCTCTTTTACCAAGATGGATACCGAATCTTCCCTCTTGACCTGAATATTTTCTTTCTCGTTTCTAAACTGATCATTGGGGTTAAAAATGGACTCCAAGGTGACAAGTCCCTTGGGTAGCTTGTCAGTTCTCAGCTGTATCACCTGGTCACCATATTGCTGTTCCAACTTCTCTTGATTCTTAGCTGAGAACTCAGCTTCTTCCTGCAAGAAGCGGATGATTTGTTGATCATTCTCAAATACCTTCCAACTGACATCGTTATCCGGCACTGAAGGCCTCACAATCACGTGGATGTTTGGCTATACCTTGTCTTGTTGAATGTTTTCTACGATGTCAAAGGATGCCCCTACTGCTGCAAGCCTGTCAGCAGCTTGATTCTCTTTTCTGGGAATGGCCTTGATGCCGAAACCTTCAAAATACTCCATGAGGTCCCACACCCTGTTCTTGTAGCATCTGAGTAGATCATTTTTGGCAGTATGCTGTCCCTTGACCTGATTTACAATCAGCTCACTGTCCCCAAAAACTTGCAAGTTATTTATTTTTCTTTTTATTGCCCAATGCATCCCCTGCACCAAGGCTTCATATTCAGCAGTGTTATTGGAGCATGCAAATTGAAATCTAAAAGATGAATAATACTTTACTCCTTGCGGTGAAATAAGCATGACTCCTCCTCCTGCGCCTTGTCTACTCCTTGATCCATCAAAAAACAATTGCCATACCTCGTTCTCATCCTTGTGGTTTGGCTTGGTGATGCTAGGAATAGTTTGACTTTCTTCGTGTATACAATAGACCCCCAGCTCAGATTCTTCTACTTCTTGATAAGGATCAAAATCATGCACCTTGCTTGCCCATTCATCAAGAGTCAAATCCGGGATACTTCCAACCTTAGTGTCGGCTTCATCAGTGCCGAGGTGATCTTCTTGATCAAATGCTGAGCAATTGGTATTAATATGACTTGGAGTATAGGGTTCAATGTGGAAGTCTGCAATAGGTTCTGACCTAATTGTAGCTTTAGTTCCATACCTTGTTCTAAACAGCATGTGTGACCAATCAACGGACAAATATCCCCCAATCCTGGCAGTAAAGTCCCTTGACAAGCATAGGGAAAAGAGTGGTGGAAGGTCTATGACTGAGATGTCTTGCAAAACAACCACGTTGGGACATGCATGCAAGGTAAGACTCAAGTTTTTTATAATTCCAACTGTGGCTACTACTGTCCCATCTAATTGCACTACTCCCTTAGTTTTTATTTCATACTGGAGCCCTAGCTGATCAGCTATCTATTTAGGCATTACTGAACTACTTGCCCCAGAGTCAATCATACAATTATGTACCAACTTGTCTCCTATGATCAATGAAACATAAAATGGAGGGGGCTTCAGCATTTTACCTTGTTGTGCTCCATGATTTCCTTCAGGCTGGGCAGCATTTGTAAGCACTTTGTCTTGCCTTTGAACTTGCTGATTCGAAATTGGCCAGTCCTTCATAGCAGCTTGCAGCAGATCTATTTGGCCTGGGATGGATAGGGATTCCCACATAGATATATTGATGTTTGTTTTCTTCATCTGATCAATGATATTGAATGGTGATGAAGGATCTCTCTGCTGTCCCTTGATTTGCACATTTGCTCCTTGAATATGGGCAGCAACAGCTGGAATTTGATTTG
This sequence comes from Taxus chinensis, assembly GCA_019776745.2. Classification (NCBI taxonomy): domain Eukaryota; kingdom Viridiplantae; phylum Streptophyta; class Pinopsida; order Cupressales; family Taxaceae; genus Taxus; species Taxus chinensis. Next base: position 92,973,961 of record CM034147.1, on the reverse strand, counting down.
GCCAAGGGGCTGTTCTTGGCTACCCTCGTGCATTTGAAACTGGGTTTTGCTTGCCAATCATTTGTGGAGCTGTGGAAGGTTGTGGATTGGCTGGGGCTAACGGCTGTTCCTCACCCAAATTTCTCCTTTTTGACCTTGTGTTGGCTACAACACCTTGAGAGACTGCCTGATTCATACCACAGAAATCCTTTGCCTGCCAATTTACCAATGTGGTGTCATTTGGGGCAGGTTGCTGTTGGAATGTTTCTTGTTGTTGGCTGTTTTCTTGACTACTTTCACCCTCCACACTAGCACTTGTTACCATTAAAGCTTGGGTTAAAGCACTATTATAGCACATGGATTGATTATGGGGTTCATTACATGGAAAACACCATTCATACTCCTGGGCAATATTGTTTTGTGCTGGTACTAATGCCTTAGAGGCAGATATGGCATTTGGATTATAGGGCTGGAATGGTCTATTGACAGGAGGCCTTGTTTGATTCATATTTGCAGCTGGATTAGGTGGCCTTTGAGGCTGATATGGCTGCCTATTAGGTTGAGCTTGAGGCTGATACGAAGGTCTAAAACCTTGAGTTTGCTGTCTTGAGTGTGACCAGCTCATTACCTAAATTTTTCAGTTGCTTCATGACTTCTTGAAGCTCATTTGGGGCACTTGGAGATGAAGTGGAAGCTTCATTTGAACTCTGATTTCTAGGAGTGGGAGAAGGAGCTAAGACAGGTGCCTGACTAGTACTTGGGCTCTCTAAACTTGGATATAATGGCATTGGAGGCCTAGGAGCTAGCTTGCCAGCTTGAATCAGACAATTTTCAGCTCTAATGGCAATACTATAAGCAGTAGGGATAGTTGTGCCTCCCATGGATTGAATCAACATAGAAATATCAGAATTTAAAGCCTTAAGGTAGTATAGAAAAGCACCTTCTGCTGTTGGTCTGACTGCTACTGGAATTCTATCCCAAGATCTTTGAAATATGAAGTTGAAGTCAGTTAGCTGCTCATTGGAAGCTCTCTTGATGGTTGTCAGCTACTCCAAAAGAGACAAGTTGTCTCCCTTCTCTCCAAATTGATTACGAAGTGCAATACACAGCTGATTCCAGTTCGTGATAGAAGCAGCTTCAAGGCTCCTAAACCATTGCAATGCTTTTCCCTTGAATGAAGACGCCAACAATTTGACAGCTACTTGCATCTCATTAATCTCATGGATTACACAAATGTTAGCAATGTCCTTGACATGATCACCAGGAGTGGTCTGGTTTTCTCCAGTAAAATATGGAATGTTCTTCAATGCTACAACTGGGATTGGATTTTGTGCATTGAGAGCAAGTGGGATGCTGCCTGTGAAGTTGACATAGGGGTTTACTGGTTGTGCCATTCTGAGTGGTCTTAAAACCCTTGTATATTGAAAGAAAGGCCTGTCAAGTGGAGGAGTTGAGAGAGTTCTGTTTGGTGGAGATGGAGACCTTTGAATCCTTCTTCCTCTTTGCCTTCTTCTTGGAGATAGTTGCAGGTATTCAAATGGTACTTCCTCTTCTCCAGCTCTTGACCTTGTGATTCTTCTCATAAGCTTTTAGGCCTGACTGCTGAAACTTAGTTGATTCTTCCCTCTGGAGTCGCCAGATATGCAAATAATAGCTCTTTTTAAGCAAGAAAATTGCAGCAGATGCACATCAACCTTGCTGCAATAAAAAATGAGACCTCTGGTCCCACCCGGCGTGCCAAAACTGTTGATGCAAAATCACAGCACCCCTGGATATTGATCAGTTTTCCAGGTTGATCATATTAATATCCAGTGTGATAGCATAACATTGAATCCTTTCTCCAAGTGTGGGACTTGAAGAGTGAGAAAGGAATCTCCAGAGAAAGGTTGGTTCCTATTCCTCTGTTCAGGTGCACACAAAATATGCAGAGGGTTTTCTCAAAATCTAATCTAATCTACCAAGGAGACAAGGTAAGAAGATGCATAAAATAAATCTAAGCTAATAGAGGTGATGCACTGAGGAATGAAGAACATATGCTTTGCCACATTAAGCACAGACCATGTAGATATAACACAACACCATGCACAGATAGCAAAAATGCAATGAAAGATCAAGAATGACAGTAATAAATATGTAAGAGGGTTTAGAAGCAACCACAGACACATATATATTGCTCAAGGATCGATTCAATACATTGCAATGGCCAAAAGCAAGAAACGGTGTTACAGTCTATATGGGAGGTTTGAAAACTCCACAAATCTTCTTATGAACAGGAGAGAAGGGAGGGTGCAAAGCAGAAATGTCCAACCCAGAAAGAAACCCCTCCTTACAATATATAGGAAGAATGGGAGAGAAAAGAGAGAGGAATTCGAACTGCCCCAACCACCTCTAGGTTGCATTTAATTCATCCATCATGGCAGAAGCGGTGAGTTCTGGCAAAGCGGCAGTTTGCCTAACAGAAGCAGCAGGTTGTCTGCTGCATTAAAGTTGTTAGGTGAGCATCACTTCTGCTTATTATTTCGTGCCAGAGGCATCTTCTGATTTTATTTCTTCAAACTGAACCAAAATGCAAGATTGAACCTGGAAACGTGTAGAGAATCTCACAAGCTTTCTGTTGATATCAAGAACGTGTAAATCCGAGCTCTGGATCGAAAGATATGTCAATCTGAAGATTTAGGACACGGAACAGGTGAAAAAAGATTTTTGAATTTCTTCCCGCGCTCTGCCACTTGGATGACACGTGGCGCGCTCTGATTCACTGAATAATTCTCTCTCCTCTACTTTTCGGCGGGCTTTTCTTTGAATTTTCCTTGTGGGTTATTAAATGGGACACGTGGCACAATCCTATTTGTTCGGCTCGGTGCTCAAAAATTCACCCTTTGACTTTTCTGACCTTTACTCCTAGAGGACACGTGGCAATTTCTCAATGGTTCTCTGGCCTGCCGGGTCTTCCGCGTACTTCGCGTCCATCCGTCCTGGACGTCCCTTTTGATTTTGGACCTCTTGGGACAATTTCGGCCGATTCGGCCGGTTCGGGTATTTCTAGCCCGCTTGTTCCACTTTTTTCGGACTGACTTGACTCCTTTCGACCGGTTCGGCCGGTTCGGGTCCTTTTGTCCCACGTGTCCCAATTGCTTTTGGGCTCCTTGTGCTGATTTCGGCCGGTTCGGACATTTCGCGCATTTTTGTCCCGCTTGTCCTGAAGGTGATCCTCTTTAGCAGTTAGCCAATTTTTCTCCTCGGCTGGATTGACTTTTCGCGCCCGTCGCGTACTTCTGTCCCACTTGTCCCATTTTCTTTTGGACTGCTTGTGCTCATTTTGGCCGAACCGGCCGGTTCGGGCATTTTTGTCCTGGTTGTCCCGAGCAACACTTAGGACTAGGACTTAGCCGATTTTCGCGATTTTTTCTGGATTGACCTATTTGGCTTTCTGCAACCTTTGATGCATGTTATCAAAATTTTACCCTGGGGGGTGAAATTTTGACAACAGCTCCCTCCAGGAAGTAGAATACATCCAGTCTTCCATGTTTCTTTCTTAAAGAAAGTTATTGGGTAGCACATTTCCACCCAATTAGTGCTTCTAGAACTAGATGAGGAAGGAAGGATCATATTGGAACCTAAAGGCATTCTTCAGACACACACCAAAAGACCGAGGACCAAATTCATTACTAAGTACCTGATCAAGTGGAAGAATATGAATATTGAGGATGCATCATGGGAAGATGAAGCATTCATGCAGTAGCATCTAGGGCTTCCCAACATTGGGGACAATGTTTCTTTGAAGGGGAGGGGCATGTTATGCCCTAAATTATATATCTTACATGGGATGGATATATGTGACTTGTTGCTATCATAACTTAATATCATGATGGGGACACCTTTTGCTTCCTGTCTCAACGCAAATTCAAAGGTCACTTGCTGATACCTCCACTATCTATCCAAAAATATTTCGACCAATCAAACCAAACACAACCACATCTATCACAACTCCTTCCATGACACCTGTCATAGCTCAAACCACATCCTTAACCATAGCCCAATCTATATCTAAACCCAAACCCACACCTATGACATCATCCTTGACTAAAAATATTACCACTTTAGGGGTCACCCTGACTACCAACCTTACTCATCCACCTATCAAACTAGATTTAGCCACATCCTCCAAAGCCAACACCACACCTACTCTGACACCCAAACAAAAGCACCACACCCATAAAACTCATACCCCAGTTGTGCCAATCACACCTGCACCTGTCCCATCTATCTTAGGATCTCATCTTCCCCACATGGTCAAGAAACCTCTACCCACCAATAAACCAAAGACACAACAACCCATTCCTTCCTCACAAACCTCTAATCTCCCAACATGCCCAACATGACTTACACCAACACCTGCAACATCTTTTCCACCCATACCTCCAATACCCTCAGCTGTTACTTCATTGCCCACTACATTTCAATCTCTGTCCCTTACACCTCCTGCACGACCCACATCCTCTACCTTCACAGCATCTTTGTTATCCCTGTGGGTAACTCGTCCTCTTACCCCATCTACTTTTCCTTCTAGACCTCATACACCCATATCATATTTACCCAAGAAGGTGTGACCCAAAAACAAAACTCCACTACCCCACAATAAGGTAGTCAAAATAACCACACACCCTCCTACCCATCCAGTTACCAGACCCCTACCTAAACAAACATGACCAACACCCAAACCCATAACTCAACCCACTCCTCCTCTTCCAAATACCGTTCCTCAACAATCAACTAAACCTACACCCAAACCCATGTTCACTTCCCATTGTGATCCGCTAGCAGGGTCCTATGCCAAAATTTTAATCAACCTCCTTGAGACTTATGTCATCACATTACCTCCACTTAGACCTTATGACCCCCTCAAACCCAAGCCAAAAGGGTTTGATGATACTAAAATTTGCACTTACCATCATGTGCCAGGGCATGATGTGGAAAAATGCAAGGTCTTGAAAACCGTCCTTATTCAGTTGTGTCCTCTAGAAGCCAACTTTGATGACATGACCTTTTCGATGAGGATCCTACTTCAATAAAACACATTCCCACATTGCCCACTCAACAACCACAAAATCCATCCTCACAGCTCCTAGAGCCACCCCGAAGATTTGAAATTAACATGGTTTGCATCAGAGAACTTTCCATGCCACCACCCAAATGTCATTGCACCCAACTCACCTCACAGGGTTTTTCTCCTCCAGTAGGTTTTTTCCTGTCATATCATTATACCACTCACCCTACACCTTCTCTGTTTGCCAACTACCCTCAGATCAACATGATACACATCACTACACATGCTTAGAAGGATAAGGGTAAAGAAAAGGTAACTAACCTACCAACCAATCCTATACCCAACATACCATTGACACCCATACCTAAAATCACTATCCACGGCCCTACGTACCCCATTTCTAACGACGTCAAACATCGCACCATGCTCAAACAATTACACCAGTCTCCCCTCAAAATATTCCTATATGACCTCATCCAAACCTTGAAATCCCATTGTCAAGATCTCATGGAGGTTCTTCAATATATTGAGGTTTTACCCAATGACCCTACACTCATGGCCTCCATCATCACACCCCATCATGTAGCCTCTCTCACAAAATTACCACCTTCATCTTCACCCTACCCTATTTACCAAGTGGCCTCCCTTAGCTTCTTAGAGGAAGAGATCACACCACACCAAAACAATTACCTGGACCCAACCCTCTTCATCTTTGTCCACATTGATGACATACGGTTACAGCATGTGATGATTAATGGGGGCGCTAGTATTAAACTCATTTCATCCCATGCATTTTCTCAAATGTGCATACCTGACAATTACATGCATAAACATTCGGTCATGTTGCATTCATTCAATGATGCTATCACCTCTACACTAGGTACCATCATCCTCCACATTCGCATGGGAACTCACACTATGCTAGAATTATTCTTCATCTTAGAGGGGGAATTTCAATATAACTTGTTGCTTGGCAGACCCTAGATTTGTGTCATGGGTTGCATTCCTTCCACTTTGCATCATTGTGTAAAGTTTGAACACGAAGGACACACCTATACCATTACATCTAACCCATCAGCTTTTAAACATGCAACATGCTTTACTGACCCAATGATGTGCTCATACTTATTAAGCCGACTACCTCTACAACCATTACTTCTTCACCTACACTTCCACTTACCAATGCAGCCATTGCTTCTACCATACATACCTCCTCCATTCCTACCACTACCATAACCTCCAAAGATGACCCATCAGCTTCCCAATCCATTAACTCCACCTCCACATCGACCTCTGACACATCATCCATTCCAACTACCTACATACCAACCATTGATCCCTTGAAAGGTGTTTTTCAACACTTCACTTTGGGGGAGTACCACCTATATAGTGTCAACACATTCCTTACTCCACAAGAGTATGGAAGCCTTCACCAACACCCTCACTATGACCAACGCATAGGAGAACACCTCCTTTATGGTCCTCCTCATCTCTATACTAGTGTCACCTATGGGGGACTTGATACTATGACTTACACACCCAAACCACCATCACAAACTCACCCCTTTTCCGTTGACTTCCAATCACTTACCAATCACCATTTTACCCACACCTTCCTACACCGATGTGTATGGAAGGGTTTTGGTTTTGGCTTTTATGAGCAAGGCTGCCATACTATTATTCCATGTACCACCCGTAAACATAATGATTGTAGTGGTATCGGATTTCCTGAACCACCTACCAAACAAGCCCGCATTAAACTCATTAAGGACACTAGCTCTTCTCCACCTTCATCACCACCCTCACCGATGGAGTCGATGGATCCTGAATCTATCCTCCTAACTTTTTTTTTCATAAAAACCATTTCCTTGGGGCCTCTAACTTATCAACATGAGGGCGAGGCCCCTTCCACTCTTCCCTTCATATATCCTGAAATGACCGATGACGATACGCCTTTAATTAACATCATTCAATGTCAGGATGATGAATCCATAATCACCTACCTTGGTGTAGAAGACTCATATATTCATCAATCGTTACCTTCTGAGATGCAAACCATGTTGAATGAATCAACTATCGAGATCAACATTCATACTCAGGATGACCCGCACATGTTAAAGATTGGACAATATTTAGATGCTCTTAAACAGGAAGCCATCACTTCTTTTCTTAGAGATCATAACCATGCTTTCACTTGGTCTTACATAGACATGCCCGATATTGACCCCACCATAGTGGTCCATAATATCGTAACCATTCCCAATGCCAAACCCATTAAACAAAAGCTGAGGAAAATGCATCCTCGCATTGCCCTTCTCGTCAAAGAGGAACTTCAATGCCTTCTTTCTGTTTCCTTCATCTTACCCATTGATTATCCTCATTGGATTTCTAACATTGTCCCTATCACTAAGGTGATAGGAGGAATCCATATTTTCATGGAATTCCATGACCTCAACCTAGCATGTCCAAAAGATGACTTTTCCTTAGCTAGTATTGACCAACTCGTTGACCTTACTGCTGGCCATGAGATGCTATCACTCATGGATGGCTTCTCGGGTTATAACCAAATCCTTCTTGCCCCAGAGGATCAACACAAAACCTTGTTCATCACCCTTTGGGGGACCTTCTGCTATTGAGTCACGCTTTTTAGCCTTAAAAACACTTGTGCCACATATTGACAGGATATGAATTACATCTTCCATGACATCATGCATTACATATTGGAAGATTACGTGGATGATCTCTTGGCCAAATCTAAATGTCACTCTGAACACCTAACCATCCTCAAAATCATCTTTGACCGTCTCATTAAATATTGCGTCTGCCTTTAGCTAGAGAAGTGCATCTTCGCGGTTCTCTCAGGAAAGTTCTTGGGATTTATCATTTCCCTTTGTGGTATAGAAGTTGACCCTACTAAATTCAAGGCCATTCTATAAATGCTTCAGCCCACTAACCTTAAACAACACTGTAGCCTACAAAGTAAGTTGTAGTCTATTCACCATTTCATTTCACAAGTATCAGATCAGTGCCAACTTTTTCATCATCTGCTCAAGAAGGATGTCTCCTTTAAATGGGATGATGACTACCACAAAGCTTTTGAGGCCCTAAAACAATACCTTCTCCAACCACCTGTACTCATCCCACTTAAAGATGATCAACCTTTTTACCTATACATATCTGTTACCGATCACTCCTTGGGAGTCATACTCACTCGTCACGATGAATAACATATGGAGCAGATAGTTTATTACATAAGTTGTACTCTTTTGGAATATGAAACCCAATACACCCATCCTAAAAACCTTTTCTTAGCCTTATTTTTTGTTGCCACCAAACTCCATGCTTACCTACTCAACCACAAAACCTATGTTGTGACCAACATTGACCCCTTACACTTCTGTACACCAAACCTTATCAAAATCAGCATGCCGCATGATGGATTATGATTTTAGATGATCTTGACCTTGAATTCATTCATGAAAATTCCATCAAGGGCCAAGCTATCACTGAAAAATTGGCCAACGTACCTATTTCCAGGGATCAACCTTCTAATTTTGACTTTCTAGATGAGTCGATTGCTACCCTTTCCCTAGATGAACACCCTTACCAAATGACACTCTTTTTCGACGGTTTCAAGTATTAGCATGGGGGTGGTACTAGTATTATGCTTATTCCCCTTAAGGGTGAACCCACACCTTTTTCTTTCAAATTAGATTTTGAATGTACCAACAATATTACCAAATATGAAGCACTCGTACTCGGTCTTCAAGCTACATATGCCCTAGATGTCAAATCAATCAACATCTTTGGTGATTCTCAATTGGTCGTAAACCAAGTCAATGGTATGTACCAATGTTGTAAGGAAATACTTCAAAAGTATAAACATCATGTAGATATAATTTTGACCACCTTTGATCATTACACCCTTCAAACCATCCCACATTCAACCAACAAGTTTACAGATACAATGGCCTGCTTAGCTTCCCAAATACCTACTTCACCCACCAATTCTACAATATTTTTCACCATACAAAGACTCCAATCACCTTCTCATTTACCTCACAATTTTTACTTGATCGGAACCACTACCCCTAACCCAAGTGACCTTTGGTATAGAAAATACTCCAACTACCTTTCTCTCTTCATCTTACCTCTTGATCTCACCCATAATGGACAACACGCCTTCCTTAAAAATTTCTCTTGTTATGTCATTCTAGGGGGCCTCCTCTATAAGCACAGCTTTAATGGTCTTCTCTTATGATGCCTCACAAGTTCTGAAATTCCTTATACCATTAAGGAAGTTCATGATGGCATATGTGGAGGTCACTTTAGTGGTCTTACTATTGCTAAGTGTATTCTTTTCCTAGGCTATTACTGGCCGACCCTTAACCATGATTGTTGCAACTACGTCAAACATTGTGTAAAATTCCAACAACATTCCAATCTTCATCATACACCTAGTCATACCTTACAGGTCGCCTGTGACCTTTGGCCCTTCTCTCAGTGGGGTTTGGATCTTATCAGAGATATCAACCCCCATTCTTCCCAATGACATCAATGGATCATTACCACTACCAAATACTATACAAAATGGGTAGAAGCCATACCACTCATCTCCATGAAAGCTGAGAAAATATGTGAGTTCATTAACCACCACATCATTTGTCACTTTGGTGTTCCTCAGCACCTCATCACTAACAATGGAAAACAATTCAAAAACAAAACATTACAAAAACTTTGTGATTCCTTTGGCATTCAACTTAGTTTCTCATCACCTTATTACCCACAAACCAATGGCCAAGATAAATCCACTAATAAAACCTTAAAAAAAATTCTTATGAAAGTGGTTGATGATACTGGGAAGGATTGGCATATGCACATTCCTTTTTCCCTATGGGCATACTACACTAGTATTCAAACTTTCACTATGGCCACACCTTTTGCTTTAGTCTACGATACAAAGGTAGTCCTACCTCTTGAAGTCTAGATCCCCTCACTCTGCATTTCTCTCCATGACATGCTCAATGATGATGAATTTCGTTAGAACCGTTTAGCATAGCTAGATTTATTAGATGAACATCGTCTTAACGCTCTGGATCACCTTCAAGTTTACCAAAAATGTATCAAATGTGCCTACAACAAATGTTTCCATACACGAACCTTCCAAATCGGTGACCTTGTCCTGAAAGAAAATCAACATGTAACTAAGGAAAAAAAGTAAACAGGGAAAATTTGCTCCTAATTAGCTTGGACCATACATCATGACTCATACCTGTGGATCAGGTGCTTATCATTTATCCTCACTTGATGGTAAACCTAAACATGAGCCCCTTAACACCTTACATCTTCGATCATTCTATTATTTACTTGTAGTCCTACCTCAATTTTGTCTCTTTCTATGCTTGTCCCTTGAGCGCTATTCACTCCATACACCTCATTAACGATTAAAAAAGAATCATGTGAGTACCCATCACTTGTTATCTTCTCTTGATTATGTGTACCTGTTGGTTGGATATTTTGTGAAATCAAAATATGAGGTTCAACCACAATACATGGGATTAAATCCCTCCTCAAAGACAGGTGAGGCTGCCTGTTTATTGCTAATCTAAAACACAGTAAATAATATATACAATATTCACACTAATCTAACCATTGGGGGTTGGGATGAAATCCCGAAATCCACATTCACACGATTCAAGGATATTACTTTCTTGAATGAACTAGGTTAGAAACTGTTACAGTGAAAGAAGCACAGTAGAAAAGAAATGGGAGAAAAATATTTTCTTTCGAGTAAAAACAGAGCACGAAATAATCATACGAGTTTTAGATCACAGATATAATGTCTGAGATAATTAGAAACACTGAGATTCTATGCAAAGAATAGCTTTAAGATCATGAACATAAGAACAGTGTCTTAAATAAGATATATTTCACAACACAAAGTTTGTAAAACAATATCAGCTTCTATTCTTCAAAATGATTGAAAGAAAACACAAAGTTTTTCTCGTTTCCAATAGCCCCTCAATATTCCAAAAATTCTCGACCCTTTAGAATGCACAGGCATCCCTTATTTATAACAAAAGGAACTAGAGATAAAATAGGAAAGATCCTAAAAAGTAGCACTTTAACTGGAGTTCAATTTTGCATGACTCTCACACAGGAGATCAAGTCAAAGTATGAATTAAAAATATGACAAAATGGAAATAAAAAGGACATGTCAATCTAAAAATAGAAGTGACATGGGACGTTGGGACTTAATCCAAATCATCATCCTTTGCTTCTTCTTCTTTCTCTTCCTCCAGCTGAGACTGTTTGTTCTGAAACTCTTGGAATTTCCGAATAATGCCTTGCATTTCATTTTCATCAGGTGCAGTGGAATGATCATTCCACATTTCGCAGGTTTCATGAACATCGCTGGCAGTGCTGGGAAGTTTCTTCAATCCTTTGCTGAGCTTTCTTAAGGCCTCCAAAGTATGCTCTATCCTTACAAAATGACTAATGACTTCAAGGTCAAATCCGTGTACAGGTTCATGCTGAACAGATTCTTGGACTTGTTTGAAGAGATCATCTGCTGATAGGATACCTGAGTTCCCAACTGACACCTTTGGACAAATCTTCAGCAATTCTTCTTCTAGATCACTTTTCCCATCGATCAATTTATCCCTTGATTCTCTCAACTTGCTGCAGGCTTCGTTGAGAATCTTTACTCTGAACCTGATGGCCTTGGTCAGCTGGAAGTGTTTATCTGTATGTGGAAGAACGCCTTCTTCTACCAAGAGATGTGCTGGTATTTGCTTTAGCACTTGGAGAGCTTCACAAGTCAAATCAAGCTGTCCAATTTCTTCAGTGAATTCCTCATCCATCTTCTCTCCTTCCTTCTGAATCTCTCCCAAAGACTTATGAACCTTCACCACGTCTTGAATTACTTCCTCCCCCTATTGGAGCAACTTTTGGATCCATTCATCAACCACCCTTCCTTTTTTAGCAATCTTCTCAATCGTAGGCACCGATGAGAAATCGAATCTGGCAGATACATAAGAAGATGGTATGGATTCCAGGGGTGTTGAGAGTTTAATCAAAACCTCTGTCAACTGCTCCACTTTTTCCTTAAGCTCATTTCTGCTGTCCTTTGTTTCTTTCAACTTTTGGCACAGCGTCTATAGAAGCCCATGCATCTTGTTGCGCTCCTTCTGCTGTCACTTTCCCTAGAGCCACCTTGGTTATCTGATAATCAGCAACAGTTATATCATCTCTAGTTTTGTCAGCTGAGGGAGTGGCAATTTCTGCGAACTTATCTCCTGAAGCATCTACCAAAACCCTTGAAACTGTTTTGGGTTTCTTGGCTGATTTCACAGTAGAAGCCTTGAGTGAGCTGAAATCAAAGGCTGGTAGGGGTACAATTACTTTCCTCTTCCTCAGAGTTTGCTCGAGTAGCCATTGTGGCGTATCAGAGGAAATTGCCAATGTTGTAGTAACTGGTATTCTACTCTCAAGGGGAGAAGATTCTACTATTGGAGGGGGAACAATAGCCAACGTGGTAGTAGATGCAACAATGAGAGGTACAGGTTGGGGCATACTGGTGATCACTTGGGTCTCAGCAGAGAGGGGTGAAAGCCCAGAGAAAATACTGGCCATGGTTGCAGAAGTAGATGGAGAATGAGGAGGTAGAAGTGGCTGTGAGGGAGGAGTCACAGATTCAGACTCCAAAGCCTTGAATGCAAGAGATAAGGTCTCTCCCATTGAGCAATCAGAAAATGGTGAAGACAGAAGCTGGCTTCATCCTTCTTCCAAATTAATTTCTCCTATTTCTGGTGGTGTTGGTGATTCTGGCACAACCACCGTTTGAGCTGGAGAAACAATTGAAGAGATTTGTCTTTCTTTCCTCTTCTTAGGAATCCTGATTTTTATAGGCCCCCCAGGAGATTCTTTGTCCTTTTTATTTTGGGAGGGCCCCACCTCCGAAGTAGCCAACTTGGGAAACTTGTCATCTTTAAAATTCATGCCCCAAGAGGAGAGCCATTTTTTGGTGCGAGCAAGAATGAGAGCCGACCTATCTGTGATAGAGGCTTTTTCGCTAGCCGACCAATCAATAGGTTGAAAAACATATCGATCTTCATTAAGCCCATCATAGGACATATCCAACACACTTTCATTATCAGTCGTGCCATCTGGAAAATCAGAAAGCTCCAGCGTCTGAATCTCATTAATAGTCAACCTACTATTATCTTTTCTGCGAACCATAACTTCATTACGTAGATCAACCCATATATCCTCAATGTCGGGCCTGTGCAGATGTTGGGCTCCATAGGCTCTAAGCACTCCTCGGATGTCAAAACCATCGCGGGACTTCATATGCTTCTTTAATTTTTCTTGAAGTTCACATTCAACATTTTTGGCCTTTGCCACTGTCGAGAAAGTATATCTCCCAATAGAAATTGGGAAGGATACTGCTGCCTTATGCTTGCTTTGTTGGAATTTGTGAAAATCCAACAGCTGTCTGACCAATTCTATCAATATCAATCTATCCCCTAGATAGCGAGGCAGACGAAAAGGCTCTCCCGAGTACATGACTGTTCGAAGATATGTAAACTTCTTGAATTGCAAGAAGATACACCCCCATTTAGATACTTCAGTCCAAGCCTCGTCTGAGACTCTTGTCTTTCTTAGTTCCAGGTTCAGCCAGTAGATATTCTTGTAGAAGAAGGCATCATTTACCCTTCTAAAATGCTCTTTGGACCCCTTCTTGGTCAATTGAGGGAAATATTTATAAACTGGGTTTGTCGTTCTGCTTCCCTTAGTATCCAGCTCGGGATAGTTCCTCATCCCGGCTGCTGTGTAAGCCACATATAAAAACATATAAAACTTTCCAGTTGATAAAACCGTAGTCATCTGAGAATCAATTTCATTGCTGATAAGGGTCCCCCAGTCAATCCCTTGCTGATTCTTCTTGATGGTGACCATAAACTGATACATCCATCCGTGAAATACATTTGATTCAGGCAAGCCAAAAACCCGGCTCAGCAGGGTGATAATATCATTGATTTCTTGTATGAAATCACATCTGGGGATAGTCCTTGAAAATCTAGATACTGCTGGTTTAGCCTTAATCAGGAACTTTTTGTTGACATCCTTAATGCAGCCTTCCTGATTACTATCCCAAGCCTTCTGAGCCGACTTGATGTTCAGGTCCCCATACTCTTCGAAATTAGGTAGTTTTAGAAGATCATCAAAATACGCTCCATCTAGCCTGATCACTACCTCACCAGCCTGGCTCTTCACGGAACGAGAAGCCGAGTCATAACTAGACGCACAAGCCAAAACAAATTCTGGACATTGGGCGGACATGGGAAAACCTGCTGCAAGGGGCAAGCCACTTTTAGCTAAAGCTGTCATCCATGGGGTTTGAGAGGAACTCTTCACCCTATTCTAGAAGTCATCCATATCTATATTGCCAAGTTCAGTGTCCCTGATATCATGATTGCAATCAATATATGATGGAGATTCTAGCTTCTTGAATTTGTACTTCATCCTGCTAGACTTCTCGGCCTTCTCCTGAGATGGACCAGGGTCCGACATGAAGAATGTTGGAGGGAGAAAGGCTTGAAACTCAGGAGATGTTATCCACACTGAAAATCCTGATTGACTGAATACGCCGGAAGAATAAGAAAGTCCGACACGCTTAGGAGGATATCGGAAAACCCTGAGAACCCGACAAGTTTGATATGTCAGAACTTTGGCAAAGCCCGACACTTGCTTTTGATGACGGAAACTCGGAGATACCCGGCACTCACTGTCAATGACGGAAACGGGAGGAAACCCGTCACCCACTTTTGACATCGGAACTTTGAGAAACCCCGACACTTCAAGCTTCCAATATACTTCGGACCTTTGAATATGCAAAACAGTCTTCAAAAACCGAGAAGCAAAAACAGAGTCTTTCTTGAATTCCAAACATACAACTTCCTTTTTCTTTTTTGTTACCCATGCATCATGCATATAATTAGAATTTGGAAGAAACAACACCAATTGATAGTTCAGAAGAGAAAAACCCTAAAAACCTAAAACCCTTTCCAAAGCAACTCAGAAAGAAGAAGGAAAGAAAACCTTCAACACCCGGAAAGAAATTGGGAGGAAAATACGTGCAATCGATCGATAAAAACCCAGAATAAAGAAGGGAAAGAACAATACCTTCAATTCGAGAAATGTAAGATCAAAAACAGATGATCCAATCGAGCAAGATGAGTTTTCGGGTTTTGAAAATGGAAGAGCACGCGCGAATAATCCACGAATAAAAAATATGAATGGTAAGAATGACGTGGAAATCCGCGTATTTATAAGAAAATGGCAATTAATACACTTCATCTCGGCACGTGCCAACTCACCGACCACTCGGCATGAATGCCATGTCAGCATGTTGGAGGGGTCTGAAAACCTAACACGAGGAGATTTAGTGCAATTCAGGTTTCAGGTTTCAGAAAACATGATGCATAAAGCATGAGGTGCTTAGATGCTACATAGCCCTGAAAACCCGAATACAAAGGATTGAGCGGACTTTGGGAATCGGAAAGCATGGAGCATAAAACATGTTTTGGATCATGGATGTTTCGATGCTTTGGGGTTCCAAAAACCCGAATACAAAGGATTTTCTCAATACAAGGCGGGTCTCGGGTTTCGGAAGTCAGACAACACAAAGCAGGTTTTAACTTAGGTATGTTCCGATGCGTTGGATTTCCGAAAACCCGATTATCACAATATGAGGTAGGTTTCAGGTTTCGGAAGATACAAGACATAAAGCATGTTAAAACTTATGTCAAACTGTTGGTAACACCCAAAAACTTGATTCTCTTTAAGAGAGGCCATAATGCAAAATCACTTCGAAAATTTCGTAGGGGTTATCCGATCGTTTTGTCGTGAACTCAAAACGGGGATAACAGCTGGCTCCAGTTGGGGAATTTCTTTGTAATACCAAAGGAAGAGAACTCAGAATCTCTGGTCTTATTCATTGGGATACGGAGAAAAGAAGAAAACCAAAACAAAACAAAACGAAGAAAGAAAGAAAGAAAACCAAAAGCAAACACACCACAAAAAGCAAAATATGTACAATGCAAGAGAGCATCTTGCATTAATGGTGGAATAGCTTTAGATGTTGTCCACTGAAAGGAAAAGGGAGTAACCCTCCATCCAGATATGATAGAAGGAAACTATTTTTACCATTCAACTCGTGGATCTTGAAAGGTCCTTTCCATAAAGAATCAAACTTTCCATGCATTCCTTTCTGTTCTCTCCTTTTATCCCAAAGCAACACCAGGTCTCCAATTTGGAAGTTGCGCTGCTTTGATTTTTTATCAAAAATCTTCTTCACCCTGCTCTGATGATCTGATATATGATCAACCACCTTGATTCGCTCTTCTTCTAGCCTGGTTAGGTACATAACCCTCTTCTCGATAGAATTCTGAAAAGCTACATCTTCAACCGCTTTTGCCAATTGCAAGGCCGACAATTCTACTGAGATAGGAATTTCAGCATCAATCCCGTATAGCAATTGGAAAGGAGACATCCCTATGGATCGCTTTGGAGTGATTCGATCAGCCCACAATGCATCATACAATGCTTTGTGCCATGTCCTCTGATTCTCTTCTACTAGTTTCCTGATTATAGTAACCAGATTCTTATTGCTGGACTCAGCTTGCCCATTGCCCTGGGGATAATAGTCAGATGAGTGAGCCAGAGTAATGCCAAATCCATAGCAAAATTCTGTCAACTCATGTGACGAGAAGTTAGAAGCATTATCAGCTACAATCTTATGAGGTATGCCAAATCTAACGATTATATTTTCTTTCAGGAACTTGCAAACGGCTTCAGAAGTTGCTTGCTTGATTGGTACAGCTTCTACCCACTTGGTAAAATAGTCTGTAGCAGTCAGCACATAGTTATGTCTAGCACTGGAAGCAGGATTCAATGATCCGATGAAATCAATCCCCCATTGGCAAAAAGGTTCTTCAATCACTACAGGTTTCAGAGGAAGAGCTGCTAGCTTGGGACGACCAATGAAATGTTGACAAGCTTCACATTTAGACACCCATTTTGTTGAATCCCGGAAAAGAGTAGGCCAATAATACCTAGCCCGTAGGATCTTATATGTTGTTACAGAGGACGAAAAATGTCCTCCACATGCTAGGCTATGAAAGGATTCCAATAACTTTTCCTGTTGTGATTTATCAACACAACGCAAGAAGACACCATCAATACCTTTCTTGTATATTGCATTATTCCACAAAAGGTATTTCGCAGATCTCAGCTTGACGGTCCTCTTCTCTTTTTGATTTAAATGCGGAGGGCATTCACCATAAGTTAGGAAGAAAGCAATGTCCGTGTACCATTCATCGGTCGTACTCACAAGAAGCACCATAGGCAGCTCTGAAGAAGTATCTTGAGTCTTTTCACACTCTGTTTCAGCATGATTTTCTGCAATCAATTGACATAGGCCCCTTCCTCGTACCAACTTGGTAGGTTTGATGTCCAAGTCATACTCCTGAACCTTAGCTATCCAAGTACCTCATTGGCTTCCCAGCTCTTGTTGAGTCAGAATGGATTTAATAGCAGTATCAGGAACGAGAACGAGAGTATGGGAATTCAGCACATAGTACCTGAAATGCTTTACTGCTCGTACCACTGCGTAAGCATGTTTTTCAATCTGTGACATCTTCAACTCATGTTCCTTCAATGGGCAACTCATGAACGCGATAGGAGCTTCGATGCCTTCTTCATTTTCTTGCATCAGGATGGCCGACACTGTGTGGGTAGAGGCATAGCTGTACATGATGAAATCTTTCTTGAAGTCTGGACATACTAAGACAGCAGCGCAAGCAACTACCTTTTTGATTTCTTCGAATGCCAGCTTCCCTTCTGTATTCCATCAAAATGGAACTTTGCCTTTCATCATTCCAAGGATATCCTTGGTCTTGTCAGCAAAATCAGGTTAAAATCTTCTCAAGAAATTAACCTTTCCGAAGAAAGAATGAACTCCTGTTTTACTTGTGGGCAAGGTAAGGCTCTGAATAGCCTTTACACTCTCTGGGTCAATTTTAGTTCCTTCTTTAGTCAAAATATGACCCAGCAGCTTTCCTTCTGTCACCCCGAACATGGACTTCTTAGGATTCAACTAAATCCCGTGACGTCTGCATCTTAGAAGTACTTGTTCTAAATGATCATAATGATCACTCCGTTTTTTAGAAAAGACGGTCAAGTCATCCAAATACATGACTATGACCTTGCCCATCAGATCTCTGAATGCCAGGTCCATAGCTCTCTGAAAAGTAGGTCCGGTGTTGATCAAGCCGAATAGCATCCTCCTGTAAGCAAAGGTACCCCATGGGGTCGTGAAAGTTGTCTTGTGTTGATCTTCTGTGGTTACCTCGACTTGATTATATCCTTAAAATCCGTCGAGCATGGATAACATTTCCGATCCAGTAACAGTTTGTAATACCTGGTCCATGATAGGTAAGGGATAGTTATCCTTCAGCGAGGACTGATTTAAGTTCCGGAAGTCAACACAAATCCGGATCTCGCCATTCTTCTTCCTGACAGGAACAATGTTAGCAATCCAGGTGGAGTGATGGATTGGGAAAATAATTCTAGCATCTAACATCTTCTGAATTTCTGCCAGGATAGTCCCTGAAATCTTCGGATTGTAATGTCTTTGCTTCTGTCTATACGGCTTCACATCAAGTTTTAAAGGGATACTGTGCTGTATGTCTTTGGGCTTGAAAGATTTCAAATCCGCATAAGACCAGGCCATCACATCGATGTATTTCTTCAAAAGCGAAGTGAATTTTACCTTCTCTTCAGGAGAACAACATTTACCGATATTCACCATCCGAGGTTGATCAGATGAACCTAGATTGATTTGATCTACTTCAGAGGAAGAAACTCCTTCAACTTGCCTTTTGTTTTGGATAAAGCGATCATGCTTGTCGAACAAGCCCTCCAAAGAAACCAAACCTTTGGGTATCTTATTGCCTTTCAGCTAGATATATTCTCCATCAACCTCCTGATATGGATCTAAAATAGTTTCACGGAAGGCTGATTCTGAACCTTCAAATTATAACTCACTGAAATTGTCAGCCTTTTCTAGGAAAGCCAACACCTGTTGATCATCATTGAACACTTGCCAATGAGTTGCATTATCTGGGATACTGGGACGATATACAATCTCAATAGAGTATGTATCTTGCTTGAACTGAGGATGAGGAAGAAGAAGAGATGCAGACACGGCCAAAGAATCAGCCTTGTCATTATAATCTCTCAAAACTGCCTTAATAGAAAATGCATCAAAGCATTCTATACTATCCCAAACTTTGTTCCTGTAATGTCTCAACCGATCATTTTTTACCTGATATATACCCCTGACCTGATTAACAATCAGCTCCGCATCCCCCTGAACCTTGAGATTCTTGATTCCATTTTGTCTGGCCAATTCTAATCCTAATAATAGGGCTTCATATTCGGCCGTGTTGTTAGTATTATCAAATTGCAACTTATAAGCTGATGGGAAAATCTTGGAGCTAGGAAATATGAGAACAACACCAGCGCCTGATCCAGAGGTTGAGCAGCTACCATCAAATTTGAGCGTCTAAATAGCATTGGGATCTTCCTCTTCGACATCTACAATGGGTATCTCTGAAGCCATGAAATAATTCCCAAAGCTAGCATCTTTGAAAAGGATCTGAGCTTTCGGATCATCTGATTTGGTCACCAAATACTTCACCTGTGGTTCAGGATGAAGAACCTGATGAACCCCATTGAATGGGATCTTGGCTTTGGTCCAATCCATATTAATTTCTCCTCCGACATCTTTACAGAATCCTCTACCCAAGAGGATACCATAAGCCGCAGGGATATCGGCAACCAGAATAGTCATTTTCACTCTCTTCTCAAGAAAAGCAACAAATGCAAACTGTGCGTCCTTGATTTGACTAATCAGAGGGACTTGTTTAGTTTCCATGGAATAGCACCGTCCATATGACTTAGTCAAAGTAAGCCCAAGGGCATGGGCCACTTTTGCGGGCATAACATTATCAGAGGCCCCTGAGTCAATGATGCAATTGCTGAGTTTAAACCCATTTATAAGTAGAGACAAATAAAATGGTTCAATCTTTCCTGAGGAAGAAGCAGAGGTCAGATTATTCTGAGGTGTGGGTTGAGTAGGATTTGGAAGGCGACCTTTTGAAGGTGATGGAATAGCCGCTTTACTTCTGATAAACTTGGCCAGCTTTTCAAACTGTTCAGGATTTGACTGAAGGTATTCTTCTTCTGACATTTGAATTTTGGTTCTCTTTGCATGATCAACAATATCAAAAGCAGTATAAGAAGGAATGATGGTAGGTTCAGTTCTATTTACATGAGCTTGTGCCGGGGCACTGATCTTAGGAGAAGGAGAATAAGGAGCAGCTGCCTTTCTGGTAACCTCTCTTTCAGTTTGTGCCGAAATAGGGGTACCCCTCTTAACTATGGATATGGGAGGATCCTTATTCTTCTCCTTTGTGCTTTCAAGAGGTTTTCTGGGGTTCTGAGATTGGGACCGAGTGAAGACAGCAAATGACTGACCATCTGGCGCACATTCATCTTCATCATATTCCAAATACCCAATGCTGGAGTCACCAGCTGACTCATCATAAGACTCATCAGCATATCTTGAAGCTTCGAAAGCCTCATGGGATTCTTCTTCTTCTGGTTCATCTTCTTCATCAAGTATTTCCACTGCTGCATTGACGGGAGGAGCTTCAATTGCTAGTCTCGGTTGAGCAGGAGTTAACCGTGGCCTATCTCTGACAGGTGCACCATTGGTATTATTGAAATTCCGCCTAGGTATATCCTGATATGGAACATTGTTCACCTGCTGGGACATTTGCTTCTTTAAAGCAATCAAATCATTAGCCATTTTTTGAAACATAGGATCTATGTTACCTTGAGAAGAACCTTGATTTTTGAGTTTGGGTATGTCTTTCTTGATCCTTCCGGCCAAGATGAGATCATCCTCTATTTCAGTAGCTCTTGACTGAGCAGTAGCCAAATCTGGGATAACCGACCTTCTTAATAAAAAGCTTATATCAGGATGTTGGGCATTGATGAAGAAGCATTTTTGATTCTCCAGAGTAGGTACAGCTATTTCTAGAATCTTCCGGATCAGCTTGTTGAACTTTGCTACGAATTCCCGCATAGGTTCATGTGATTCCTTCTTCATATGCATGAGATGAGCTAACAAAGCATGGGAATATTCAGCTGGTTTGAAATGTGCTTTGAACTTAGTCCGCATGGTAGCCCAGTTTGGGATGCATGCATTTGGAAGGTGATAAAACAATTCAGCTGCTGCTCCCTGCAACGTTTCAACGAAGATTCGAACAGAGACATCTTCGTGGGCCACTCCGAGGACACCGCATGCAACAAAGAAAGATGCAATATGCTCATCAGGATGCTGCTTCCCATCTCCATTGAACTTGGGAATATTTTTACGAGATCCACATGGTAACTCATTCAATGGAGGAGTCAAGGAAAGAGGACCAATAACTGCACCCCAAGGCACAGGTTGAACCGCCATCCTTCTGAAAAGAGTGCGTACAGGGATCCGAGTATCAGACAAGAGTAGTACACGACAAGTTGCAGATGCTTCCCATTCTTCAGGGATCTGGTTTCTCCGAACAGGTGAAGAACTTCTGGTTCAGTTAGAAACAACGTTGTTGGGAGAAAGGCTGAAATTGTGCTGTTGTAGTAACTCGAAGAGTGGATCAATTTCACCTTGAGTTCGGCGAGACCGAGTGAAGATCTTCCTAGCCAGCTTGAACTGAAAGGAGATCTTATTAAAAATAAGGCAGATATGGAGTCGCCAGACACCTAGAGGATAAGCTTTGTACTATTGATCCGTAATCCCCAGCGGAGTCGCCAAAAACTGTTGGTTGGATATTTTGTCAAATCAAAATATGAGGTTCAACCACAGTACATGGGATTAAATCCCTCCTCAAAGACAGGTGAGGCTACCTATTTATTGCTAATCTAAAACAAAGTAAATAATATATACAATATTCACACTAATCTAACCATTGGGGGTTGGGATGAAATCCCGAAATCCACATTCACACGATTCAAGGATATTACTTTCTTGAATGAACTAGGTTAGAAACTGTTACAGTGAAAGAAGCACGGTAGAAAAGAAATGGGAGAAAAATATTTTCTTTCGAGTAAAAACAGAGCAGGAAATAATCATACGAGTTTTAGATCACAGATATAATGTCCCAGATAATTAGAAACACTGAGATTCTATGCAAAGAATAGCTTTAAGATCATGAACATAAGAACACTGTCTTAAATAAGATATATTTCACAACACAAAGTCTGTAAAACAATATAAGCTTCTATTCTTCAAAATGATTGAAAGAAAACACAAAGTTTTTCTCCTTTCCAATAGCCCCTCAATATTCCAAAAATTCTCGACCCTTTAGAATGCACAGGCATCCCTTATTTATAACAAAAGGAACTAGAGATAAAACAGGAAAGATCCTAAAAAGTAGCACTTTAACTGGTGTTCAATTTTACATGACTCTCATGCAGGAGATCAAGTCAAAGTATGAATTAAAAATATGACAAAACGGAAATAAAAAGGACATGTCAATCTAAAAATAGAAGTGACATGGGACGTTGGGACTTAATCCGAATCATCATCCTTTGCTTCTTCTTCTTTCTCTTCCTCCAGCTGAGACTGTTTGTTCTGAAACTCTTGGAATTTCCGAATAATGCCTTACATTTCATTTTCATCAGGTGCAGTGGAATGATCATTCCACATTTCACAGGTTTCATGAACATCACTGGCAGTGCTGGGAAGTTTCTTCAATCCTTTGCTGAGCTTTCTTAAGGCCTCCAAAGTATGCTCTATCCTTACAAACTGACTAATGACTTCAAGGTCAAATCCGTGTACAGGTTCATGCTGAACAGATTCTTGGACTTGTTTGAAGAGATCATCTGCTGATAGGATACCTGAGTTCCCAACTGACACCTTTGGACAAATCTTCAGCAATTCTTCTTCCAGATCACTTTTCCCATCGATCAATTTATCCCTTGATTCTCTCAACTTGCTGCAGGCTTCGTTGAGAATCTTTACTCTGAACCTGATGGCCTTGGTCAGCTGGAAGTGTTTATCTGTATGTGGAAGAACGCCTTCTTCTACCAAGAGATGTGCTGGAATTCACTGAAGAAATTGGACAACTTGATTTGACTTGTGAAGCTCTCCAAGTGCTAAAGCAAATACCAGCACATCTCTTGGTAGAAGAAGGCATTCTTCCACATACAGATAAACACTTCCAGCTGACCAAGGCCATCAGGTTTAGAGTAAAGATTCTCAACGAAGCCTGCAACAAGTTGAGAGAATCAAGGGATAAATTGATCGATGGGAAAAGTGATCTGGAAGAAGAATTGCTGAAGATTTGTCCAAAGGTGTCAGTTGGGAACTCAGGTATCCTATCAACAGATGATCTCTTCAAACAATTCCAAGAATCTGTTCAGCATGAACCTGTACACGGATTTGACCTTGAAGTCATTAGTCAGTTTGTAAGGATAGAGCATACTTTTGAGGCCTTAAGAAAGCTCAGCAAAGGATTGAAGAAACTTCCCGGCACTGCCAGCGATGTTCATGAAACCTGCGAAATGTGGAATGATCATTCCACTGCACCTGATGAAAATGAAATGCAAGGCATTATTCGGAAATTCCAGGAGTTTCGGAACAAACAGTCTCAGCTGGAGGAAGAGAAAGAAGAAGAAGCAAAGGATGATGATTTGGATTAAGTCCCAACGTCCCATGTCACTTCTATTTTTAGATTGACATGTCCTTTTTATTTCCGTTTTGTCATATTTTTAATTCATACTTTGACTTGATCTCCTGCGTGAGAGTCATGCAAAATTGAACTCCAGTTAAAGTGCTACTTTTTAGGATCTGTCCTGTTTTATCTCTAGTTCCTTTTGTTATAAATAAGGGATGCCTGTGCATTCTAAAGGGTCGAGAATTTTTGGAATATTGAGGGGCTATTGGAAAGGAGAAAAACTTTGTGTTTTCTTTCAATCATTTTGAAGAATAGAAGCTGATATTGTTTTACAGACTTTGTGTTGTGAAATATATCTTATTTAAGACAGTGTTCTTATGTTCATGATCTTAAAGCTATTCTTTGCATAGAATCTCAGTGTTTCTAATTATCTCGGACATTATATTTGTGATCTAAAACTCGTATGATTATTTCGTGCTCTGTTTTTACTCGAAAGAAAATATTTTTCTCCCATTTCTTTTCTACCGTGCTTCTTTCACTGTAACAGTTTCTAACCTAGTTCATTCAAGAAAGTAATATCCTTGAATCATGTGAATGTGGATTTCGGGATTTCATCCCAACCCCCAATGGTTAGATTAGTGTGAATATTGTATATATTATTTACTGTGTTTTAGATTAGCAATAAACAGGCAGCCTCACCTGTCTTTGAGGAGGGATTTAATCCCATGTACTGTGGTTGAACCTCATATTTTGATTTGACAAAATATCCAACCAATAGTACCACAGTGCTGCACATAGCATGATTCTCATGGATACTGTTTTTCTAACTTTAGATGAGATCCCATGGTCATTTCACCTTTCCTTTTGAAAAAGAGTCTTATTCTCCACCTTGGTCTTGTCCATGACTTCAAAGACCTCACATGGGACCAAACTCCTTTAGTCAAACTTCTAATAAAAATATGACTCCCTCAAAAGGAAATCTTCCTCTTAACAACTACTGCTATAAATAGACTGCTCCCTCAAAGGACAGCTATACAAATCTCTTTAAAAAAAACGAGAGGAACTGAAGCTTCCTGCATCAATTAGCTTCACGAAGACCTCAAGGAGTTCAATTTTTTCCATATAGACTTCCTGCATCGATCAGTCTATCTCAACTATAAGTCAAAACACTCAACCTTTTTGTCATGGACTTGCCCATTGCGAGCTAGGTTCTCTTGCTCAAAATGCATGCTACCTATACCATATATAAAAATTACCCACTTTTCACCCTGCAAACCATTCCCACTCTCATTTCCTACTGCCTCAAGGGACTTCTTGGAACTTAGACATTTGGTGATCATGTGACTACTTTTCACCATAGAACAGTCCATCATGTAATGTCTTTAGGGTCTTACGTTCTTTACCTCCGTAAAGGTATGATATACTCGGTATGATCCTACCCAATCAGGTGGATTTATTTCCCCCTCTTATCTTTTAACCATCTTTGTTTACATTTTGATTACCTTATACAGGACATGGTCCTCGATGCTTAATTTTGGGGTAATCTCCTTCTTTCACCACAATCAACCTCACCTACATATTTTTACCTATAATCTACCCACATGTAACAAACCTAAACCCACAACAAGCCCAAAAACCTGCCAACTCATTTTCATACCTCCTCATATTCTTCCCTAGCTTATGGGAGAACTACATTAGCATGAGGTCCCTTTTTGCTGAGACTATATAGGTAGAACTCCAAGGGCATAGGGCCCTTGAATGTTAGCTTGACCATCCTCTACCCACCATAGTTCATCTTGCATGTGCCTCACATTACATCACACCTAAATTAATTTCCCTTTTATACACAAAATCAAAAATTAAACCACATACATAACAAGTTGTTTCATATTTTAAACATTATCACAGCATACATTTATTACGCATACCATTTATCTATCATCACTATACATAGATTATACCACATCTCACATATGACCCATAGCATCATTCATTGCATAAAATAATAATCAAAACTTCACTTACTTTCAACTCAACCATGCCTAAACCGACCTGACTCAATCCATGCCTATAATCTAACTCAACCCATGCCTATAACCTGACTCAATCCATACCTAAAATGACTTGACTTGATCCATGCCTAAATCAACCTGACTCGATCCATGCCTAAACCAACCTGAATTGATTCATGCCTATACTAACCTGACTCCATCATGCCTAACTCACCTAATTTCCATCCATATCAACACAACAAAATACCATGTATCTCACCAACACATCAACAAATAAAAAAATACCATGTATCTCATCATATAAATAAATCAATGTGTATCTCAAATATACATGGCTATCTCATCATGTCCATCATCTCAAAATTGTCATCAACACGCAGGCCGGTCTCATATATACAACACAAAAATGAATCAATAGAAAATCTCTTTGGCACACAGACTGGTATATACTCGAAATATACAAAATCACTCATATATCCTCACTGTCTTCGGCATGAAGGTTGGTATGTGATCAACAATATAAATATATCTTAGCACACAGGCTGGTATATATCACACAAAAACTATCATACATAAAAAATCAGGTGACTGCAAATCAGGCATCTCGGTGGATGTCCTACATCTTTGTATCACTTATATCCTTGGCCTCCTGGGTCCCTATTGGCACCTCCACTAGAGATAGTCTCCATGCACTAGTAGCCTCTGCCTAATCAGTCCTCATAGCTCACTAACTCCCTATGCTCTCCACAATGTGAGTGTGGGATCTCGTCTTCTCACTAGATACCTACTTTGCCCAGTACACGACATAGAATATGAAGTCTATCCTAGCCACCATCAACTAGTCCTAATAGTATCTTTCCTCACCTAGGGCATCCTGTAGCCTAGATATAGGCACGGTCTATGGTGGTTCCATAGGTCTTAGCCCCTGTACCTACCCTGCAGGACCCTATCCTGCTCCTACCTGTGAACTGGGACCCAGTCCTGGTGCTTGTGATGGTTGTGCACATGGTGGTGCCCCTTGCCCCTATGCCTGTATCTGGGCCTATATGACCCCAATCTATGCCTAGATTGTGGCCAAATGGCCCTGTAAACCTACCACCTAAGCCTATAAGGCTACCACCTAACCATCTCCCTCCTCTCCATCTCTATCTCCTCCACCAGCCATCTGGGCATGTAGATTGGCCACCTATACGTGTAGGTCTTCTACCTCTGCCTCCGAGCCCTCTAGCTATGTCTGTAGTATACCTAACTAGGTAATGAGAGTAGCCACCTTCTCCTGTAGGGTATCTCTCTACACCGTGATGGTGGCTAAATCTGGGTACCTCAGCCTAGGTGGTATGGCTCATAAGTGAGCTGCCCACCACTATCTGTACCTCTATGTACACCCGACGTCATCTATCTTCCAGTCCAGTAGTTGCTCCTCATGCCTTGTGGGAACTGTAGGCTATGGTAGAGCTAAGGGCCTCTCCACGTCATCTCTCTAGTACTATGGGAAAGGTAGAGGTATGTCCTGCACTAGCCTGAACTACCGTCGAACTCTGTCTACTGAAATCATCTCGTCTTCCCTAGCACAATGACCCTGTATCCATATCTCTAGCTAGAGCTCAACTAGCTCCTCATGTATATGCATATATGAGGGGAATCCCACATATGGCCTCCATATAATGTCCACTCTGGACAACCCCTCTAGTAAATTCAAGAAATGGGCCACATCATGTGTCAGCCTATCAGATCTCTGCTCTCCTATCACCGACACCCATCTCCTATATCCCACTCACAATTGTGCTAGGAATGCATCTTCTTAAGTGATCCCTATAGGATGTACACAAACTATGTGCTCATATGCCCAACAGTGCAGTATAAATGTACAACACAGGTTGAACTTGTGCAGCCACCCATATGCCCACAACTCCCTGTACAGCTGCACCAAGAATGTTGGTACCCAGGAAAAGCAGGTCTCATGCACCATCATGTCAAGGAGTACCCCCATTAGTGATTAGGGAAAGAATCCACCCTTTGCATTTGGTAGTGTATAGCAGCACACTTCCTCCATCAACAGAACCACTAGCCTCGTCTACTCCGGATAGGCTAGGTACATCTCTCCATAGCTTAAACTGGTGATATGGAATCTCAAACCGGCCATCCCCTCTCCAAAAATAGTCACAATCAGCTCGTCAGAGGCCTCAAAGGAGATAGAATAAACCAAGGCACCCAATATGGGTAGCCTAAGAATCTAGAACACAGCCTCTAGGGTGATAGTCTTCTCACCCATCGGCAGGTGGAACGTGTTGGTTGCGGAGTCCCATCTATCGATGAACATGACCATCAAACTGGGTTGTTGGACTACATGTCTATAGCGACAAACCCAACTCAAGCCCACTACCTCCACATGCTGCAGCTCCTCCAGGGTTGTTTCACCATGCACTATCACCAGTAGAGGTGGAACCTTGTCCCGTATATGTAGCTGCGCTCTCCCCCGCATCCAATACAAACATACCATTAATTTACATATATCAATCCATATTCACTCATTATCATTTCTCTATACCTTATTTTCATCCTACCCATCTCACCTACCTAGCCCACACCACTTTTGGACCTTTTTTCCCCCTAATCCAATCGGTACCGGTTTAGCCTAGCTGACCTTGGTCACCCTTTAACTAGCACCAGTCACCTGTTTGGTGACCAATACCGGTTCACCCTTATTGACCCTCATTACCCCTAAACTAGCATCGGTCACCTGTTTGGTGATCGATACTGGTTCCACCTAACCGATGCTAGCCAAACTTAACCGATGCCGATCATTTTTCGTGGAAAAACCCATGATTTTCCAAAACCCTCCTTTCTGAAAAACCTTCCCCTTGCCCCTTTTACCCACCTACAGTGACCTAAACTACCCTTGGACCTCCACCCACCACCCCTATCCCATTTATTACCCTCCCCATCTCTCCTTTTACCCAATATACCCCCCATTCCCAAATTTAATTTGTTCCCACCCACAAAAATGAAAAATAAACACAACCTACAAATAAAACTAAAAAACTACTCTAATCTTTCAAATCCACAATGTAGAGTAAAATGCTTACCTTGCCGCGCTTCCATCGTCTCGGTGGCACATCTAGACACTGTACTAATGGGCCTCCTAATCCCTCTGTAGACTCCACCATCACCAAATACCTACTCACAAAATCTCACAAATTGAATCCCTCACAATGATCCTGTGGACCCGGTGCTCACCAACCACTCAGTCGTCAATCACACTACCAACTCACTGTTCCATTTCTTCCAGACACTTTTCTCTCTTTTCTCTCTTTTTTGTCATTTTCTCACTTCACAAAACCACAAATGAATAACAAAAATGTGGATTTTTTTTTTATAACAAACTCGACGTAACCGACATCAGTTACCCTTGATCGGCATCGATTGTGTGCCCTACCTAACCATCGTTAGTTTTCCTCTACCGACGTCGCTTATGCATGACCAAAATTAGTCACCATCAACTACACACTGCCCTACATTTTAACCTTTACCCTACCCCTACCTCCCTTTTTGCCCCACCTAACCTTCACCCTGATCATTTACCCCACCCCACATTTACCCTACCCATTTACCTCACCTTTCCTAATTAAATCATTTACTACCTCCCTTAGTCCTCCTCTGGGGACTTGTTATTTTACCCATACCTTGGCCTTACCTGTGTCATGATCTAGATATTTCGACCTGGACCATTTCTAGTGACCTTTGACTTCATGTTTTTGCTATACCTTGCAGCAATGTTACCTGTGTTGTTGACCTAATGACCTTACCTAGCCTATTATCGTGACCGTTTATCCCAAACCTACCTTTGGTGTACCGGAACATACCTAAATGTTCCTGCACCTAACCTACATCATGGTTCTTGACCATATCCTATACCTTGGATACCAGAATCACTTCAGCCTTGTTTGGATACACCTATCAACCTTAGACAATGTAGAATTTTCCTGCTCTTCAACTTGGTAGCGTGCTGTAGTTTATACGTGTGTGTGCATTTGAATGTTACTACCTTTGACCCTAACCCATTACCTAGCTTACCCAAGTAGACATTACTCCTTTTTTCATTGTTACCCACCTTCCTTTTCATCACATTTACCTTTTATCAAACCACTCACTGATTCTACCTTCTGCCTTGTGAGTTCCTGGTTTGAGGGGGATCACCTTTACCCACACATGGGACAACCACATCTTATTTTTGCTAGCGTCGCTTACCAATACAAGCTACACAACTAAAAGGGGAAAAATGTAGACACTAAAATTAGGTCACTCTCCCCTTTGATCCCTCGACAAATAAGCTCCTTCATCACATTCACCTAGCCATGACCCCCTTCACCCCACTAATATTAATTTAATTAAATTAACTCATTATCCTCACCAGATTTATTATTTAAATATCTTAATTTAAATAATATCCACACATACACTCCACTTAAACACCTCACCAAGCTAACTTACCCTAAAAACCTATTCTTAGTAAGTTTTCATAACTAACTAAGACTTACCTAAACCCTAAAAATCAATGCCTACATTCCCTCTAACCACATTCCCGCATGCTTACAAGAATCTCACAGTTTAATCCATGGGTTAATGGCATGAGATCTAAGGAAATCAATAGGATCTCCCTAGTTTAGTAAACCTAGGAAATATCACCTTGACCAATGCCGGTTACCCCTAACCATCTCTAGTTAAGCCGGAACCGCCGTTGGTTACCCTTTTAACTCCAAAACAACCTTATTCTCAAGGTTGGTAGAAGGTTAAAAAAAATATTGGAAAAGTTGACGAACATTAGCACATTCCAAAGAGATATCACATCTTCTGAGAGTGAATTCCAGTGAGAACATGCATGTAAGGAAGGAGATCAAGCATCTTTTCCTGCATAACCATCCCAACAATGATTTGATCTAACAAAGTAAAGAGGAATGTACATGTAGCCCATGCAAAATCTTTCCTTCAGTTGGTGATCACTTGTAGCCTTCAAAACCTCTCATTAACACCTCTAGCCCTCACTCACAGGCATCCAAGACCAGAATCCTAGTAAGTAGATGTTATACTTCTCTGGTTCATTCTATTTCATCATTATATTTTCATATTTTGTTTACCTAGCCACCCATTGACCTTACCCAACACTCATCCCTCCATATACCCATTAAAACCCCACCAAATCCTACCTAAATCACCCAATACCTCATCCTGACCAACCAAAGTCCATTGTGTAATCACAAAGGAGACCTAAATCGCATTCTGTGGCATTCCCAGAACTCAACAGTAACCGGCACCGGTTACACCCAACCACTGCCGGTCACCCTTAACCGACATCGGTTACTATATTTTCCCGTATGACCCAGAATAGTGACCTATCCACCTAATTCCCTTTCACCCTCATTCACTTGTGATCTACCTGAGACCTCTGTCAGACTTGTAGAGACCCAGAACTAGTTATTTGACCTTTGGATCCTAATCTAACATAGTCTGTTAGATTAGATCTATTTCTTATTGTGTTTTAAGTGAGATACCTAAATCATTTCAAATTACAATAGGATTTACCTTATTTACCACATTAAATTGTTTAAAATAGTGGTTTGACAACCATCTAGGAAGTATCACACTTCTTAGATCTAGCATACGCTAGGCAGTTCACTGCATATATTGTTTAACTTTTTCTGGTGGTCTTACTTTCTATTACAGGTAGTTTCTCCTAGCCAAGAGGAAGCTCTCACAATCACCTATGGATTTAGAAGTTATACGCGCGTAACAACCCATCAACCAGCATTTGAATAGGTATTCCTCCTATGCCCATTACCCTATTTTTTTGTCAATACTTCAAAGAAATGATCTAGAAAATGTTGAAACACTACCAACTTATGCCTACCTATGAAAAAGGTACATTCCTTACATGTCCTTACCCATAGATGGGCATATTTGAACAAATCTAGTTAATAGTAACTAGCTTGCATGATCTTGGTAGCAGTTGTTCGTATAGAATAAAGTCCTCTAGATAATCCATTTTGAAATTCTTCTAGTATCTTACTCACCTATTCAGGTCTTACGCACCAAAGGACACCATTTAAATCCTTTTGAAAGAGAACATTATCTACCAAAACATATGAAATAGATTGAAGATGGAAATTCTATCTTTGGTTTTTATCCATGTTCATAGGATATACTCTTGAGAAAAGGAAATTCTTCATTTTGGATAACCAGTCAACTTTCTCATCACTCTCATCAGTGTTTAGGAGCATCGTATCCTCATCACCTTTTGATTCCATGTGTGCTGCAAGTTGTTGAGACAAACCTTTACCTCTGACAAGTTTGGTAACCTTGATATGCACATCATACTCCATCCCCTTTGTGATCTATCAAGTGCACTTCTTGTTCATCTCTTTGTTCAATAAAAACTCCTTGATACCTAGATGAGACACCATAAAATGAATTTTTTTGTTCTACAACATGTGATTGAATTTATTTAAAGCTCGAATAACCACAAAGTCTTTTTTTTCAACGAATGAGTATTAGAGCTCATAGTCTTTGTGGGATTGACTAAAAAAATAAATTGGTTGCTCCATTAGATCATCATTTTTCTGGGTGAGGATCCTTGAAATTATTTCTTGACCTACGAAAGCATAAAGGATAAAGTATTTATCAAACCTGGGGTTCACGAGTGTGGGAGCTTGAGAAAATTCCATTTTGATGGCTTCAAAAATTTCTTGTACTTATTTTTTCCATGAGAATAAAATGTTTTTTTTAGCATGGCTATCAATGGTTTAGCCAATGTTGTGAAATGAGGGATGAATCTCCACACAAAGTTTATGGTTCCCAGAAAACTCTAGAGACCCTTCTTATGACTTAAAGATAGATAAGGACATAATTGAACAAATCCTCACTGGGTCGATTGATAGTCCTTATGCTGAAACAACATGCCCCAACAACTTTCTCTCATGCACTATAAAAATACACTTCTTGGGATTGAGTGAAACCTCAAATTCCCTACACCTTCAGAAAACCTTCCGTAGATGTGTGATGTGATCATCTGCATGCTTAGAATATACAATTATGTCATCTAGGTAAACCAAGATGATATCGTTGATTAGTCTCTTAAATGCCATAGCCATGGGTCTTTGGAAAGTAGCCTTGGCATTGGAAAATCCAAATGACATTTTGTTGTAAACATACGTGCCCCACTTAGTAGTGAAATCCATTTTGAATTGGTCAGATTCTTGGACTAGGATTTGATTGTAACCCAAATATCCATCGAGAAAAGAAAATCTTTGAGCTCCTGCCACCGTTTGAAGGATCTACTTTATTGATGGAAGATGATAATGGTCTTTCAATGACACACGATTCAAATCCATAAAATCTACACACAACTTAATCTCTCCATTTTTATTCCTTATGGAAACCAGATCAGCTACCCATGAGGAATGCTTGATGGGAAAAATTATATAGGCCTCAATGATTTTGGTTAGATCCTTTCTCATTAGTGACTCAATTTTGGGATTAATTGGCCTTTGTTTCTTGCAATCTAGCTTGGCATTAGGATCTAGTTTGATGGTATGTTGTGCTATACCTAGATCAAAACCACACATGTCTTTATAGCTCCATGCAAAAATTTCATGATACTGTTGACAATGTTTGATGAAAGCTTCTTTCTCCTTGGAAGTACATACTTTTCCAATCTTCAAAAAATTCTCATGCGCTACCTCGACTTCCTAAAAATATTCTTCTTTGACCATCATGTTAGAGATTTGTCTTTTTGTTTTATCATCTGAATTGAAAATAGATTCCAAAGTGACTAATAATTTTGGTAGTTTGTTGATTTTCAATTGTATAATTTTATCACCATATGACTCTTACAACTTATCATGATTTCTTGTAGCAAACCCACCTCTTCTTTTAGGAAAAGTACAATTTGTTTTTCTCTATCGAACACTTTCTATCTACTCACATTATCAAGGATGGCATGTCAAACCACCATTTTGAAAAAAAAATTCCCTTCTTTCATGATATCAATAGGTATGTTGTATTGCGAGCCAATCATAACACGCCTATCAACATCTTGATTTTGATTTCTAGGAACTGCATGGATTCCAAAAGCTTTGAAATCTTCAATCAATTCCTAGACTTGGTTCTTGTATGATCTTAAAAGGTCATTCTTAGATGTACTGCATGTTGTCACTTGATGAAAAACTAAATCACTATCTCCAAAAATAGTTAGAGCCTCAATTACCTTCTTTTGGGCTAGCTGAATTCCTTGCATGAGGGCCTCGTATTTAGCAAAATTGTTATTAAAACTAAATTACAACCAAAAAGATGAGAATTATTTCTCCCTCTAGATAAATTAACATAACACCAGAACTAGATCCATTTTTACTTCTTGAGCCATGGAAGAACAATTTTCACAGTCCTTCTGAATTGCTTGGTGTTTTGACAAGTTGTGGTATGATCGTATCTTCTTCATGAATACAATAGGTACTGAATAATATTTATTCCAAAAGTATAAAAACATCTTCTTATTCTTCTAACACATTATTTTAGGTATTGTATTGATGATCTCCACTTAATTCATCTAGAATAGTATCAAGGACTTCTTTAATTAGAGTGGCCGGTTCATGATCAACATCTTCTTCTTCTGGATATCCGACGGTGTAATTCCCATTTATAGGACTAGCAGTGTAGGGTTCTACATGATTATGGTATATTGGTTCTATCCTTATATTTAATTTGGTTCTATATTGAGTCTTGAGAATCATATGTGACCAATTGGCTGATGGATAACCACCCATCTTGGAAAAAATCTTGTGATAGGCAGATGGTGAAGAGAGGAGGAATATCAATGACCGATATGTCTTGGGTGAATGAAAAATTTGGGCATGCATGGATGAAAATTTGAATTACTTTGATAACTCCAATAGTCTCAAAAGATATGCCATCCAGTTGAATAAATCCTCTTGTAATTAGTGCATATTGTATGCCAAGTACATCTGTAATTTGGTTGGGCATCACTGAGATACTGGCACTAGAATTGATCACTCAATTGTGCACCAGGTGGTTTCCAATGATCAGGGAAATATAGAATGGTGGTGGTTTTTTTTCCTTAGGAATACTTTTCCCTTTCGGTTGACACAAACTTTTAGTAGTTGTTTCTCCATGACCAGATGATCCACTGGTTGTACCAAAACTATTCAGTGCCTCTTGCAACAAGTTTCTTTGAGAAGGAATTGAGAGTGCATCACACATAGTAATGCTTAGGTTGGTTTTCTTCATATGTTCTACTATGCTAAAGGGAACTTATCCTAATTTTCTGATGCTTCTTTGGGAATTGGGATCCTCCTTTAGAAAGTGCTTGTTGGGTATTGTGATGCCTGAAGAACCTTCTTTCCTTGCAGCTTGGATAATAGGTATTTCTAGGTATTTCTTTCTCGTATCTTTATCAACCGCCACTTGTGTTTAAGGATGTAAAGTGGATTCTTGATTAGCTTTGGAATTTTGAGGTTCTATTTCTCTCTTCTAAGAATGAGTGTTTTCCACCACTGATGAGGAATCTATATTCAACATGCAAAAATCTTCTACCTGTCAGTTTAACAATGTGGTTTCTTCTGGTGCCTACGGTTGATCTAATATTTCTTACATAGATGTGTTCTCTGTTAGCTCAGAAGGGGTAGGTACACTTTGAACTGTGAGGGCCTAGCCAAGAACTCCATTGGGACAAATATTTTTATTGTGGGGTTGAGAACAAGCTTAAAACCATTTGTAGTCTTGAACTAGATTATTCTGGACATGTACTATAGCTCTAGATGAACTTGCAATAAGAGGGTTCCAAAATTTCAAAGGTCTGGCATTCGCAACTTGATTTATAGCTTGATTTTGTGGCTGATTTTTTCCTTGAAAAGGAGGATGGTTAGCCTAATACTACTTATTTTGTGTCTGATATGGATTATTATATTGAAACTCTTGCCTCTTGAGTGTAAAAAACTCATTTCCAAAAGTTTGCAGTAATTAATTGACTGCAAATAGATCATTTGAAGAGGTAGGGGCAAACTAAGCTGGTTGATTAGAGGTTACTGGGATAGGAGAGATGATAGGATGATTATTCGTAAGATCTGGGGACAACGACATTGGCAGTCATGGAGCTATCTTTCTAACGTGAATCAAGGAATTTTTTTCTCTTATGGTAATGTCGTAGGAATTAGGTAATGTATCCCCTCCCATGGACTAGATTATAATTTCTACATCACTATTTAAGGCTCACAAATAGTAAAAGAATGCATTATGTGTAGAAGGCTTTATAAGTGCTAGAATCCTATTCCAGGTCCTATGGAATCAGAAGTTGAAATCACTCATGTATTCTTGGGGAGCTCTCTTCATGGTAGTGAGTTGTTCCAAAATTGATAGGTTATCACTCTTGTCTTTAAACTATTTACAGATATTTTCTCCTAATTCATCCTAAGTGGTTATACTACCAACACTTAACCCTCAAAACCATTGAAGTTATTTTCCCTTGAAAGAGGTAGCAAGAAGCCTAACTGCAATGTTGTCCTCCATGACATTATGTATGGCACAAATTTTGACTACATCAATAATATGTTCCACTGAAGTAATGCAATTTTACCCCATGTAAAAGGGTAAACTTTTGAGTTCCACAACAGGTATAGGATCACGTTGAGCCAATGGAAGAGGACTTCTTACATTGAAAGGGGGAAAACTTGGTTTCATGCCATAACAGTAAGAGGTTGATTGTTCCTTGGTGGAGTGAACTTGCCGTATGGAGGGTTTGAATGATCCCTATGAGGTAGAGCTATAACTGGTGATGTTGAAATGCCTCTTCTTCTTCTCTTTAGAGGAGACAAGGAAAGTTTGATATGTTGATAATTTCCTTGCTTTGAAGAGGCTCTTATTTGAATTCTTTGCATAAGGCACTAATATTTGGAATCCAGAGATATAGAGTCACCAAGTAATTTAACTTGTGTAAGTGAGAAGAGAAGTACCAACTTTGTCCCACTGGTCATGCCAAAATTTGTTGTCCCCAAATCACTACACCCTTTGAATGGCTGGAATTTTAATAGAACGTTTGGTGTGATTGGGACACATGGAGTCACCTCTCAGGTTGTGGGACTTGGGCTCGAGGTGAACCTCCAAAGAAGGCCAACTTCATCTTCCTAAACTAAGTGTTGTACTCATTTTCATGGGTTTAAGGGAAAGAGATTTGTGAAAATGAAACTATTCTAGGGATGGTGATGCACTAAATAAGGGGTGTTTCCAGACTCAGGAAGGGTTAATTTGAATATGGTATATGCATCATAGGTCAGCTTCACCTACTGTAACTTAGAGAGGGTAAAGAATACCACAAGCTAGGAAGCATGCATTCCCTTTGTTAAAATTGATCAGAAAAACAAGTTATCAGTTTTCCAGTGAAGAAGGATGAACTTGAGAAGGGTGAACAAGCACCAAAACTCAATTGCATGTAATCCTTCACCACTTGATAAGTGAAAAACTCCAAGAACTTGTAGTAGAAATGTGAACTTACACAACATACCTGCAAGCATGAGAAAAGGCACAAAGAAGTATAGAAGGATGAAAGGACCAAGATTAGTCACAAAACACAAACTTTTATTGCTTTAATAACGTGAAAAATGCATCATACATTCATTAGAGGTAATGGTTTCCATTACAGTCTTGAAACGGAGGCTTGAAAGTTCTCTCAACACACAAGGACAACTTGTAGAAGAGAGAGGACTCTTGAAAAATTGCACTTGCCTAAGATGTCTAACTTTCTAAACTATCTGACTTATTGGAACCCTTTGGAATGAGATTCCGACTTACATTAATAGAAGAGTATGTGAGAGAGAAGAGGAAAGGTCATGATTACATTCCTAAATTTAAGGTACATGATGGTTCATTTATTACAGTTGATTGAACCACTTTGAGAATATTCCATCATGTGCCATTACTGCTCGGTTGACCTGGTCTTCTCACTTAATTAAAATAATATTTAAATAATAATAATAAATATTATTATTAAAAAAAAATTAAAAAAAAAATTAATTAAATTTAATAATTTTCAAGTGGGACCCCATGGAGTTGGTTTGAACTGAAGGTATTCATGAGAACTAGTCAAAAAAGAGACCAACATAGTGGTTGGCTTGCCGAGCCAACTCACCGAGTTGGTGTCAAACTCCTCTATGCCAGATCAAGATCCTTTGCACATGCTGACAAGCTCTTTGTTCAACATGGTGGGTTTCTTGTTATGTTATTTTTCACTAATTTATTTTTTGGTGAGCTCCTCTCATTACATGGCTCAATTCGGAGAGTCAATGATACGGCCAAAATATGTCTCATTAATGCACAATTAATGATCTTATTTTACTCTCCTTTTTATCAAGTTTGATTGCATTTTGGGACTTTTCTTTGATCTAATGTAAGTTAGGCTATAGTTGTCCATATTTTTTTGAATATTAGTTCTGAATTTTAAAATCTTTGTAATTCCTAACAAAGTGTGTGGAAATTTAGTTTTTCTACTAAAACAAGTCATAATCAGTTAGAGAATGGATTATGAAGTGATCAACATTTTTTTGGGAGCCTTATCTTCAATACGACTTAGTTTTGAAACTCTATCACACACTTTATGAGCTCTATCACTTAGTTTCAGAACTTTCAGACTTAGTTCCAGAACCCCAACACTTAGTTCCGGAACTCCTGCATATTAGCTCCGGAACTTCCACAGTTAGATCAAGAGCATTCCCCTTTAGTTTCAGAACTAATGGGAATCTATTATTTTGGTGACATCCAATGATAAAGCAATCAATAAAGCCTTTCAATTAGGAGCAGATCATAAGATTTCTGATTCTTCCTACTTAAAGATCCAGGGATAATTTATCAGATAGCTATACGTCCAACAAGGTTCCAAATTCAAAATCTATTTTGGGCATAATCCAGTTCCATCTTAATTGGTATAACAACTATGGCTATAAATGCATCTCTGAATATAAATACATATATAAATATTTGTATATACATGAGAAATAATATATGATTTACATAAAGACACATAGAGAGGGAGATATAGAAATATTCATCATGTTTTTGTAAGACAAAATATTTCAGCAATAAAATCACCACTTCGTTTTGAGAGAATATCACTTTGTCAAATCCTGATTCAAGGTGGAGCAAGGGCCCACTCCTCCAAGAACCAAGATTCTCGTTTAATTGGTAATTATATTTCTCAAGTAAATAGTGTAGATCTGTTAATTTTGTAAATGTCTTTGATTCTTTAAATTACACTTTGTTTCATACTTGTCCCTGTAGAGGTTATAGACTAGATTTTCATTTCCTTGTAAGTGTTTTACAAAAAATTTAACTGTGTTTATTTCTAAGAAATGTGTGTTTTCTTCTACACTATGTGTTTATTTCCAACAATCTATTTATTCCTGTACGTGTTTTTATTTCTGGAAATAAGTGTTTATTTCAGCACGTTTCTTACAACATAGAGATAATAAGGCTTTGGCCATGGAATCCTAAAAACATAGCAAAAACCCCCAGAAAATAAAATAACAAATACCTATAGTTAATTACTAGATCACTAATATTTTTTGTTGCATATGGCTTCGGACACCACCCCTAGCTTGAATATGACATCAACAAATATTTGATTAAATGAAGGGAATAACGACACCCATAATTTTTGGCATAGTTATCAAGGACCCAATATTTAGAATTATCTAATTAGGTGTCAACAAGATAAACAATCATATATATAGTAATTAAAGAATCTTCCCTATGTCATCATAAAATTTATGAGTAGACCAAGAGACTCCAAGGGTAGATTCCTCCCAAAATATCTGAACAATAATCATCATCATCTTCTCGATCAAATAAGGAAGTTGACCAAGAATTAGAAGCACCATTGTCCCCTATTAGACAAAAAGCATAATTGTCACCTTAGAATTATTAGATCAATCACCAAAAGGAAGTAGAACCCTTAGAAATAATATTATATCCCAAGACCCATTTAGAGATATTTTTGATTAAAAATTGAGTAGTCAACCTCCTACTCTTGACTTTTCACTTTCCCAAAAACAGATCAGATACCATATTGATTGGGAGAAAATTCTAGAAGGTATTGTAGAAGAGACACAAGAATCTAAAAGAGAACCTGATTGGACCTTTACTTATCCAATTCAGTTGGACGATGATGATACACCCATGAAGAATATTTCACCTACACATTTACCCACATTTAGAGTAATGTCATCTGAAGATCCTGCCTAATTTCTGTTTGAATTTAAAGTATTGTGTCAAACTTATGATTACAAAATATATAATTAGAAACTCAAGTTGCTTCCATATACCCTGAAGGATGCAACAATGAGGTTGTTTATGGGATTAACATCTAATTCTATTACCACTTGGGAAAAAATGGAAGTTACCTTCTTAGACAAGTATCAAGATTAATATAGAGGGAGGAATAAGAAGGAACAATTTTTCAAAATCAAGCAGGAGGAGGATGAGAATATGGAAGATTATTTAGATATATTCCTCTTTATGAGTAAAAGATGTGGATTTTTACTACAAGAAGAGTTAAGAAAAACCATTTTTATTAAAGGTTTGGAT
The DNA here is from genome assembly GCA_019776745.2 of Taxus chinensis. NCBI lineage: Eukaryota > Viridiplantae > Streptophyta > Pinopsida > Cupressales > Taxaceae > Taxus > Taxus chinensis. The sequence goes on along the minus strand of CM034147.1, from coordinate 92,933,477 downwards.
GATGAATCTAGGGAGGCCCTTGATTTAATGGGAGGTGGAAACATTGATCAATTAAGAATGAATGATATTAAATAAATTTGTATAAGTTATTCACAAACAAGGGGTGGACCTAGAAAAGGAAAAAAAATTAAAAATTTGAACTTAGATATGAATAAACTGATGGATGAAATGGAAAACTTTAAAACAAACATTAGTTCAATTAACCTCCACCATGGATGGATTGCAAGCTAAAGAAAATGCTAAAACTGAACCATTAGCTATGTATTGTCCTAGATGCAGGAAGAAGCATACAATAAGAGATTGTCCCCTAGATAAAATAGAAATGTGTCTTATCTGTGAATCTAGGGACCATGAGAGTAATGTTTGTTCTCTTCTTCCATTTATTAAAAATCAGCTTAAACAAACCAACATTCCATCCACATCAGAAGAATTAAATTTTGTCCAGAGACAACCTAGACAAGGGAAGTTCAATTCTAGGTCAGTTCCTAACCCCTGGATGATGTCATGGGAAGCTCAGAAAATACCAAAAAGTTGGGAGAAACCACCTTGGGTCCCTCAACCATCATGGAATCCTTAGGATTGGTCAAGACAATATTAGTATTCCTAAGGACACCAACAACCATGGTTTGGTCAAGGTAACTTGAATGCTTTGTCATAACCTAGGCGGAGTCCTAATAATTATACTCAAGGGAGAACATATCCCAATCAGAATAAACAAGCCATAATGGGTTCCCCAGAACAAAATTCACAAAATGAAAATGTGGTACAAACACAAATGCTAGCACAACCGAGTGCTAATCCCAGAAAAAAATAACTCCTTTCTATGGGACAGAACAAGAAAAACCAGTGGATATAAATGCCATGGATTGTAAACATACTCAAACCAGATCTAGAAAATTAATTGGCATCCCACTTGTTATAATTACTGAAATGACAGAAGAAACTGAAATCCCTAGTGTGGTTGTTCCCAATAAATATGAAAAAGAAAAGGAGTCAGGTAGCAACTCTACTGAAACTCCATTCCTAGAGAGATTTTAAGAAGTTATAGGGACCAAGGAATAGGAATTGGTGCAGGAGTTAAGGAAATTAAATATTGAAATACCATTTTTACAAGAAATCAAGGACTTTCCGAAGTTGAACAAGTTGATCAAGATGCTATGTTTAAAAGACCTAGAAGAAAGAAGAAATACCCCAAGACTATTAAAGTAGATGGGAAACTTGTTGATTTATTAGAAGGAAAACTCTTACTTCCCAAATATGGAGATCCTGGTAGCCCTATTATTTCTGTCTCTATAGGTAATAAAGATATACATAATGTTTTGGTTAATTTGGGAGTAGCTATAAATGTAATAAAAGTGGAAACTTTGAAAACATTGTCATTAACAGGTATCCAACCTACTAACACCATATTGCAGATGATAGACCAGTCTATAGCAAAACTAGAAGGAGTTATTGAAGATGTGGTGGTTATGGTGGAGTCATGGGAATATCTAGTGGACTTCCTTATATTGCAGCAAAAAGGTAAAACACTTAGTTATCCCATTATTTTGGGAAAACTATGGTTAGCTATAGTTTTTTCCTTAATCAATTGTAGATCAAGTGATATGACTATCTCAAATGGTAAGAGTTATAATAAAATTTCCTTATACCCCTCTGCACCACCTTTTATTGATAATCCAGAGTAATTTTAGGTTGATGATCCTGACACTAATAAACAAAATCTATATTCTGTAGCTATGATAACATTGCAGGATCACATACATGATATGGAAGATATGATTAATCAACCATTGAATGAACACAAACTATCCTTGGAACAATATGTCTTAGTTCCAAAACCTACAAATTTAGTTCCAGAACCATCAAATTTAGTTCGAGAATGTTTGGACTTATCTCCGAAACAAAAACAAAAATGATCCCATGCAAATGTAAATAATTTCACTCTAGAGGAACAAGATTTATCTTGGGGAGGAGCAGAAATAGCCCCAAAGTTAGTAGTTTTAGTTTCAAAGATATCAGGAAATGGTGGGGAATTTTTGGAAAACAACAATGACGAGGAGTTTGACCGACAACAAGATAAGTATCATAACTCTTCCTATTGTCCTTTGTCTAGTATTCTTTCTCAAGGGAATTTTGGAGATGTTGTTGCATATCATATGTTATTCCCACATCCATGTCCACTAAACACCTTAATGGAACCATTTCAACAAATTATTTCATCACACATTGGAACCAAACATGTTGAGATTCAACCGGGTAAAATTTTCAACATTAATAGCTGGCTGAAGAATGATGAAGAAGATCAATTGTTTGATGTTCTGAAGGATCATACTAGAGATTTTGCTTGGGACTATAAAGACATGAAAGGAATCCATTAAATTATTTTCACCCATCACATCAATACTAAAAAACATTAAACCATTTAGGCAACCTCAGAGGAGGGTTAATCCAGCCTTAAGGGACATCGTCAAGCAAGAAATTAAAAAATTATTACAAGTAGGTTTTATCTACCCTATCATAGATAGTCATTGGATGTCTCCTCTTATAATTGTGCCTAAAAAGAATGGAAAATGGAGATTTTGTGTTGATTATAAGGAACTAAAGAAATCCACACTTAGAGATTATTTTCCCTTACCATTCATAGATCGTGTTTTGGACAACCTTCCTAGGTAAATAGTATTTTTCCTTCTTGGATGGATTTATTGGATATAATTAAATTAGAGTTGCTGCTGAGGATCAGGATAAAATTAATTTTACTTTTCCATGGGGCACCTTTTCCTATAGCGTATTTTCATATGGACTATGTAATGCTCCAACAACCTTCCAAAGAGCTGTATTAGTAATTTTTACAGACCTAACAAATGATTTTGAAGAGGTGTACATGGATTAATTTATTGTTCATTGAAACACATTTGATGATGCTTTGAATAATTTGGATAGAGTATTAACAAGATGTGAGGAACACTATTTGTCTCGTAGCCATTAGAAATTCTTAATGATGGTTGATGAGGGTATTGTATTAGGACACCACATTTCAAAAAGAGGAATTCAGGTTGACCAAGACAAAATTAGGATTATTTCATACTTTCATGTTCCTCAAACTCCCATAGATATCAAGTCATTTTTTAGGGCATGTTGGATACTATAGGCATTTTATTAAGGGTTTGAGTAAAATTATTTCCCCCATGTTTAGTTTACTCAACTAAGGATTGTGAATTTTATTAGGATGAAAAGTGTCAAGATGCTTTTGAGGAAATTAAATAAAAATTAATCACTACCCCAATATTGAGAGGACCTAGTTGGAAGAAACCTTTTCACATCCAAACAGATACCTCAAATAACTCAATAGGTGCAGTTTTGGGATAGAAATATGAAGAAAGGGGAAATGTATGCTATTTATTACATTAGTAAAAAATATTACTCCCACTAAGAGAAATTACATTGCCACTGAAAAATAATTTCTTGTTGTGATCTATGTAATTAATAAATTCAGACTTTATATCACAAGGTACAAAATATTTGTACATACAAATCACGCAGCAATTAGGTACTTCATGAACAAACAAGTGGTTAGAGGTAGGATAAATAGATGGTTATTAATTTTACAAGAATTTGATAATACCATAATAGATAATCTAGGAAAATCTAATGTGGTAGTCTAATTTCTTGTCAAGATTGACCACTATTCAGGGGAGTAAGATCCAGTTAAGGACAACTTTCCAGATGAACAATTGTTTATTATTTCAACTGATACACCATTGTTTGCTGATATGGAAAATTATCTTGCAACAGGGAAGTTTCCTCCTTCTTTCACTGAGAAAAAAATGAAGAAGTTGATCAAAACCAGTGCACAATTTAAATGGTTAAATGGAATGTTGTTTAAAAGTGGTCTTGATTTGGTTTTATGTAAGTGTGTGATAGAAGATGAGATTCTGTGACATACTGATAGCATGTCATGATGAACCAAGTGGGGGACACGTTTCAGTTAAAAGAATGATCTCACAAGATACTTGTCACTGGCTATTATTGGCCATCTTTATATAAAGATGTGAAGAGATATATCAAGTGACGTTTGATCCCCATCAGAAGGATGGGACAACCAACCCTTACCATTGAGATACCTCTGTAACCTCAAGTAGTTATTGAACCATTTGAAAGGTGGGGGATGGATTTTGTTGGTCCCTTTAGTCCTCCTTAATAAGGAAAGGAACACATTATTGTGTGTACTGATTATGTGACAAAGTGGGCAGAGGGGCGGGCTTTAAAAAAATGCCACTTAAGAAGACAGTTGCTGATTTCCTTTGGTATAAAGTTATGATGAAGTTTGGGGGTACCAAGGGGTATAGTTTCAGATTAGGAGCCACAGTTCATGTCTAATATGATCTAGGCCTTCATAACTGTAATATCAGATTAATCATAGGAAGTCATCTCCCTCTCACCCATAATCAAATGGACAAGTAGAAGTAACAAATAGAGAATTGGAAAACATCCTAACCAAAATAGTTGAATCAAGAAGAAGAGATGGGGTAAAGAAACTATGTGAGGCTGTTTGGGCATATAATACAACTTGGAAGACTACAACAGGGTTTTCACCATATGAGTTAGTATATTGGAAAAATCACTTGTTACCTATTGAATTTGAACTTATAAACATTAACGACAACAACTAAAATGGGTATTGAGTTGGATGAAACGCAAAAGGAAAAAATTATTCAACTCAATGAATTATATGAGTTGAGAATAGAAACACTTCAACAGATAAAGATAATCCAAGATCGAAGGAAGCAGTGGCATGACACACATATCAAGAAAAGGTAATTCAAGGTAGGAGATTGGGAATTACTGTTTAATTCTAAGTATAATTAATTCAAGGGAAAGTTGAGAACTAGATGTTTGGGACCCTATCAGATTGAACAGATATTTGAAAATGGCTCTATTAAGCTACTTCCCATTGATGGCAGTAGAAGGACACTTTTGGTCAATGGACATAGGATAAAAATTTATAGGAAGTATCCTACTAGGGATGAATTCTTGAAGTAGATTAGAACAGACAAATAATTTTATCATATGGAAGAACCTAGTTCTTCCAAAATGATCAAATAATCAGATGCTTGGATCCAAAATAAAGGGAAGAGAATGAAAACCAGCAAATGGCATTCTCTTCCCCCCCAAAAAAAGAAAAAAAATAAAAAATATATAAAGGGAAAGAATGATAACCAATAAATGGCATTATCTTCCCAAAAAAAAAAATCTCAAAGATCAATTGAAATCCAACAATGACAATTGATCTCCACAATAAATGGCTAATGAAAAATAAATAAAAATTGTTTGAATTTCAATTGTCTTTTCTAACCATTTTTCCTTTTTCACTTTAGGAATGACGAGTCATCAAGATGAAAGGATTACATCAGCAAAGAATGGTAATTATGTCTTGAACTTATTAAAGGTTAAATTAAAAGTTCACATGTGTGATTAGACTTGGTTTAAAAGGTCAGTATAATGAGTCGTTTATTGTGTATTATGATTAAAAGTAAGTAATCCTGATATTGATGTTGATAGAATAAGGAAGTGGTGTCACATTTATAATTACTTATCATGTGTGTGGAATAAATGAAGTTGAAAAGCATTTGTAGAAGAATTTTATTTGAATTCCTCAACTAAACCCATCAATTCCGTAGCTAAACATAACAATTTTACAACTAAATATAGTGCCTGTTAAAGAAGGATTAAAGTTGCAGAATCTATTGTGCCTGTCAAAGAAACTCCTTCCTCTGTAATAGTGCCAGCAAAACTAATATCTATCTCGGGAAGTGATAGTTCACCTAAGCTAGAGCATGAAGTAAAAGTTAGAATAAGATCTAGGAGGAAACCCATTTCTAGACATTTTGAATGTCCCCAAAGAAGAATATTTCATAAAATATCTAGGGAAATTCTAGAAGAAATAAAAGAACAAGATGGGTTAGAAAAATAAGTTACCGATATATTGGGTAGCATGGCCATGACTCCTGGAACAAGCCAAACTGAGATGGAGAAGAGAGATGAAATATTTGAGGAACATTATTTTTATGAGTTTGGGGAACCAATAACACAATCACATGAAGAAGTATTGACATCCTAGAAAAAGAAAGGGAAATCCCCTTTGGTATAAGAGGAATGTTCATTTCCCAATGAAATTTCAGAAAATGAGAAAAAAAACATTTAAAATAGACTCTGTTTTTGTCTAGAGCATAACTCATCATTAAAGAGAAGAATGAGGAATTAAAATTCCTCAAAATCAAGTTGGAATAGAGGGAAATTCTCATTGAGCAACTAACAAATCAGCTCACAAATAATACTGAAGAAGTGGCAATAGTCAAAGTATAGATGATGGAAAAAGAGGAAGAATGTCAATTTTCCAGAAGACCAAGTGTTATGTCAATAGTATCTGCATAGATTGAACTAACTTACTGGCCACTTAAACAATTGTGGGATGATACCTACATGGAACTTAATGAATTAAAAACATCAAATGAGGAGCTAAGAAATAAGATGGAAGAAGAAAAGAAAACAAGTAAGAAATGGGAAGAAAAATTCTACAACGAGGAAGAAGACAAATTTAAATGTCTTGTAAAAATACAAATGGTTTGCATGATGAGTGAAAAATTACTTACATGTAGGAGACCTTCTCCTTCATACAATATATTTTTAGAAGAACAATTTATTCATTGGTAGTGGTCAAGAATTACATGTGGCATTCCACATGAAATAAAAGATGAATCAAAGTTCATGACAGTCTATTCCTTAGCTAGTGCAGAGTAGAAACAGCTTCTCTGTGAATTCTATCTCCGTAATCTTATGCCGGAAAATAACACAAGCTTTATGATCAATTTATATGTAGGGGAAAGCTAGCTGAATGCATTTATTTTTGTTCTTCAAAATAAGGTTGCATGGAAAGAGAGATTCTGAGCATTTATTAAAATCTAGTTCATCTGGTCTCTACATGAGGAATCACTATGGTAAACCATCTACATTCGCTATACATTTCAAAGCCCATGCTTTTGATAGTCGGTTCAAGGCACACTACCTGGCCATTTTATAGAAAATTATTGATTCCTTCACCTCTTATGAGGAGGGGAACTTTGAGGATATTTATGATGGATGTTTGAAAATATGGGAGCTTCTTACAGTTGCATTGAGAAGAAGAGAATTATTATCTCCCACAAACTTAATATGGAGCTTAGAAAGAGCTAAAGCCTTGTGCACACTAATCCTTTAGGTAAATGAAAAACGTAGGGGCATATGGATGGGAATGAGAACCAGGCCTCCCCTTCTTCTTGCTCCCATGTCTCCATGGAAAAATAAAGAACCTCAAGATCCCACTCAATTTGAGGAATGGAAGAGGAAAGTAGAAGCAGGATCAGGGTATAGTATTTCTGAACAAAAACACTAGGATATTTAGTTTCAGATATTTGACCTAAGCAGTCAATTAGAATGCAGAATACACAACCCAAGATTTGAAGAGTAAATTTTGTAAGATGAATTACAAACAAGTAAGTACAAGGGAGATGATAAGGCTAAAATATGTCTCGTTAATGCACAATTAATGATCTTATTTTATCTCCTTTTTATCAAGTTTGAATGCATTTAGTGACTTTTTTTTGATCTAATGTAAGTTAGGATGTAATTGTCCATATTTTGTTGAATATTAGTTATGAAGTTTAAAATATTTGTAATTCCTAAAAAAGTATGTAGAAATTTAGTTTTTGTAATAAAAAAAGTCATAAACAGTCAGAGAATGGAGTATGAAGTGATCAACATGTTTTTGGGAGCTTTGGATTCAATACAACTTAGTTCTGAAACTCTATCACACAGTTTATGAGCTTTATCACTTAGTTCTGGAACTTTCAGACTTAGTTCTAGAATCCCAATACTTAGTTCTAGAACTCCTACATATTAGCTTTGGAACTTCCATGGTTAGATCAAGAGCAGTCCCCTTTAGTTCTGGAACTTCTCCAAAGTTACGGAACTAATGGGAATCTATTATTTTGATGACATCCAATGATAAATTAATCAATGAAGCTTTCAATCAAGAGAAGATCATAATATTTCTTATTCTTCCTATTCAAAGATCCAGGGATAATTTATTAGACATCTATACATCCAACAAGGTTCCATTATCAACATCTATTTTGGGCATAATTTGGCTCCATTTGAATCAATAGAACAATTATGGTTGTATATACATCTCTGAAAAGAAATACATTTATAAATACCTTTAGATATATTATAAATAATATATAATATACATACAGACACATAAAGAGGGATATATAGAAAGTTTAAGCATGTTTTTGTAAGACAATATTTCAGCAATAAAATAGCCACTTTGTTTTGAGAGAATATCACTTTATCAAATCATAATTCAAGGTGGAGCAAGGGCCCACTCCTCCAAGAACTAGGATTCTTGTTTCATTGGTATTTATATTTCTCAAGAAAATAGTGTAGATCTATTAATTTTGTAAATTTCTTTGATTCTTTAAATTACACCATGTTTCATTCTTGTCCATGTAGGTGTTTTAGACTAGATTTTCATTTCCTTGCAAGTGTTTCAAAACATTTTTAACCATGTGTTTATTTCCAAGTAAAGTGTGTTTTCTTTAGCACCATGTGCTTTTATTTCTAGCACTCTATTTATTCCTGTACGTGTGTTTATTTCAAGCAATTCATTCCAGCAATAAGTGTTTATTTTAGCACGTTTCTTACGACATATAGATAATAAGGATTTGGCCATGGAATCCTAAAAACACTACAAAAACCCCAAGAAAATAAAATAACAAACACCTACAGTCAATTACTAGATCACTAAGATTTCTTGTTGCATATAGCTTCAGACACCACTCCTGGTTTGAATATGACATCAACAAAGATTTGATTAAATGAAGGGAATAATAACACCCATCAGTCAAGCCCCTTCACACGGATCTTCTGAGCTCTACATGTGAATGATGAAAATAAAAATCCCTCTCTGCTTACTTTCTTGGCTCACGAGATCCATTGAATCTTACATGCATTGAGTCGACTATCCCGATTGAGCTCATCATTTTTGTGACTTGGCTTACTTCCATAAACTATGTTTCACATGTCAACCCATGAAACTGGTTGCCTTAACTCAGACTCTCACATGCCTATGTATTGAGTTCATATTTAATTCCAAGGTGAGATTTCATGGCAAGTTCAATCAAAACCTTAAACATCCTATGGACTTAACCTTGACTTTCTCCTGTGAGACTTGATCCTTCCCACTATTCCAAACTTCAAGCTATTCATTCATTTGTTGCGAGCTACATGTCATTTAATCACATACATCGAGACTACTCACTTATACCCGAGCTAAGCTGAAGTGGCTTAGTCTTATGTGCGAGTAACTCACTACGATTTGAACAAATCAACTCATTCTTCATGTACCTAATTATCTCCAAGCTCGTTGAGCTCCACATTCACTTGTTTGTTATGACCATTCACCAATAGTTTTGTGTTAAACAAAATGCTCATGGATTTGAGTTGCCAAGTCATGAGACATATCAAATCAATTAATGAGGCTTAACTTTGAGCCAAAAATTAGTCACACTTGACAAACATGCTTTAATCCCATCGTTTCATTCCTCAAATGCTTGAGTCCCTTGACACTTACCTTGACACAATTTTCACCTCACTCAGGTTTCACCAATGGCTTATGCAGTGAGATATTTCCACCGAGACACTTGACACCTAGATTGGTTCCATGAGCCACCTTCATTTATAGATCTTACGATTTTGCATGCGTATCCCGACTTTGAACCTGTTCATTTGTTTTGTAACTTGGTCATGAACTTTCAAACATGTTGACTACACCTTTTAGTGTTGATCATGTTGTGCACTAACAAGCTCTCGGCTGATCTAGGATTTGTTTGTACCCTTCATGTCATGGCCAAAAACATCTCCTAATCACATCACAACCGAGCCTTTGAACTCTGTCCTGAGCTCCCCTTATCTATACATTGACTCTCACGAGTCAGGATTTGAGTTACTCCATGATTTACTCATCGTCAAGTCGAAGAAGGCTGATCCATCTCTACATTCCTCTACCAAACTAACTCACACCCTTCAAACTTACCATTGAGCTCCTCTATTTGAATCCAAGCTTATCTACCTCCACTCCTCATTACCCACTGACTTGTCAAGTGAGTTGATTCACGCAGCTGAGCTCCTTTCAATCATGGCTCAGTCGGATCTAGTTCCTCACCTTGAGAGATCTCTACTGAGTTTCATGTGATCTCCACCATCGATCTCTCCTACCAACAGAGCTTCATTATGTGGACCATGTCTTGGCTTATACAAAGTTCACCTCACTACGTCTGTTTCTACGAAATAGCTTGGCCGTACATGAGCTATCATACATCCTCCATTTTGAGGTCATCAAACCAAGATACTCATTCATATATCAGTTCCCTCCATGAGATCGTTGCAACCTGGGTTATTTCTAAGATAAGATGAGCTATAAGTTTGAGCATTTGAACCAACGAGTTGTCCCTTTTGCAGATTTTCCAAAATCTTTAGTTTGATTCCAATCCCAATTCTGAATTGCACATACTTGATGAGCTTCTAAGTTAATCTCTGCATGAATTCTAATATCACCATTTTGTAGGATCCATGAAAAATATTTTATTTAACTATGAGATTATTTTTGAAAGCATTCAAGGCCAAACACTTGATTCGTTCTAAGTTTAATTCACTTGGCATCTATGTTTTGACCTACATAATCACTTGATAATTATATATCTTCTACGCATGGTGGTCAACTCACTTCTTCATTGAATCAATGCAACTCATCTGTCTATCCTCCATGGTTGAGCTCATCATAAAGATATCCCCTGATGATGGATCCCTCAATTATGCCGAACTCAATGAATCGGTAGAGCTTGAACCCAATCTAATAAGCTATCATCTCAATATCAGTTGGTGGATGCATGCTTCTCTGTTGTGCTCGGTGACTACCTGTGTTCACCACTCACCATGGCTTCAACATTTTTGATTTAGTTTAGACTGAGCTTTCCCAAATCACTTCTGCAAGATTCATTTTGCATGTTACACATATCCTTCTCTAGCTCCGAACTTGTCTAATGCTAACTCAAGCTCAATGATGCCAAGTCTATCAAACCAAACTAATTCACCATTTTCTCCAACTTTTCTATGTTGCTCAGTCTCGTACATGTTCTTCCACTTAGCTCAAAAAAATTTAAACTTTCTCGACCATAACTACCCAGCACTCTTAAATTCCCTGGCGACTCACTTAGATAATTAGAAACTGACTTAGAATTATTATCCACACACAAACCTCATGATGTCTTGCCATTAAAAAATTACCACCATGGAAATTGAGATGAATTTATCCCATATGTGGAGCTCTTATGTTGAATTTCCATCTCCGAACCTCTCCTGCATGGAATTCATGCTTTGGCTTGCCATTAACGAAACCCCACTTGGAAATCATTTTCCTCACATGTGTGATAATTTCATCTTGGCTCACCATGGCATTATCTCCATCATGGCTATAGGCCTTGAAACCCCCCCGATGCATGGGATCACCACGAGTCTTTTCCTCCTACTGAGTTGAGCCAAATGGGCTCTTCCTTCATCCCACAACATGTCCAAACCTCTTGAGCTCACTAGCTCTCTACTCGACCCAACTTGTGTAACCACCAAGTTAACTCTTTGCCAAGTTCTCCTAGATTGAGCTCAACCTTCACTCCTACTAGACATTATCAAAGTGGGCTTCTTGTTATGAGCTTGGCTAAGATGAAAACTTTCTGACCTCAAGGTAGAATTTATTTTACTCCCCGTGAGCCATTTTCAAACATTTGATGCACTTGCAAGTTCCATTGATTTCCATTGGACTCATCTCATGCCTTTATACTGTAGATTCATTCAAAAATATCTTGACTTGAGCTCATCATAAGTGACTTTGAACTCCTCTACTTGTACGCCTCTCCATAAATCGATCACTGTAACCCTCATGAACTCAACCTCCTGCGACACTCTACACATGGATTGATCTCACAATCTTTGCCTTACTGCACCAATGGCTTGGCTTGACCATTTCTATCTGACCTGAGTCATTCGTGAGATCACTATACAGAGACCCTACTGTGAGCTCACTTTCTCTGCATACAGACTCGCTCATCAAATCATTCTGCTGAGCTCCACATCGAGCTCCATACTGAGCCAAGTTCATGATACGATCTTCCTCCCCCAGAACCAATTTGACACATATCCTTTAGAAAACTCATCGTAGCATGTTATTAACTCACCAAGCAGCTCGTTGAGCTGCTCGGTGAGTCATTTGGGTTCAAGACCCTATTAGATATTTTCACATTTGTCTCCATAAAATTTTGAACATCCCTGAATGTGCTTGAACCATGAAGATCATGAAATGAAAAAAATACCCCTTTAAATGTGATTAGTTAATTTTTACCTCATGTGCCCTCGTTAGCTAGAAGTGGGTCCGGTACAGACAATTATTCATATCACACAAAACTTCAGTTTTCAAAACCCCAGAAAGGGAAAAACTAACCCATGATGATCCTGAATACTCTCATAACACTATGAATGTTCTTAAAACACAAAATTTTGGTTTGTAGGCCTCCAAGTTCTTCCGTGAATCCCTCTTCTATTCAAAGGTACAATTGTTCCCATTGTTCAATTGTGCTCTAAGGGGAAAAATTGGATAACAGTAAGCACCTATATAAGGGACTTACTATTTTTAGTAATTGATCATTTTCACTATTTTTTACTCTGGATAATCATTCTAGCTTCTTGGATGTCTTCAGTGCACACTTCCCTTTCCGTAGCCACTTTTGCCGAAGACTTACCAAAAATAGGAAGCATGTGTAAGAAATCTTACTATTTTTAGAAGGTGGATTTCCGGTGCTCGGTTTGTGATGGAGTTTATTTTTCTAGATTCAGCTCATTATTATGGTCACATCCTCTAAATTTCAAATAATTATTCCCACTAGAATGTTGTGAAATAAAATTAAAAATTTTCACTTGGAAGTGGCTTCAATCACGGAGCTACCATGGTGGCCATTAATGGAGGTTGAAATTTGTAGGTTTGGTTTTGTCTCCATTTGTAACGAAAACATCTATATTGTGATATGTTTTTCATTTGGAGCTCATGTGCAAGTTTTAGCTCATTTCCATTGTGAGAATGATGGGAAATCTGATGAATGTGAGTTGATGCATGAAGTGAGGATTTTGTTGGAACATATAATTTAGAGCACCATTTGACCTCCCATTTTTTGCATCGTGATCATATTGAAAAATTTGGAAGTTTGCAGAAGATGACACCTCGATCTAACTTGTAGCTTGTGAGATATGAAGATTTCTTGATGGGGTGACTTCACGGTTATTTGGAAAAAAAACCTTCATTTTCTTCCTATTCTTCATTTCTTCAACACTTTTTTCTCTGATATTTTTGTGTTTTCATGGTGTGTAAATTTTGGTGACCATAGCAGAGCTGGTTTGTATCAGTAATGGTAGACCAGGTGTCTGGACAAGCAAGAACAAGGCCATGGCATGGTGAGAAGATGTGAAGGTGAAATGAAGGGGGAGAAATGACTAAGTGTTGGATTTGAATATTAAAAAAAATGCTCATGTAAGGGTGGGGCACATTTTTTCATGTCTAAAGTCCCTAACCTTAGGGAAATTATAGATATCAAATTCCATAGTGAGTAAGATGATGACACGTGTCCTTAATCTGACAATAGGAAATTTGAGCTCCAACAATGCACCTAAGGGCTGAAATGTCAATTCTGAAGGTCACATGAGGGTCCTAGAGGTCACATGGTAATTGGGAACATTTTTCCAAGGTTGATGTAGTTGACCTCAGGGATGTTGGGGACATAAAATACCACCAGGCTCCTAAAGCTGACATTTGTCCTCTAAAAAATTGGCTAAGTCTCGAACACGTTGATGATGCCAGAATATGCCCGATTAATGTATAATATATGATCTCATATTACTCTCCTTTTTATTAAGTTTGATTGCATTTTGTGACTTTTATTTGATCTAATATGAGTTAGGATGTGATTTTCTATTTTTTGATTATAATGTTTAAAATCTCTAAAATTCTTGACAAAGTGTGTGTTTGAAATTTAGTTTTGTAATAAAGCAGGTCTAATCAGTCAAAGAAATGAAGTATGTAGCGTTCAGTATGTTTTTGGTAGCATCTATTCCAACACAGCTTAGTTCCAAAACTTCCAATCTAGTTCCAGAACTCCATTACATAGTCATCATCTAGTTTTGGAACTTTCAGACTTAGTTCCGGAAATCCAGTATTTAGTTCTAGAATTTTCAGACTTAGTTTCGGAACTCTTGGGTATATCTCCAAAACTCTCACGATTTTGATCCTTAACGATTTCCTATGGTTATGGAACTTATTTAAAGTTATAGAACCAACAGAATTTTATCTATTCTAACCACATCCGGAGATTTTGCATCAATGAACCTTTCAATTAGAAAAGGATAAGAAGATTTCTGAACGCAGATCCAGGGATAGTTATCTTACAGCTATCTGATCAGCCACAATATGACTCAACATCTATTCTAGGCATGGTTTGATTTCATTAGAATCATAGAGATAACTATGATTGTAAATGTATATATATGCAAACCTGTAGTAGAGAAATAGATAGAATGAAATAGGGATAGAATAGAGAAGATAGATATAGATTAAGTACACAAATCCAATACATTTTGTAATACCAAATGCTTTATCAATAAATAGCCATTCATGTTTGAGAGAATTATAAGTTTTTAAATCACGATTCAAGGAGGAGTAAGGGCCCACTCCCCTAAGGACCAGGATATTCATTTATCTGGTATTTATATTTCTTAAGCAAATAGTTTAGATCTGTTAATTCTGTATCACTTTTAATTATTCTAGTTAAACTCTGTTATATACTTATTTCCAAAGCAAGTGTGTTTCCTTTCAGAAAAGTTTTCATAGAATGATTTAATTAAGGTTCTTACCAATAAGTCCTTAAGACATTGAAAAGAACCCCCAGAAAATACAAAAATAATTACAGCCAACTACTAGATCAATAGGATTACTCTTGTTGCATATAGATTTAGACACACCCCTGGTTTGATTATGGCATCAACAAGAAGTTGATCAAATGAAGGGAATAACGACACCCATCATTTTTAGCACCATTTCTGGGGACACTCTAGTTTGAATTTTCTAATTAACTGTTAGCAAAAGCAACAATCATACATCTAGTAGTTGAAGGATCTTCCCTACTATATCATAAAATATATTAGTAGACCAAGAGACTCAAAGGGTATATTCCTCCCAAGAACATCTTCACAAGAATTCATAACATCCTCTCATCCAAATAAAGAAATTGATTAAGAATTGGAGGCACCATCATCCCCTATCATACAAGAAACATAATTCTGACATTTGGAAATCTTAGATCAGTCACTTGAAGGAATTATAAATTTTAGGAAAAGGGTTATTACTTAAGATCCATTTAGGGAAAGTTTTGATTCTCAATTGAGTAGTCAACCTCCTACTCCTAATTTTTTGCCTTCCCCAAGGAATACCACATACCACATTGATTGGGAGGAAAATTCAGAAAATATTTTTAAAATGGCACGAGAAACTGAAAGAGAACCTGATAGGACCTTTAATTATCCAATCCAATTGGGTGATGATGATACACTAATGAAAAATATCTTACCTGCACATTTATCGACATTTAGAGGGATTTCATCTGAAGATCATGACCAATTTCTATTTGAGTTCAAGGTACTATATCAGACTAATGACTATAAAACATATAATCAAAAACTCAAGTTATTTCCATCCACTCTAAAGGATGTAGAAATGAGGTGGTTCATGGGATTACCATCCAAATCTATTACCACTTGCGGCACAAATGGAGATGCCTTCCTAGAAAAATATGAGGATTATTGTAGAGGGAGAAATAGGAAGGAAGAATTATTGAAAATCAAGTAGGAGGAAGATGAAAATATAGAAGACTATTTAGACAGATTCCTCTTTTTGAGAAAAAGGTGTGGATTTTTGCTTCAAGAGGAGTTAAGTAAAACCATTTTTCTTAAAGGTTTGGATGAAGAATATAGGTAATCCCTCAACTTGATAGGAGGTGGAGACATTGATCTGTTAAGAATGAATGAAATTAAGGGGATTTGTAGAAGCTATTCTAGAACAAGAGGTGGACCTAGAAAAGGAGAATCGGTGAAAATTATCAATCCAAATATGAAAAAACTAATGGATGAGTTAGAAAATTTTAAAACATATATTTTAGTTCAATTAACCTCTACTATGGATGGATTACAAGATAAAGCAAACACTAAAACTAAACCATTGGCTATGTATTGTCGTAGATGTAGGAAGAAGCATGCAATAAGAGACTATCCTTTGGGTAAAATAGAAATGTGTCTTATCTGTAAATCTAAAGAACATGATACTGATGTTTGTTCTCTACTTACAGTCATAAAAAATTAGCTTAATTAAACCAATAGATCATCCACAATAGAAGAATTGAATTTTGTTTAGAGACAAACTAACCAAGGGCAGTTTATGCCAAGATCAGTTTCTAATCCCTAGATAATGCCATGGGTAGCTTAGACAGTAACACAAAATTAGGGACAACCACCGTGGGTACCTCAACCAACATGGAACCTTCAAGATTGGGCAAGTCAATCTTGGTATGCTTAGGGACAAAAGCAACCATGGGATGGTCAAGGAAATCCTTATGCTTGGTCACAACCTAGATGGAACCCTAGTAATTATGCTCAAGGAAGAACATATCCAAATAATAATCAACAAGCCATCATAGGATCTGTTGCACAGAATTCACAAACTAAGAATATATTCTAAATGCAAGTACCAACACAGCTAGTAGAAAAACCAAGAAATAAACAAACAGCTCATGTTTATGGAATAGAACTAGAAAAATCAATTGATTTACATGCTATGAATTGTAAGGATATTCAAACTAGATCTAGAGAAATAATTAGCAGTCCACATGTTATAATCACTGAAATGACAAAAAAAATCAAATCCCTAGTACTGTTGTTCCAAAAGAGGATATAGAAATAAAAGAAAAGGAGCCAAATAGTGACACTACTAAGACTCCATTTCCAGAAAGATTTAAAGAAGCTATAGAGACCAAGGAGTCTGAATTGGTAGAGGAACTAAGGAAATTGAATATTGAAATACCACTATTAAAAGTAATTAAGGACATTCTAGAATTGAACAAATTAATCAAAATGTTATGTTTGAAAAATCCTGGAAGGAAGAAAAGTACCCCAAGACTATCAAAGTAGATGGGAAACTTGCTGATTTATTAGCAAGAAAACTTTTACTTCCCAACTATGGAGATTCTGGAAGTTTTGTTATTTCTTTCTCTATAGGAAATAAGGATATACATAACATTTTGGCAGATTTGGGAGTGTATATAAATGTAATGACAGTGGACACTTTGAAACATTACCATTAATGGGTATATAACCTACTAATACCATATTGTAGATGGAAAACCAGTCTGTAGAAAAACCAAAAGGGATTATTGAAGATGTTGTGGCTATGGTGGAGTCATGGGAATATCTAGTTGACTTCCTTATACTACAGCCAAAAGGTAAAACATTGGGTTATCCCATTATTTTGGGTAGACCATGGTTAGCTATAGTTGCTACCTTAATTAATTGCAGGTCAGGTGATATGAAAAACTCGAATGGTAAGAACTCTAAGAAAATTTTCTTATATCCTTCTACACAAGATTTTATTCAATCAAGAACAATTGTGGTTTGATTCTCTTGAAACTAATAAGAAAAATTTGTCTTCTTTGGCTATGATCACATTGCAGGATCATGTAAGAGAAGTAGAAGAGATGATTAATCCACCATTGGATGAGCACCAGCTGTCCTTGAAGCAATCCAAAATAGTTCCAGAACCTATGACTATAGTTCCAAAACCTATGAACTTAGTTCTGGAACCACCACATTTAGTTTTAGAACCACGACAACAGTAGTTCTCTGTGATTGGAAATAATTTAGCTCCAGAGGAACAAGATTTCTTATGGGGAGAGGAAGAATCAGCAGCTTCAGTTTCAAATACATCAGGGAGTGCTGAAGAATTTTTGGAAAGTAGCAGTGATGAAGATTTTGACCTACAAAGAGATACGTATCATAATTCTCATTATTGTCATTTTTACAATATTCTATCTCAGGGAACTTTTGGAGATGTTGCTACATATCACACGTTGTTACCACATGCATGTCCACTAAATAATTTAATGGAACCCTTTCAACAAATCAGTTCATCACACATTAGAACCAAGCATGTTGAGATTCAATCGGGTAAAACTTTGAACATTAACAACTGGTTGAAGGATGATGAAGAATTTAAATTTTTTGATGTTCTAAAAAATCATACTAAAGATTTTGCTTGGGATTACAAATACATTAAGGGAATCCACCCAAGTATCTAAACTCATCACATCTATATTGAAAACGTTAAACCAGTTAGGCAACCTCAAAGAAGGATTAACCCATCCTTAAGGGATATAGTCAAACAAGAAATTGAAAAACTATTATAAGTAGGTTTTATCTACCCTATCTCAGATAGTCAGTGGGTATCTCCTCTTGTAATTGTTCCTAAAAATAATGGAAAATGGATAATATGTGTTGACTATATGGAATTGAATAAAGCCACACTGAGAGATTATTTTTCCTTACCATTCATAGATCAAGTCCTAGACAACCTTTCAGGTAAACAGTACTTGTCCTTCTTGGATGGCTTTAGTGGATACAATAAAATTAGAGTTACTACTAAAGATCAAGATAAAACCATATTTACATATTCATGGGGTACCTTTTCCTACAGGGTGTTACCATTTGGCTTATATAATGCTCCTGCAACTTTCTAGAGAGTTTTACTTGCAATCTTTGTTGATCTAACAAATGATTGTGTTGAGGTATATATGGATGAATTCACTATACATGGAGATACATTTGATGATTCTTTGAGAAATCTGAACAGAGTGTTAACAAGATGTGAACAACATAATCTATCTCTTAGTGATGAAAAGTGTTTAATGATGGTTGACGAGGGTATTGTATTAGGACACCATATTTCAAAAAGAGGAATTAAGGTTGATAAAAACAAAATTAGGATCATTTTAGATTTACGTATTCCTCAAACCCCCACAGATATCAAGTCATTTATAGAACATGTTGGGTACTATAGGCACTTTATAAAATATTTCAGTAAAATTTCTGCGCCCATGTTTAATTTGCTAATGAAGGATTGTGAATTTCTTCGGGATGAAAAGTGTCAGCATGATTTTGAAGAAATTAAAGAAAAATTAATCACTACCCCAATATTGAGAGGACCTAATTGGGAAAATCCATTTCATATCCAAATAGATGCCTCAAATAATTCCATTGATGTAGTTTTGGGACAGAAACATGAAGAAGGAAAAATGTATGCTATTTATTCTCTTAGTAAGAATCTTACTCCCACTAAAAATAATTACACCACCAATGAAAAATAATTTCTTACTATTATCTATGCAATCAATAAATTCAGACATTACATTATAGGGTACAAAATATTTTTACACAGATTATTCAAAAATTAATTATTTAATGAATAAATCAGTGGTTGGAGGAAGAATAATTAGATGGTTATTAATTTTATAAGAATATGATATTACCATTGTGGACAATCTAGGTAAATCTAATGTGGTGGATGATTTTTTGTCAAGACTAACCACTATAGGGGAGCAAGATTTGATCAAGGATAAATTTCTAGATGAACAATTATTTTCTATTTCAGCAAGTACACCATGGTCTGCTGATATGAAAAATTATCTTGTAATAAGGAAGTTTCCTCCTTCTTTCACTAAGAAATAAATAAAGAAGTTAATCAAAACCCGTGCACAATTCAAATGGTTAAATAGAATGTTA
Organism: Taxus chinensis; assembly: GCA_019776745.2. Lineage (NCBI taxonomy): Eukaryota > Viridiplantae > Streptophyta > Pinopsida > Cupressales > Taxaceae > Taxus > Taxus chinensis. The sequence continues at coordinate 92,913,464 of CM034147.1, read as the reverse complement.
TTTAAATGTGGTCCTGACTTTGTTCTACATGGGTGTGTAAGAGAAGATGAAATCTTTGACATCCTCAGATTATGTCATGATGAACCAAGTGGAGGACACTATTTAGTGAAAAGAATAGCTCATAAGATACTTGGCATTGGTTATTATTGGCGATCTCTGTACAAGGATGTGAAGAGATATATCAAGTGGTGTGATCCTTGTCAAAGAATGGGAAAACCAACTTTCACCAATGAAATGCCTCTTCAACCTCAAGTAGTGATTGAAACATTTGGGAGTTGGGGATTGGATTTTATTGGTCCCTTTAATTGTCCTTCACAAAGAAAATAATATATTCTTGTGTGTACTAATTATGTGACAAGGTAGAAGTGCAGGCATTGAAAAATGCCACTGAAGAAGCAATTGCTGATTTCCTTTGGCAAAGAATTATGGTAAATTTTAGAGCACCGAGGAGCATAGTTTCAGATCAGGGACCACAATTAATGTCTAATATGATCTAATCTTTCACAATGTATTACCAAATAAATCATACGAATTCATCTCCTTATCACCCAAAATCAAATGGACAAGCTAAAGTAACAAACAGAGAATTGGAGAACATCCTTACCAAAATAGTTGAAGCTGGGAGAAAAGATTTGGGTACAAAGACTACCTGAAACTATCTGGTCTTATAATACAACTTGGAAAACTACAACAAGGTTTTCACCATATGAGTTAGTCTATGGGAAAAATACATTGTTTCCCATAGATTTTGAACTTCAGACATTGAGGACAGCAATTAAGGTGGGTATTGAGTTGGATGTAGCTAAAAAAGAAAGAATCCTTCAACTCAATGAATTGGATGAATTGAGGATGGAAGCACTTCAACAAAAAGAGATAATGCAAGTTCAAAGGAAGCAATGACATGACACACATATCAAGAAAAGGAAATTCAAAGTAGGATGCTGGGCATTGCTATTTGATTCTAAGTACCAATAATTCAAGGGAAAATTGAGAACTAGATGTTTGGGACCCTATCAGATAGAGAAGATATTTGAAAATGGTTCTATTTAGTTACTTGCCATTGATGGCAGCATAAGAACACTCTTGGTCAATGGACATCAGTTAAAAATCTATAGGAAACCTCCCATTAAGGATGAATTCTTGAGGAAGATTGAAGTAGACAAAGAATTCGATCATATGGAAGAACCCAGTTCTTCCAATATGATCAAATAACCAGATGATAGATCCAAAATAAAGGGAAGAAAATGAAAACCAGTAAATGGTGTTTTCTTCCCCCAAAAAAATAAAAATAAAATATATACATATATATATAAATTTCTCTCAAAGGTTAATTGAAAACAAACAATGGCGGTTGACCTCTTCTTTTGGCTAATTCAAATAAAAGGGAACTCTTTTGAATTCTAGTTGTCTTACCTAACCGTGTTTTGTTCCACTTGTAGGAATGATGAGTCATCATAACAAAAGGATTACATCATCAAAGACGGTAATTATATCTTTTAACTTTTTTAGGGTTAAATTAAATGTTTGCATGTGTGATTTGACTTGATTTAAAATTTTGTATGATGAGTCATCTATTTATACATTATGATTACAAGTGAGTAATCATGAGATGATTTGGATGGGATAAGTGGCGGCATGGTTATCATTAGTGAAAAATTAAGTGAAATAAGTTGAAGAGAAATTTTGAGGGAGAAGTATCGAATTAAGCTTGTGTTCCACAACAAACTACAAAGGATTCCGTAGTTAAGAATAGAGGATTCCACAACTAAGAAAAGAGGTTCCATAGCTAAGATCGTCAATTCCGTAGCTAAGTAAGAAGGCCTACAACTAATTTGTATAGAATCAAAGGAAACAAAACTCAAGTCAATATGAGGATTAAAAATAAATGAAAACCAGAGGATGATTCATAACTACTCGTGGATCAAGAAGTGGCATCGATCTTTGAGCATGCAAGATGGCTAGAGTTCATGAAGAATTTTTTAAAGTATAATGACGAATTATTAAGAGAATTCATCATAAACCTAGAGAAATCCAGGACAAAGGTAAGAAATATTTTTATTCCCTTTTCTGTGAATACAATAAGCAATGTGTATGGAGTGCCAATTGTGCATGTCCCACATTCTGCCAAAGGGACCTTGAAAGAACTAGTTGAAATCCTACTACAAGATGGAGAAACTGAACTCTAGTAAATTTAAAATACAAAGAAAATCATAAAAGGGGTCAGAAGGGATAGTTTTCCCAAACCCTTTGATAGGGTAGCATTTTGGATAGTGAAGTATTTAACCTGTGATGGTCAATTTGGGTCCGTAGGGAAAGAAGTCTTAAAAATGCTCATATATTTGAAATATGGAGCGAAAAAACCAGAGTACATAATAAACCTTCCATGTTTTCTTTTTTATTCTATCTAGACTATGGCCTAGAGGTATTCCTAGGGTGTTGGGACAATTAGGCATCATGAGCTAATTCACTTAGTATGTCAGAACCATTTTCTGTTAAAGAAAAATGGAGGATAAATTTGAAAATAGTTTCTTGGCAAGTGTAAGAAAAACCCTAATATTATCAGAAGGACATTACCAACTCCATTTTCTCCTTCAACTAATTTGGAAATTGATGCCCCTATAGAATAACATAAGGAAGTGGAAAGATAAAATATACCAAAAAGAAGGTCTGTGAGAAAGATCAAAACAACAAAACCTTTTATGACTTTGAAGGAAATTCCTTCTTCTCTAGTAGCTACAGGGGAGCTAATATCTATCTCTGATGGTGATAGCTCACCCGTGTAAGAGAAAGAAACAAAAGTAAGAAGAAGATCTAGAAGGAAATCCACAGCTGGGCATGTTGAAATTCCCCAAAGAAGGAAAATTCATAAGACGTTAAGGGAAACCCTAATGGGAAAAATTTAATGGGGAAAGATGGAAAAGGAAATGCTGATATTTTAGGAAACATGGCCATGACTCCTCCTGAACCAAGCCAAGCTGAGATAGATAAAGGAGATGAGAGACTTGAGGAGAAATATTTTCAAGAATTGGCCAAACCATCAACATTTTCACATAAAGAAGAAGAGTTGGCATCATGGAGTAGAAAAGAAAAATTTCCTTTGATAGAGGAATAATTCTCAACTCCTCAAGTAATTTCAGAGGAAGAAGAAAGGCATCAGGTTAAAAAGGCTCTGTTCTTGTCTAGAGAAGAGATCATTATCAGAGAAAAGGATGAGGAATTGGATTTCCTCAATCTCAAATTAAAACAAATGGAAATTCTCATTGGAGAGATAACAACTCAGCTTATAGCTAGGACTGAGGAGTTATTAGTAATTAAAAAATAGTTGATAGAAAAAGAGGAAGAATGTCAGACTTCCAGAAAATAGAATGTTGTGTCCACAGTCTCTGCATAGACTGAGTTAACTTATTTTCCACTCAAAAAACTATGGAATGACACTTATAGGGAACTCAGAGAAGCTAAAACATCAAATGAAGATTTGAAGACCAAGATGGAAGAAGAAAAGAAGGCAAGAAAAGAGTGGGAAGAAAAGTTTTATAAGGAAGATGGAAACAAATATAAATGTCTTGCAAAAGTTCATATGGTCTGCATTATGAGTGAAAAATTACTTTCCTGCAGGAGGTCCTCTTCTACATATAGTGTGTTTTTAGAAGAACAATTCATTCATTAACAGCTGTCAAGGATTGTATGTGGACTTACACATGAGCTAAAAGATGAATCTAAATTCATGACAGCTTATTATTTAGCCAGTTCTGAGCAGAAAAATATTCTATGTGAATTCTATCTTTGTAATTTGATGTTAGAGAAAAACAAAGGATTTATGATCAATTTTTATGTGGGAGAAGGTTAGCTCAATACATTTTTCTCTGTTCTACAAAACCAAATTTCATGGAAGGAAAGGGAATCTAAGTTTTTATTGAAAGCTAGCTCAACTAGTCTCTTCATGAGAGCTCACTATGGTAAACCTTCTGCCTTCCTCATACATTTTAGAACTCATGCCTTTGATAAGTGATTTACCACCTATGAGGAGGAGAAGTTTGAAGATATTTATGAAGGTTGCTCGAAGAGGTGGGATCTACTTATTGTTTCCTTGAGAAGAAGGGAAGTAATATCCCCTACAAATCTAATCTGGAGTTTAGAAGGAGAAAAAGCGTTATGCACAATAATTCCTCCGATCAATGAGACCTACAGGAAAATATGGATGGGAATGAGAAAGAGGCCCTCTATACTTCTCACCCCCATGTCTCCTTGGAAAAATAGAGAACCTCAAGATCCTACTAAATTTGAAGAGTGGGAGAGGAAAATAGAAGCAAGAGTAGGGTACAGTACCTCTAAGTTTAAGCATTGGAAGATCCATTTTTAGCCATTTGATCTATGCAATCAAATGGAATGCATAACATATAACCCCACGTTTGAATAATAAAGTTTGTAAACGGAATTACAAATAAGTAAGTTTGGGGGAAATGATGAGGCCAGAATATGCCCGATTAATGTATAATATATGATCTCATCTTACTCTCCTTTTTGTTAAGTTCAATTGAATTTTGTGACTTTTATTTGATCTGATATGAGTTCGGATGTAATTTTCTTTCTTTTTATTGATTGTGATTCTAATGTATAAAAGCTTTGAAATTCCTGATGAAGTGTGTGTTTAAAATTTAGTTTTGTAATAAAGTAGGTCTAATCAGTTGAAGAAATAAAGTATGTAGTGTTCAATATGTTTTCGGTAACATCTGTTCCAACACAGCTAAGTTACAGAACTTCCAAGCTAGTTCCAAAAATCCATTACACAGTCATCATCTAGTTTTGGAACTTTTAGACGTAGTTCCAGAACTCCAGTATCTAGCTCCATAATTTTCAGACTTAGTTCCAAAACTCCTGGGTATAGCTCCAGAACTCTCACAGTTTTGATCCCGAACGATTTCCTATGGTTTTGGAAATTCTCTAAAGTTTTGGAACTGATGGAATTTTATATATTCCAACCACATCTAGAGATTTTTCATCAATGACCCTTTCAAATAGGAAAGGATGAGAAGATGTTTGAATGTAGATCCTGGGATAGTTATCTTACAGTTTTCTGATCATCCATAATCCGACTTAGCATCTATTTTGAGCACGATTCAATTTCTTCAGAATCATAGAGACAACTATGATTGTAAATGTATATATAAGCATACCTATAGCATATAAATAGATATAATGAAATATAGATAGAACATAGAAGATGAATATAGTCTAAGTACACAGATCCAGTACGTTTTGTAATACCGAATGTTTTATTAATAAATAGCCATTCCTGTTTGAGAGAATTCTAAGTTGTTAAATCCTAATTCAAGGAGGAGCAAGGGCCCACTCCCCCAAGGACTAGGATATTAATCTATTTGGTATTTATATTTCTTAAGCAGATAGTTTAGATCTGTCAATTTTGTATCACTTTTAATTATTCTAGTTAAACTCTGTTGTATACTTGTTCCTGTAGGTGTCTAGATAGATTCTTGTTTTTCTGGCAATCATTTTCAAGAATTCTAAGTTGTGTGTGTTTACTTTCAGAATAAAGTGTGTTTATTTCCATTTTGCAAAGTGTGTTTCCTTTTAGCAAAGTTTTCATAAAATGATTTAAATAATTTTCTTACCAAAAGGTCGTTAAGACATTGAAAAGATCACCTAGAAAATACAAAAATAATTACAGTCAACTATTAGATAAATAGGATTAATCTTGTTGCATATGGATTCAGACACACCCCTGGTTTGAATATGAAATCAACAAGAAATTGATTAAATGAAGGGAATAATGACACCCATCATATGCTCCAAGAGGGTGACTTGTGATGATGATATCTTGAGCTCCCGATGGGATTTTTTGGAAACATTTTATATGATACTGACTGGAAATTTCCTTTTAGATCCAATATTGGGGGTATAATTTCTTTATTAATCCATTTTATCCCTGAAAAATAGGAATTGTGATTTGGTACTCCACTTGTGCCTTATAAACACTAACCGCAAATCTAGTACGCCAAAGTTTTGTGAGCAATATGATTTCACCATCATTTAGGTATTGGAATCCTATTTTTGGATATGTTTTGTTTTACTCATAACTCTATCCGTAGCTCCCATAATCTTCTTTTGAAGCTTAGCAGCTATTTTTAGGCTTGTGTACTACCTAGGCATGTGAACCTTGGTTTTTATTCAGACTACTCCAAGTATTTTAAAACTTCCCCAAACCTTCCAAAATCCTTTCCATGATGATATAAGGTCTTAAATTCACCTCCATGTTGAATTTTTACCTTATATTCCTCTTTAGGGGGGTTGATCTAGTCCATGGAAGGCTAGAGATAGCCCTTCCCAATACTGCCAGAAGATAGCATCTTTTTAGAACTTCCTAAAATCACCTAGGGGGAATGAATGGACTTTCATAAATCACATAAGGGGATGATATATAATAATTTTGGAGGTTTCTTGGACTTACTGGATAGATATGTAGTGTCTTGGAGTGATAGAATTGAAAATTTTAGCACAGGGGTATAGTTGTCATGCTTAGAAATTGTTAATTTCCCCATTGCAAATTTGCACAACAACAACTAGATCTAGCTTGGGGATATGACATGGACTGAGTGAAATGAAGACATGGCATGAGACCTCTTAGAATCTGAATTTACAACATATTTACCAATTCCTTATCCATTAGGACCTATGGATTCATGTACAACCCATAACAAGAGAGAAAGAGAGCAAAGAAGGAAACACACACACACACACAAAAGGATGGAAAGGAAACACACCTAGAAATCACCTATGGTACAAGGTGGGGGAAAACCTTATTTCACTGAAGTTCTTTTCATTCCTTAAAATTTACCCCTGGGTGGGCAACACTGAGTGATGTTGTTCCATGAAGCTGTTGACTGGTTCTAGAAAGTAGCCTCCTCTCCTCAGCTATTTATGAAAGCTAGGTTCTTTCACAATTATTTGTGTACTTGTTATGAGTGAGCCTAAATGAACTTCTTGATGCTTAGGCCTTCACCTAGAAATTCCATTTCCTTCATTCTCTTTGAAATTGGTTTCACAATGCCATTTTCATTCCGTGTTTATCCACATAGATGATTCTTCATTGAGCACACTATTGCTGCCCCAGGGATGATTTTCATTCAAATTACTTGAACATTATAGACTCTTTTATTTCCCAAGTATATGCTCATTGATATCTTTTCCATGAGAAACGTCATACTTATCCTTTTCCTTTACTCCACTATAAGGTGCTTGAGTACTGATGGAAGGATTGGAGACAACCTCATACTTGTCTTGTATGTCCATGAAATGAGTGAAGAGATTAAGAATCAGCTCAGGGTCTTCCGCAACTTCTACTGCATCCAATATTTCTTGCATGAATTTATGCATCGTCATTTCCTGTGGCTCCTATTTTTACGCCTTTGAAGAATATTTATTTTTCAGCTCAAGGAAACTATCTAGAGGGATTACTTCATAATATTGGGAATCACTGAATTTTATCACTCCTTTGTCCAGAGGATCTTCTACTTCAAATGCCTGAAAATTTCTTGATTTAATTTTTTCATCAAGGAAAGATTCTTCCTCTTCAAATGGGAAAGAAAATACCTCAATTTCATCATTTTATCCACCAACCGTTAGCTCGAGAGGGACATCATATTTCTCATCTAGATTTATTTCAACATAACCCATCTTCACACGGGTTGATGTTTCCAACTCACCTTCACGCTTTTCTTCCAGATTGATGGCTTACATTAAAAGTTCAAGACTAATCTCAGGGTCTTCTATTTCTTCCACGGCTCTTAGTAGTCCTTGTAAAAATAGTTCTTTCCCATTGGACGAGGGCTCATTATAGACTGGATTGGTCTCTTCCTAGGTCCTCATCTTCAAATGGGAATGAGAAAATATATTCATCATGGATAAACACATAAGCTGATTTTTAGTTTTGAAAATCATCAAGAACCATCTCCTTTTCCTCATGGTTTGCATCATCTAGTAATTCGGGGCTTCCCTCTTGTAACTTAAATCTCCTTAATGCTTCTTCAAAATATGAATCCCTCTAAGAAGGCATGTCTAGACCTATCAAGATAAGAATATCCTCTTTCTTCTCAATTTTCACAAAGTGATTCATTTTCCTACTACCTTGATACAAGATGTTATCTTTCAGGCTTCCGGAATTTAGTACTAGATACCTCATCTTCTTCTTGGGAAGTAATATCTCCATGTACCCCTTCACTGGTATGGTTGTGGATGAAAAATTCATCTGAATTTCCCCTCCCGAGTCTCACCAGAAACTTCTACTTAGCAACATTCTGAATGATTCTAGGATGTCTGCTACTAAAATCATCATTGAAACTTTCTTGTCTGAAACTCTGGCAAGAGCCACCTATGCATCTTTGATCTTCCCTACAAGTGGGACTTCTTTTGACTCTAGGGAGTAACAAGAGCCATTAGGTGGATCCATGGTAAGTATGAGAGCTTTGTAAACCTTCACAGGCATGACATTATCCGAGGCACCCGAATCTATTATGTAATTGTTCAATACATATTCTCCAATAATAAGGGAGACATAAAAAGGCTCAACCTTATCAGTCTTTGATTTACTTAAAGAAAGCATGTTTTGTGAGGGAGGTGTAGGTGGGTTTGGAAACATGCCTTTGGAACTATAAGTTACAACATTGGGTGTTAGAATACAACTCCTGATATATTAGACGAACCTCTCAAATTGTTCAGGATGAGTCTGTAAATATTCGGTTTCGTTAATATGCACTTTGGTTTTTTTGTGTATTCTATGAAGTCAAAGGGAGCAGACGTAGAAAAGGGGGTGAAGGGACTGATTTTGGAGTCTAAATAGGCTTGGGAGCATGATTGGATTTTTGGGGAATGGAGGGTATTTTGAAAGGTACACTAGCATATTTTAAAGTACTAGATTTTATAGGATTAGATTTAGATTTAGACTTGGAAGAGACATCGAAAGATTTAATTGGGATTGTGGGAGCCTTCTTACTTAGTATGGGATCAGGCTCTAACAATGCATAATTAACAGAAAATGGAAGTGGGGATACTCGATTGATTATTTTGTTTTGCAGAGTCACCACGGGAGGATCATCAACCTTCTTTTCTTTTACAGCAGTGGAGGGAGATGTTCTTTTCTTAGACTGAGAATGAGTAAATACTGCACATGAGAAACTAGATGCATTTTCTTCATCTTCTTCATCACCTCAGGAATACTCACAAAATATTATTTATCTACCGTTCTCAAGTTCATTGATCTTAGGAAGTTAGCACCTTCACTTTCTTGTTCAAGATCTTCTTCACTTTCTTGAAATCTACAATATACATTCACGTGTGGGGCCTCCAAGGTGAGCCTTTGGGGTGCTCCTAAAATTGTATTTTTTTTAATTCCTTGAGAAGGTACTCATTCAAATAATTCCCTCTTCAAAGATTCCATCTCATTTGCCAACTTTTAAAGCACTGGATTGGTTCTCTCATCTCCAGGATGTTGAGCTTTACCCTTTAAGGGATTCTTGATCTTTCTAGATAGGATGAGATCATCATAAAGTTCAGTGGCCATCATTTGTGCTTCTACAATGCTCCCTGGTTGGTATCTTTGTAGAAAAAATCCTACTTCTGATGATTGAGGATTGATAAATAATCTCTTGATATTGTTTTCAGATAGCAAATCTTCTTCCAGTATCTTGTGAAGCAACCATTCAAAGCGAGCCATGAAGTCTCTCATGGTTTCACTTTCTCCTTTCTTCATTTGATCCAACTTCACCAAGATGTCTTGATAGTCTTCAGTTGATTTGAATATTTTCTCAAAGGAAATATTGATGTCATTCCAACTAGTGATGGATTGGGTAGGCAAGAGGTAGAACCATTCCTCTACTTTTTCTTGGAGAGAATCCATGAACAATCTTACAGAAGCATATTCATGTTGGACACCAAGAATTCCACATGATGTCATGAAGGTAGCAATGTGTTCTTCAGGATGTTGTGTTTTGTCACCTTTGAACTTTGGAAAGTTCTTACGGGAACCCATTCATAGTTCTTATGGGTTCAAGAGCAAGCAGGCCTATATTTCTTCCCCATGGAACAATGGGTTGAGGTATTTATTCTTCGTCTGCCATTGTTTCTTCTTCTTATATTTCAGATATTGATTTGGAAAATGCTTTTTGAAATTCTGGCACTGAAAAAATTTACAATGGGAATCTGAAAAGTCATTGTGGAATGTGAAAATACATGTGTAGAAATCAACAATGTTTCTTTTAGCAATGGATTTTCATGAACTCTTTTTTTTTAATATATTTTTTTTAACTTATGGACCTTGAGGTCATATTTTGGGCACAGATGCTACTAAATATGCCCCATGGTGGGTGCTAAATTTTTTTTGCAAGAAATGTTTTTGGGTGGACAAACTTGTGGATTTATTGCACATGTTATGGGAATCTAAGTCCCTCTACTTAACTAGCATAGCTACCATATATGCATGTGCATGAAAGGGTGGATTTATGTTGTGGCATTTTGACTGGGGATCTAACAGGTACACTCCACTGACCCTACAAAAAATCTTTCAGATACCTATAAGAGAGGAATTTTTCTTTAGAGAGGGAAAGGGGAGTGAGAAATTAGATGGGATAACTAATGTTGCAGGTAGAAAATCAAATTCATGCATACAACAATTAGAAGTTTTATCACATGCATTAAAATTAGGAGGAAACAACTCTACGTGTAGAAATAAGACCAAATGGAATTTATGATTACAAAGTATCAATAAACCCCTTAGTCAAAAAAGGCTCAAAACTCATTCTTATTGTATTGATTTCTTAAACCAAGTTGTACATAATGTGAGAATGGAGGGAAAATGGAGTGGGGGAAAGGAAGAATTTGGCTATCTCCTTTGTTCTCTCAAGGTAGAATGCACTCCTAAGATTACAAAATGAATGGCCAACCCTTTGAAATGGGAATGGTGTTACAATTTATAGAATGATAGGTGACTTATCATCTACCCCTGAATAGATTTTCATATGTCCTTGTGCAACATAAAACTTTTTAACTTCCTAGGAGAATATTAAGTCCCTTTTTATAACATAAAGGTGAATTATTACATTAGGAACATTAGGACATATGAAAAATTGCAACCCCAATGCAAAATTAGAATATTAGAAAGTGAGAGAAAGTTGGGGGGAAGAGGAGAGAGAAAGAGAGAGAGAAGAAGAGGAGGAGATGTCATTCCATATGAATTTTGTTTGTCCTTGTTGATGGAAAGATCCAACTATAGTGAAATTCTAAATCTTTGAACTCCTTCCATACTGTGAAACTCCTTCAAATTAGCTCAAGAATGCTCACCAAGTTGAGTGAATTGTTCTTCTGATAACAACAACTCCTAGCCTACGTATGATTACGTATGACCTGAACTATGTAGTGATGTCAAAAAAGATTGTCTAATTCCCTGAGATGATCACCCCTCTATGTCTCATTGTGCCAAAATTTTCCTTTTGATAATAAACTACTATTAATAGTAAGTTTCCAGATGGAAGGCTTACTATTTTTAGTGAGATGTGATTTTTTCCTCTTCTCAACCATCACGATGTGATGAACCCACTCATTCGATCTTGTGCACATTGAATTTGCTTTGACCACTTCTTGAGGTGACTTACTATTTTTATTAAGCACCTATATAAGGGACTTACTATTTTTAATAAGTGATCATTTTCACTATTTTCTGCTCTGGGTATTGATTCTAGCTTCTTGGAGATCTTCAGTGCACACTACCTTTTCCATAGCCACTTTTGGCGAAGACTTACCAAAAATAACAAACATGTGTAGGAAAGGTTAATATTTTTAGAAAGTGGATTTATGGTGTTCATTTTTCAATGGAGTCTATTTTTATGGATTTGGCTCATTTTCGCAGTCACATCCTCCGAATTTCACATAATTTTCCTACTAGAATGCCGAGAAATAAAATTTAAAATTTTCACCTGGTAGTGGCTTCAAGCATAGAACTACCATGGTGGCCATTAATGGACCTCAAAATTTGTAGGTATGGTTTTTGTCTCTGTTTTTGATGAAAATAACTCCTTTGTGATAGGTTTTTCATTTGCAGCTCATTTTCATGTTTTTAGCTCATTTCCATTGCCAGGATGATGGGAAATTTGATGAATGTGAGCCAGTGCATGAAGTGAGGATTTTTTTAGAACAAATAATTTAGAGCACCATTTGACCTCCCATTTATTAAATTAATATCATCTTAAAAAATGTGGAAGTATGTAGAAGACTACACCTCGATCAGACTTGTATCTTGTGAGATATGAAGATTTCTTGTTCATGTGACTTCATGATTATTTGGCAAAAAAAAATCATTTTCTTCTTGTTCTTCATTTATTCAACACTTTTTTCTCTAATATTTCTATGTTTTCATGATGTGGAGAGTTTGGTGACCATGGTGGAGCTGGTTTGGATCTGTAATGGTTGGCTAGGTGTCTGGATAAGCAAGAACAAGGCCATGGCATGGTGAGAAGATGAGAAGGAGAAATGAGGGGGAAGAAATAAATAAGTTCTAGATTTGAATATTCAAAAAATGATCATCCAAGGGTGGGACACATTTTTTCATGTCTGATTTCCTTGACCTCATGGATGTGAGGGAAATAAAATTCCATGGTGAGCAAGATGATGACATGTTTCCTTGATTCGACGGCAGGGGATTTGCTTCAAAATACACTAGAAGTACTAGGGGCTGAAATCCGGTCACGTGAATGACCAAAGGAATCCCCATAGGGTATAGGTGAATTTTTCCATGTATACTATCCCTAACCTTAGGGACATGAGGGAAATTAAATTCCATGGTGGTCCTGGAGCTGACACATGTCTTCGATCTAACGACAGGTAATTTGAGCTCCAAAAATGCACCTGGGGGCTGAACTGTCACGTCTAAAGGTCATATGAGGGTCCCAGAGGTCACATGGGAGATGGATATTTTTTTCCAAGGTTGATTTACTTGACCTCAGGGACATCAAGGACTGAAAATCCTACCAGGATCGTAGAACTGACACGTGTCCTCTTAAAATTTGGCTAAGTCTCGAACACACTCTAAGAGGGCGACTTGTGATGATGATATCATGAGCTCCTAATGGACTTTTTGGAATAATTTTATATGATCCTGACTAGAAATGGCCTTTTTAATCCAATTTTTGGAGTATCATGTCTTGATTCATCCATTTTATCCCTAAAAACTTAGAATTTTGATTTAGTACTCCACTTGTTCCTGAGAAAAAATTCATGAATCTCTAATGCGTCAAAGTGTTGTGAAAACTATGATTTCACCATCATGTAGGGACTAGAATCCTATTTCCAAAGATGTTTTTTTAACTCCTAAATCCATCCAGAGCTCCGAAAATCTTCTTCTGAAGCTCAGCAGTTGTTTTTAGGCCTCTGTACTGCCTAGGCTTGTGAACCCTATTTTTTATTCAAACTACTCCAAGTCTTTCCAAACTTCTCCAAACCTTCAAAAATAATTTCCATTATTTTCTAAGGTCTTCAGTTCACCTCCATGTTGAATTTTTCCCTTCCGTTCCACTTTAGGGGGGTTGATCTAGTCTTGGGAAGGCCAACAAAGGCCCTTCCCAATACTACCAGAAGATAGCATCTTTTCAGAACTTCCTAAAATCACCTAGGAGGAATGAACAGACTTTCCTAAATCACCTAAGGGGATGATAGAAAATTATTCAGGAGGACACTTGGACTTATTGGAAATATCTGGGGTTTCTTGGAGTGATAGACTTGAAAATTTTGGCACAGGGGTATAGTTGTCATGCTCGGAAATTGTCGATTTCCCTGTTGCAAATTTACACGAAAAAAATGTGTAGAAAACATGGCATATCCTTAAATTCAAAAAGTGCATCTTTGGAGTCACGGAAGGAAATTTTTCGGGGCACATTATGAAAAAACATGGAGCACACATTAATCCTAAAAGATTACGATCCATTCAAGCACTATCTCTACCCACAACCAAGAAAGGAGTTCATTCCTTCTTCAGAAAAGTAAACTTTCTTTGTCGCTTTGTCCTTGAGTTTGTTGAATTGAAAAATCACATCACCACCATGATGAAAGCATAGGAAAAATTCAAATGGAACAATGAAGGGAATAAATTTTTTGAAGAGATTAAAAAATCCATTACTAAAGCTTTGACCCTCATGTCTCCAGATTTAAAGAAAAAAATTTCAAATATTACTATGCATCAGAACACACGCTCTCTACCATTTTAGTCCTAAATAATGATGAAGGTGTGGAGGCACCCATTGACTTCATAAGATACCCATTTAAGAAGCATAAACTAAAATACATCCAGATGGATAAACATGCCTAAGCCATAGTGGAGGCTGTAAAAAATTTCAGATTTTACATACTAAACTCTCATATTGTGGTAATGGTACTCGACAATACAATCAAGTCCATATTGACACAACAAGATCCTAGAGCTAAAAGAGGAAAATGGGTTGCAAAAATTCAAGAGTATGATTTAGATATCTAGCCCTCTAATTTGGTACAAGGAAATGGCTTATGTGGGTTGATCAATGAAGATAAAGCACTCAAGGCTCAACACAGTGAAGAAAATTGTGCTTGCACAATTTGTTCTGAAAATAATCCACATGTTCTCTTTATAACCACTACTGATGAGTGGTATGATGATATTTCCTATTACCTAACTTATGGAGAATTCCCTTCTCATCTTGATTATAAGAAATGGAGAACACTAAATCTGAAGGAAACAAAGTTTGTAATCAATAACCACACACTTTACAAGAGAGGTCTTGATGGATGCTTCCCCAAATGTGTAGACAAAGAGTAACAAGAAAAATTTATTAAAGCATACCATGACCAAGCATGTGGTGGATATTTCTCAGTGATGGCCAATGCACACAAGAACCTACAAGGGAGGTATTATTGGCCCACCCTATTTGCAGAAACATAAGAATGGATTTCCAACTGTGAATCATGTGAACAATTCATTGGGAGACCACAACTTGCAAAATTCCCACTCAGGCTAGTTGTTATTGAAGAACCATTTCAAAATTGGGGAATAGATTTCATTAGTTTACTAAATCCTCACTCAAGCATGGGGCACACCTATATTCTCATAATGAAATACTACTTCAAAAAATGGGTGGAAGCCATTTTGGCCAAGAAATCCAATACTGAAACAGTATGTAACTTCATCAAGGAGAATATCATAATAGGTTTTGGAGTGCCATAGAATATTGTGGACGAAAATGCTACCTATTTCTTTTCAAGGGAGTTGAATGAGTTTTTCTATGGCTATGGTATCTCCTTGTCTCATTCATCATACTACTATCCATAAGGAAATGGATAGGATGAATCAAGCAACAAGAACATCATGACCATTTTCCATAAGCTTGTGGATGAAAACCAAAGGAATTGGCATAAAAAATTGTATGATGCATTATGAGCCGATAGAATCACCTCCAAGAAGGCAATATGTATGTCACTATTCCAATTGATGTATGGAGTTGAAGTAGAAATTCCCATCACAGTTGAGATGCCATCTCTCAAGTTACTCCAGGGAATAGAAGATGGACAGTATGAGGATTTCATTGACAAGAGGATCCTCTTTCTTGAGAAGCTAGAAGAAAATAGACTCCAAGTGGTGGACCTTATTAAAGAGAACCAGTTGAAAGTAAAGAATGTTTTTGACAAGAAAGCTAAAGTGAGAGAATTAAAAGTTGGAGACTTCATCCTGTTATGGGATAAGAGAAGGGAACTAAAAGGAAGCCATGAAAATTTTGATTCATTATGTCTTGGCACATTCCAGATTTGTGAAGCTTGCTATGAGAATTATTTTTTACTCTCATATTTAGATGGAACGCTGATGTAATTACCTCGCAGTGGGAAATATCTAAAATTATATCATTAGTGAAAGTGGTTTTTCCCACACCTTGTACCATAGGTGATTGCTAGGTGTGTTTTCCTTTATGTTGCATATTTTTCCCTTCCTGTCATGTGTCATGTGTTTCCTTTCTGTTGTTTTGTGTGTGTGTGTGTGTGTGTGTTTTCTTCTTCATTATATTTCTCTCTTATGAATTATACATGACTCTGCAGGGCCCAATAGATAAGGCACTGGTTAAAAAATCATATGGTCTAAAATTGAGATTCTGGATTCCCTATGTCATGTCTTCTCTGTACTCAGTCGATGTCATGCCCCCAAGATAGAGCCAAATGTTGTCATGGAAATGTGAAACAAGGGAATTAACAATTTCTGAGCATGAAAACTATAACCTTGTGTTAATTTTTTCAAGTCTTACCATTCCAAGACACCTTGGGTCTATCCAATAAGTCCAAGCAACCTCCTGATTAACATTATCTCATCCCTTAGGTGATTTTAGGAGTTGTTTAAAAGTCACAAGCTTCAGGCAGTTGTGAGAAGTGTTATCATTGGCCTTCCTAGGACTAGAGAAACCCCATGGAGTGGAGAAGAAAAGCCAAAATTGGCATGTAGGTGATTCAAAGGGATTGGGACATCATGGAAGTGATTCAGGAAGATTATAGAAGGAATCAGAGAAGTTGGGGAAGTTTCACTGAAATTAAGGTTCATAGGCCTAGTCAATGCACAGGCCAAAACAACTGTTGGAATTCCAAAGGTGATTCTGGGAGCTCCAGATGGAGTTAGGAGAAAAAAAAACATCACCAAAAATAAAATTCCAAGCCCTATAATATCGTGAAATTATATTTTTCACAACACTTTTACGCATTAGGTCTACAAGCAGTGTTTCTCCTACACAAGTGGAGTACCAAATCAAAAATCCAAATTTTCAAGGATCAAATGGAAGAAACAAGACCTGCAACCCACACCATTGGATTCAAAATTCCATTTTTAGTTAGGATCATATAATGTTTCACCAAAAAAACAATCGGGAGCTCAAGTTATCATCATCTCAAGTTGTCCTCTTGGAACGAGTTCGGGAGTTAGTCAAATTTTGGGAGGACACGTGTTAGCTCCAGGAGCCTAATGGGATTTGTTTTCCATGATGCCCCTCAAGGTCAGGGACATAAACTATGGAAAATGTTCCCAACATCCACATGACCTCTAGATCCTCATGCAACCTCCAGGATTTCCAGTTTATCCCTCAGGTGCTTGTGGGAGCTCAAATTCCCTATCGTCGGATCTCTACCATGTGTCATCTCCAAGAGCAATGTGGAATTTGATGTCCCTCATGTCCCTCATAGGTCATGTAAATAAAACCTTGAAAATTTTTCCCAGCCCCCTAAGGTAGACTTCTGGTCACCCATATGACCCGCTTCCAGCCCCTTAGTGCGTTAAAGTTGATTTTCTAGCTTTCATTCCTTGCCTTCAGATTGTCGCCACGTGTCACCACCTTAATCACGATGGAATTTTATGTCCATAATGTCCATCACATGTCAATGAAATAAAACCTTGAAAAATTCACCCATCTCCCTTCTCAGCTAAAGTTTAAAATTTTAAATACTTACCTGCTTCCTGCTTCTAACTTCTAACATTCTCGTGCTCAACCGTATCTACACACTCTCTCTGAAATTTCCTACCAACACTCTGCCATTGAAAAATATTAAACCAGATATAAAAATACATCAAAATACCTTTCCCATAGCAATATGCAGGTCTCATAAGGAGGTTTGAGAAAACAAGGAAGAAGAAGCTAAGAACGAAGAGAAGAAAACAATGAAAATCTCCATTACTGTGAAACGGAGATTCGTAAAAATATTGCAAACTAGTGCACAAAAACACACACCATTTTATGTTAATTCCTCTCTCAAAAACCATTAGAAACAAACCTTCAATACCTCCTTGTGCTATACAGAACATTCACAGTGAAGAAATCTTCTTTCTGGCCTGACGAAGAAAAAGTTGGATTTCCTGTCAAACTATTTGTCAGATTGAAAAAAAAAATCACTTGAAGCATAAGAAGAAGAAACCTATATCAAAAATTTATTTTTTTTCACAAACAAAGGAGAAAACCAGACCTGTAATTTTTGAGGTCCAGTAATGGCCGTCATGTCCAGAAGCAATACTAGGTCAAAAAATTGAAATTTTAAAATCTCCTAGATTATTGAGCGGGTAGGTATAAAATTTTAGAGGGGCGATATTGCAAAAAAACCCATATCGGAAAACATAATTCCACTTCAATCCAACCTCCAGAATCCCACTTTATAAAAATAGTACATCTTCTACATAGGGGAGTGCTATTTTGGGAAATCCATTTATAGAAGAACTTGTGAAGGAGGCAAAGACATTGAAGATGCACTGTAGCTAATAATTCTTCAGAATAGGCATTTTGGAACTTACTAAAAATAGTAAGTGTTCCCACAAGAACCTTCCAAAAAAATAAAGTTGATCCAGAAGGAGAGAGGAATGCAGGGAGAAGGAAAAATCAGAGTCACAACATTTAGTTGAGGTTTGAGGGATTTTCTTTTTCACACTTACTAACAATAGTAAGTCGTTATTTATAAGGAAAACATGAAGTAGAAGTGGATAGGATAGAATCTGGCATAGACCTTCACCTACAAGTATGAGATAGAAGACAATAATGTCTTATACATGGACCTGAATGGCCTTAGAACTTGCATGGAAACCAAGGACCGAAAGAAGATTGAAGATTAGATAATCAGAAGTGGCGTGTTCACTACCGCAGGACACCTAGTGTTTGTGCAAATTCTTTTGGTCCTAGCCTTCTATCACCACTATTAGCCTAAAAAATGAACTATCTGAGATGATAATGGTACAATGATGGTATTTATTATCCCTATAACCATTTCAATTTCACTATAGATACTGACATCACCCAGCATGGTCATCATCTCAAAGGATAGAGTGTTGCATGATTTATAAATGATGGATGCCTATGTACAAGGGGTTACAATTGGTTCATAGTTGAAAACAAGAATAAATCCCTCAAGGATGCTCAAAAAACTTCCAAGGTGTGATTTCCAAGAAGGAAATTCAGATACCATCACTCTCCTTAATAGAGTTATGGGCGAAGCAAGCACAAAAGACTTATAATATTGGACGGGTCATTTCATCTTGATGTTGATAGAAGGAAAAAAAAGAATTGACTTAGGTAAGATCATCAGTGACAACCTCCATCTATAACTACTCCAATTACCCATGAAAAATAAGTTCTACATGAATTATTACTTGGTCTAACTCCTTGCTAGCTCAAGGTCATTCAAAGGATTGGATCTCACGTAAAACATTTCTGCCAAGGTGCCTGCATTTGAGAAACTTGCAAGTTAGTGATAGAGGAAAGGCATAGGCATTTTTCTCACGTGAATGATGTGTTCACATTATATGTGGTCCAAATCTTAGAAGGGGATCTGGAAGCTAGGATGTTATCACAAGTGGCATCATCGATCCAAAAGTATGGCTCCTATTTCATACAATTCTTGACTTTATCCTACGTGAGAGTTTTTGGCTTCAACCAAGCTCTGTTAAGGCTATCCAAGTACCTTAGTGACAAAATTGTATTGTTTGAGATCTACAGCTAGATCATTAAAGTGAGTAACAAGCTTAGAAATAGGAGGAAGAATTTGATTCCATTTCTTATCTCTCGTGGGGCATTCATGTATAAGATCTCAAATGAAACATCTCATCTGGAGCCCGCTTTCACTCATTTAACTTTACATACCTACATTTCCATGCCTAATTTTGACATTTGAGAAGATTTCAACTCTTTCTATGTCCTATAATTGCAACATAAGCCGTAAGTTGAGGACTACTGGGCCAATTGTGCTGATGAATTTGAAGTGCATGAAAAGGACCAAATGAGGATGACAATCAGTGAGATGAGGAAATTCAATTTCTCCTGGTATGAAGATATTTTTTATGATGATGGGATAGAGATGTATAATCTTGAGTACGCGGTAGTCAAGATGTCCCCTTTACCTCCAATAAAATAGTATGTTCATAAGTTAGGGGATATATTAGAGCGGATTGAGAAGGTGGTGAGGAGCATGATAAATTGGTTTCAAAACAAGAGGACCATTATCATCCAATCAAAAAAAATTCCCCCAAGTCATAAGTAAGCCTCCCATCAGTCATCTTCAAAATTCATAGAGATGACTTCCAGTTCTAAATAATCTGGAGCAAGTTCGAAAAGGAGGGTCATAGAATTAGAAGCTACTCCTCAAAAGAAGATGACAAAGAAATCTAGGGTAGAAGAAGACTCATTTGATTCACTGCGAGAGGAATATTTGGTTGTAGAAATGTAGGAATAAAATCCAGTGGCTGAGAAAAAAGTGGAGGAAGAACACATGGTCCAAGACCCAGTCTTTGATCCACCACAGGAGGTCCTACCTCTTGTTGACAACCATACTTATCTCATTCAAGATTTGTCTCTCCCTCAAGAATAGGGAATTTTTGGTTTGCCTAGCATTGATCCTAAATCCGATGAGATGTTTCACTAGATGTAGGAAATAATTGTCCCTGACACCCACACTGTGTAGAAAGTGGCATCCCATGATCTATCAGTGATTGTCTCATTGGCCAAAGAAAAAAGATCAAAAACTCTCACACATACAGCCTCATGGTTTTACAGTGGGGAAATAGGTAACCAATATATCAAAGTAGCTTAGCTTGAGGTAATAAATCCAGTGGATGAGATGATCAAAATCCAACTAGGACTATAAAATAGTGAAGGGGATTTACACAATCTTCTACTAACATGGTAGCAAAGAATAAGGAGTATAAGAAGAAGATTGATGAAATAAAAGAGCAGGTGCAAACTCTGTCATTCTATGTAAAAAATCTAGTTGATCCTAATGCCATGAAAATTACCATAGAGGAAGTTGTGACCATCAGTAGCTTCAATCTAGAATCCATTCGAAGGATGCACGAGTTCACAATGTAGGGGCAAGTGAATAATGAATGGATTAACTCAATTTTTGAAAAAGGGAATTTAGTGCTCCAAGAAGCAGTCAAACTCTTCACTTACAAGTGTGCGAAAAAAATAGGACATAAACAATCAAGAAGGAATAAGAGAAAGAAAGGTATTATTGGGAACCTTTGGGCCCAATAGTAGTTGAAATGAGCAACACTCATCACCATGATTTTATTGATAGGAAGATATTTGAAACTCCCTCAAAGGACTTGTCACATGTATGGGCTAGGACCTTAGTAATGTGGTTTGAGGAAATAAATCGTGCCATCATAGAGCTCGATGAAAAAGAGGAACAAACATACAAATTGTAGGATAGAGTAAATTGGAAAACTTAGAAACTTGGAGTACCTGTAATGGGTGAGGATACAACTATTGATGAGTTGATTGCTCCATTTGAAGAATACATCAATAAAAAGGTAGGCAACCCATTATCATTCACTAAGGATACCCTTGACTTCCTCTCAGATATTTGGGAATTTATTATACTTATCACATATAAACATTCATCATGGTTCAAGAAGTGCA
Organism: Taxus chinensis; assembly: GCA_019776745.2. Taxonomy (NCBI): domain Eukaryota; kingdom Viridiplantae; phylum Streptophyta; class Pinopsida; order Cupressales; family Taxaceae; genus Taxus; species Taxus chinensis. Next base: position 92,892,012 of record CM034147.1, on the reverse strand, counting down.
AAGACATCAACAATTTAGCAGATGGATGGACAAATACCTTGGGTTACATTCACATTTCTCTCATCGAAAAATTGGAACTTGCAGCAGCTCGTTTTAGTAAAGAGTTTGGAGGAACAAAGGCCTTCTCAAAAGCATAAAGTGGAAACCAGTTAGGGAATGAGATCAAATCCACTGGAGTGGCTCATTATTTTGCATAATTCTTCTTTGTTCTCTCTTCTTCATCTTCTTTTTGTCTCTCTTCACTTCTCACCCAATGCTCTCTCTCATCAATGCTATATTTTTGCATTGAGGTTTGCACCTTTTAATATAAATTTAAGTGACTTTAGAAACATAATGTAAACTTTAAGTCACCTTGATTTTATAAAAGGTACTTAAATATATAAGTGGAATATGAATTGTCTAAATTCAAATTAAAGTATTTGAAAATTCACTTGGAAGATGAAGAGTTTCCTTCTCTTCTATAAATTGTAACAAGCTCCTCATTTGATATTCTTATGAGAAAATGTCTTATACTTCTTAGACATTAGAGATGTTTTTTGTGAATTCATGAGAGAGATATCCTTGTGAAGAGAGAAAAGAGAGATTTTTTTTTTCCATTTTCTCTACTCAAAAATGTCTGATATTTCTGTGTTAGGAATTAATAGAATCTAATGCGGAATAATTCCTCAGAATCGTAATAATAAGAAGTATGAATAGAATTACAGAAATGAAATATGCACAACATGAAGACAATATTTAACGTGGTTCACCCAATGTGGGCTACATCCATGAAGAACACTTGCTTAGATTTTATTACAAGCCAACAGTCTTCACAATTACAATAATCAGATCTTTTTTAGAGCTGTGCTCAACAAACCCTCCTGAATTCACACATGCTATTCACCTTCACAAAACACATTGATCTATATCCTATTGTATGTCCATCTATTTATAAGTACATCAATAGGTAGCAAAAGAGGTAGTTTTACAAAACAATGGAAACCAAAAAGCCAACAGCCCATAACGGTTACCCATTACCCATGGGTTAATAAACCACCCATGAAAATTTTCTTCAGGGGATTCACCCCTGAATCCCCTTGACCCGCTCATTGGTGAGCAGGACTGCCATAAAAATATCCGAGTGTAACACATGGAAGGTGTACCAAACTCTAACATGAAAACAGGCTCCATAAACATAACAATCTCCCACTTGGAGACTGATTTCCACTGAGCAAGCTTCTCAACCCTTCACTATCATCCATGTAAGCCAACCAAAGCTAAACATAGCTTTATTTTATCCCTTTTGACCACCTTGGTCATCATGTTTGTAGGATTTTGACTAGTATAAATCTTCTCCAACTTCAAATTATCTTCCTCCCAAACTATCCTGATGAAGTGATATCTCAACTATATATGCTTTGTCCTAGAATGGAAAGTAGAGTTCTTAGCTAAGTGAATAACACTCTAACTATCACTATATAGCTTTCCAACTTCCTGCTTATGCCCCAACTCATCAAGAAATTGTTGTAGCTAAATCATCTCCTTGATAGCTTCTGTAGCAGTAACATACTCAGCCTCATTGGTTGAGAAAGCCACTACCTTCTGTAACTGTGAAATCCATCTCACTGTTGTATCACCTATAGTAGATACATAACCTGTTGTGCTCCTACTTTCCAAATCTCCAGCCATGTCTGAGTCAACATATCCACACAAAGTATTTTCTAATCCAATGTAACACAAAACAGTACCCATGGTCCCTCTCAAATACAAAAGTATCCACTTTATTGCCTGCTAGTGCTCATTTCCTGGATCACTCATAAACCTACTCACTACTCTCACTACATGGGCAATATCTGGCCTAGTTCATACCATAGCATACATCAAACTTCCAACTACTAATGAGTAAGGTACCTTGGACATATTGAATCTCCCCTCCTTAGTCTTGGGACACTGCTCCTTTGATAACTTGAAGTGACCTACAAAAGGAGTCCCAACTGGTTTAGCATCTTGCATACTGAACCTCTCCAAGACCTTCTTTATGTACTCTTCTTGAGATAAAGTTAGTTTCCACTCATTCCTATCCCAAGTTATTCTCATACCAAGGATTTTTTTTGCTGCCCCAAAATCCTTCATAGCAAAGGAGTCACCTAGCTGCTTCTTCAGTACCTTTATTTCCTACATGTTCTTCCCTACAACAAGCATATCATCCACATACAAGCACATAATAATATAACTACCATCAAGAAACTTCTTGATGTATACACAATGGTCTGAGTGACACCTGGAGTAACCTTGCTCCTGCATAAAACTGTCAAACTTCATGTACCACTGTCTTGGAGCTTGTTTCAGGCCATACAATCTCTTCTTTAATTTACACACTAGGTTCTCCTTCCCATTGACCTCATATCCCTATGGCTACCTCATATATAATTCCTCCTCCAAATCACCTTGAATGAATGCAATCTTCACATCTAACTATTCTAAGTGCAAATCTTCAACTACAACTATCCCAAGAACAATTCCAATAGAAGCCATTTTAAAAACTAGAGAAAATTTTTCATCAAAGTCTATACCTTTCTTCTGTGAAAATCCTTTGACCACCAACCAGGCCTTGTATCATTTCCTTCCTCCATCTTCCTCTTTGATTCTATACACCCACTTGTTCTGCAATGCTCTCTTGCCCTCAGGTAGCTCCACCAGATCCCAAGTCTGGTTCTCCATAAGAGATCTATGCTATTCATCCATGGCCTGCTCCCACTTCTTCCTAGAATCCACCTACACTGCTTCCTCAAAGCACTCTAGCTCTCCACTGTCAGTGAGCAATAAATAATTCAAATATGGAGTAAATCATTCAGGTTCCCTTCTTACCCTAGAAGACCTTCTCACCTCATGAGTTTAGGGTTCCTGATGAGTAGGTACCTGAACTAGCTGTGCCGAAACATGTTGTACCTGAACTGGCCCCTTGGAAACCTTGATGTCTGTAATGTCCTCTAACATTGTGTATTCTTTCTTTGATTCCTCTTTCTATTCTTACAACTAATCTTTATATATGATTTTTTTCATTAAAGAAAATATCTCTAGATCAAAATATTTTCTTGTCTTTAAGACTCCAAACACGGAAACCAAAATCATCTTCACCATATCCAACAAAGTTACATTTCTCAGACTTAGCCTCTAACTTGGTCCTATCATCTTTATCAATGTGAACAAATACCTCACATCTAAATACTCTAAGAAAAGAGTAATCAATTTTCTTACCAGACCAAGCCTCCTCGGGTATACCTCCATCCAAGGCCATAGAGGCTCCTCTGTTAATCAGTTAAATAGTTGTGCTTACCGCTTCTACCCAAAACATGAGTGGCACCCCTGCATGTAACCTCATGCACCTAGCACGCTCCATGATTGTCCTATTCATTCTCTCTTACACTCCATTTTCCTGTGGAGTATTAGGAACTGTTCTTTTCCTGTAGATCCCATTTACCGAACAATAATCAATAAATTCATTTCTGTAATATTCCCCTCTATTATCCGGCCTGAGACATTTTAACTTGAGACTTGTTTCATTCTCAACCAAGGCTTTCCATCTTTTGAAAGTTTCAAACAAATTAGATTTCTTTCTAATGTAATATAACCAAAATTTTCTAGTTGCATCATCAATGAAAGTGACGTAATAAGATGAACCACCAATAGAGTTTACCTTAGTTGGCCCCCATACATCTATATGAACTAACTCCAACTTACCCTCCTTCCTGGTAAGTCCAACCTTGAGGAATCCCACCCACTTCTATTTCCCATAAACACAGTCCTCACAGAAGTCCAAATCTAACTCCTTTAATCTGGGTAGCCTGTCCTTTATAATTTGCATGCCCTTATGACTCATATGACCGAGTCTCTAGTGCTAAAAAGTTACATCTCCATCTACAGCAACTAAATTACAATAATCAGCACCACTGGTTAAATACAAAGTACCAGTTTTCTTACCTCTTGCAACTACAAGATCTCCCTTGGTAACCTTCCAAGAATACGCTATGAAACTGACCGTATAGCCATCACTTCCTAGTTGTCCTATTGATATCAAGTTCTGCCTTAACTTAGGCACATGCCTAATGTCCTTAAGCAGCCATGTGTTCCCATTCTGCATCAAGCTTTCCCTACTATGCTGCATGGTTCATCATCACCAAGATATACATGTCCAAAATCTCCTTAAACAAAATCAGTAAAGTAATGTCTATGTGGGGTGGCATGGAAAGACACCCCTGAATCTAACACCCAAGATTCAAGAATATTATCTAAAGAAAGAATTAAGGCATCTTGACAAACATCACTTACTATCATATTTACCTCTTTAGTTTCCTCCTTCTTGTTCTTCTTATCCCAAAGAGCCCAGAAATCTTTCTTAGCATGAAAAACCTTTCCACAGTTCCAAAATTCTAACTTACTCTTGGACTTTGACCTTCCATGATCATTCAAATTCCCATAGTTACCTTTTCCTCTGTTCTTTTGTCTCCCTCTACTCTCCACTGTCAGAGTATTTCCAGAAGTAGAAGAATATTTGGTGCTCTTCCTTCACATTTCCTCAAACTTCATCTTTGATTTATTAGAGACTAAATTACTTACAACCATAACCAAGTTGTCCCAGCTATCTAGAAAGGAGCACAAAATCAACTTCTGGAAATGTGACTATCCCAGCTATCTAGATGGTGACTTTCTAGCACATGGGCATGTCAGGTATAACTCCTAACTCCCCATTTCAGGACCGCCATACTCAGATCCACCGTTTTACACTTCTTCGAGGGGGCAATATGTATGTACCTAAAATTGTAGGGTACTGCACAACCGGAACAATGTTACACATGTCCCAATGATGATATAGGTCTCCTTGTAAGGTGTTCGGAATCTAGAAAGGCTTTCCAAGTATACATTTGTATCCCACATGCCCCACTCAGCCTTCACATGCTTTGTTTTTCCCTCTGCCCCCCTTCTTCTTCCATTTTTGTCTTCAGTGAGGAAACCATCGCCCTGCCTGAGCGGTGGTCTCGTGACCACCACCCAAGACAAGGTGGCGGTCCCGTAACCGCCACCTTGCGCAAGGTGGCAGTCATGTACGCATTTTCTAGATTCTTCCAACGATCACGTCAAACATAAATCTTCAATTTTACATGCTTTCTTCAACCAATTTGGCTTACATTAATGTTTTTGGTTCTCTGGTAATAGTGTTTTTCCATTTTTTATAGTAAAAGAGTTCAAATGGGAGTTACCCTATGGTAAATGCATTGGTTATAAATAGCCAGTTTGTTTTTAAGCAAAAGGCCCCTCATCTTCTCAATTCTCTTATTCAGTCTTTCAATTTCTTTCTTAGAATTCTACTAGCTTCATGTTTTGCATCAGTTATTAGTTTTCCTTTGTTGTTTAGAAGTCATTCAATCTTCTTGTTTCAGTCTTGTTACATTGCTACTCCATACAATCAGTTTAGCATAGAATAGCTTCATTTCTAGACTAGAATACATTAAAGTTACAGGTTTTGTTTTGTCACAAGGATAGATTCTAAAAATCTCGATGCACTTGTGTTGTATTCCCACAATAAATCCCACTAGGAATTGTATAGTCAAGCTCTGTTCACTTGCGTTATCCCTCTCCTACTCGCATTATATTCGGTCTATATCCAAAGCTACCAATGTTCAAATACCATCTTTTGTTGATACTATCATATACACACTTTCTAGATTCATGAGGACAAGAAGGAATGAGGAGATCACACTGAGGGGAAGAAATCAAACATAGCTAGATTTACCACTGTTCTGTAAATGCCAGGTTTGAGCTATCAAATTTCTAGTTACGACATATCAAATAGAGTAGTGAATTATTTTATTTCATTCGAAAGTTTGCTCTCAATATCGCCAAGGAAGCTGTGGGGATTTATAGTTTCTGAGAAACTGTGATTCATTCCTCACTTCTGAGGTAGGATCGAGAGTATTTTTAATTTAAAATATATAGCTTCTTAGATACTTAGGATAAAATCACAACTGCATAGGCAAATAGCCATACCAGGATACTTTGCTTATTTTTATTCTGTTACTAGATTAGTTGTCTATTTTATAAATATACTAGAGTAGATTCTCTTCAATTTGATTGAAATGCATCTTTAAAAATACAAAAATAGAAGAATGCTTGCATAGTGTAAATACTTCTTTAGTAATTAGTTTATTAATGTTAGTTAAAAGTTGAATCATTTTGTATGACAATCACAGGGCCTAGAGAGCTTAGAGAGTATATATTTGAACCCATAGTGCCTCAGCCAAATATACCCATGACATTAGTTGATATAGATCAAGACCTTAGGATACAGGTCTTTTGAGAAACAATAAACTTACAAGTAATTAGTGAGCAACTAAGAGGATTAAACATCAAAGACAAAAAAGCTTACAAAATTTTGGTCAAATCATCCCAACTATAGATTGCCTTGATAAAATACCTGAATGACCGTACAAGTATTCAAAGAGAACAGACATTTGGTTACGATCCCTTAGTTCCACAACCTGATGCAAGAGACCTCATCATTGACATAGATACTAGCTTACACATTCAAGTTTCCATAACACCTGTTAGGTATTCTGAGAAAATTATACAACTTCTAGTTCTAAACATAGAGGCTGAAAAGGCATACGATTACTAGATAGTTGGGAGAAGGGATTGATTCTTCACATGACCATAACAGGTCCAAAACAACCACAAAATCATGGTTGTGATCCCCAAGTCCCACAACCCAACAGGCTTACAAATCAGTTAAGTATTGATACCAGCTTACGAACGTTGGTATTTAGATCCTCACCACTCTTGCCAGATATTATAGTACATTTCTCCGTATTAAACATAGAAGCCAATCAATCTAGACCAGAAAATCACCCATTGCCATTTTCACGAGCTTTTCTAGAGATATATATGAATCTCCCACAGGTCACTTCCCACGTGTCCAAGAACCAAGAAATAGGATCTCGACAAAGCTCGATATTGATTGGAGCCTCCGAATAGCCATTATATCTAAATGAACCATTACACCAATTCAGGTTAGGAGGTCCTTCTTCGCCTTAGATTCATAAATTCCATTATTGCGTATTGAGGATATAAGATTACCCAATTAGCTTGTCTGTATCCATTCACATTCAACATTCACTGGCTGTCTCGAAACGACCTCGGGAGATCGAGTGTGAGGAAGAGGTACTTGTAGATTCCCATGCTTGCATGTCACTTTTCCATCGTATAGCTTCCCATAAATCCAAATTTCTTAAACAATTTCTAACTAAATTACTAGAAATAAAACACTCATTAGCACGGGTGTGAAACAAAATAGTAATAGGAAAACCATGAAGCTTACCTGACACTTCTATTGGGGTAGAATATTTCTCTTATTAGTGATTAAATGCTACAACATGAATTATTTACTTTGGTTATTCCCCAGATTCTTTTGTGTAAATTTTTTGCATAGTGCTCACCTCTGAATGTAAAACATCCCCAAAAAAATATCTTTCCTCTCAAATTTATTTTTACCATAAGAAACACTTTTATGCTCATTCTTTCTTATATTTACAACATGCTTAGCTATTGTATTTTTCTTGTAAGTCTTCATTTTGATGCCCCTTTTCTTCCACCAAGTTTTACTAGGAGAAAATGGTGCATGAGAGCTAATTATCTTCTTGTGTTTATCATCCTTAAAGGATGAAATTTCTTGTAATTTATGTTCTTTCCTAATGACCTTTTCAAATGTTGCTTCCATTGTAGGTTACGTAACCTCCTATGTTTGGGTTTAATCCCATGATAAACTTACGAATCCAAAGAAAATCATCCTTTTGGTATTGGGATACATATTTTAAAAACTTAGTAAAACATTCCCAATACTCTACACCACTAAGTTTACCTTATGTTAAGTTCTAAAATTCAGACATTCTCTAATCAAAATAGAGTTGAGGCAAGAAAAATTGATGAAAATATACCTTGAAGTTCTCCCAATTGAGATGAAGTATCTACTCCCAATTCCAATATTACGGTTATCCCACCATGAAAATGATTCATCAGAAATTTGAAAACCTCCCCATACTGTCTTAAGTGAAATTTGAAAACCTCCCCATAATGTATCTATTTATTCAAAGATTAATTTACAATTTGGTTATCATCAACCAAGGATGAAGGATGAATACTTTCATAAAAAAACATTCAGAATAATATATGGGCATTCTAAGTTTATTTTTTTACCTTTTCGAATCACTAATGGACATGATGCATTTTATAAAGCTCATGAATAATATTTCTCAAGAATAATTAAATAAAATTGTGCTATTTTTTATTGATGATATTTTTATTTATTTGAAAAAAATAGAGTAACACAATAAACACTTAAGAATAGTCTTCTAAGTGCCGAGGAAAAGGAAACTATATGGTAAGATTTCAAAATGTTATTGTTATTAGAATAAGGTGTAGTAATTTGTGGTAACATCGTAACAAAATATGGGATCTTAGTTGACTTATCAAAAATCAAGGCCATAAATGAGTAGCCAACACCCAAAAATGTATATGAAGTAAGAAGCTTCATTAAATTGACTAGTTATTATAGAAAATTCATAAAAAGATTTCTTAAGAGTGGCTAGAAAATTAAATTCATTACAAAAAAAGGATAAGAAGTTTTGATGCTAAAGGAAAAACTTACAACAACCCCTCTTTTGAAGGTTCCATATCCCAATGGGAACTTCATCGCGGTAATAGATGCCTCAGATGAGGGGTTGGAGGAATACTTATTCACAATGATCATGTAACTACTTATGAGAGTACAAACATGAAGGTGCATGAGAAGAACTATGCTCCCCATAACTTAGAACTTGTTTCCATGGTTCATATCTTACAAATTTTGAGGCATTACCTACTAGGAAAGACAATTGAACTGAAAACATACCATTTGGGGCTAAAATACATCTTTACGCAACCAAATTTGAACATAATATAATGTAGGTGGCTGTAATTTCTTTCCCTTTATGAATTTGAAATTAGTTACATTAAAGGAAAATAAAACTCTATGGCTGATGCACTGAGTCATAAGAAACATATTTCCACAATTTTCACTCTTAGAGCACAATTAGAGGAAGAAGTCAAGAAACAACTAAAAACTAATCCATATTATAAACATCTGAAAATTGTGTTAGCACTAAATCCTAATGATATGAGATATAAATTTTAAGTTTGATAAAAAAAGGTGTTTTATGATAGGAAACAAGAGTCTATGTACCTTTGGGTAATTTCTTGATGTGCCATATTCTAGGCATCCAGGGGTAACACAATTGTTGGTTGATTTAAAAAGAGTTGACAGAAAATTTGAGCAAGGAGACAAAGTATTTTTTAGGGTAAATCCAAAAAAAATCTCTATTTTGTTTAGCAAGTTTTCCAAACTGTCACCTAGATATGTGGGACCTTTCAAAATTTTGGAAGTTATAAGTCTGGTGGCCTACATACTAGCATTACCTTCCACATTGTCTATAATGTATGATGTTTTTCATATTTCTTTCCTTAAAAAGTATGTATCTGATATAACACATGTCATAAATTGGAACTCATTACAGGTTATAGACCTGGGAATTTTCATGGTTGAACCTTTATGAGTGATGGAAACTCACAGGTTACATCTCATAAATTGTGATATTGCACAATGCAAGGTCCAATGGGACCAATATTACAAGGACAATGCAACTTGGGAATAATTGGAAGAAATGAAAATTAAATTTCCTTTTCTGTGTCATTGAACAAAAAAATTGATTTTTTTAATGATTTATGATATATTATTTGATATTAATGATGATTGTGATGGAAATCTAAGCTATATTGCTCACTGTTTGGGAATACATTTGTGCTATAAGGCTGGTTATAATCAAGTTTTATGAACTATGATTGACTAAAATTCTAAAAAAATTCAAATTTCTATGAAAAGATGAACTATTTTCTTTTGACATTGATGTCAATATCATATTTGATTGATATGATTGATAAAATTTAAGTTTAAATCATTGGAACAATGATTATTGTAAGAGCGGAATTATGTCAAGCCCTAAACTTAATTCATTTTTCATCGTAAGGATTGTTGGTTAGAAAAATTCACATTGATGCGACAAGCGACAAATTGATATCGATAATTAATATGATGATTGACGGATAATCACTTATTTAATTGTAAATATTAATTTAAGGTGTGTGTGTGTGTGTGTGTGTGTGTGTGTGTGTGTGTGTGTGTGTGTGTGTGTGTGTGTGTGTGTGTGTGTGTGTGTGTGTGTGTGTGTGTGTGTGTGTGTGTGTGTGTGTGTGTGTGTGTGTGTATAACATTTGTAGGATTTTTTATTTGAGGACCACCTTCTGGTTTACATCGTTGTAAGGTATTGATCTATTTGAACTTTGTCATTGTTTTTATTATTTTAGGTAATTTAGAATGTTTAAGGTAAAGGCACTGGTATGTTATCAAAGGACAACCATTTCATGTTTTGAAAGGTTGGTCATAGACCACATTGCATTGAGACTGTTTAAATTTGATGGAAAGGGGACTGGCTTTGGATCACATTACATTGTTTGCAGTTGGTCTTAGACCACACAACAATTAATTCAAGAAAGGAATTAGTCTTAGACCACTTAGAAAATAATTGTTTTATGTTTAGATCATGGTCATTGACCCCCCCTAACATTATTAGCAAATAAAAATGGTTATAGACCATTTGGCAAGGAAATTGGTTAATATTTATTGTTTGAAAGATTGGTCAATGACCACATGGCATATAACATGGTGATTGTTTATTGTTTAAATTTTTTTCCTAGTCATGGACCATATGACAAAGAACTTGGCATGCAAGGTTTTGGGTTTAGTGGAGGTGATGACATGGCATTGGAAAATTTTAATTGATTAAAAAAATATAGTTACTTGTGAACTGGTAGCTTGCTTTAGAAGCCAAAAAATGTGAAGTTCCTCCCCATTCACATTTTTTGGTATTGTTGTTTAGTTTTTGGTCTTGAGATCTGTATGGAGGTTTTGATGAGATATTCAGGGAAGTCTATTTTCAAGACTGTGCATGCAAAAATGAAGCTATTTATAATGGTAAGTTTGAATTTAATAGATTTTTTTGGAGATTTTTTTGTATTTTTGTGGGCATTCGAGTTACGGATTTCAAGGAAAGTTTGGAAGATAACAAGGATGAACCAGACATGGGATTTTTCTCTCCTATTTTTGCTATTTTTAATATAAAATGTAGAATATGTTTCTGGTTTTTCAAATCAGTCTATAAATCTAAAAATGGAGGCATTATTGATTAGATCTGTTGTCCTATTGTTTACTAAAAATTATAATAATATTACTTTTGATTTAAGCTCGTTAGAGCTTTATGTTAGATATTTTTTCTTATAAGTAAATGGTTGAGAAATTAATATTTTTAAAACTAGAAGGTTTTCTTGTTTTTAATGTGAATTGTTTTAAAAGGACAAGAAGGTAAAATCTAGAAAACATTATGGGTTTGTTTATAAACATGATACTTAGATTTGTATTCAATTTTGTGAAATGGGTCTAGTTTTATATGGAAATATAGAATATATTTTTGTTTGTATTTTTATTCCACCTCATTCAAACTCACCGTTGCTGATTAAATCTTGTTTAAATATTTGAAATCTCTCTTGGAATTGGCTCTTATGTATTGGCCACTTTTAAATACTTCTCTAGTTATGAGAACACCACTTGGATCCTTATGAGTATTTTGTTGCTCCACCTGTGTAAATATGTTTTCCTGATGTAAGGTTGAGTGCACCATCATCTTTTAACTCTAAGCAAAACTAGAATTTTTGTTAGTATTTGATCATTGCGTGTTTTTGAGCTATATTATTAAGCTCATCCTAAGCATATTATTATCTTCTCTTAATATAAATGTTTTTCCATTTTTTGATGGGTATAATACATTTAATGGTGTAAGATCTCAAGGAGTTTTGATAATATTATTGATTTAACACAATACCTTTTTTAGGTTTTGTAAACAATTTTGACTCATCTCTTAAAGAGCTTGATTGTATTTTCGAGGTTTAAGATCATATTGCACTTTTTGTTTCTTTATATGTGCAAACATGTTTCATGCTGAATGGTTGAGAGAACAATTATCATTTAACTCAAAACAAGTTATATTTTTAATGGGTTTATCTCATTATGATCTTTCTCCTTTGATTTTTTATGATAATTTTTTTGGATATATGATTAATTGATCTCTTTATCTCTCTCATAGCACGGGATAGGTTTAAGTATTTCTTTATGGAATTGATGTACTTTGGTTACTTGAGTATTTAAAAAAATTATTAAGTAACTTCAGTTCTTGAACATTTTTGTTTGCTAAGATTATCTCATTAAGGATCTTGACTAATAATATTGATTTTAGTTTTTTTTAAGCATGACTGTTGAATTTTCTTGATCATGATTTCTTTTGGATTTAAAACTGGGTAATGTGGGGAAACAACATGGTTATCATATAAATATAACACGTTATTTATTCTCATTTTTACACATAACGAGATTTGAGATAATGGTTTGGATGTAATTTATTCATTTGAAATGTTGTTATAACTTTTTCAATATTGTTGAAACTTAGATTTTTAGGATTGAAAAACTAAATAATGAATTGGAAATGTGGCTCTCATTTGATAACCATTTTTGAATTTGTTTAATGAGCTTTCACTTGTGCATGAAATGTCTATATGAATGATAGGTTCTTTCAGATATTCAGTTGTCACTTCTCTTTTAGAGAAAGTAAATTATTTGTAAACAAAATTTAAAAGGAATTAAAGGATACAAATGTAAATATTATTCTTGATTATTGTAATAATTAATTATAATAGTGTGTTACTTTTACAATTTAAATGTTATGTTTTTTAGTTGAATTCTCGTATTGTTTGAATACATAACATACATTATGAGGTATCATTTCACTTATGCATGATATAGATATCTATTAATAAAATTAAGAAGTTTATTTGATTTTAGTTAAGTGACCTGTAACTTATTCTATTATTTCATTTAAATAAAAAAAGAATATGAGTTAGTAAACTCATGCCAGTTCTTTGAAGTGACCCATATATACATTTTCTCTCTCATATAGTTTGCAAGAAGGAATGATATGCATGAAGTGACTAATTGGATTTTTTACGCATGATTACGTCATGTGATATTTGTCTAAAATATGATAAGGATTTTTGTATTTACTTGTAAACTTGAATGAATCATCTTCACAAGTTGATTAATGGGAATTTTTCCTAATGTATTATCATGATTAATTATATATCCTTATTTATGAAAATAATGGAATATCTGTTGGTGTAGGTGGTTTTTTATCACTTATTTAGTGTTATTCCACCTCACTAGGTGAGTCATATCACTTAGGTGGACATGGATCTAGGTGGCATTTTAGTTATGAAAAATTCTCTTACAGAATATGTCATATATGTAAGTATGCGTCATAGGAGTTACATTCCCATTTGGGAAAGTAACTCCTCTTCTCCATTATGGAGGAATATTCTCTTATATGGGAGTTACACATTCACTCCCCTATATGTACACCACCTATTTTGATCTATGGTAAGCCAAGAAATTCCATTCTACTCCATTTTTGAATCTTGAGCTCTTATATGCATGCACATTGCTTTACAAAGCTTGCTTGCTTTGATCTTGCAACTCCTACACTTTGGTGAAGTGCAATAATTTGATGCACATGAATTCCTTCCAAGTCTTCATCTTCACTCCTTCATGGTATCAGAGCTTGGGGACTGGAATCACATTACTCACCATTGTTGCTCCACCACGTAGTAGCTTGTCCAAGCTATCTCTTTTACATGTCCTCTACTTGCATATTTCAATATTTCTAGTGGTTTGTCTATATACTCCTTATTGGTTTTACGTGTCATCAGGGTCAAGGAGGGATACAAGTTTATTGTGTTGGAGAGCCATTATAACAGCTCACCAGTAGCTTGTTTTACAACTTACTTGGTTTAGGACTTCCCTTCAACTTTGCATTGTTTATGCGGCTCTCCTTGTGGTCGTGCATTATCGATTTATTGTATTTTCATACATGTTGGATCGCTTGTGCCTAGTGCCTTTTTTGGTGCCTCCTTATGGACTAAACTACTCAATTCTCCTACCTTGATCATTACATGTCTTCTTCCATGACCATCTGTGGTGACTCAACCATCTGGACCAAGCACATGCTATGAACATGTGGTGGAATCTTGGGCTCGTGCACTGTTTGAAAATTTAGCTCATTCAAACCATGATCTGTGCCTACACGACCTACAACTCATGCTCAATCTCCCACATTATTGATGTATGTCACTCTTTCTTTGGTAGCACATCAGATTGCATCGATGCCCTCTTGTGGATCATTGGTTTAGTACATTGTCTTGCACACTCAGCTCGGGTTTCTTGCTTCAAACCTTAAAGTACACAACCACACAAAACTTGATATTATTTATATTAGTGGATTTTCACAGCTCAGGGTTCCATCCTGCAGCCTTGTCTATACATAACTCGATCTCTTATTCACTCTTTCTTGGTTGAAATTACTATGTGCCCATCTTCATTTGGTTGGTAGTTTCCTAGTTCTCAGTCGTTACAACTTGGTATGGCTCCCTGTTCGACTCAGGAGTATCTACTAGACACTTGGCTATGGTTATTACTTAGAAATATTTAAATGACTCTGCCTTGTGTCATTTACTTCTATAGTCAGTCTTTTACAGGTGCTGCACGTGGGCTAAACACTGCACACTCACCGACTGTTACAAATCTGTTCTCAATGGTAGAGGATTGTGTGGATCTTTCGACAACTCAATGGTTACGCTCTCGCCTACATCATTTCGCATATCGACATAGTCCACCAGTAGGTCCAACTTCAAACACGTGGCCATACAATATATCTCACAACATTATATGTGAATCCATGCCTTGAACCACTAGCTTGGTTTTCCCTTTTAGACATTGTTTAGCGGTCAAAACAATCCCTTGTTTTTAATGTTTTGAGGAAAAACATTCATTATGGAATTGTAATAATTTTTGGGCTCTATTTTCTTGTAATTATGTCCTTCATTCATGTGTTGAAGATGCAGGGAGAGGTCTAGGGTTGGAAGAAGGCTAATCCCCCCTCGTAAGAAAAACAAACCCTACCTAAAATTTGATGCCATTTCCAATGAGTACCCATATGACACCCTTTGCACCCATTTCGGGAAATTTTTAAATCAATTTGTAAAGTTCATTGGCATTTCCCATTAGTTGCATGAATCATTTTCTTGCTATAAATTTTGACTCAATGCTCAGTTTTGAGCACTTATTTAGTAAAAGTTACATGATTTTTCATACATTACATGATGAAATTATCAGTTTTTTAAATGCATTAATTTATAAAGTGCCGCATTCTAGGGGGTCACTAGTAATCTTGGGTTTTTACACACAGATGCATTATCAATCGAGTCTGATGTCTTACATTTGTGCACCTTTCAATTTTGATTCTGCATCATGGAGGGTGCTCTTTCAAGACTTGAGAGTCATAGGATTTCTTTATAGCCTCTGCCACTTCTTATTGGGAGAGAGAATTATTCAGCTTGGCGTGCTTCCATGGAACATTACTTTGCTCATGAGGGTCTTTCACCCTTCTTGGGCTAGTTCCTGCAACCACTGATCATTGTTGTCTTAAGGACTTTCTTGATACTTGCGACCATGTTTTTGGTCACTTGATGATGCATGTCTCTAGATCTCTCTAGTTTCACATGGTAGACTCAAATCCTCCCCACCATGTCTGGAGCATTCTTTAGTCCCTCTATAAATACCCTTCACATACTTCTATCGTTGTTTTTGTTGATTCAGTTGTCTCCTCTATTTCTTCATGTGATGATAGTTCCACTGACACATAATCACTTGGTTCTACTTCTAATGATGAGGATTGTGCACCCAATTTTGATGTCGAAAGTACAACAAAGGACTCTTCTCCTCCTCTCACTATTCTAGAGAGTATTGACACAACCCACATCTCATCAGATATTGAACAGTCTCCTATACAGTCTCATGGATTCATCACACCAACCTCCTTTCCACTTCTAGTGTGTGAGGCCCCTTTCACTCCTTTACCTTCATTAGATGACTCATACCTATCTGACATCGCTCTTCTGTTTGTTAAGCCCCCTCATTAGGATGAGTATCTACCTAACCTTAGTCATCTTTTCATAGAGTACACTTATGATGTACTACAAGTTCCTCATCCATCTATAGGTATTTTATAGGAGTTCATCATCTCCATTGTTGGGAGTGCCCCTTCTGGGACACTTACCACTTCTAATTTTCTGAAGACCTTCATTAATCCACCCTTTCTTATGGATGTATTATCTATTGTGGGGATGTTTTTTTGCCTTCACATCAGTTGGAAATACTTTCTACAGGTGTTCACCCTTCATACTCTGATAGTTATTCACTCGTTACATTACCTTTAGTACCTTTGCACTCACTTGCTAGACCTATGACAGACTTTTATGGACCATACTCAAAGTTCTTCATGTTGTAGCCTTTATTTTCCTTCACAGAGTGGGAGGACTTCCAACACGTAATTTTTATCCTTCCTAAGGGTAGGAACACAGTTTGGTGTGGGTGGATCTTCTTCATTCTAGAGGCAGAGGATCTTGTGATCAACATTCTTCTGGGAGACCTCCTATAGTTATAGAGTTCAGTTCCGTCCATGACATATTCTACATTCCTCTCATCTCCCTCTTCTTATCTCTTTTTCTTCTTTCTGAGAGATTACCTCTTTGTACATGGGTACCTTTACAGGATTGTCTGTGGCTAGGACCCATCCTTGGCATATTTCTTATATTAGAGAGTGGACTCGTCTCTCTTTTGGGGTGGAGTTTTTCCCACTGGGTTTTCTCCTTTTACTCCACTTTTTGAGAGTTTCTTGTACGTGGGTACCTCATTAGACCTTGTTCTGGGACCAATTTCTCACTTCTGACATGCCGCCTTATCCTAGTTTCGATGAAGGAGGATGTTGGTGAAGATGGTTTTTCATCACTTATTTAGTGTTATTCCACCTCACCGGGTGAGTCATCTCACTTAGGTGGACATGGATCTAGGTGGAATTTTAGTTATGAAAAATTCTCTTATAGAATCTGTCATATATGTAAGTATGCATCATAGGATTTACATTCCTATTTGGGAAAGTAACTCCTCTTCTCCATTATGGAGGAATCTTCTCTTACATGGTAGTTACACATTCACTCCCTTATATGTAAAACACCTTTTTTGATCTATGGTAAGCCAAGAAATTCCATTCTACTCCATTTTTGAATCTTGAGCTCTCATATGCATGCACATTGCTTTACAAAGCTTGCTTGCTTTAATCTCACAACTCCTACATTTTAGTGAAGTGCAACTATTCGATGCACCTGAAGTCCTTCTAGGTATTCATCCTCCACTCCTTCAATATCCTTATTAAGTTTGAATATAACACTTATTTGTTTTGTAACTTGTTTTTATGGATATGAAAGTATTTGTATGTTGTTTTACAAATGAGTATAAATAAGGATGATTAAACTTATGATATGCAATTATTACTGAATTTATTGATTCCTTAAGATGATAAAATATGTTCAATGATGAACATAGAATTATAAGGATAACTATATAATGAAAAAATGTAAAGTTATTATTGTACCTTGTGAAATAAATTGGACTATTCATATCATTTTACAAACTTATGAGATTAAGGACTATCCTTAACGAGTAATGAATGTATCAACTCAATGTGAGACATGGTCAATAAACCTATACTTAATGATGAATAATTCATTGAGTTAGTTTGATAATAGGAACAAATGAAAGATAATAGCTTGTACAGTTACTTTAATCCTCTTTTAAAAAGTGTAACGATACATTATAACCTTTTATAAAGATGAACTTAATTACTTTATCTTTCATGGATAACATTGAGTGTAAATGAAGCGTATGTGCTATGTCCCATCATCATTTATAGTATCATACTCATGCTAACTTAGGAAGGCTCCGAGAAGGGTAGTGAGGAATAAATGATGAAAATAATTATGTGCTCACTATCTTTCTCATAGGGATCCTAAAGTGGAACTGATAGGATAATTTTGATTAGTAGAATGAGTCATGGACTCTAATTCTTAAAAACTAAAAATTTATTTCTTAAAAAATTAAAAGGAATCCTGATAACTATATTGAGATGGTTGTATGGTAATGTGAGACAAGTTTTGTAGGCTAGTTTGGAGTCACGAAACTAGATTACAAAGGAATGCTTAAAAACTTTGGCCAAAGTAACGTAAATGCTAATTACTTTTTATGTTCACCATTTCCCCTAATTGAATAGTGTTTGGATCTAGATGAAAGTTAGATAAATATTTATCAGTCGGCACTAAGGAGATGTACAGGTTCTCATAACCTATATAAGGATTAACCAAAAGTATACAATATATAAACACTCATGTTGTAATCCCTTATGTCATTAAACCTAGTTGGTGAGTGTGTGGGTCACGTTACAAAGTGACTTGTCTTACAAAATGCCCAAATTTGGTGTTTTTGGAATGGAATCACATTTATAAGTTAATTGAATAGAGACAAAATTCCTCGGGAACCTAAAAATGGGATGTCTGAATTTGGGAGAGCCATTCAAAATATAGTTTTTACATATGATCTCATTGATGTCTAAAACCACTCTCAAACATCTTAGAAGTCTATAGATAAAACACAACTTAAAGTACAAGAAAAATAAAAGGACAAATATATAAAACTAATCTTATAATTAAACGTTTGTTTTCTCTATATAATTCCTTCTCGGAATTAATAAATAAATTTAAAATGTGATAATAATAATAATAATAATATTTAATGATTGAAAATTAAAACTATGATATAATAAAATAAAATAAAATAAATTGTAAATAAACTTATAAAATGAATAAAACAAAAAATCTATTCATATAAGAGGAATAAAAAGGAAATGAGTCTCGAAAATAGTTAGAGGTTTTAATGGAAGAATGGTGGGTGAGTAAGAAGAAAGCCAACGTGTGGCAGGAGTCTAAAGTGGGGTATGGGCACCCATCATTCTAGCGAGGGGCTTGTCATATTTTGAAACCTTTTTAATTATTTTGCAACATGGAAGTAGTGGAGTTGGTGCAAGACATGTGAACTATTTGAAAAAATTCCTTGAAGTCGTGTGTACCTAGATTTTTTTGTTCCATGTTTGTAGGATATATAAGTTTTTTATTTGATTGGAGAGGTTTACAAACTCTCAAGAAAAATGCAATTTGTAGGTGCTAATTCAAACTCCACAACCTTAGCCAGCATTCTCCTAACTAATGTGTGGAGCTTAAAACAAGACTTGGATGTCCAAGAAAAGGTAATTGATAGTTGTAAATCCTAACTTTGTAACCTTTAAAAACACCTCCTCTAGATGGGCACGTTGTAGAATGTTGTGAGTTTGAGATTAGCAGTGGACGATTTTGGCATTGTATAATTTTATTTGTTTCAACATTGAATTGTGGAATTATGTGCTTGGAATGTGTTCTATTGAAAAAATTCTTCAAGGGGGACATCTTTCCTTCAGAGGAAATGAGTGTAGGATATACACAAGGTGGTTTTATAGAAATTAATTCAAATAATTTAAGAAAATATAAAGAGTAGGTGAAAATCTAAATTCTCAACCTTTTTCTTGTGTTTTTATGCATACATATCTGTAGGCTATGTGGATGAGGGTTGCACATATTTGCAAGCATGATTTTATTACTCCTCACCTACCATTGATCATTATGTGTATGTTTTTAACCTTCTTTCCATGCTAGTTATCTAGAGAAAATTATAAACCTTATCAAATCTACATAGATTAAACCTATGGTGGATGCGAATGGATATGAGGATGGGAGGAGTGCTTGGTTTGGAGGAAGTTTGAGGTGGATGAGGGAATTTTTTTTGGGGGTTTGTCGAACACATAGAAATGCACTAAAAGTGGATGAATTCTTGTAGCAATCCAATGAACCATTTGAAAAAATTCCTGAAGGAAATGTGGTCCAAGGGACCATTGTCACACTTACTCCACGCACTTTCTCCACAAGGAAAACTATAAAAATGCCCATTCATATTAAAAAAAAATACCACATGAAGATGTGGGATCTTGGGCAAAAAATATTGGAAGTGGATGTTTATCAGAAGTGTAAAATTTTGTGGCATATTTAAGGCACGAGAAGTATTTGAAAAAATGCCAATAGTATTGGGAAACCACGAACTAGAATCATATTTATCCTCAAGAACCCACTAGTTCATTCAATAGGCATGGTATTTCTCAACTCTTTCTTGCATTGTTTTCATTGTTCTAGTCTTTCCTTTACATTTATTTTGAAAATAATAAATAAAATAAAAAAAATCTTTTGGGTAATTAAAATAAATTGTAGTACAAACATTGAAAATTTTCCTTTGTTACGCAACTTGAAGGAATAGTTGAGTGTAAACCCTTTTTTTTCCCAAATTTCCTTCTTAGATGAATGAAAAATATTGATAACTATAATTATTAACATAAATAATCAAAAATATCATTTGAACTCATTTTCTAGTTTAAACTACTTGTCGTTACACCTTGCAAAAGTTAATAAATGTAATTTTTTAACAACATATAAAACATCTTTCTGAACCCTCAAATGTGAAGGTTAAGATTTTTATAGGTACCCTGTCATGTGGAGAACTATATTAAACCTTGGGATGACCTCACAAATTCATTTGTGTACTTTTTTCCACCACTCTAGGAGCCTTATCAACCATTTTTGGAGTATTGGGAAGCTGTGAAACTTAAAAGTTGAGTTTGGGTTTGGCTTTCCATTTGCACCTCGAGTGAAGAAATGGATATTGGAATTTTTATACCTCTTGTATTTATATACGATAATTTCTTGCAATCCTCATTTATGAGAAAAACACCTCATGATTCAATTTTACAAGTTGGTTTTGTAGGCCTTCAGACGTTGAGTGACTAGGTCAAACTAGTCCAACAATGAATGATGACTCCAAAAAAATAGTTTCCATTTGTACCCAATATTATCTCCCAAAATCAAACCTCAAGGAAATGAGAATCCAATCAGAGTGGGTTGGCTTTGAGGGAGTGATGAAAAATGAAAATTTCTTTGTTGTTGATATCCATGGATTTGTTCAACACTCAACCTACTAACTCAAATATTGGAGGTGATTAGGAGACACCTTAATAAAGGGGATGGCTTAGTAATTTTGATTCTGGATATAACTAGATAAGCATGAGAGGACCTAACTGGAGGATATGAATAAAGGAAAAGCTATCCTAGATTAGTTTCCTTTTATGAAGGGTGTAACTTAATTTGAAGCAAGTATAACCACTGATACAATACTAACTCATAAGAGTTGTCACTTGATTATTAAATGCACTTGACACATCAAATACAGATTAAACAAATAGATAGTGAACAACTTAAGATATTACGTTTGCATAATGGTATTGACGAAGTGTTCTTAAAATGATATTGGATCACATACTTGGTGGGATTATCGACAGAGCATATTGGTAATAAATAACTCGTAAACACAACTTTGCAGAATAAACATATGTATGGTATACATGTATGATATGCTTAGTAGGTATGAAGCTAATGAGATGTTTTTAATTGATATTTGAAGGGGGGTAATTTATTTCATGAATTTGGTATGTTAATTTTCCCTTGTAAAAACTCCATCCTTAACAATGATGCTTGAAAAGAACAATCAATTTAACATAATATGTAAAATAATATTTGCATTCATTGATACTCAATTTCTACCAATGTTATCGAGAGTCTTCAGAATCCTAACTACAAATCGTTGAGTTATAATTTAGATAAATCACTTGCAATATTTGTTTCATACACCCAAAATACCCTTAAGGGATAACAATATCCCTTCAAAAGTGATGTTGCCTTTAGGATTTTACAACTGGACTGAACTCTTGTAAAGTATACACTATTCTACAATATTCTCATAGTGATTAAAAAAGTGCAGCAATAAAGAAGGACCCTTCGTACTTAATAAAGTAAAGCTAGTTCAAGATTGTAAAATAAATTATATTTCCTCATTCATACTTTTAAAACATGATAAATTGGAAAGTATAGTTTTATCAAAATGAAGAGAATCCATTCATGTAAGTTTTGACAAGTAGACATAAACAAATGCCTTCAAAACTTGTTATTGGATGTACTTTATGCAACCACCTTAGTGCTTCCTCAAAAAACTGAATACATACAAAATGTTTTGTAAGAAACTAGAAACTGGAACTTAACTTGATCAAAAACATTCTACAACTACCCCCCTTTTTCCTCTCACTCAAAATAAAATACTTCTACAATATATAGAAAATGAGAAAGAGAGAGAAAAGAGAAAAATATTATTATTCTCTTCAACCACCAACAAGATGCATTAAAATTTTTAAAAGGAGCATGGGCATGCTAACAAGGTCATTCATTCTTGTTGTCTTGCTTTTTGGAGAAGAAACAAACACCATACTTCACTAAGAAGGGTAGTTGATTAATAAAAGAACTATATCTTTAATTTTGAGGATGTTCTTTTTTTATCCCACAAATTTCCATCAATTGCCAAAGTGAAGGGATTGAAGATACCTTTCCAACGATATAATTTGTGTAATATTTAGAGAATGGGAATGAAAGATATGGCCTTTTGATGTTTCACGTGTTGGGATGAACAAGAGAATGGAAAATTATATCCTTTGATTGGCCTTGAAGATTAGATCTACCTACGTGTTCTTTGATTTTAGTTTACCACATGTCAGTATTTGGTTTGCTTCGGGGTTGATATTTTCTCACATATCTATTTGCTTTGTCTTTTGACTACTCTTTCCTTCTTTTAGACCTGACACTTTTTACTAAATACCATTCATTCCAAGGCTTGAAATCTACTGGAGTCTATCAACTTGAAGTGTGATGGAATGAAGCCATGTGTCCACCCTGATACCTTTTATCTATGTTATGCTTACTATGAAATGTGAGTAGAATGTTCTTTATCCATCGTAAAACATGAGCCAATCAGAAAGCTCCATACTTACTTCACAATTCACCTTTGACGACACCTTGAATGACAATCGTGAAACATGAGTGAATAGAAAATATCCACACTCCTTGTAATGTCATTCTTTTCTTTAACCTATTTTAATAGCTACAAAGCATCAACTAATGAGGAAGCCCCATGCTACTTTGCAATGTCAGAACTTTGATAATCCCAACTGAAAATTATGAAAATTGAGCCAATGATAATGCTCCACGCTCTTTTTATGTCAAATTGTCTTGCTTTCATTCCTTTTTTTCATTGGTTATGAGGAATCTCATTTTCATGGAAAATTTTAACTTGTAGTTAAACCTGATGCCCTTATAAAACTTGGATCATTCCGTGGACTTTAAGTCCATAAAATTATAACTACTTGCCCCACACTAGAATGCGGATGCGTGTCTACCTTTTAGCTTTTAAAGTTTTCCCTTGATGTTTTCTAGAGGTTTTCACCCCGTTACAGGCCTAAAGCCATATTGTCTTTGTTTTTTTCATGAACTTGAACTCTGCAAAATCCAAATGGCTTAAAGAGACCTTAAATCCATCCAGGTAGCTCTTTGAATCACGATCATTTGAACTGCTTGGTGGTGTAAAATTTTGATGGCCTTTTGAATGTCCCAATATATTATAAAATGGTTAATTCCATTTTAACTGAGTCCTTTAGTCTTACAACTTTAGATTTCGTGGCCAAGTTGTATGCTTTTCTGACTTCAGAGCTTCATATTTCCATAAAAAATTAATCATTCATTTTTTATTACAGGTTCATCATGAAAGATGTAGATATATCTTGATCACTTGTAAGTATGAATATTTTATACTTTGATCAACTAGTCTATTAACCAGTTCTGTTGAATCCTTTCTCTTTATTTTAAAAAGGTACAAAATTGCTCGCAAATATATAATTTTCCTTTACTTAGATGAATCATGTGGAACAATATGAAACACATATAACAATTACATTTATAAAAATTCTATGAAAAATAACAGCTCAATCCAAGGAAATGGATTGAGAACCAACACTAGTTTCTCCTTTGAGGATGGGAACCCCCTGTGGGTACCACAAGAACAAAGATAAAGACCAAATGACTAGTCTGTTGGGTAAGGAGTTGGGAAGAAGAAAACACAGGGATTTAAGGAAAGATATATTATAGGTTGAGGAAAAAATAACAACTAAAGAAAACTTGTCACTGTAGACCGACGCACAGAAAAAGGGAAACAACAACACAAAAAACAAATGCATAACAAATATGCACAACAAAACTATGTATAGTACAATGATCATACTTGACCATCAGGATAAGACCATGCTAGAAAATCCTAGTATTTCTTCATCAATTGGGAATAAGCTTGCTTTTCTTTTTTGCTCATGTTATATCCCAGCCAAACCTTTGTGGGATTTTAAAAACCTCCCAAGTTTCATTCTTCAACGTCTCTGGGTACATAGATAGGCTTTATCATGACCTTGTCAATATTGTTAAAATTTGACTCGAGACTAACCAATCCTCTTGGGATAAAACTTGTTTTTATTGTATTACATCTTTCCCAAAGAGGATTTCTTTTCCATCACATAAGACAATCATTGGATCAAGATTTATGGAGCATAGAATTTAGTAATACAAATCTAATAAGCCCCTATATGCTCTGACACATCACTCGGCCTAGAATGAGAGCTCACCCAAAGCATGCAAAGGTACCAAGTCCTTCTTTAGGGTTGTTATTGTAGTATGTTAACATGATGAAGGATTAACACATGCAGTTCCAATGCTAAAACATCATTCTATAGAGCATGCCAGATCTATCTCTAAAGGAGAACATAATTAATATTTAACCATGACGAGATAAATAACATACTATATTTAGATACACAGAGAACTAACACTTAGATTCAGCCAATTTCCTCCATTATATCCAATGGAATAAGCATAAAGAATATTCATTACAATAATAGTAGTATGTGTGTAACCGATTTAGCATAATCTCCCTATGTATGCATATCTCTATCTCTCTATGTATGTGTATTCACCATCATACATGTATATCTACTACACACTTCACTACATACATGCTATTAATAGCCACGTGTCATTTACAAGCATATCCCCACATGCAAGTGTGCTAACTATAGACTTCTGTTAGTTAACTACAATGATAATCCTATTCCTATCTTGTATCCATGCAAAGCACTTTGTATCTGATCCTCCAAAAATATCCAATACATGGTGTGCATGTCTCCACCTCATTTGTGTCCTCTACATGCCATCTCTAAAAATAGACCTTCATGAGTGAAGATGGATAAGTCCCAAAAGCTAAACTTCTACTCTGCATGTGTGTTCTCCCTATCTGTTTGCACCTTTGAATATGACCTACTTTCACACGTGGGCTTCTTGTGTGCTTTCTATCAAGTGTTCTCTGATCAACATTACCCCACACTAGCTACATTGCCTCCTCAGAAATGGTTATCTCTAAAACTGAAGTAAAGAATTTGAATGGAAAGAATAAAAATAATTTTCTTTATAAATAAAGAATAATGTCTATACAACAGATTCATCTACTTCAACTTGAAGGATTAACTCAGGATATTGCTCCTTTATTTATTCCTCCAAGGCCTCCCACTCAGTGATCACTTCCTCTACTATTTCTAAAATGTCCATAGTAGTGGACTTCATTTCATCATTTGCGATCTCTCCTTTCTCATCCTATAAGACCAACACAATGCTGGACATTGTAGTCATCCTTCCCTCTAGCAAATCCATCTTCTGCGTAATGAGTTTCCCAAGCTCCTCAAACCAATTTTTTTGTGGTTCTTATGCTACTGCTAGGGCCTCACCATTTTGTTTAACCATTGCTAATATTTCTGCACAACCTAATGTGTCATCCTTCATTACTTTCTGGACCTCATTGTTATCCTCTAGGGATTTTATTTTGATGAGCACCTCTGGAGCTGTACAGATGTTCAAGGCTTGGTCTGCCTTCACTAGTTATTCATGCAGTGCTTGCTGGAATCCCTCGTATGATGTAATATTTCACATCACTAAAGCCTTTTCTTGCTCTGCCTCTTGTGCTAGATCCTTTAGTGCTGGCATGTGTAGAGTTTCATCTTTAAGCACTAGGTCCACCAATGTACCTACATAGTGTATCGCTAAAGGAAACATCTTTGGTAATTTTGGCTCTAAGTGTGGCGTAGCCCTTATGAAATTATCAAAAATTTCCTCTACGATCCTGATAAACACAGAGTTATTCTTCTACGCTAAGTCTTTTTCATGTGTTACGTGTGCTATTTCCCCATCCTTGGTTTTGATATCTTTCCTTAGTGTCCTAATTATAGTAGCCTTGTCCATACTCCGCCTTGCCACCTCTGTTGAGACTTTTACCAATGCATTGATCACTTGTTCATCTGACATAACAGTAGGCTTTACTATTATGTGTCTAGCCTGAGGTGTATTTTTCAACCTCCTTGATATGCATGACTCCTCACACACATCAAAATCTAGTTCATCCATGTGCATGTCCATTGACCATGATAATTTCTTTCTTGTGCCCACTATATCCATATCTTCATCCATTAATTTCGAGCCATATAATTCCTTTTGTGCCAGTATGATCTTGAAATGGGCATGGACAATTTTACCTATGTCCTCCGCATAACCCATGGCTAGTGGAATGTATTCCCCACTTGTTCTTCCAGACTTGGGACTTATGTTTCCATGTCCTGAGTAGTCTCGGTAGTTATCTCATCTGTTCTCTTTTCTTCCTCTTCTCCTACCTTCATTTCTTCATCTTTTTTTTCTTCTATGTTCTCTGGAGGTGTAGGAGAATTAGACGCACTTTCCTTTGACCCTTCCACTTCCTTATTCAATTTTAGTTTTCTTCTCCTTTTCATGGTTGTCTTCTTATATGGAGAGAGTCTAGGTGATCTACGCACTATTTATGGAGTAACACCTTGGGTCCTTGTTAACCTAAGCACTCTCTTAATTCAGTTCTCTCCTTGGACTGGATCCAAGACCTCATCATCCCCCTCTTGTGGCTGAGGTGGTGTAGTTGCACGCTCAGCTTCATCTATATACGTAGGATTTCTTCTACCTCTATGTTCTAAACGACCACTATCTTCCCGCTCATCCTCCTCATCCTCTACTTCAATTGGCTTTGTGGGCTTAGGCACTGGAATGTTCTCCATGGTATGCTTACCTTTTGGTGGTTCTAGAAGTGCAAACTCATCTTCCATGTACTTGTTGTTTTCTAGCTTGGGATTCAGTTGGAGGTACACCAGTGCTAATCTAACATCTCCCACAGTGAAAATTACTAGTTTAATTCTCAATACATCTAAAATGAGCATTTCAATATATGCACCCCATCTTGGATACACATATTTCTTCCTTAGCATGTGGTAGTCATAATCTACCTTTTCCACATTGAATATTAGGCATCACATGTTTGAGAACCTATGTAATGATGCCTGTAAGTACCTTACTATGAAGTAATATGGTAACTTACACCAAGGGATCCATAATCCATCCCTCATGGTGAACTGTGCTATGTAAAAGTGCTGGTATACAGTGAACTAAACTTCATTTCCAACCACTGAAGGAAATTCCTTGGGGATGTGTCATTCTTCTTCAAAGGATGCATGGATCCTATCATACCACCTCTCAGCCCTTTTCTTGACTAGTTCTATCATGGATCCTTCACATAGGTGTTTGTTGAACTACTCCACTGGTGACTTATGTTCCATAGGATACTCCCATATCTTCTCTTTTAGTCCATCAGGTACTCTGATCTCCATGAACACCAGCAACAATAGAACAACTCCAAAGCTGATCTTTCCTCCTATGCATGCTTCCTTGACTATCATCTTTGCAATATAGCCTAAAATATTGTATACTACCCCTTCAGACATCTTTTTAGCAACGTGTAGCCACATGGTATTCACTTGTGACCACCTCTCTTGGTCTATTAACTTTATAACAAGATGTGCGGCTACTTACACAACTAGATACTTCTTTAGTTTATCTATGTCCATGCCGCATGGACCCTTTGTGTACCCCAGCTCCTTTCTGGTCTCCAAGATTATGGCCTTTTCTATTAAATCATCCTTCAAATATTCTCTTATGCCCTTAAATCCTATTACCGTGGAGATTAGCGTGGCTGAAATTCTAGCTCTACATCCTACAAAGTAGAAAATATCTTCGTGGACTCTGCTCATGAGCCACTCATACAAGGGATCATATTTATTGAAGTAAGGGAGCTCATATAGATAGTAAAATACAATATTCTTCAAGAGATTCTCACCAGCATCATTGTACACCGACATGTATTCCTCCATGCATTTATTCATCTTTGTGTTCAACAAGGCATCAATCTCCTTCTTATTCTCTATGGTACAGTGGTTGTACTCACTCACCTTTCTTCTCCTTATGTGAGAATCCCACTCCTAGCCTACGATGAACCCCTCTGGATTTTCCATTTTATAAAAATTGCTTTCAGGATACATCTCCTCTTCTTCTAAGACCACCTTCTTCTTTCCCTTCACTCCTTCTGCAACTACTTTCTTGGTTTCCATTTCTACCTTGCAATCCTTTGTAAATACCCACCTCTTGAATTCTATAATGTGTGAATCAAAACCTAGCTCGATTCAACATGCCCTAGGTGAAATCATGTGCCCTCGCTCCTCTCTATCACTTTGTTTTTCTCAAACCCTTCACCACTGGGGACGCAAGCTCTTTCTCCACATAGATCTCTTCATCATGACTGGCTACACACCTTTTGCACCTCAATTTGATCACTCAGATCTTCCCAGTTAGCTCTTTTTCAAATATTATTAGTTACAACTAAAAAAATGAACTCACATCCCATCCTTATATAGATTTTCAAATTTTTGATGCATTTATTGTTCCTTCACCTACCCAATGTCCTCTCATTTATTGACCAAATTTATTCTTTCCATGTAGTACATCTTCTTGCCCTAGCTATAACCTTCTAGCACACCTTCCTACCCTCTGGTCACAAACTTCTCTTCAGCATGCTTCCTTGCACATGAGTACCTTGTCACTACACCTTCCACTGGTAGTTGTTATGGCCTTTACTTGCCTTGTGGTATATTGTCCCTTAATTCATCTCCATCTGTGGTCAATTTTTAGAAGCAATCCTTTGACTTGAAAGGCACCCATAATAGCTTATTCCTTTCACCTTTCAATTCTCACAATATTGTACCTAGATATCAATAACCACCCCACACTAAAAGTATGTGTAGTCCTCTACGCATAAACATGCTTCATATAGTAATTAGCTTCATGCGCACAAGCATGCTTATTACACAAGAGCAATAACTAAATTGGAAAAGCATAGTGAATAGGAAGGAAATACAATAAAGGAATGTAGAATTGAAAACCTAATCTAAATGGAAATACTGCCTTATTACAAACACCAAGAAGACTTATTTATAGTAGGGATTCAACCTACTCATGTTGAAGTAACCAAGTAGTCATGTTCCATCAAGTGCTTCTAACCAGCAAGTTCCTATTTCATGGATGTAATTGATAACATATGGACCCAACCAATGTACCTTAAGTTTTCTTAGATGGTGAAAGAACTCAGAGGCATAGAGAAGCACCATTTTTCCAATCTCCAGCTTCTTGTCCCTTATGTTTTTGTCATGCCATGCTTTTTTCCTAGAACTTTCTTGCATCTGACTCCAACGTGTTATAGCTTGTCGCTTATCCATCTTAATTATCTTTTCGATCTGTTCTACTAAATCTTTCTCATCAGCTAGACCTCCAGCGCACGTAATATGAAAAGAAGGTAACATAAATTTCATAGGAAGAACTACTTCTGCACCAAACACTAACTGAAATGGTGTGGCTTTTTTCAACCTTTTATATGTTTTTTGATATTCCCAAAGTACTGCAAAGAATTTATCATCGCAATCCTTTCTTCCAACATCACAATTTTTTGTCAATATATGGCTGAAAAATTTTGTTGAAAGCCTCAGCAGTTCCATTTTCATGAGGATGATAGGGTGTAGTACTATGGTGTGAAATCATTAACTCATCCAATAAAATTCTGATTGTATCATTAATAAAATGTGTGCCCCTATCACTGGTCAAAATTAAAGGACATTCATACCTTTTAATAATATTTTCCCATAGAAACCAGGCTGATGTAGTTGTTGTACAGTCCTTTGTAGGTGTTACTTCATCCCACCTTATCAAATAGTCTGTGCAAGTTATAATATAGTGTGATCCAGTTCTGTGTGCAGCTGGTGAGATAGGACCCACAAAATCTATAGCCCATTTCTCAAATGGATGTATGCTAGTAATAGGTCTCATAGGAATTTCATCTCATTGACTTGGTTTTCCAAGACGTTGACAATGATCACATGCCTTACAAAATTCCTTACAATCTTTATAGACAGTCTCCCACCATAATCTAGTGAGTAGAATCTTACTTGCTATGGCATCACTGTTATAGTGGCCACCTACAATACCAACATAGGATTCTACCATAATATACATGTGCTCGTGTTCCAATACACAACGATGCAATACCTCATCTTGGCCCAACTTGTACAAGTCACAACTAATTAACATATAAGGTGCGGCATATATAGCAAGTTTTTTCTTCTCTAAGGATTTCATTCCTTCTGGTTCCATCCCTGTTCATAGAAAGACAAAAATCTCCTCTAGTTCTGATGGCACCCATTGTAACCTATCTAAATATGAATCTGGCATGGTATCCTCAATTGCATGTGCATCTTCTCCTGACTATATTCTTGATAGATGGTCTGGTCTAGAATTAAT
The DNA here is from genome assembly GCA_019776745.2 of Taxus chinensis. Classification (NCBI taxonomy): domain Eukaryota; kingdom Viridiplantae; phylum Streptophyta; class Pinopsida; order Cupressales; family Taxaceae; genus Taxus; species Taxus chinensis. Next base: position 92,861,100 of record CM034147.1, on the reverse strand, counting down.
TTTTCCTTGTTTTACCACAACTGTGAAATCAAATTATTGAAATAAGAGCACCCATCGACATATGTTCCCTTGTAAAATAGGTTTATTTACCAAATACTTCAATTCCATGTGATTTGTATAAAACATGAATGGTGTAGCTAGTAGGTACTGAAAGAATTTATGCAGCACATAGATCATTGACAAAGCTTCACGCTATATAGTTGTGTAATTATGTTCTGCAGGAGTTAGCTTTCTACTAGCAAAACAGATAGGATGATCTACATTACATTCTCCAGGTTGAGCCAACACTACACTAATGGAAAAGCCATAGGAATCAACATGTACATGAAATGGTTTTTCCCACAAAGGAAAATGTAGAATAGGCGTGGTAGTAAGTTTCTCCTTCAATGTCTTGAATGCACTCTGTTGTTGTTCTCCCTAATAGAATGTAACTTTCCCTTTCAATAACTCTTTTAATGGTGCAGAAATTTCAGTATAGCCTTTGATAAACCTTTTGTAATATCCTGTATGATCCAAAAATCTATGCACCTCACTTTGACTGGTAAGCTCCCTTAGGCCTATAATGAGATCAACCAACAAACCCTCCTTACAGATTATGTGTCCCAAGAGTATCCCAAATGGTGTAGAAAATATGCAATTCTTGATGTTCAAAGAGATACTCAACTTTCTACACCATTCAAACATAAAGCATAGATTTTCACATTGATCCTTAACTAATCCATGCACCTTCCAATTGTCTAAATATACCTGTAAGAATTTGTGAATAAATTCCTTGAACGCTTGAACAACTATGCGCAAAAATATAGCAGGCACATTTTTCAGACATAAAGGCATTACATTATAGGAAAAGCTACCCCATTCATTAGTAAACATAGTATTTTCTTGATCCTTGTGGGAAATCCAAAATTGATTATACCCATAGAACCCATCTGTAAACAAATAGATTTCACGCCCTACAACTCCTAGTATTTTCTCAGTGAACGACGTAGGAAATGGATCAATTACACATGTATCATTCAACTCCCTGTATTCCATGCATATCCTAATCTGTCCATCCTTATTGATATCAATCACCATTGGACGAACCCATTCTGACTCATCAATGGGATTGATAATCACAGACTTCAACATGTTATCAATCTCTTCTTTGACCTTTTCACACAAATTGGGGTTCATTCTATAAGGTCTCTTTCTAACTAGGCGCGCACTCTCTTTAAGATTTATCTTCATCTCCCCTAACAATTCATGCATAACTTTAAGTTCATGGTACCCCCTAAGAAATAATTCCTAGAAATCCCTTAGTAATTATATGATTTTTTCCACTTTAGAGTCTAACCAATAGTCTCCAATTATGGCTTCCTTAGGCTCAGTATCTATTCCAATACTTACCCAATTTTTCTTCATCGGTTCCTGATAGGCATGTGTGTTCTTATCTGCACTGTTCAGTACCTCATGCCTCCATGTTGAATGGTTTACATCCAGGTTATCTACTTCTTTTTCATCCACTAAGTAGGCCATTTTTCCTTTCTCTTTCTCAAGGTAATCACATTGAATTAATGTTGCATCTTCCTCTAGTTCTTTATCAAGACGCGTTCATGAGTCTTCTTTATCTAATAACTCCTAAAGGAGTTCTTTATCTTTGGCACTACCCCCCATAGTTAAATGCTTGATAACTTTCAATGCTTATTCTATCGGAGGCTTTGTAGAGAAAAAGTAAAATGTTTAGGCCATTCGTACAATTAAATTATGCCAATTTATAGTTTCTCTATGGATTTTTGCATATACATACCAAGCACACACACAACCTTATAAATTGGAATAAAACTTGTGCACCCATAGCAAAGGTGGTAAAGCTTCATTACCTTCTGTCTAGAGTCTCTCACACTTATAAACGTGGTGCTGAACATGATGATTACCATGATAAATACTTAGTTGAGTAGGTGCATTACTCCTGAAGAACCTAGTAGTAAGAGCAATCCCAATTTCATTCCATCCGATAAGATTATCCCTGTGGACCACCCATGAGTGTGTTGCTATCCCACATAGTGTATATGCTAGCATATTTCTTCTTTCCAGTGCTTCTATCCACTTTTCTTACATGGCACATAGTAATACCATGGGATCCCCTTCTCCTATGTAGCAAGGTACCAAGTTGTTACCTATCCTCTTGACATAACGTGGTTTTGTGCCTCAAAGGAATATTCTCTTTACTTCATGCCCTACTAACTCACAAGTGTTGCTAGCCCAATTATCACAAGAAACACTTGTAGTATCGCTAATAGACTATGCATCCTCCCATTGAATTAGTCCTTCTTTGGTTGGTTCAATCATATCTAGATCTCATATGGTGCGTACATAAATCCTATTTAGATATTCTTCACTTAAGGGATCAACATAGGGCACAAATTTTCCATCTGTTAAATGGATAATAACTCATTCCTCTTTTTTTTCAAAACTGGTATAGCCCTTTGTTGAAGCAAAGATAAACATTATTTGCATAGCACAAAGGATGCCCCAATAGAGCTGGGAAGCTATCTGACTCTACTAGTGCTAAAAGTTCAAAGTCTTCGGTGAAATTGGCTCCTTGTATGGTAATGGATGCATCCTTCAAAACTCTGACAGGAGTGGCCTTAGTCTGATTATCCATGAATAATACTTTAGAGGATGGGTGCAATGGGGTTCTTCCCATTTGTACCCATACATCCAAGGTAATAACATTGACTTCATGCGTATATCAATCAGTATATTACTTAATAGGCACCCATCCACAATAGCATTTAGAGTGATTTCCTTGTCATAATCTAGGCTATACAAGGGAAGATTCACATGCAGGATCTTTTGTCCAGTCTCAAAACTTGCGTGCAAAGTGTTTCCTTTTAACCAACTCCCTAACAGTTGAATGATATTTTCCTAGTGCAACATTTCACACACTTATCTCAAGTCATCTATGTCAGTTTGGACTATCTATGATTCTTTATTTCACTCCTTTAAGTACTATATCTCACCTTGAAGATTCCTTAGAGCTATCATGGTTTCCTGACAAACCTCCTTCTAATAGGTAGGATCTACGTACCATACATGAATAAATTATTCTTTGGTGATGGTAGGTTTCTGCTACAATGCTTCCCTGACACATGCCACCTTAGCGCGGGTCATGATATTCACTTGTAGTGCCCCTAATTCCTCCTCCAACTTAGGAATCCATTTATTTTCAACAATGTGATGTATCCTAACCATCCCTGCACCTTTTTTTTCTTGTTTATGTTACTTATCAGATGCTCATATAAGTCTGGGAACTCTTCATAGCTATGGTTATTTCTACAAAAGGAACATGCAATATTCTGGGGGCATTCACACCTATAGTGATCAGGATATCCACATGTATAACACATTCCATGAGGAAACTCACCTCTTAATCCACCATGACCTCATCCTCTAAATCCATCGTGGTATCCTCAACCTCTACCATGAATACCTTCAAAATGCCCTTCATTCCGATCATAGCATGCCTGATTGTGATCCTGATCCTAATGCTCATTATTTCCCTTAGAGTTATATGAAACTCATGTCTATCATACCCCAGTATCTATAGCATCATGAATCTTTCCAATCGTCCAGTAGTCTTCTATGTCATGAGTCATGGACCTGTAGATTTTACATCATCTTGAAACATTCTTCCTTATCATGCGTTGTACTAATGGGTAGCATCTAACATCATGGTTTAAATAGCATATTTCACAATCCATCAGCAAAAAGCATACCATTCTGCAAAGACAACTATCCTTTGTGTGACCTTCTACTTCACAATCTATGCACCAAATCCCTGTGCGCATCTCATGTGATGAATTTGTTGATAGTTTCTCCAACTTTTTTGCCATAGCTGTTATTTGTAATTCTAAAAATGGGCTCACCTTAGTATCTATGCTTCCAACTGCCTCAACACACAAGGCTGCTTCAAGTGCTTCGCATGGATCAATATATGTCTTATGTGATAATACTCTCCTAAAAGGGGTAATCAAGCCCCTAACAAACCATTGTGCATGTTGGCTTGCGTGTATGTCATAAGAAATATTTGATAACAACATTTTAAACCATGCATTGTACTCTTTAACACTTTCAGTAGTGCCTTTCTTTATTTCCTTGAGTGCACTTATACTCTTCTACTCAAAATCAAGGACATGAAACTATTTAAGGAATGCATCCTTTAAAGCTATATAATATATACAAGTCTGATCAGGGTAAAAAAATTTGTACCAGCTGTGTATGTGCCCTTGTAATGTAGTAGAAAATCAGCTTGCCCTATGCTCAGAAGATGTGATTCCTTTTGTGCGCCATAGTATTTCACACATATGCACATGTTCAATAGAGAAATTTCCATGTAAATATTTTGGGTTTGGTTTGGACCTTTCCCACCTGATCCAAAACCTCCTGTGTTTCCCCTACCTCCAGAACATCTAGATCCGCCTGAACCAAAGCTACCTATGCCTCCTAATCCTGAACCTGTAGCTGGGGTTAGACCAGAAGATGTACTTCCCTGTGTTCCAACAGTAGAAATGGATTGTACCTTGATATTATGTGAAGCGTTACTACTCTTATAAGTTAATCCAAAAATCAGTGTGCTTGTATTATGTGATGATGATACACCTAAAAATGTACTCCTATATAACAATGAAGTTGTTTGTGCTACCATAGATTTTATTTTATAAGACTCACTCCTCCTCTCCCACTGCATGAACTAGCTTGTTGACTTCTTGTTGTACTAGATGATGAAAAATTAAATGCAAGGGAAAGGTTACAAGGTGGATTCAAATGTGCACCCATGGATTCAGATGTGCACCCGTGGCCTAGGTAGTCTCTACTAGCATGCTTCTGCATGAGACCGAGGAAGGATCCCTATCATGCTTTCCAAGTTGGGGGAGTTCTCGATGCTCTAGCTCCACATATTCTACATGATCTTCAAATTCTTCACGATCTATTTCTCTCCTCAGTGCTATACTCTCTGTAATGTTATGATACTTCTTTGGCTCCCTCTCATGTGCCTCATTATATGTAAGCCGCCTTTCCTCTCTCTACCTTTCCGCTGCAAGTATTCCATCTTTTACTAAACCTGCTCCTACCCCCACACATGGTGAGGTTTAGTTAGCCATCGGTTTACTCTTCATATTCAAATTTACCATCATGATCTTGATCACCAATGGTCAGCTACCTCTAGACACGAATAAGTGGAAATTGAGTATTCCAAGATATAACTATTCAAGACACCATAGAACCACATATCCACAACTCAATTTTATATCAGATCAGCATCATAAAGGGCATGGAATTCATCCTTCATCCAAACAAGTGCGTGATACCACCAATTCCACTTAGATGCATAAGCAATCAGCCACTCATACAATTCTATTAGAAAGATATCAAAAAATATCTCATATAAAGTTTCATATAGATACTGTTCCACCCAAGTGCATGTGTTAAACTCAGATCTAGTGTTGAACTTGCGTGTGTATTCTTCCTCTAGATTGTGTATCCACTCCTACACACTTGCTAGAGTTAACTAGTACAACTTCATCACGAACCATCTTCAAAATAAATGAAAAAGAGGTCTCGGCAATGGAACCAATGATGCAGCCTAGAATTCAGTAATACAAATCCAATAAGCCCCTAGATGCACTGACACATCACTCAGCCTAAACTAAGAGCTCACTCGAAGCGTGCAAAGGTACCAGGTCCCTCTTTAGGGTTTCTATTGTAGGATGTTAACATGATGAAGTATTAACACATGCAGTTTCATTACTAACACATCATTCTATAGAGCATGCCAGATCTATCTCTAAAGGAGAACATAATTAATATTTAACCATGATGAGATAAAAAATATACTAGATTCAGATACACAGAGAACTAACACTTAGATTCAACCAATGTCCTCCATTATATTCAATTTAATAAGAATACAAAAGCTTCATTAGAATAATAGTAGTATGTTTGTAACATATTTAGCATAATCTCCCTATGTATGCATATCTCTATCTCTCTCTGTCTGTGTATTCACCATCATACATGTATATCTACTACATAGTTCACTACATATATATAAGGGTGGGGGCTTTCCCTTCACCGCTTATCCATTCCAAAAATAGGTCACATGCTATTAATACCCACACATTTTTTATAAGCATATCCCCACATGAAAGTGTGCTAATTATAGACTTTTGTTAGTTAACTACAGTGATAATCCTATTCCTAGCTTATATCCATGCAAAGCGCTTTATATCTGATCCTCCAAAAATAGCCAGTATGTGGTGCACACATCTCTGTCTCATTTGTGTGCTCTACACTCCATATCTAAAAATATACCTTCATGAGATAAAATGGTTAAGTCCCAAAAGCTAAAATTCTGCTCCATGCACGTGTTCTCCCTATCCATTTGCGCCTTTCAATATGACCTACTTCCCACGTGGACTTCTTGTGTGCTTTCTGTCAAGTGTTCTTTGATCAAAAAAGATTAATGATTTGATCAATGAATTCAAATTTATAGTCCATAAACCTACCAATGTTGAATGTTAACATGGGCTAATGGTTTAACCAGTACCTCTACTTCATAGTTGCAATAAGGAGATACAAATTCATTGTCATACTGATTCGGATAAGTTAGAACCACTCAAGCTCCATTTCCAACATTGTAACATGCTCCATAAAAATTTAGGGTCAAAGGGGCATTGATGTCTTCAAGGTGTGCATTAGGAAATTCAAATGATTGAGTCATATCCATATCGACATTAGCTATAGGAGGAAGAGATAATACCTAATTGATGCAAGCCCAAACTTATTCTGTAGTTTTGGCATATAGAAGATAAGTGGAAGTATCTCTTTATGGTGAATCATTTGGGCTTTCCATCATACATGCATCACCAAAATCAGATTCCTCATTAATATCACCATCTTCAACAAGATGCTTGCAAGGTAGGTGTGGTAACAAACATATATCACACCACTCAATGATATGCTCTTCTTATACTAATGACACTCCTACTATTAATAGATCTCATATTTTTTTATTGTCTCTGAAATCTTGTTGCTTACTTCCTAAACACATAATTCCATGTCCTTTATCATCATCTTGGTGCTCTCCTTTGGGATGATTCCCAAATCTATTTTGTACTTAGGTCTAGACCTGAACTTGAGGATTTGAAACCAATAATTTCTATGTTCTAACAAGCTTATATGAGATTTATTTGACTTCTCTGGAAAAGTTTTTAACCACCTCCTCCAATTCAAGAGCCTTGATTTTTTGACACCTTTCTGAATTAATCAACTTGAAAATTTCCCTCTTTGGAGGCTTCTCAGCTACTATACTATTGTTTTCAATTTTGATAGGCATAGAAAAATCATGCCTCAAAGTTCTAGGATTTTTACCCCTTAGATAATAAGCTAATTTTTTTTTATCAAAGGCATATAAGTATTTAAACAAACAAGAATCATCACTAGGCCTTATATTATCTGGAAATTTAGTAAAAATTTTATTGATCCTCGTATTAAAGTCTTGCACACACTCATTAGGATCCTTTTTGATGTTCTCAAACTTAGACAACATAAAACTAGGGTAAGTCTTATCACCATATTACAATCTGAAATCATTCTTCATTTCTACCTAAGAATTAATTGAATTTGTAGGAAATAAGTTATACCATTCCCTGACATTTTATTCTAATGTATGTAAAAATAACTTAATATAAACACATTCATTCTCTACTTCATAGTCATCCATAAATTTTAAATTTTTTTTGAGATATTGATCCCCACTTATGACATTATTCACTTGAAATATAGGAAATTTGTTTCTAATTTCATGTGGCACTTAATTGGGATAGCCCACCATTCCATAGAACTTTATTGGTCTATAAGTAGTAACCACAAAAGGATTCCTCTATGAGGTTTTTCCATATTACATGGTGGTGTATTTTTCAAAAGTAGGGTTGAAATGTGGGAAACTAGGAAACTTTGAGATAGAGGAGTATGATATTCAAAATGGAAATCCTTCAGGGACTTGGTTTCACAAAATACTTAATTCTCACGAGTCAACAAAGAAGGGAGATGAATAATACCTTTGTTACATGTAGATGTTGATATAGACACCAATTTTTGGTATAACTCCCCTCCATCATCTCACATTCATTCAACTCTCACTCTCACTTTTCTTTTTCTTAAATTTAAATAAATCTTATCCATTTAATCACCCAAATTTAATTAACTATCAAATGGGATCCATATAAACCCATTTAATAATTAAATTTTGGCATTATCTCCCATGTCTTAATTTTATTCAATTTATGAGTATTAATTTACCCATTCGACACCCCTTTCTTAAATTCAAAAGATGGAATCTATCATCTTACCTACCCATTCAAATCATGTTCCCCACTCCACCTAATAAGTCAAACCATGGGTCCCATGTGATCACATCATATCTCTTAACTCAGGTTACCCTACCCAACCCCAGTTACTCGTTAACCCCAATCTAGCCTCTCCTCCAAGTTATAAATATGGGTTTTCCCCCATCTTTCAAGGACCCTAGACAACCTACAAGAAGAGACCTAAGAATAGAATAAAAAAGGAGGATAGAATACCATTCTTCAAGTTTGAGATCAAAGATAACCTTTTCCATTGTTAGAAGTTAGAAGGTGAGGAGTGTGGGAGAAATATTTTCCATTGTTCTATATCCTACCACCCTGATACCCATTTCATCTCCATATCGGAGCACAAGCTAAGTCCCCTCGTCATTTCAGTTACTTGTCATTTTATATTCCATTATTTTTGCATGATATCTATTGTTCATGATCTATTTTTATCTTGTTAGACACGGGGGTTGACATCCTCCAAGGGAGTTAATATCCTCTTGGAACTAGTAATGTTTGGGAAACCCCCTTATATTGTTATCTAATACCATTTGTTTCATTTTTACAAATCTATCTTATTTTATCATGTATCTATCTTCTCTGTGCCCGTAGATCCATATCTACATCTAAGGTCGTAAGCCCTCCATCATTCAAATTTTCTAATGGCTTCCAATATCAGATTTCACCCACAAAAGAATGAGGTTTCCTGATCAACATTTGGCATGCTCGGTGGGATTGGATCCTAGATCTGGTCATTTTGTGTGTTATGTTACTCATCTTTTCTAACTTGCTTGTTTTCCAAGTCTTAGTATTCGTCGATCTCAGGTTAGTATGGTCACTTGCTGACATCACCATGGAGTTACGTGCTCTTCTTGTTTTTGGAATTTGGTTTGGTGATCAATATATATCTTGTTTTTATTATTTGTTATAAATGTCGTAACTATCGTGATTAATTATCTCCAATAAATTAGTATTTAGAGGATAAAATTTTATATATTAATTAATATTGATTAATGGTTTTGTCAATTAGAGTTTTTTGTTCGTATCCATCTATTTGGTTTATGATACTTTCATTGATTTTCTTTGAATAATCGTTACTATACAATCTCATTCGTATTATTTCATATAATAATACTAACCTTCATTATACAACAAATTAGAGAAAATAAAATATTAGTAAATTCAATTAAAGTAAATTAAAAAACAATAATAATAATAACTAACAATTTTCTTCCTAAAAATCCTATTCCATTTCCCATTTGTCTACCCACTCCACTCAACCCAACATCCCACACCTTTCAATCTCCCTCTCACACCTAGCTCACAACCCATCCAAACAACCACATCTCCCTCCATTCCAAACACTAATCCATCCCCTTTACCACTGACCATTCCACCTTGACTCAACATTTGACTCAACACACCTGTCCTGTTTCTCCTCCTTCTAGTATCTCATCTCCTCCACACCAAGATGAGCTCCTACATTGCTCCCCATCGAGCTACCATCCCCACACACCGAGCTCTCCCCTGAGCCCACATCTATACCCTTCCAATGCATATGGCCACTCGGCCACTATCTCCACACCTCCCAACGCCATCTCTCTTACCTTCCATCTCTCCACAAGATCCCCCCTTCCCTTATCCCCACCTGAAACTCCAACTCACCCAATCCTGTCAACCTCTCCACCATGTCTCCAACTTCCATCTTACCTCTCCACTTCTCCACTCATCTTGTTGTAGACACCAAATTTGTGTCATTACGACACCCTGTACCCCGCATCCCATTTCGCAACCTAACCTCATCACCTAAACCTTACACAATTATTTATTAATTACCTTATAATTAATAAATCCACATCGCCATACCTACCACCTCATGTCGCCACCTCATCATGACCTAGTCTTAACCCTAAACTAACCTAATTAAGACCTATAACTTGGTCCAATTCCACACCTATGACTAATTACTCCTCATCCGCACCTAAAACCAACTTCATAATGACTTGACCAAGCCCGTAACCAATCCCTCAGAAGAAAAGGAGGGAAAGCTGGCTATTTTACCAAAAATAGCCCGGTTTGACTTGACCGATACCGGTTCCTACTCGACCGCCGTCGGTTGCGTAACCTCTATCGGTTCCCCGTAAATGACCACTTCCAACCAAAAACAATTGATCAGAGTTTTCATTGGATCGAAAAAAAAAAAAAATCATCGAGAGAATCCGGATTGGCTGGGAAGAGCAGAGACAAGTGAAGAAACAAGAAGAGTTTGCAGAGAAGGACATCAGGCCCAAGACTGAAACTAAATAACCAGAGCCCAGTAATAATCATCCGAGCATCAGAAGAGGAGATAACTCATCTTGAATTGTCAGATCATCCAACTTGAGTCCTGTCTCCATCATCACAGTCCTGAAACCTGCATCTGCATCAGGGACGAGTAAGTAGTGTTATATGTTTCTAAGCACCATTTTCTTGAGCCTGTTGATTAATAGTAATCATAAGTTTATTCCTAGATCTACTACCAGCAACATAGTGCACTTAACCTTTACCCATACATCTTGATATTGCCTAGAAGGCCATTTTACCACACTCTAAGTTTTCCCTATCCTCCCATCATTCCCCTCAGCCATCCACCAATCTTAATACCCCCACAATCACCTTGCAACCTACTTCTATCTAGAAGCACTTAGATTGCTGACCCTACCGGTATCGTTTATCCCCTACCGGCAGCGGTTCTCTAACCGTGGTCGGTTAGCCAGTGACCAGCGTCGGTCACTGTGAGTTATACCCCCAAAACCCTTTTCTCACCTATTTTCCACCGAACAACCTCAGATCCAGTTTGGCTTATCCCTCTAACTCAACCTGAATGTATCAACGACCAGTAACCAAAAAAACAACGTGACACTTTATTATTGATAATTTAGCTTCTATTGCTTTGTAATGAGATACCTAAATCATGATTTTGCAATAGCTTTCTTTGTTATCATTTGTGTTAATTGGTATTAAAAGGGGAACTGACCACCTTTGAAAGGAAGTTTTATATTTCCTGGGCCTAAGGCAGCTCCCTCATTTATTGTCTAATTAAAATCTAGTGGTCATGTATTCTTACTTGCAGGTAGTCCTTCCAAGACAAAAAGGAGTTCTTCGTAGTCGATCTGATCTTTCTCTACGGTACGCGCACACCATCTCAACATTCAACAAGTATTCCTCCTAGCCCTAACCCTTATCTGTTTCTCAAAGGAATGATAGGATAGAAGCAAGTCTATTCTGCAGAGCTGAAACCGTTCTGTGTGAAACACTTATCCCACATAACTCCACTTCTATGTCCATGTTATCCACTCCCAGTACCAAATTCATTGACCTCTCACTCCTGAACAGTTGCTTAGCTCTCCATGCATCTCTCCCCACCACCTATTTTCCATATCTTGCAATTTAATTTCCATTTCCCGAGTGATTTTCTACATCGAAAGTCACATTTCATTTGGGTTTAGAAAGAACCTTTCTTTTCTGTGTCCTTCCTGATCACATAGCCTAAATAAGGGGTCTAACACTCTACATCACACATTATCACACATAGCCTGAGACTTCACGAACAAAATCAACACATCAAAAAAATCGTCTCACCTGGTTAACTGATTGGGATTTGAACACCCAACAGGAAACCATCTCAGACATCTCCCAAGCTAAAAGTACATAAACCAACCTTAGGCTTCTGTTCTTTAGGCACCTTCATTATCTATCTTACTTTTATTTTCACATCTCATAATTAATCATGATGATAAAAATATATGCTGCTTGATTGGTTTGTCAACAAAATACATAAAAAAATGTTTCTCTATTTCACGTCTATTATAACTCTCTCTCAAATCGAAACAATGTAGAAATAAACTCCACCCAATGATGTTACTGTATGATGGAAAAGTGACATGTGAGTATGGGAATCTACAAGTACCTCTTCCTCATACCCGACCTCCTGAGGTCATGCAGAGACAGCTAGTGAATGTTAAATATGAATAGATACATACAAGATAATCAGGTAATCTTATATCCTCAATATGTAATAATGGAATCTGAGAAGCCAAGGTGAAGAAGGTCCTCCTAACCTGAATTGGTGTAATGGTTTGTTCAGATATAATGGCTGTTTGGAGGCTCCAATCAATGTCGAGCTCTACCGAGATCATGTTTCTTGGTTGTTGGATACGTGGGAAGTGACCTGTGGGAGCTTCGTATATATCTCCAGACAAGGTCATGAAAATGGTGATAGGAGGTTTAGTGGATTTGTAATGAACTATGGGTGGTTTTCTGGTCTAGCCCAGAAAATATTAGATTGATTGGCTTCTATATTTAATTTGGATAATTGCGTGATGATATCTGGTAGGAGTGGTGAGGATCTAAATACTAGCATTCATAAGCTGATGTCAATACTTCATTGATTTACAGACCTGCTGGGTTGTGGGATTTGCGGATCATAACCATGACTTCGTGGTTGTTGTGGACCTATTATGGTCATGTGAAGAATCAATCCCTTCTTCTAATTATCTAGTAATCATATGCCTTTTCAACCTCTATGCTTAGAACTAGAAGTTGTATGATTTTCTCAGAATACCTTATAGGTGTTCTGGCAACTTGAATGCATAAGCTAGTATCTATGTCAATGAGGAGGTCTCCTACATCAAGTTTTGGAACTAAAGGATCGCAACCAAATTATTGTTCTCTTTCGAATCCTTGTATGGTCATTCGGGTATTTTATTAAGGCAATATGTAGTTAGGATGGCTTGAAAAAAATGTGTAAGCTTTGTTGTCTTCGATGTTTAATCCTCTTAGTTGTTCACTAATTTCTTGTAAGTTTGCTATTGCTCGAAAGACCTGTATTCTAAGGCCTTGATCTATATCAGCTAATGTTGTGGGTAGATTTGGTTGAGGCACTATTGGTTCAAATATATATTCTCTAGGCTCTCTAGCTCCTGTGATTGTCATACAAGATGATTTAACTTTTAACTGAAATTAATAAATTGATTATGAAAGAAGTATTTACACAATGCAAGTATTCCTCTATTTTTGCATTTTTGATGACGTATTTGATGAAATTAAAGAGTAGTTATTCTAGTAAATTTAGAAAAATGAACAATTAATCTAGCAATAGAATTTAAAACAAGCAAAGTACCCTGGTGTGGCTATTTGCCTGTGTAGTTGTGATTTTATCCTAAATATCTAAGAAAATAAATATATTAAATTGAAAGGCTCTTGATCCTACCTCAGAAGTGAGGAATGAATCACTTTTTCTCAGAAAGTATTAATCCCCACAGCTTCCTTGGTGATATCAAGAGCAAAATTTTGACTGAAATAAAATAATTCACTACTCTATTTGATATGTTGTAACTAGAACTTTGATAGCTCAAACCTGGCATTTACAAAATAGTGGTGAATCCAGTTGTGTGTGATTTCATCCCCTTAGTGTGATCTCCTCATTCCTTCATGTCCTCATGAATCCAGAAAGTATGTTTATGATAGTATCAATAGAAGATGGTATTCAAACAATGGTATCTTTGGATATAGACTGAATACAATGCTAGTAGAAGAAGGATAGCGCAAGTAAACAGAGCTTGACTATGTAATTCCTAGCGGGATTTATTACGGGAATACAACACAAGTGTGCCAAGAGTTTTAGAATCTATCCTTGTGACAAAGAAAAACCTATAACTTAAATGGATTCTAATATGGAAATGAAGTTATTCTATGCTAAATTGACTTGCATGGCACAACAATGAAGCAAGACTAAAACAAGAATATTGACTGACCTCTAAACAAAAAAGGAAAACTAATAACTGATGTAAAACATGAAGCTAGTAGAATTCTAAGAAAGAAATTCAGAGACTGAATAATAGAATTGAGAAGATGAAGGGCCACTTGTTTGAAAACAAGTTGGCTATTTATAACCAATGCATTTACTAGAGGGTAACTCCCAATTGAACTTTTTTACTATAAACAAAGGAAAAACACTATTACCAGGGAACCGAAAACATTAATGCAAGCCAAAGTGGTTGAAGAAAGCATGTAAAACTGAAGATTTACATTTGACACGATTGTCAGAAGAATCTAGAAAATGCGTATAAGACTGCCACCCTATGTAGGGAAGCAGTTATAGGACCGCCGCCTTGTCTTGGGCAGCGGTCATGGGACTGCCACATAGGAAGGGTGGTGGTTTTGTCATTGAAGACAAAAATGGAAGAAGAAGGGGGACAGAGGGCAAAATAAAGCATGCAGAGGCTGAGTGGGGCATGCACGATACAAACATATACTTGGCGAGCCTTTTTGGATTATGAAAACCTTGTAGGAGACCCATATCATCATTGCGGCATGTGTAACATATTTCTGGCGGTTTAGTACCCTACGATTTTGGGTACATACATATTGCCCCCTTCGGAGAAGCATCGTAGCCATGAAGAGGCATAAAATGGTGGATCTGAGTATGACGGTCCCAAAATTGGGAGTTACGAGTTATACTTGACATGCCTGTGTGCTAGAAAGTTGCCATCCAAGATCCTGCTACCTGTAAAAATGAAAAAAAAGACTCAAGTTCAAATAGATAAAATAAATTTGAAAAATAAGACTAAACTGATATGCAAAGAGGACTTACCATCTACGTGGAGTTTAGAAATTACCTCCTTCGACACTCCAACCCTGTGAAAGACATTCAAAATCAATTTTAGAAAGCTATATATATAAAACAAACTCATATTACTATTCATTTGCATGGATTGATTTGATAGTTTTTGAGCTCTAGGACCCACGGTTATGGTTTTTGACGAGAGTATAGTCAAAAGGTTCATGGTGAGATAGCGATCATGCCTCCGAGATTCAAACATCAACCCACTAAGTCTCAGGTTAGTTCTTCTTGATTTATTGTTTTTAAATCTAAAATGAGGAAATCATGAAATCCTTGTCTTGGGGGGGTTATTTTTGAAAATACTAGTTTTTAAATGAGCCTCTAGGGGGCACTCATAGGGTATGTTTTTATTTTACTTAAAATGGTGCATTTGCTTGTTTTTAGGCATTTTTTAGGGCTTACGACCCATTTGTATTTGCGAGACATGACCACATTCCTGTGCAGGGTGACGGTTATGGGACCATCACCTTAAAAGGTGGTGGTTACGGAACCACCACTCTACACAGAGTAGCGGTCCATGACAGAAAGCTAAAACAATGCTTTACCTTATTTATTTTTATATTTTTAGCATTTTCACATGTTTTCAATAGTCTTTTCAATTGTATTTTGATACTAACTCACTTATTTGTTGTGTTTTTGGGTGTATACAGAAGAAGGAAGAGTATATTAGATGGAGCTGAGAGAGGTAGTGTGATTGGCTCCCAGTAGTGTGACAGGCACTCTCCCAGGTAGAGCGGGATACTCTTCAGAGGGTTGGTATTTGGAGGGTTACATAGGTCCCTCATGTTGCACCTACTAGTCACATACTATGTGACTTATTTTCATACTGGGATGTGGATCGAAACACCTTCCGATTGTCAGGAGTTAGGGGTGTGTGGACCATCACTCTAGAGGATGTTTACCAGATATTGGGGGTTCCGATCCTTGGGTTGCGGCTATCTCTTAAGACAACAGTATCAAGATCTCAGGTGGTTCAGTTGGCCACCTACTTGGGGGATGTAATTGTATCGATGGGATCAAATAAGGGAGTGAGGATCCACTCCATTATTGAGTCAGACATTCCTGTGCTCCATAAGTCCATCATGGGCATCCTTGTATCGAGACTGATTGGGGACAAGGGAGGGGACACACTCTTATGTTACTGGGTCCCCATTATTACATAGATTGACGACCATGGATGTGTCTACACATGGGGAGTAGATATCCTCAGGACTACCTACCATGATTTATATAGGGTAGTCTGATTACAGGGACAATCACTGAGCGACCTGACTCTTGTCATTAGTTGGGTGTATGAGCATATCACCCAATATGGGAGAGGTGTAGAGGTAGAGGATCCTGGGGCCATCAGGGTAGTGAGGTGGATAGGGATGAGAGTTCTTAGAGCACCTCACTAGCCAGTAGCCTCCTTGACCACCACAGACATAGAGGCCACTCCTTATCAGGCCATGGTAGGGGTATGGGGAGAGAAGACTGTTACATTGATTACTTGTAAAACTACAAGCTAGTTAGTAGATAGGGTGGGGAAGTTGGAGATCCACCCCTTTGATAGAGTACCACAGTAGTTTGGCCTCCCCTATAGTGACATAATTCCTTTAGTGGGGCCAGTGTATAGATCTATTCATGAGGCTCGGGGAGGTCCTAAAGGCTGGGGTTGGACTATTATTACTCCTGGTGTTCCTATTACGGCCAGGAAGGTGGTACGTGCTCGAGGGAGAGTCGGTGCTCCTCAGGCACCCTTACTTCGGATTGCCACCGGTCCCACCCATAATAGTATTGAGCCCATTGATGTGCACTCTGAGTACTGGGGGAGAGACAAAGGAGGAGATAGAGGAGATGGAGATTAGTGAGATGGGTGGGGGAGATGATAGTGATCCCAAGTGGCATGACACTCAGGAGATCTTATGGGCCGAGAGGGTGGAGCGGAGCACAGAGAGGGTGACTCTGGTCTCAGAGGTTTCTATCTCAGGACTTAGGTAGAGATGGTGAGTCCATTGCAGGCCATCACATTACTCCAGACGTGGGAGAGGGACACCAGTCAGTGGCGGCATTAGTGGTAGGTGTGGATCCTAGAGGTCCTTCTTGGAGGCCCAGAGATTCGAGTGAGTTGTCACTCTACTTTTGACATTTGTTTTAGTTAGAATTGTCTTAGTTGTTATTTCTTTTTGTTTTGCTTACTCTTGGTTTTAACTTTGATCATTTTCTAACTTGTTTTCTTCTTTGTTTGCAGCGAATGTTGATGAGTAGGGAGACTTGATTCACCAAGTATGTACAAACACCCTGTTGTTCCCATCGGAGAAGACTCATGTTGAGTTATTTGTGGATGTGGGGGAGCCTTCAGTAGCTGGTAGGAATACTGATGTTTTTGTCTCTGTCTGGCATGTGGTGAAGATCGTGAATTCTCTCCACGCTGAGGTAGCTTGATATAGGACAGCCGAGTGCTTGATGAGGAGGATTCATTCTCATAGCAAGACGGTAGGTACCGTCCATGACCATGAGCCCTCAGTGCATTCAAAGCGCAAGTGTAGCCAGAGTCCTAGACGTGGTCGTGCGCCTTCTGAGGGATCCCATAGGGATTGAGAGGCCACTCTTGTAGTACTTTTTAGATATTTGTGTGAGTGCTTTTGTACTTTTTGGTCTCATTGAGTGTTTTGACCATGCCTAGTGCATGATGGCATTGTATATGAAACTTGATTTATATATATAGATCTCTTTTTGGATCCAAAATATTGGTGCCTAGAATTTTGTGATTTGTTTCCACATGTGTACTTATATGTTTTTAGAATATTTATTTTCATGTTTTTCAGAATGTATGTGATGGATTACCAATGATAGTAAACATAATGTTTTACTTTGTATGTTTTTTGTAAGGCTGGTATGAGATGATAATAACATATAGCAGTACTGAACTTTTCAACTCTTTGGGAAATGTTTGTAATTTCTTCTTATATTGGAAAAATGTGATGAATGTAAAGTGATAAAGAGATGAAATTTCCCCAATCCCTATTCCACGCAACTAGTAAGATGCGAGGGCTCAACACCAAGAGTTAGGAAGGGAATAAGTTGTATGAGTTTGACTAAATGGAATGATGACAGACATACAAAATAGTAACAGAAACCAAATTTAGACCTACACACCTACCCTACTCAGAACTACTACCAAGCTTATAAGGCCACTTACTTTCTAGTTTATCTAGACTTAGATTCATAAATGGTAACCTAGTTGAAAAAATCTTGTTTTGAGGATTTGATCTCTTTGGAATCTAGATATTTGTTTTCTCTTAATAGAATTTGATTTGTGCTTCTGGCATACCAAGATTTGTTACTTTGTTTGAATAGACCCCCCACATCCTGCCTCATGCCACTAGTAAGAAGCATGGGTTTGTCACCAAAGGAAATATATAGGTGATTAAGGGCACTTCTTTCCTTTCCCAACCTCACACCACCAGTAAGAGATATGGGCTTATCACAAAAGGTTGATGGGGCAAAGAAGTGTGTAAAATAAAATATTTTGTTTGCTTGGCGCTTTTGATTCCATTTGATTTTGACATTTCTGATCTATGACTTTGGGATATCCTTTCTTTCAAAGAGATTTTAAGAGGGATAGATGTGACACCAAGAAGCTTCTAGAACAGACCATAGGTAAGGACAACTTCACCTAGTAAAAAGAAAGAGAAAAACCAAGTATGCAGGCCTCGGTATGGTTTTCGTCAATGCTTGTCTATCGAACTTGATGAGTAGATTTGAAAATAGTTGATGATGTTTGAAGAGATGTGTTTTGAATGCTTTTGCCAATACTTTCAGAAATTTGTAACATATTGCTTAAGAGTAAGCTCCTGGACTACCATTGTTACGAAATGAGTGGATAGAATGAAGCAGCTAAATGACTAATGTAATGTAGGTAGCTATAATTTACAAGTGATTTTGGTTTCTTATGCGTAAAAATATTTAAGATGCAAGGAATTGATAGTTTCACTAAATTCCTCACCTTCCAGTGTTCACAAAATATATGCACCATTTCCGTAGTCCTTCATGACTTGGTATGGGCCCAACCACTTGGGCCGGAACTTTCTACCTTCACCGGTTTTCTTATTGATCCTGCTGTCTAGTCTTAGAACTAGATCTCCCTCATATATTTATCACTCATAGAATTTTTATTTGTACTACTGGCACATCCGGTTGACATAGGCTCTGTGCTTTCTAGTTGAGAGAGGTGTGCCTCCCTATAATCTTCTTCATCTAGAATCCCTTGTAATGAGATGTAGAGACTGGGTATTTCAACCTTAGGCGGGAGAACTACTTCTGCCCCAAATACCAGCAAGAAATGGGTTGCTTGTGTTGGTGTTCTTATTGAGGTTCGATGAGCCCACAAAGCCAGATATAGTTTTAAATTCCAATCTCACTTGTTCTCCTTGACCATTTTGAGGATAATATCTTTTAACATTTTGTTTGTCACTTCGGCCTGCCCATTGGCTTGAGGGTAGTAAAGAGAGGTCGTGTGATGGTTTATCTTGAACTTGCTACATAACTCATGGACTTCGTCATTTTTAAAGGATATGCCATTATCTAAGATAATGACTTGTGGGACACCATACCTGCAAATGATTTGATTCAGAATGAATTTGGCAATTATCAAACTCGGTACTATGGTGAGAGGCATGGCCTCCACCCATTTGGTAAAATATTCCATGGCTGTAATTATAAAGTTATGGCCATCGGTTGATGAGGGAGATAATTTCCCTATCAAGTCTAGACCCCATGTGGAGAAGGCCCACGGGGTCACTATTGGCTACAGGAATTATGCTAGCATGTGAATCTCGTGAGAGAATTATTGGCATTTGTGGCACTTACGTACAAATTCCATTGAGTCATGCTTGAGAGTGGGCCAAAAATAGCCCATCTTATGTATTTTGTGAGTGGTAGCGTGACCACCGAAGTGGCCTCTACATATCCCACTATGGGATTCATGAAGAATCTTCTTAGATTCTTTTATGTCAACACATCTTAGAAGCATGTCATTGAAGGTTTTACGATAGAGTACCTATTCTAAAACAACATATTTAGTGGTAATAATTTGTAATCACCTTCTTTGTTGTGATGTGGCACCTTCCAGGTATGTGTGGTCTATGATAAAACTGATGATATCAGTGTACCAGGGACATGTAGAGATGGGGGGACTGGTTTTGACAAAGTATACACACTCATCAGGAAAGTCTAGGTTTACCAGATCGCCTCCATCTAGTGGATTGTCAGCTAACTAGTCTGTAATGATTTGTCCCTTAACGGATTTTTGGTTTACAAATTTTAACTCAAATTCACCCATTAAGGTTATGAAATTCCCACCCTTTTTAAATAAATACCCTTGTGTGAGGAATGTTTGTAAATGATCTGTCTTTACAATGACCCTTGTTTCTTGGTTTAACATGTAATGTCTTAAACATTTTGTTGCAAATACTATGGCAAGGCATTCTCTCTCTACTATGTGTAGCATGTTTCATAATCCAACAACATTCAGCTAATGAAATAGACTGCACATTCTTGTTTATCATTGTCTTCTTGAGGCAGCATGCAGGCTAACGAGACATGAGTGGGCCGTGAGTATAAGATCAGCAGGCAGTCTGGTTTGGGAGGCATTAGTGTGGGTGGAGACAATAAGAAGTGTTTAACTACTTCAAAAGATTCATTACATTCTTCAGTCCAATCAATGTTATAATCTTTCTTTAATAGATTGTTGATTGGATGAATGACAAAACTTAAATCTAGGATGAACCTTTGGATTGCACCAAGTTTCCCAAGAAATGACCTGATTCCAGACTCGTTTGATGGTGGGATAATTTCGAGAACAACCCGTATTTTGGATGGATCAACATCAATCCCTCGTGAAGATATAATGTAGCCTAGAAGTTTGCCTCCTGTCACACCAAACATGCACTTCTCTGGGTTTAATGTGACACCATATTCAATTAGTCGTGAGAGGATGATACAGAGCACTTCTGGATGATCAAAATGTTTCTTGGCCTTGGCCAACAAGTCATCCACATAGGATTCCATAATTTTATGGATAATATCATGGAATATATATGTCATTTCCCGCTGATACGTAGCACCGGCATTTTTAAGACCAAATGACATGACAGCGTAGCAATAAGTTCCCCTGAAAGTTATGAATGTAGTTTTGGCTTGGTCCTTATTCAGATATTTTAATCTGATTACACCCTGAGAACCCATCCATGAGGGACAACAGTTCAAATCCAGCTATTACATCAACAATAACTTCAATGGATGGTAATGGGAAGTCATCCCTCAGATAAGCTTTGTTAATATCCTGAAAATCTATGTAAATGTGTATCTTCCCATTCTTTTTTAGAATAGGGATGCTATTAGATACCCATTGTGAATAGTCAATGGGCTTGATGAATCCACTTGGAGAAGTTTTATTACTTCCTCTTTTACCATGAGAGCCATTTTTGGCTTCATTGGTTTTGACTTTTGTTTAATTGGTTTTGCATCTAGTTTAGTAACAAGATTATGTACTGCGACTTGTGGTGCAATGCTTGTCATTTATTTATAATTAAATGTGAAAGCCTTTTGATGTTATTTGAGGATTTGGGTGTGTATTTCTATCTCCTCCAGAGTTAACTAGGGTCCTAACTTCAAAATCTTTGGTTCTTCCTCCATTATAATGTTTATTTCAATGGTTTCTTCTATTAAAGAAGTGTTACCTTCTTCAAATTTAGGTGGGGCTAGAGGTAGCTCCAAAATTTCTCCATCTTATATCTTGTAGTTATCAAGATCCTTTTATGGAGGAGACTCTACCATGGGATTTCCAAAATAGGAAGATGAATGTGGTATTAGGGAAATATCAACTATACGGTGAGAAAGGTGTAGCTTCGCATAGGCATTTAGATATTTGAGAGTGATTCTATCATCGTCAAAGTTATCCATGATAAAAGAAATCATCATCAGCTTCTCCATGAGTCAGGAGTGAGTTTTTTGGTATTTTGTGCACTAATGATTTGGTACGAAGTGATACCGTGAAATTTGTATCCTCTAACTCATTGTTTAGGGTGAAACGGGAAGATGAGGTTGCTATTAAATCTGTGAGAAGGTTTTGCTCTCGTGGGATTGCTTCAATTGATATGAAGTTAAATCCCTTACTTAGATCTAATACTATTGTTTTATAAAGTTGTAAATTTTTAGCCTGAGTTTCATATACCTCAGAGACTTGGTTTACAACTAGTTGCGAGTCTCCTAGCACTCTAATGTTGTCAACACCCATTCTTTTAGCTATGATGAGGCCAAGGAGGAGAGCTTCATACTCAGCCCCATTGTTTGTACATTCAAAGTTTAATTTAAAGGTGAAAGGTAGGATATTTCCCTTGGGTGAAGTAAATATTACTCCCGCTCTAGCTGCAAAGTGACATCTAACTCCATCGAAGTGGAGAGTTCATTACTTGCTTGGAAAAATGGATGTTGGGATATCTATCGTATCTATTTCTTTTTCTTCAGTTAATTCTACCATAAAAACTTCATCTAAGGGAAGAGAATTAATTCCCAGGATGTGTCCCATACCCACAGAATCAAATGGTAGGAGAATAGGTAAGTCTTTTTCTAGCAACTCAACAATTTTTGTGGTAGTCCTTTGTGACACTGATTTTATAACATTGGTCTGATTTTTTAGTGTTGGAATGTCCTCAGCTAGATTCGTAACTTCTAACTCTGTGGTGGGTATCAACTCTTCTTTTTGTTTCAAATTAATTTGTTTGATGAGTTGATTTTTTGGGAGTTCAAACTCGGAGTGAACACCCGGTCTTTTCTTCAAATCAACTAGGTGTATATCGAAGGGTTTTGGGTCACCTTGCGCCACAAATATTTTCCCTAAGTGTAGAAATATTATTTCTTGGAATAACATGGAAGGGATTGCCTTCATGTAGTGTATCCACAGCCGACCGATGATCATATTATAGTTGGTTTCCCGATCTATAATATAAAACTCAGTGAGGACTGTCTTTGGCCCTAAAGTGACTGGAAAAACTATGGTTCCAATTGAAGTGGCTTTGAGGCTATCATAACCTCTTCACTTATTTCGTGTCGTAGAATAGTTTGTCTCTCCATATCCTCACTTTTGAAGAAAAGTGAAGGGGACTATGTTAACTTCTACCCCATTGTCAACCATCGCACGTTTAACATAATTATTGTAAACCCATACTTGTAAATGTAAAGTTGGGTTGCCTCTTCATGAAATTTCAACGTCTGTTGGCATTTTTCTTATATTGAATATAAATTCAATATCCCTATCTGGCTGCCTTGGAGGATAAATTGCAAAGTCTACATGGTTTAGTTGCATTTTGGGAGGAGTGATGTTGATTAAATGACCAAGGCCTAATGCTTCTAAGAGGGAAGCCCTATGGGTCAAACAGTTCTTTAAAAAATCTAAAAAGAAGATGTGAGAGAAGGTTTTAGTTAAATTGTTAATTAAATCATAGGCGCCTATGGGTTTTACCAATGTTTTTTTACTATTTTCTGGTTCTAATGAATAACTTGGAGTAGGTTGAGAATAATAATCCCGTGTTCTTGTTATGTTTTCTATGGGTAGCTTGGTATCTAACTCTACCAAACCAACTATCTTGGTTTAGGGTCAAGTTCCTAGTTGGGGTGCAACTGGTGGATTTAATGAAGTTGAAGCTTCATGATCATTATTTCCTGTTATAACACCCTTTTTTGTTCCATTAGGATCTAGCCTATTATTGTTAGAATGGTTTGGGAGTGGGTCATTAAAGATCTTGAGGGGTGAATTTTGAGTGGAAACTGCCCTTGCATAAGTGTTTGGCATGGGTACTACAAAATTTGCTAAAAACATATCTATAAAGAGTTGCTTTTGATCTTCTGGAAAATGCTACATGAATTTATTATATTCATGACAAGTCCTAGTATCATGGCATTGAATCTTGTGGAAGCCACAATATAAATTGGGATTATAATTTTGAGGTTGTTGATTTATAACCTGTTGTGGCCCAAAATTATGATAAGGTTATTGGTTGTTAGAATTAAAATTTTAAGGCTGTTGCCTTTGGTTTTGACTCTGATATCTAGCTAGGTTTTGATTGGGACTTTGTGTTTGGATTTGTCATTGTTTTTGTCATGGTGGATGATTAAAATCCACCGCATTGATTGTTGGAGTAAAATTGTTATTTCACTGATTATTAGCAGGTGGCGAAATGTTTACAACATTTTCCCTTTTAACTTGGTCAGTTACTCCATCTGTTGTGACTCCATGGTTCTTGTTAAGGATATTAGGCCCTTGATTAGCGTTCCCAGTATTAGGATAGGCCACGGTGTTTTGATTGGGAGTGGTTAATCTCCCATTCATCCCATATGTCTTACAACCACTATCTATCACTACTTGGTTGATTCAGAGCACTCTCAAGTACTTCATCGTAAGTTCTTAGCGGGAACTTCTAAACTTCTTCCTTTATCTCTATAGTGAGAGAATTAAGGAATAAATCACATAGTTCCATTTGATCCATGTTTGGAGCACTTGTTGATGAGTAGAGAACTATACACCATCTTTGAATAAAATGAGGACCATATTCATTATGTTCTTGTTTAATATGTAAGAATTCCCTAATCCTTGTTCATAACAATTTGTTCATATAAAAAGATTTGATGAAATCTGACACGAGTTGTTTAAATGAATGTATCGAGGCTTCAGGTATTCTGTAATACCAATCAAGGGTAATACCCTCTAAGGTCTTAGGTAATATCTTAGTAACAACCCCATCCCAAGGGACTAACTCCCGTATGGCTGTGGCATAAGCCTTAATGTGTAAGTTTGGATCACCTTCCCCTTTGTATTTGGGAAAATTAGGAAGATGTCTTGGAAACATAATGCTTCGTATGGTGAATTCTAGGGGCTCTTTTAAATATTATGAATAAGTCCCTACTACATAGGCCTCGACCATTGATGGTTCTTGTTGAGGGGGTTGAGGTGGCACAGGTTGTTAATAAGGCATAGCATATGTGTTTGTAGGGACATAAGGGAATCACTGTGGTTGAACGAACATCCTGGGAGAAGAGAACATGTCTCCTTGTGGTGACTTTGAATAAATGTTTAAGGAGAAGCATTATTTTGGTATGGGTTGTTTGGTGCCAAGCCGGGAGGTGTTATGCTTTCTATTGGAGTGGCGTTTGAAAACACGGTCCTAGTTGGTGTTTGTTGTGGGTAACTATAAGGATTTTGAGGAGGCATGCATAATGTGCTTGTTCCTGTAAGGAGGTCAACCTGACTAGGGTGATGCGGAAGGTTGGGGGTTCCTATTTTCTAAAAATATGAATTTTGGTTTACTTGAGAAAGTTCCAGCCCTCTAACCTTTTCAGCTAAGGCTGAAAAGACCTCTATTGGTGCAGAAACAGTGTTTTGCCTTAAGGGCATTTGTTATATATATTGATGGTGAATCACAACACCCATGAATGTATGTAATTCAATGGGTTGAGACTCTCAGTGTGATTGCATAACATAGAGATTTTCCCAAGTGTGGGACCTTGCAAAATTGGAAAAGCTCTCCGGATGAAGGTCGGTTCCTATTCCTCTGTTCAGATGCACACGTAAAAAATGCAGAGGGTTTGTTCAAAACCTAAACTAACTTTCTAAGGAGACAGGGTAAGAAGATTCATAAAATAAAACCTAAACTACAAAGGTGATGCACCAAGGAATGAAGAACTCCTATCTTGCCAATAAACACAAACCATTAAAATGCAATGCAATATCATGCACAGATAACCAAATTTGTAGTGAAAGATCAGGAGGATGCAAATGAATATAGAGAGGGTTGAGAATCATCCACAGGCATGCATTATTTTCTCCAAATATTGATACAATACACTACAAAATGCCAAGAGGCAAATTTGCACTACAGTTTTAGATGGGAGGTTTTGAACTCCACAAATTCACCTGCCAAAGAGAAGAAGGGAGGGGCAAAACAAGAATGTCCAACCTTTAGAAAGAATCCCCTCCTTACAATTTATAGGAAGAATGAGAGAGGGAAGAGAGAGGAAATCCAAATCTACCCCAACCACCTCCAGGTTGCATTTAATTCATCTCATTATGGTGGTAGGTGAGAACCCTAGCAAACCCAAAAAGTGGCGAACTGTATTTTGAATTTTTAAGAATTTTTCTCACCCAATTAAATATATCTAGTTATAATTGGATAGAGGACTTTGTAAGCTTTCCAAAAAGTCCAATCTTATGTGAATCCAAGCTCCCTGTGAAAAGTTATGGCCATCTGAATATCTGGGTTAGGGTATGCTTCCTGTCAGCGCTCAAAATGTTGCGCCTCCTGAAGGTGCGCCTTGGCGCATCCATCCTTATGTCGACATACCATTACATGCGCCAAGACATGAATTTTTCCATGTTGAAACTCTATGTCATGCACCCTTTTTCATGCACCAAGGCGTGACTTTTGCCATGTAGACACCTCTTGTCATGCACCCTTTACGTGTGCCAAGGCACATCCATATTTGTGTCGACATCCTTTTACCTGCGCCATAGATGCATCCATATTTGTGTCGACATCATTTTACCTACACCATAGGTGCATCCATATTTGTGTTGACATCCTTTTACCTACACCATAGGTGCATCCATATTTGTGTCGACATCCTTTTACCTGTGCCATAGGTGCATCCATATTTGTGTCGACATCCTTTTACCTGCGCCCTTTTTGTTGGTGACGCAATAAATATCGAGCTCTGAGTTTCTTTGATTTCCATATTATTCTGCTTATCTATATCTACCTAGGGGGAAGATATTTACAATAGTATCACTTGAGGTTATAAAGGGGTATGATACCCTACTATGAATTTGTTGTTACCCTGCCAAGCTTCACCGAGGGTATTTCCCATAGGTGGAGGAATGGGGGTGTTTTCCTGGAATAGGGTATCAGACTGTATTTATAAACTCCCTATAGGTGGATACATATTTTGGAAGCATTGTTTGCTTTTAGCAAAGCGTGCTAAGTACTCCTCATCCAAAAAGGGGAGTGGGTCTAATTGTCTATTGATCTGTGACTTGAACAAGACCTGAGAATATGAAATAGTTTCTCTAGTAAATGTCATATTGTTAGAGCCTGATGGCTCTGGCTGTTGTATTTGTGTGAGCTGATCAAACTCCTCAATTTGGAATGAAGAACTAGAACTAGTTCTGTGAGGAGGAGTTTGAGACAACAAGTAATTAATTGAATAGTTATCAGCCCATGCAGAAAGCAAGGGTAATGGTTGTCTATTTGTTTGACTATAGTTTACTTTGAGACCTGAGATAGGTCTGCCATATGTATCGTATCCCAACATATTCGGGGGGTATATGAATACCCCCAGAATAATGGGAAAGAGCTAAGGTGGATGGAAGAATAGAAAGAGGAATATTAGTTTGTTTCATGTCAGGTTCACCAATTTTGTATGATGGAAAAGTGACATGCAATCATCGGAATCTACAAGTACCTCTTCCTCGTACCCAACCTCCCAAGATCATGCCGAGACAACTGGTGAATGTTAAATATGAATAGATACAGAAAAGATAATTGGGCAATCTTATATCCTCAATACACAATAATGGAATTTGAGAATCCAAGGTGAAGAAGGACCTCCTAACTTGAATTGGTATAAAGGTTCATTCGAATATAATGGTTATTCGAAGGCTCTAATTAATTTTGAGCTCTACCAAGATCCTATTTCTTGGTTATTGGATACATGGGAAGTGACCTGTGGGAGCTTCGTATATATCTCCAGACAAGGTCATGAAAATGGTGATAGGAGGTTTAGTTGATTTGTAATGAACTATGGGTGGTTTTCTGGTCTAGCCCAGAAAATATTAGATTGATTGGCTTCTATATTTTATTTGGAGAATTGCGTGATAATATCTGGTGGGAGTGGTGAGGATCTAAAGACCAGCGTTCATAAGCCGATGTTAATAATTAATTGATTTACAGGCCCGTTGGGTTGTGGGACTTGGGGATCACAACCGTGACTTTGTGGTTGTTTTGGACCTATTATGGTCATGTGAAGAATCAATCCCTTCTTTTGATTATCCAGTAATCATATGAATTTTCAACCTCTATGTTTAATACTAGAAGTTGTATGATTTTATCAGAATACCTTACAGGTGTTCTGACAACTTGAATGTGTAAGCTAGTATCTATGTCAATGAGGAGGTCTCCTACATTAGGTTTTGGAACTAAATGATTGTAATCAAATGCCTATTCTCTTACGAATCCTTGTACAGTCATTCGGGTATTTTATCAAGGCAATTTGTAGTTAGGATGGTTTAACCAAAATGTGTAAGCTTTTTCGTTTTCAATGTTTATCCTCTTAGTTGTTCACTAATTACTTGTAAGTTTTTTGTTGCTCAAAAGACTTGTATTCTAAGGCCTTGATCTATATTAGCTAATGTTGTGGGTAGATTTGGTTGAGGCACTATCGGTTCAAATATGTATTCTCTAGGCTCTATAGGTCCTATGATTGTCATACAAAATGATTCAACTTTTAACTGAAATTAATAAACTGATTACGAAAGAAGTATTTACACTATGCAAGCATTCCTCTATTTTTGTATTTTCGATGAGGTATTTGATGAAATTAAAGATCAGCTATTATAGTATATTTAGAAAAATGAACAACTAATCTAGCAACAGGATTTAAAACAAGTAAAGTAGCCTAGTGTGGCTATTTGCTTGTGCATTTGTGATTTTATCCTAAATATCTAAGCAACTAAATATATTAAATTGAAAGGCTCTCAATTCTACCTCAAAAGTGAGGAATGAATCATAGTTTCTTAGAAACTATCAATCTTCATAGCTTCCCTGGTGATATCGAGAGAAATTTTTTGACTGAAATAAATAATTCACTACTCTATTTGATATGTTGTAACTAGAAATTTGATAGCTCAAACCTGTCTTTTACAGAATAGTGGTAAATCCATTTGTGTGTGATTTCATCCCCTCAGTGTGATCTCCTCATTCCTTCATGTCCTTGTGAATCCAAAAAGTATGTATATGATAGTATCAACAGAAGATGGTATTCAAACAATGACGGCTTTGGATATAGACCGAATATAATGCGAGTAGGAGAGGGATAGCGCAAGTGAATAGAGCTTGACTATGCAATTCTAATGCAACCTAGAATTGTTAGTTAACACCTAGTCATGCTGGCACATCACTCAACCTAGGCTGAGCACTCACCCAAAGTGCACAAAGGTACTGGGTCCCTCTTAAGAGTTGTAGATAGAATGGTAGCATGACAAAGAAGTAAACATATATTTTAGAAACTAATCCATCCATTCATCATTATACTTAACCAGATCTATAAGCACTTAAAGGCAATTCATCATGAAAATAATGACATGCATTGATAGAACACATCAAACACTATTTTTTCAGCCAATTTCCTTTATCTATTCATTGTACTAGCAGTACAAAAGCTTCATACAATACCAGGTATGTGCGCATGGATCTATTATAGTTATCCAGTCATATGTACTCATGTTCTCCTCATTCTTTAAGGCATATATATCTATCTGTATGTATGTGTCTAATAAGTAATTCATTACATATATATAGGGTGGGGAACTAGCCCTTCACCACTTAACTCTACCATAAAATAGGTCACATGCTAATAACAGCCACACGCCTTTTTACAACTATAGCCATACATGCAAGTATGCTATCTATAGATCTCTGATACTTAACTACATTGGTGGATCTATTATTAGCTTATGCCCATACAAGAGTAATTTGTCATGCTCTTCAAAGATCTCCATGAAGAGTGGCACACAAGTCTCGTCATTACTTTGTGTGCTCTGTACGCCAATCTCTAGGAATATACCTAATCCCCAAAATCGGCTAAGTCCTTGGGAGTCTAACTCTACACCTCCATGTGTGACGCCTTCCTATACCTTTGTGCTTTTGCTCCTGTTCTGTTCTTCCACGTGAACTCTGTGTGCAAGTTCAACTAAGTTTTTTCTCTACTCAACATTACCCCACACTAATCTCATTGTCACCCTGACAATGGCGATGTCAAAAACTTATACAAAGAATGGATAAATAAAGAATGGTTGAATGAATAAAGAATGGATAAATTTTGAATAAGGTATACAAAGCTAACAAAATTGTTTAGGCCTCAGGCCGTTCTGTCTCATCCTGAAACAACTCTATGTATTCTTCTTTGATATCTTCTTCTAGGTTCTCCCACATAGTTAGTGCCACTCATGTTGTCTCAAGCACATCTACAATGATGGACTGTAGCTCTTCCATGGAGAGTGTTCCTTGCTCATTTTGTATCACAATAATTATGCTTGACATAGAGGTTTACACCCCCTCCAATACATCCATTTTCTAAGCAATGAGCTTCCCAAGCTCCTCTAATCTCTCCTTATGCAGTGCCTATACGATAGCTAGTGCCTTACACTTTTTCTTTACTAGGACTAAGCATTAAGCATGACCTAGGGAAGCATCCTTCATCTCCTTTTGTACTTCATTTTCTTCCTCCAAGGTTTTTATCGCGATCAGTGCATCTGGGGCTTTGCATATTGTTAGCACATGATCATCTTTCTTGAGCTCATCATGGGTGGCCTATAGTAGGCCTTCATAAGTAGTAATCTTCCTGGCTATTGCAGCTTGTGCCTTTTCTGTCTTTTCCCTGGAGTCCTTGGGCTGTGAGGATACACATGCCTTTTCATCTTCCGACACTACTATTATTATTGTCTTTGCATAATGCACTACAAAAGGAAATTATTTTGGTACCTGGGATTCCAGATGTGGGCATACCTTTAGAACATCATTTCCAATTTCCTCTGCCATACTAACAAAAGTGTCATATTTCCTTTTGATTAAGTCCTTTTCCTGTACTAGGCATGCTATCTCCACATCCTTGGTTTTCAATTTCTCTGTCAGCGCCTTGATGGTAGAATATTTATTTATGTTTCTTGTTGCTACTTCAGAGGATACTTTGACCAGGGCATTGCTCACCTACTTGTCTGTCACCATTGGTTTGATTGTCATGTGGCATGTTTCAGGTTCCTTCTTTAACCTCCTTGACGCGCATGATTCTTCACTGACATCAAAATTAGGTTCATCCATATGCATGTGCATAGACCAAGAGAGTTGCTTCCTTGTGCACAAAGCCACCTTACTCTCATCCATGAGCACCCATCCAAATAAATCCTTCTGATCTATGGTGCTCTGGAACTGAGTGTGAACAATCAGCTTTGGGTCTTCTGTGTACCCCATGGTATGTGCCTTGGTGTCCTCCCCTGTTTGACGGGAT
The DNA here is from genome assembly GCA_019776745.2 of Taxus chinensis. Classification (NCBI taxonomy): domain Eukaryota; kingdom Viridiplantae; phylum Streptophyta; class Pinopsida; order Cupressales; family Taxaceae; genus Taxus; species Taxus chinensis. The sequence goes on along the minus strand of CM034147.1, from coordinate 92,829,726 downwards.
TGGGGTCCTCTTGGAATGGCTGCATCAAGGTTGGGAATACCAGATGTATCCCCACCCTTCTCCTATGTAGCCTCTGATTGACCCCTTCTTCTCCTTCCATCTTCTCCTCCTTGTGTTAAGGCTCTTCTTCAGTTGGAAATGAAGACGCCTTCTCCTCAGATCCTTCTATTTCCTCGCTCAGCCTGATTTTTCTTCATTTCTTCTCCTCTGGCTCCTTCACCTACGGGGTTCCTCCTTGTGCCCTTGTGTGCTTAAACACCTTTTTAAATCTTTGGTCCCCCTGCTCTTCCCCTATAACTCCTTCTCCCTAGGGAGTTGTCACACACTCCCCCTCCTAGCCAGATCGTTGCTTCCTCCTTCACACCAGACCGCCACTATCTTCAGGTTCTTCATCCTTTTCCTCATCATCTTGGTTGGGCGTAAAGGGCCTAGGTGCTGGAATGTTCTCCATAGTATGCTTTCCCTTTGGTGGCTCTGGAAGCATGAATTTTTTCTCCATGTACTTGTTATTCTCCATTTTAGGCTGCAGTTGGAAGTATATTAGCGCGGCCCCGATATCTGTAATGGCCACTGTTTCTGGCTTAATGCTCAAGATCTCTAAGATGTTATTCTCATTATATGCATTCCTCCCTGGATATCCATATGTCTTCCATAGGGTGTGATATTGATAGTCCACCTTGTCTGCATTAAAACACCAACCTCCGTGTGTTGGTGAACCAATGAACTGCAGACTGGAAGTATTACGTGGGAAATGCATATGGAAGCTTACACTAGGGGCTCCACGACCCATATATCATTGGAAAGAACACAATACAGAAGTCCTGGTACACTGCAAATTGTACTTGTTTCCCCAAGACCAAAGGAAAGTCCTTGGGTATACACCATTCTTCTCTAAACACCATGTGGAGCCTATCATACCACATCTCTGTGCACTCCTTCACCTCCTTTGTTATTGACCCCTTGTAAAGATATTTGTTGAATCGTTCAACTGGAGACTTTTGGTTCATGAGGTATTCCCATATGTTACCTTTTGGGCCATCTGGTACCCCAATCTCCATGAAGACCAAACTTAGTAGGACACAACCAAAACTTATCTTACTCCCTTCGCACACTTCCTCTACTATCTACTCTGTAATAAAGCCGATAATGTTATAAGTGGTTCCTTCTGACATGCGCTTGGCCACATGCAACCACATAGAATTAACTTATGACAAATGTTCTTGGTCATTAAATTTTGTAGTTAGATGTGCTGCTATCTACACTACTAGACAATTCTTCAATTTGTCAATGTCCATCCCGCGCAGTCCTTTTTGATAGCCCAACACCTTCTATGTTTCGAAGATGGCACTTTTGTTAGCTAATTCAGTCTTAATATCTTCATCCAATGCTTGTAATCTAGTAACTGTGGCAATAAGGATGGGTGTCAATCTTACCCTCCATCCTGTAAAGTAGAAGAAGTACTCATGGACTCGGCTCATCAACCATCTGTACAAGGGTGCATAATTTCCAAAGTATGGGAGTTCATAAAGTTGGTAGACCCCATTCCCTTTGAGTAGCTTTTCCTTGGCATCATCATATATCGGCATGCTATCCTCCATGCACCTGTTCATTCGTGAAGTGAGTAGATCATCTAATTTCTTCTAGTTTTCAGTGGTCCAATGATTTTATTCACTTATCTTACTCTGTCTTATGTGGGTATTCCATTCCTACCCCATAATAACTTCTTTAGGGTACTGCATTTCGGAGAAATTTCTCTTCGGGGCCATCTCCTCCTCTTCGTCCACCACCACCTTCTTCTTTTCCTTTACTAGTGTTGTTTTCTTCTTTGGTGCCATTCTTCTTTCAAGGTTTTGTTTTCTAGACTAGTTTCCATGTGTTTTGAGTAGTTTGCTTCAAACCCTAACCCAATTCTTTCGTGCCCTAATTTGTAATCACGAACTTGTGCACCCTAGCTCTGTTTTATTACTCTACTTTGTCAAACCCTTTTCCTAGAGGATCTAAGCTCTTCCAATGAAAAAATCTCTCTTCTGTGCCTAGTTCGCTTGCTTTGTACCTTAAATCTCTTTACTCTAGTAGTTCGCATGTAGGTTCTTTGTCAAATTCTCATAGTTGCAAGGGTAAAAATGAAATCACATCCAGTATTTATATAGATTTCTAATTATCGCTACATTAATTACTCCACCACCTACTAAATTTTCCTCATTTATTACCCTTTTTTTTATCATTTCCGCGTGGTATATCTTCACGCTAAAACTATAACCTTCTAGCATGCCTTTTTACCCTCTGTCACAGGCTTCTCTTTAGCGCGGGCTCTAGTGCCTGAGTACCTCATCACTGCATGATCTCCTGGTAATTACCATGGCCACCGCTTACCTCGCATTATATGTTCCATCATCCATCTTCATCCTTTCTTATCTTTAGAAGCAATCTTTCATCAGTTACCCTTAGCAACATTCTTTCTCAACACCCACAACATGATATCTTTACAGCATATACCTGAGAGTCACCAACAATCCACCCCACATGAAAATGATGTTCAGTCCTCTGTGCATCAACATGCTTCATATTGTAGTTAGTTTCATGCATGCAAGTGTGATTATTTCACAAACAAGAGCTAAAATTGATAAAGCATAATGACGAGGAAAGAAATACATTAAGGAAATGCATAAAGGGAAACTTAATTTAGCAGGTTGGCTTAGATGCACACCCGCAGCCCAGGTCATATCTATTGGTGCACTTCCATGTGAGGCCAAAGAGGTTTCTATAACATGCTTTCCTAGATGGGGGAGTTCCTGATGCTCTGGCTCTTATTCCTCCCCATGAGCCTCAAATCCTTCAAGATCCATCTCCCTCCACAACACCATCCATTCTGCAATTTCTTGTCTCTTTCATAATTCCCTCTCACGCGCCTCATCATACTTCAACCACCTTTCTTCCCTGTGTCGTGCTACCACTAGGTCTGCCATCTTTCACCAACCCTATTCCTGCCCCTGCGCATGAAATTTTTTTTAGCCTTCTATGGGTTTATCTTCCAAGTTCAACATTACCATTAGTATTTTGATAGCCAGCGGAATACCTTGCAAATATGTCCCTCTAGGATACCGTAGGAACTGGAAATCCACTACCTCTGGACACAAATAAGTTGAAATTAAATACTACAAAATATAATTGTTTAGGACACCACAAAACCAGGTATCTATCGCATGAGTCAAGCTCAGGTCATCATCATATGCTTTCGTATAAACTGTCCTAAAGATTCTAATCTACCAAAGAGTGTGCGCTAAATCTTGATCTAGTTTCAAACCTCCATGTGTATTCTTCCTCCACATCATGAATCCATTCTTCAACATTTGCCATAGTTAGCTGGTATGTCTTCATTGCGAACCATTCTAAAACAACTGAAAAATAGGTCCCGACAATGGAACCAATGATGCAGCCTAGAATTATTAGTTAACACCTAGTCACACTAGCACATCACTTAGCCTAGGCTGAGCACTCACCTAAAGCGCGCAAAGGTACCGGGTCCCTCTTAAGAGTTGTAGATAGAATGGTAGCATGAAAAAGTAGTAAACATATATTTTAGAAACTAATCCATACATTCATCATTATACTTAACCAGATCTATAAGTGCTTAAATGTAATTCATCACGAAAATAATGACATGCATTAATAGAACACATCAAACACTATTTGTTCAGCCAATTTCCTTTATCTATTCATCGTACCAGCAATACAGAAGCTTCATACAATACCAGGCATGTGTGCATGGATCTGTTACAATTATCTAGTCGTATGTACTCATGTTCTCCTCATTCTTTAAGGAATATATATCTATCTGTATGTATGTGTCTACTAAGTAATTCATTACATATATATAGGATGGGGAACTATCCCTTCACCACTTAACTCCACCAGAAAATAGGTCACATGCTAATAACAACCACACACATTTTTACAACTATAGCCATACATGCAAGTATGCTATCTATAGATCGCTGATAGTTAACTACAGTGGTGGATCTATTCTTAGCTTATGCCCATGCAAGAGTAAGTTGTCATGCTCTTCAAATATCTCCATGAAGAGTGGCATGCAAGTCTCAACATTGCTTTGTGTGCTCCATACACCAATATCTAAGAATAGACCTGATCCCCAAAATCGGCTAAGTCCTTGGAAGTCTGACTCTACACCTGCACATGTGATGCCTTCCTATACCTTCATGATTTTTCTCCTATGTTGTTCTTCCACACAAAATCTTTGTGCAAGTTCAACTAAGTGTTTTCTCTGATCAACAAATTCCTAGCGGGATTTATTGCGGGAATACAACACAAGTGTACCGAGTTTTTTAGAATCTATCCTTATGACAAAGCAAAACCTATAACTTTAATGGATTCTAATCTAGAAATGAAGCTATTCTATGCTAAAATGACTTGCATGGCACATCAATGAAGCAAGACTGAAACAAGAAGATTGATTGACCTCTAAACAACAAAGGAAAACTAAGAACTGATGCAAAACATGAAGCTAGAATAATTCTAAGCAAGAAATTCAGAGACTGAATAATAGAATTAAGAAGATGAGGGGCCATTTGTTTGAAAACAAGTTGGCTATTTATAACCAATGCATTTACTAGAGGCTAACTCCCAATTGAACTCTTTTATTATAAACAAAGGAAAAACACTATTATCAGGGAACCAAAAACATTAATACAAGCCAAAGTGGTTGAAGAAAGCATGTAAAATTGAAGATTTACATTTGACGCAATTGTTGGAAGAATCTAGAAAATGCATACAGGACCACTGCCTTGTGCAAGGTGGTGGTCATGGGACAGCCGCCCTATTCTGGGTGGCAGTCATGGGACTGCCACCCAGGAAGGGCTATGGTTTTGTCACTGAAAAAAAAAATTCAAGAAGAAAGGGGGCAGAGGTCAAAACAAAGCATGCGAAGGCTGAGTTGGGCATGTGGTATACAAACGTATACTTGGCGCACCTTTCTAGATTTTGAACACCTTGCAAGGAGACCTTTATCATCATTGGGGTATGTGTAACATCATTCTGGTGGTGCAGTACCCTACAATTTTGGGTACGTACAGTTACTTCCCCTAATGATCTCTCCCAACAAGATTATAAACTCAAAACCACACCTTCAGCTACTCAACCTCCAATCTCCATGGTATCACCTCATGAGAACCATGTCATTCAATAATTTCACTATCTTAAAACTAATCCTCATATCCTTCACCAAGCTAATCTTCTTAAATAAACTACATCACCATCTCCCACTCCTCTAGAGATACTTAGGTATACTCCTAACCACATATATGGTTTCACATTTCAAAAATCCCCCATAATATCTCAATCCTATCTATCTCCTAAATTGGTAGATAACATTCCACCTGCATCCCTTTTTGTCAATCCTATTTCCTATGCTACTAATATGTTTGTTTGATTATCTATACCTCTTCAAACTTACATTCCTACCCATCATATGCTCCAACTATCTCAACCTCTTAACATTCATATCCCCACTTATCAGTTACCACAACAACCTACCCAAATTCAACGAACACACCATGTTCTTATTATTCAAAGTCAGCGTATGTAATAATATCAACCCATGACACATGTTAATCCTTACCAAACAGTTCCCCACACACCTGCACACTCAGAATTTTATCAAACACCTTATCAAATGATTACCCAAATACCCATACATCCACAAACACATCATTCTCCTTATCAAACTACATTTCAAACCACACAACCAATCTAATCTCAACCTAACAACACATCAATTGATCCAATTCATTCCTTAATAAAGCATTTGGATAGTTTAGAAGCTACCATTTTGGCACCTAAGGATACTTTATCCTATGAACAAATATATAATGAACTGATTCATCCATCAGTTCTAATTAAACCCTACCCTCCTCATTGGAAACTTCCTACATTTTCTAAGTTCAACAACAAGTAAGATCCCCAACAACATCTCCTCACATTTAAACACACAGGTTGTTTTATTGTGCATGATCATGATCTACTTCTTCAGACTTTCCCCATGTCTTTGTCTAGTCTCGCATTGGATTGGTATAATAGTATCCCGCAACATTCCATATTCTCTTTCACCCAACTTACAAAGTTGTTCTTAGAACAATTTTCTATCAATGTCACATGCAAAACTATTGTCGATGATATATACACCATTCAATAGTTTGAAGATGAGCCCATCGTCAACTTTTTCGCATGGTGGTGTGATGTTATAAACCAATTATCCTTCACTCTTCTGAAAATTGAGATCACCAAACTCTTCTCATGTTCATGTGTGCAACATATATCATCTACTTTGCAAATCCAGCCATTTCAAACCTTTGATGAATTTTTCACAATGGCTCACAAACTCAAAACCCATGCCATTGAGCAGGGACATCTTAAAATAAGTTTAATTAAATCTAAAATTGAATCTACTAAACCATTCACACATAAAAACACATTTATAGCTCCATCTTCGACAAATTGATGACTATAAACTCCATCCAAATTCCTCCCATACAACCTGTGGACAACTCGCAAGCCAAGACTGCTTGGTATAAAAAATCCCACTATTGTAAATATCATCAAGTCATAGGTCACGAAATTGAGAAATGTTATTCCTTTAAATATTGTATCCAACAACTCATAAATGAAGGGGATATGCAAGTGGACAGCTCCACTAGTTCATCTAGCCAACCTTTCAACCAAATTACAAAAACATTTCTTGCTCAACCACTAAGAAATCATGTCACCTCCTTTACATCTGAAATGTCAAATTCTTACACCATTAATACTATTAAGAAATATCCCATCTCGTTGACAACTCCAAATGTTCCTACCTTAGACAATATGACCACTCCTTATGTGGAACCTGTTTCTCCCACAACTATCACACATATGTCAACTTTTACTACTTGTCCTGAACCTACACCTTCTCCTATCCTTATCACATCCACATCAAATTTGACTATACCATCCACTTCATCCACTTCAATCACACCCCAATCTACCACATTAGATTCATCCTTAGCACGTATTTCATCCCCACTAATATCCACGCATATCCCTACATCTCTCACATACATTCCTTCACCCACATATTCATCAAACACACACATTACTACATCTACATCACTCCATTCTACAACCATCCCAACTAAACTCATTTCTACCACATGTACCTTTACAGCCCCTCCTCTGACATCAACCCCATTAGAAAATATATCATTCTTACCCCTCAACACATTTATGAATCAACCAATACCATCTACTTTTACACCCAAAAATTCTTCTGCATTTGTTACATTACCCATAAGGTCTATTCTATTGGTTATCACATCACCTGCATCTCCAAATATCCCAAATATTCCTACATCTCTATCTATCCCACCTACCCCTATATCTATCATATCAATAAGTCCACCTATCCCTACCTTGACCTATATACCTATATCCTCATCCATGGCCACATCACCATTTTATCCCAATATTCTTTACCTAATCCTTCTATCACACCAACCAAATCCTCTCGATCTGCAACCCTATCAAAGATACCCTTTGGATCATCTACTAAACCTACACATCCACCTAAATCAAATAAATATGGTTTACATTATCCCTATACAAAATCAAATATTTCCATGTCAAAACCTAAACAATCCACATCTCATAGAGATCTTATTAATTGCTTCATACAAATACCTATTTATCCATTAACATCCTCAACCTGTTTTAGGAAATTTTCTTCATTAATAACCACACCACCACTATCAGATACTTTAGATGATATTATTATCATCCCTGCTAGGAGTAAATCTTCTCAGGTGAGGTCTAAGGCTCATGGAAAACATCCCCAAAATTCCCCTACACATCCTTAAAAACATTCAAAATTTTCCTCTTTCCAACAATCCAATGCAAAAGCATCTATTTTGGTATTAGTCCTTCCATCTACAACATCTCACAATAATCAATCCCAATCCAAACAATATAATCGTTCAACCAAATTTGATTTTTATTCCAAACCACATAATTTACCGATCCAATGTACATCCTCACCTAAATCCCAATCCAAGCAATCCAGTCCTCTAACCAAATTTGATTTATCTAATTCACCCATCCAATCCACATCCATGTTTTCTCCTAACTCCAAGATGAGATATCCTATCAAAACCCACAAGAGTTACCTTCCCCATGACGCTTCAATGGTGTCTTACGCAGATATCCTTTGACATTTAACTTGAATATATGTCATCACACTTCCTCCCATTAAAATATTTAATCCCTATGGTCCTAATCCATCATAGTTCAATCCCAATTGTAGTTGAGCTTATCATCATATCCCATGCCATGACATTGAACATTGTAAATCCTTTCAAATGATCATCCATAACCTTATTGAGAAATATGATTTACTCATTCAAGGGAAATTTCCTTCTCCATCTACATTGAATATCCCATTTATTGAGTTTCCCATTATTCCTCCATCCATATCATCCCTTAACATCCCTCCTACCCATGTCATTTCTCCTAAGGAAGGTCCTCCATTATCCATCAATACCACTTATCTTACTAAGAAAACTTGTGGTCTCTAACCATTTATCTCATCTAAATCTAAAACAATCTCATCTAAACTCTTTTGACATCCTAACTCCTTCACATTTAAATCATTAGGGGAGCAACCTTCCCCCGCCCTTGAGTATATCATCCGCAAAACTCCCTTATCACTAGGGGACTTTTCTCATTGACGTTGTTTTGTCTACTTCCTTCACATTCATCCAATCTAAATTATCTCTTTCCAAATCCTCATCTCATTCTAAGTCCGCCATTATGGCCATTTTTGTCCTTCTGTGAGGGACCATTAATTTTTTCATCAAAGTCTTCCTTTAAGGCCATGTTCATCCTTTTTTTGAGGGACCTTTTTATCAAATTCCTCCTTTGAGGCCATGTTTGTCCTTCCATTAAGGGACCTTTTTACCAAAGACCACCATTGTGGCCATATTTGTGTCTCTCTTAGGGCATAATTTATTTTCATCCAAATTCGTCATCGTGGTCATATGTTCACTTCCTTAAGGACATAAATTTATTTTTCACGTGTTTATCACATCTAATATTTTGCAAAATATCATCTCATCCTGTTATAGCTTAATATTTTCCATCTCTTTGTGGTAAACGGAAGACATAACCTCTTAATGCATTGCACTTGTGACCAGTCTACTGTTAGCATATCTACCAATGAGAACTTAGTTATATCCTTAGATCATTCCTCAATCCTTAGCCCCTTCTATTTTACATTGTAATGATATGAATTATGTGTTTTGCCTTCATTACTTTGATGTGACCCCATAACCATTACATCCATCACCTTCTCATTCTCCTATTGCAGGCATGCAAAGGGTCTAGGGGTGTATCTTGTACATTCAATATCCCCTCCTAAGTGGTTTACTTAGCTATTCCTAGCTCTCTCCCATGAAATGCTAAAATTCATGTATGAAAAAGGAAAAATCAAAGTTATCAAAAATAGACTGATCCCTTGAAGGACAATTGTTCATGCAAAAAACAAATGGGAAAAACAAAAGCATAAAAATCAATATCAAATAAAAATAAAAATAAATAGACCAATCCCTCGAAGGAAGGATATCATATATATTATTATTTCCATCCATACTATGAAAACATTAGGATTACAAGTATATTTCATCCATATTTCCTCATGGTCTTTTGTTAAAACTAACTATCATCAGTTATGTATTAACACCTACTTTTTGTTGCAAGTGTAATGCCTTGAGTGGTAACTTTTATTGTTTATCTCTAATCTAGTTTGAAACATAGTTTCCATGTATGCCCTTGCTACAACTATGTTTCATTCATCTCATCAAGGTCATCTTTTATAAAAATCACATCAATTTTATTCCCCAGCATGTTCAACAATGTATTTAATCCATTTCTCTTTGCTCCCCTTTTCCACTCATCACCATTTGTCTCCACATCATCCTTCTCACCTTTCGATCCCCTGGCATCACTCCAAATATCCTACTTATCTTTCCTCTTGAGTTTCCCTTTTACCCTTCCACTTTCAGTTTGAAAATATTACTTAACCATCCATATAGCCAAATAATCTTAGCTAAGTTATATCTTCTTCCTTGGATACTCACACTGTAGAATCTTATCCACAATTTCCTCTTTCAACGGATGAAAATTAGCGTCACAAACGTCTTTCCACTCCTCCTTTTTCACTTAACACTCTTACATCATCAGTCCCACCATGTGGGCATCCCAATTAAGGATTTCTCTTACACTCTCCATATACATTACATATGTTCCTTTATCCACTCATGTCACACTCCTTTGTTTCCTTATTATCACCTTGATATCACCTCCTTGTATCTCTTGTTCCATTTTGATATACACTACTCAATATTTTCATCATTCTTCTTCTTCTTCAGCTTGGTGATCCTACTTAACCATTCACATCGCATAGAAATATTACTTAAGATTCCCTCTTAAGAATGGTTTTACATACGACCCTTCCATATTCCATCATCTCTTCCTCATCTTCCGTCTCCTGCCTCTCATCATATTTTTCTACTCCAACTAACCATTCCACACCTATATGCAATACAATCTTGTATTTCTCCTTCCATATCGTCACTACCGGTTTGGTGATCTTACTTAAGAGTCCCTCTTAAGCATGATTTTTCATCCTACACTCACACACCACTCCACATATTCACCATCTACATTTTCTTGGCATTCTCCATCATCACATCCTCTCACCTCCTCTTTCATTCTCGCAAACACCACTTTCTACTTGTTCCCTATTTATCTCCATCATCCCTTACTTGGTAATCTTCCTTAACCATTTCTTCCCCATTCATTTCATGTCTATTTTCTTCATTTTTCTCTCATTCATTCTCATCCACTATGTCCTCTCCTCACCTTCATATTCACACACATCGATATCCCTCCTGTTTTTACTCTTTCCACTCCATCTTCTCGAGTTCTCCCACATATCTACCCCCATACTTACCCGTCATTGTCATTGATCATCCCATAACATTCTTTCATCATCATATTCTATTTTTTTGCTAGTAATTATCAGTGGAATTCTCCTAAAAACCACTCATCCCCATTCTGCATAGCTTGGGTCCTTCTCTTTGATCTTCCCCATTCTATCTTCATTCCTTCCTTCCTCTGTTCCCTATAATCATTATCATGTAACTTCTCCTAACGCCCCTTCATTGGCATTCCCCCTTCCATTCCTATTCTACTTTCCACCTCATTTTACTTTTTGTGCCATCCTTTCCTACTGATCCTTACCGATGGATTTCTCCTAACAGCCATTTGTCGGTATTTCCTCTCCTATCCCTTCCTCTCTTTTTCCTTGCCACCTATCCATATTTCATTCTTCCATCCCAATTTCTTCACTTTCTTCATCATGCACCCTCTCTCTATTTTCTCTACATCAAATTATGCTCATCTCATGCATCTTTGCATCTTTTCCAATCTGTGTCATTCCTCCCCTCAATACTCTCTTTACATTCCTTATGATTCTCAATCTTTATTGAATATCTCCATTATTGGTTCCCTTCCTTCTGCATAAATTTCTTTGTTGTCTTCTCCTCCTTTCTGATCCTTGACTTATTTCACTTCCTCTATATTTTCTTCTTCCCCATTTTACCTTGCATTTCCTCACTTCCTTGTCGATAACCTGATTCTTCAGTGTTGTCCCATATTTTTTATCATCCCACCATCCACATATATTTCCATGTGGTCAGTTCCATATTCTTTTCCTTGGATTTCTTCACTATGATCTCATTCCTTCAATTTTCTTTGCTCTATCATCACTGCTTCACCCTCCTTCACACCTTTCGTTTTAAATAAATCTCTCCCTTTTTCATAATTTCACCCTTTTCTTTGTCTTTTTCTTGTCTTCTCCTTGCTCATCCTTCATCATTTCTCTCTTTCTCTATAATCCTTCTTTGTTATCTTCTTCCTCCCCTTTCATTCCTTTTTTTCTCCTCCTCCATCTTTGTACCTCTATTCCATACCCTTGTCACCTTCACATTTGATCTTTCTTACTCTTCTCATAATCAACCAGTCCTCATGTCTATTCCATTTTCTCTTTCTCAACATCCCTCATACCTACAATTCACAATTAAATCTGATGTTTATGTATTTATCTACCTCCATCGATCCATTTCATTACTTGTTCTCATTCTTCTCTCTACATCATAGAATTCTTCTCTTTTTGAGAACCCTTTCACATCTTTTATCTTCATCAGTCCTCTCACAGGGGCATCATCATATCCATTTCTAAAAATCTCTTCTCATCTTCTTTTCACATTTTTTTCTTGGAGGATACCAAAATGGCCATCACCTATCTGATTTTATTCTCTTCCATGAATATTTTCTCCTCTTTTGTTTTGTCGCAAAAGTACCTTGACTTCTTATCCTACTTATCGAACAAGTGGGATTGCTTTTTCTTTTTCACCTTCTAATTTCTTGACACTTATGCATATTTCCTATGAAGCATGATTACCATCATATTTATCACCCTTTTAGGGCATTCTATCTCACCCTATCCTATCTTCTCATCATGTCCACATTTATGATTATTCCCCTTGGGGAATTTTTACTTACACATCCATCTTCCACTATGTCATTTTTGTATCCTATGTTGGGGCATATTTTCATCCTTGTAATTTTCAATCCATATAACTCACCTTTTGTCATTCTTATGCCATGTTTTGGGGCATCATTATCTTCATCATCATCCCTTTTGTGGATGCATGATTTTTCACTCGACTATTTGTGTACGAAGGATCCCACACACTATTCACATTCAGTTGTGCATATTTTGATGTTTTCCTATGACCCATTGGTCATCACGGTTTACATCCATCATGCAGTGATCTTCACCCACTCACTGGTTTGTAGAACATTTTTTCCTATCTCTATTGAGACCGTAATTGTCCTCTACCAATGTGATATTAGAGTCACCACCATATTTTTCATTGATATTGCGATCCTTTTTTGCCTAGGGCATCTTGCCTTTGGTCATGTCTTTATCCATTCTTAGACACATATTTCATCTAACCCTTTTTATTATTTTCTCATGGCTTGCTATCGCAAACCACTCAACAAAAAGGGGAAAATGTAGACACCAATTTTTGGTATATCACCCCTTCGTCATATCACATTCATTCAACTCTCCCTCTCACTTTTATTTTTCTTAAATTTAAATAAATACAATCCACTTAATCACCTAAATTTAATTAATTATCAAATAGTCTCCATATAAACTGATTTAATAATTAAATTTCGGCATTATCTCCCATGTTTCAATTTTATTCAATTTATGAGTATTAATTTACCCATCTGACACCCCTTTCTTAAATTCAAAAGAAGGAATCTATCATCTCACCTACCCATTCAAATCATGTTACCCACTCCACCTAATAAGTCAAACCATGGGTCCTACGTGATCACATCATATCTCTTAACTCAAGTTACTCTATCCAACCCCAGTTACTCGTTAACACCAATCTAACTTCACCTCCAAGTTATAAATATGGATTTTCCCCCATCTTTCAAGGACCCTGAAAAACCTAGAAGAAGAGACCTAAGACCAGAATTAGAAAGGAGGACAGAAGACCATTCTGTAAGTTTGAGGTCAAGGCTAACCTTTTTCATTGTTAGAAGTTAGAAGGTGAGGAGTGTGGAAGAAATATTTTCCATTGTTTGTTATCCTACCACCCTGATGCCCTTTTCATCTCCATGTCATAGCATAAGCTAAGTCCCCTCATCATTTCAGTTAATTGTCATTTTATATTCCATTATTTTTGCATGATATCTACTGTTCATGATCTTTTGTTATCTTGTTAGAAATGGGGGTTGACATCCTCCAAGGGAGTTTATATCCTCTTAGAACTGGTAATGTCTGGGAAACCCCGGTATATTGTTATCTAATCCCATATGTTTTAGTTTTGTAGATCTATCTTATTTTATCATGTATTTATCTTCTCTGCACCCATAGATCCATATCTTCATCTGATGTCCTAACCCCTCCATCATTCAAATTTGTTGGTGGCTTCCAGTATCAGCTTTCACCCGTGTGAGAACGAGGTTTCTTAATCAACATTTGAACCTTCTTGAAATAATGAATGTAAATTATCTTGAAGACTATCTAAATCAGATCTATCAGGTGTGTTAGAGTAATCTTCCACCAAAGTGGCTAAAACTCAACAACTTGAACATTCTTATGATTTTTGACCACCCATTGGTTTCCAGATCTGCTTCTTTCTTGACTATGTATTTTCTAGCTCTGGAAGTAATATTCTGGTAGGATCTGACTTGAAAAAGGACCTCCGTCCTTCCATATTTGTAAAGGATAAATTTAATCAGCAAGGTGTAAAAAATTTACACTGGTATATCCCAGATTTTCTTTGAAAGATGGAGTTTTCACTAAGGCCTTGCACCTTAGATGTATATATTAACTTAAAAATCTCTTGAAATGATAGATTTACAAACTAGGAGGTTGATATTTGCATATCTTTATGAATTTTCCCATATTTTCCCTAGTGGAGTCAGGTTTTATCGAAAGCCTATTTATAATGAGAAAAAATTTGACAATATTTTCATAATGGTTTGTATTTTCCTAATTTTAACAAAGCTCTATAAAGGTATGCATTATGAACCTCAATTGGACTTATTTATCTTGAGAAATGGAAAAAATAGTGCGTTGAAATACATTCACACTTTGAAATCCAAAATACCTGTCAACTTATATCAATAAGTCTACGGAAACAGCACCACTAATGTGTTGGCTCCCAAAATCATACCCCAAAGAAATGAGGATCTAACTGAAGTGGGTTGGCTTTGAATGAGTGATGAATAATGAAAATTTATTTGTTGTTAATAGCAAGGGATTTGTTTAACACTCAACTTACTAACTCAAATTTGGGAGGTGATCAAGAGAGACCTTAAAAAGGGGATGGATTAGCCCTATTGCTTCTAGCTCTGCTTGGACCAAGGTGAGACGACCTAATTGGAGGATTTGAATAAAGGAAGATCTATCCTGGATTGGTTTCCTATATGATTCGTGTAACTTAGAAAGTGTAACCATAGATACAATACTCACTTAGAAGAGTTGTCACTTGATTATTATACACACTTGACACATCAAATACAAATCAAACAAATAGATAATGAACACCTTAAGATATTACATTTTCATAATAGTATCAACCAAGGGTGATTAAAATGATATGGGATCACAAAAATTATGAGATTCTTAGTAATGCATACTCATAATAAATAAATCTTAAATAAAACTTTGTAGAATAAGCATATGTATGGTATGTAGGTATGATATGCTAAGTAGGTATGAAAATAACTAGATGTTTTTAATTGAGATTTGAAGGGGGGAGGGTAATTTCTTTTATGAATTTGGTATGTTAATGTTCCCATGGAAATAATCCATCCTTAACAGTGATGCTTGAAAAGAACAATCAATTTAACACAATCTGTAAAATAACATTTTCATTCATTGATACTCAATTTCAACAAATATTATCTACAGTCTTTAGAATCTTAACTACAAATCCTTGAGTTATAATTTATATAAAGTGCTTACTATATTTGTTTCATACACCCAAAATACCATTAAGGGATAACAATATCCCTTCAAAAGTGATGTTGCATTTAGGATTTTACAACCAGGCTGTATTGTAAAGTAAATACTACTCTACAATATTCTCACATCGAGTATAAAAATGCAACAATGAAGAAGGAACCTTGCGTACTTAACAAAGTAAAGTCATTACAATATTGTAATAAAAATTATATTGCATCATTCATACATTTAAAACATGAGAAATAAGAAATTATAGTTTTATAAAAATAGAGAGAATACATTCATGCAAGTTTTGTCAAGGAGATATAGACAAATGCCTTCAAAACCTGCTAATGGTTGTACACCACAACCAGCTTAGTGTTTCCTCACAGAACTATATACATACACTTTTTTACAAGAAACTAGAAATTGGAACTTAACTTGATCAAAAAAATTCTACAATTACCCCCCTTCCACCTCTAGCTCAAAATGAAGGAATTTTACAATATATAAAAAATGAGAGAGAGAAATAAAAGAGAAAAATATTATTTTCCTCTTCAACCACCAACAAGATGCATTAAAATTATGAAAATGAGCATGGGTAGTTTGCCAAGGTCATTCATTCATATTTTCTTTCTTATTGGAGAAGAAACATACACCATAGTTCATTAAGATGGGTGGTTGAAAAATTGTTGGACGAAATTTTCTCTTTCGTATTTAGATTAGTGAACTAGATACTAAAGAAAATCAAGAAACTCAAAACATGAAAGGGTGATGTAGCCTATAATTTACCAGATAACATTCTCAATGCATTGGAACATCACTCATCCTATACTAAGCACTCACCCGAAGCACGCAAAGGTACCAGGTCCCTCTTTAGAGTTGCTGTAGCAGGATGCTAGTGTGATGAAGGAAAAAACATATATATCCAAAACTAATCCACCATTCTTCAATGCATGCTACATTTAGATCTATGAAAGAACAAGCTTAAACAGTAATCGTGATTGAATCAATAACATTCACTACTCAATTACGCATAGGAATGACACTTAGGTTTGGCCAATATCTTCCATTTATTAATAAACATAGAATCTCCTTACAATAATGGCAATCTATACCAATGCACGCATGGATCTAATACAGTAATTTAGTTATATGCATATATCTCTATACCTCCATACTTCCCTCTCTCCTTGTTTGTATATTTTACTATATGATTCACATCATATATATAGGGTGGGGAATTTCCCTTCAACACTTATCTATTCTAGAAATAGGCCGCATGCTATTAATATCCACACACTATTTATAGGCGTAGCCACACATGCAAGTATTCTATCTATAGACTTCTTATAGTTAACTGAAGTGAAAATCCTATTCTTAGCTTGTCTCCATGCAAAATACTCCGATCTGATCCTCCAAAGATAAGCAATGCATGGAGCACACGTCTCTGTATCGTTGGTGTGTTCCACATGCCATCTTCTAAAAATAGGTCATCATGCTCAAAATTGGCTAAGTCCTAAAATATGAACTTGACTTCTGCATGTGGGTCCTTCATGTCCCTCCACACCCTTGATGCTGACCTTCTCTCTCATGTGTAATTCTTGTGTGATCTCTAACAAGTATTCTCTGATTAAAATTACCCCACACTAATCTCATTGTCATCCCGACAATGGATATCTCAAAAAATTGAAGTAAAGAATAGAAAATGGAAAGAATAAGAATGAAAGAATGTAGATAAAAGAAGTTTTATGAGGCTATGAGGCAGCCTCCTGCATCAGTTTGAAGTATCAACTTTGGATACTACACCTTTATTTAGGCCTCCAAGGCCTGCCATTCAGTGAGTGCTTGTTCTACTTTCTTTGGAATGTCCACAGCAATGGATTCCAACTCATCTCTCACAATCTCCCCTTTCTCATTTTGTAGAACTAACACAATGCTAGACATTGAGGTCATTCTACCTTCTAGAAGATCCATCTTTCACACAATTAGCTTCCCAAGATCTTCAATCCGACTCTTGTGAAACTCTTGTGCTACTACCAAGGCCTCGCACTTCTTCTTAATATTGACTATCTTTCTGTGCGGGCCCAATGTATCATCCTTCATTGCTTTCTGGACCTCATTGTTTTCTTCTAGGGTTTTTATGCTGATAAACACCTCTGGAGCTGTGCATATATTCAAATCCTGGTCTAATTTCTTGAATACTTCTTGTAGTACTTGCAACAGACCTTCATAGGATGTAATATTTCACATCACTAAGGCTTTCTTTCATTCTATCTTTTTCTCTGACTTCCTTGGTGTTGGGCCCTTCAAATATTGGCTAAGTACAAAAGGGCACGTAGGCGTGCAAGGCCTAGCTGAAGAAAGGAACACAAGGAGAAGGCATGTAGGAAAGGGTTTAGGGAAGGGTGTAAGGAAACCCATGACATGTGCTCGAACAAAGCCAAGGTTCCAAGACTTAGCCATATTGGGCATTTTGGGTAGGATACAAGGAAAACATGACCTGACTGTGCATACAAGTGGATAAGGTGCTAGCCTGGAAACAAGTTGGCCCATGAAGGAATATACCCTATAGTAGAGGCTTCTATAAGGACATCATAGCTTGGAATGGTGAGCTCAAGCCTAGAGGAGCATGCGCTACTGGGAGGACCACACTCAGACACTTGGCGACGGATCTGAGGCCATAGGAGAATGAGTTGGCGGATCAAAGAGGCTATATATAAAAGTGCCTGTAGAAGTAAAAGAGATACCTGAAAATATAGAGAAAGGGTGTAGCTCTGAAAAAATATAGCAAGGAATCTTCTAGTTGGGAAATAAGTGTAGGAAAGAATGTATCAGGGGTTGGGAATTATAAATTCTCTTTTTGTAAGGCCTGATTATTTGGGTCTAGTTCTATAATGCATGACTATGGTCCACCTTCTGTGACATTTTGTAATGGCATAATGAATGTAATAAGGTTACCATTTGATATAAATATGAGCATTAATGGTCCTGATATGTACATCCTTCTTCATAGGATATAAGTTATTTTATTTTTATAGTACTTTATGTCTGGAACGACTAGAAGGATCTAGAAGCCATCTATTCTCTATGGTGCTTATCTGTCCTATCCCCCTTCAAAATCTATTACACTTAGATCATAGATGATGTTCCCCATTAAAATCACATAAAAGAGAGACTCAGCACCTACGCGTGCCTCAGGTGAGCACCTAGTGTCCACTGGGTGATAGGCCAGCATGAATGGGATTTCTTTCCTTTTGCTGGGGGTAACTAAAAAACATTGACTATATGGATTCCTTTACCAGGCC